>CM048657.1:32040925-33251254 GCA_026401315.1 Dysphania ambrosioides | reverse complement strand
TTCAATGGAAAAACAGCTTCGGATGTGGCACCAACGTTTGGGTCATCCTTCCTTAGGGTATTTAGAACGTCTTTTTCCCTCGTTATCTAGTTCCAAATTATCTTTTAATTGTGAATCTTGTGTTCTTGCAAAAAGTCACAAGCATAGTTATTCTAATAGTAGCAGCCATGCTAAAAAACCATTTTATTTAATACATTCTGATGTATGGGGCCCTGCCCCAGAACTTGGTAATCATAATTTACGGTACTATGTCCTTTTTATCGATGATTGCACCCGAATGAGCTGGATTTTCTTTATGAATAATAAATCAGAAGTTTTTGAGATTTTTGTAACTTTTTACAAGATGATTTTAGCTCAATTTCAAACCAAGATCAGTATCTTACGTTCTGATAATGGAGGGGAATATATAAACCATAATATGAGAACTTTTTGTCAGAATCATGGTTTATTACATCAAACCACTTGCTCAGATAGCCCACAACAAAATGGAGTTGCAGAAAGGAAAAATTGCACTCTTCTAGAATTGACCCGAGCCATGATGTTTGAATCAGGAGTTGCAACAAAATGGAGTTACAACAGCCAACTATCTCACCAACAGACTACCCACAAAGAAATTACACTATAATACACCCCTTGATACCCTGCGTACTCATGGCCATGAAACTATCCAACCATTGTCTCCTTCCCCGTGTATTTGGATGTGTGGTATATGTGCATCTCCCAAAAAGGGATCGGGACAAATTGGAGCCTAGAGCAGTTAAATGTGTGTTTGTAGGATATGGATTGACTCAGAAAGGATATCGCTGCTTCGATCCTGTCTCTAGAAAAATGTATACTACCCTAGACTGTGACTTTGTTGAAAACACATTCTTTTATACCCAACTTCGACGTCAGGGGGAGAAAGGACATACGAACGATCTAAGTTGGTTAAACCTCAGTAATAATGCTGACAATGCAGAACAACGGTCTGAAGAAGCATCTTTTGGAAACCTGGAACCGCCCATACTGCCAGTACCATTGCCCGATGTTATTCCTGAACCCGTGCATCAGGAGGTTAAGGTAATGAATTTTGAGAACTTATTAGAAACTGATAATGGAGTTTATAATGATACTGTTGAAGCACAGGAAAATGCCATTAATGGAGAAGGAATAGGAAAATATCAGCTTCCTCCAAGGAGCACTAGAGGGATTCCTCCAAGGAGCACTAGAGGGATTCCTCCAAGGAGATATGATCCAGAATATGAATCCCAGCGGTCGAAATATCCGTTGAACAACTCAGAGAATGATAGACTGTCTCACATAGCGATGGTCTTTAATGCATCCATGTATTCTGGAAAAATTCCAGATTCAGTGGAAGAAGCGCTGAAGAGTGAATGTTGGAGAAAAGCAATGAGAGAAGAAATTGAGGCTTTAATCAAGAATAGGACTTGGGAAAAATGTGTTATTCCTAGAGGAAAGAAAGTAGTGGGGTGCAGGTGGGTCTTTACCATCAAATATAAGGCTGATGGGAGCATTGAAAGGTATAAAGCACGCTTAGTAGCGAAGGGTTATACTAAGGTTTATGGAATTGACTACTTAGAGACTTTCTCTCCTGTAGCGAAGATTGATACTATAAGGGTTCTTTTCTCAGTAGCTGCAAATAAAAATTGGCCTCTACATCAATTTGAAGTCAAGAATGCATTTCTACATGGAGAAATTTCAGAAGAAGTGTACATAGAAGCTCCACCTGGTTTCCTCCAAGATTTTTCTATAGGGGAAGGATGTAGGTTGCAGAAAGCCTTATATGGATTAAAGCAGTCTCCAAGAGCCTGGTTTGACAGATTCTCAATAGCTATGAAGAGATTTGGGTACAGACAGAGTAACTCAGATCATACGTTGTTCCTAAAAAGAAGAGGTAAGCTGGTTACATGTCTCCTGATATATGTAGATGATATGGTGATCCCAGGAGATGATGAGGAAGAGATTAGCAGATTAAAGAGAAGATTATTTCAAGAATTTGAAATAAAAGATTTAGGAGCTCTAAAATATTTCCTGGGAATTGAAGTACTAAGGTCAGAAGAAGGTATCTTTATTTCCCAGAAGAAATATGTCCTTGATCTTCTAGCAGAAGTGGGTATGATAGACTGTAAACCAGCAGATACTCCAATAGTGGTGAATCATGGGTTACAGATTGACGAAAATGCAGACTCCATAGATCATACACAGTATCAACGATTAGTTGATTAGTAGGAAAACTAATCTACTTGTCTCATACTCGTCCAGATATTGCATATGCAGTTGGTGTGGTTAGCAGATTTATGCATAAACCGCAAGTGCAACATTTGGAGGTCGTGTATAGAATTTTGAGATATCTCAAGCGAACTCTAGGGAGAGGAGTAGTGTTCAGAAATAATGGACACTTAGATCTTAAAGCATATACAGATGCTGATTGGGCCGGAGATAGGGACAGTAGAAAGTCTACGTCAGGTTACTTTACCCTGGTTGGACGGAATTTAGTAACATGGAAGAGCAAAAAACAAAAGGTTGTAGCGCTATCAAGTGCCGAAGCGGAGTTTCGAGGAATTGCAAAAGAAATCACCGAAGTGCTTTGGCTGAGAAAGTTGCTGACTGAGCTAGGATATCCACCCTAGAGAAGCTGTGAGTTGATGTGTGATAATAAAGCAGCGATTAGTATCTCGGAAAATCCAGTTCAACATAATCGAACGAAACATGTAGAAGTGGATAGACATTTTATAAAGGATGTACTGGAATCAAAAGAGGTTTGTCTTCCTTATATAAGATCAAGCGATCAGATAGCAGATATATTAACAAAAGCGGTTGGAGTAAACGCATTTGAAGGAGCATTGTGCAAGTTAGGCGTTGAAGATCCGACGATCCAACTTGAGGGGGAGTGTAAGATAGAATAAGATATGATTAGCAAATAGATAATAATGCAAATAAGATAGGATTAGTAAACAGATAATGATGCAAATAAGATAGATTACAAAATAAGATAAGGTAAGTTATAAATAGGGCTGCAATGTACTGAAAGATTATTCAATAACATCGAATGAAATACAGAAACAATCAACAAAAACCAGTCAATACTTTTATCTCCAAGTTTAAGCCACATATCCTAGAGATTAAATGCAGGACTCGAGTTCCAAGCACATACCAACAGATGAAATGCAGGACTCCAGTTCAAGTAACATATTTTCAATTTCAAAATTAAACAGCTAAACTGTAAAATTCAAGTTGCAGGCCCATCATTGACATTCTAATCCTTAATTAAACAGATAAACTGCAAAATTCAAGTTCGAACTTGGCGAAATGAAGAACAGCCGTTAATATTTATCTTCATTACAAAATGTACCAGAAAATTAAACTATATCGCTACAAAATTTTCACATTACAAACCTAAACATGAAATTAAACACAACAATCTCCTCCAAACCTCAAAATTCAAGTTCGCAAATTAATGCACACAAATAATACTCACAAGTCACAAAGCATGATAAACACAAGAAATTTCCATAATTTCACTCCATTCAATTACTCAAAGTAGCAATGAATTACTGACGCAGAGGTGAGAGAAAGAGTAAGACCTCGAGAATGTTGGAGTAAGAGAACTCATCCTTGAGAAGAGGAATGATTTTCTCGAGGTAAGCGCTTTTGAGACGGTTGGTTGTCTCCGCTTCGGATTTGTCGACGAAAACCGCCGTACCTGCCGCCGCTCTTACGGATACCAAAGAGAAACCAAGAATAGGAGCGGCGGAGCTCCGACATGGAAGCCTGACGCCGGAGAAGGAAGAGGATGTAGAATGGAGTAGCGAAGTGGAAGCCATGGCAGAGCACACAGTGGTAAGGAAGTGGTTGACTAGAGAAAGATAGAGGTCAGAAGTTGGTGTCGCCTTCAAATATAGCTTCAGGATCAGCCTTACCCATTCCCACATCCGCAAACTTGAAATTCTATATAGAAAATTAGCATACCACAGCAGTCTGGGTGGTGTAGTTGGTTATCACGCTAGTCTCACACACTAGAGGTCCCCGGTTCGAACCCGGGCTCAGACATTCATTTTTTATTTGTGGTCTTTTTAAAATTTTGACGATTCTATTTGGTGCATTAATTAATTATTTTAAAAGCTTTTTTAAGAGTATAATAAATTTTTTCCCTCTAAAATACTTTTTATCTTTATTCAACAATGAAAAGCTCAAATTAGTTTTCCTCCTCTACCATCAAAGTTTTTTTTACCAAACACTCACTTATCTCAAACTAAACAATACCAAGTATGAATTTTATTTTGTGAATTGAGCTCAAACTGCTCTTTATTGACAATGAACCTTACTTTGAAATTATTAACCATTATTTCTTTGAGTGAAAGCTTATTAACCATAACTTAAACTTATTTAGACTTAAATTAACCCTAAATGCAAGTTCTCTGATTACTACAAATAGAGCAAGAATGAGATGGTCAAAACTCAAAAGATCCTTGTTTGCCAATTGGCTGCTAACTGTTGACTTCTAACAAATATATTTGGTAAAGCAAACTTTTAGTTGTTTTAGATGTAATGACATTTTAAGACTTAGTAGTATTTGTAATATATTATATCTTATAAAATATAGAATAGTTAAGGACAAAAAAGTAAAGTACTAAAAGCCAAAAGCCATTTTAAAAAGCCGAAGTGTCTTTTATTTTTAGCTTAAAAGTCAGATGAAAAGCCAACAACCAAACATATTTTTGGGTTGTTTGACCAAATGGAAAAGCCAAGAGCCAATAAACAAAAAGTCATTATCAAACAGGGCTAAAAAGAGAGCATTGAAGAAAGGCTCGTCAACAAGTTAGTGTACCAATCCTGCAAATGGAAAGCACTGCCCAAAGAGTAATAATTTCAACTTTCAAGTACCAGGTCCTGTTTTAAAGTAAATCCCACCGTGTAAGAAACAAAGAGCAAGTGAAGTAACCTCTATGCTAAACGTTGGGAGTTGGAACAAAACAAAACACTATTAACAGTTTACAGTAAGCACATACGCATACTGCAAAAGTCATCTGGGATGAAGATGGTCATATGTTTTCCTTTTAGAATACATCCACAATACACTATCTGTACCTAAAACCTGTGTCCAGCACATGTCCATACATCGCTCGACTAGGACTACCAGCAGCAAAAGGGTGCATTTGTTTTGGATTTGCCTGAAGTTCCATCTCCAGAAGTCTTTGAAATACTTCAGGGGGGTTACTGGCAGCACCAAGCTCAGGACCTAAATTTAAGAACCAATGGTAACAGAACTACAGGTTATTCACAGCACAAATCTCACAGACACGAGGAGAGCACCATAAAAACAGGGAAAAGCTGGTAAACCAAATAGAGGGAGGCCTCAGTTGTGCTTTAGTGCCCAACCATCCCCATGCACCCACATTGAGAAGGAGAAGAAGACGTTGCTCACATTACTTCTACCCTCTCTTGAATTATGAATTACGCTTTTGGTGGTTCTAGAATTAGAGACTAACCACTACTTATTAGATTGATACAGCCTATATCGTTCTTGCAGGGGTTAGGAATATATCTAGTGCAACTTACCATGCCCCAGACAAGAGACTCTTTAAGAGACATCAAAGTAGAGTTGATATTGTCTTACCTTCTCCAAAAATATTTCCTTGTCTCTTGAAACAGCCTTGGTGGTCATTTGCTGCCAAGCTAAAGTCCACTTGCACTATGTTTGTTAGGTGGAGATACGAAGTACAACGTAGGAGAGGTTATCGTAGACTGGGATTGATAAACAAAATACTTTGTATATACTTATTTGCTAAATGGAGGATCACCAAAAATGTCTTCCACTGGAAATCCAACAGAGGCCAAACAATAGCTACCACCTTCCACTGGCTTATCTAATCTCCCAACTCCTAATCCCTCCCACAAGACATGCATCAAGAATGATAACCCTGATCCCACACGCTCATCCCCAATCTCACGCACCAACAAACCATTAAGCTTTTCAGGGTAATATGAAATGTAGAGAGTAAAAATAAATAGACTTGAGGGGAATCTTTACCTGTAGGGCCCATTCCAGGACCACCAAAATGTGACTGCCGTTGATCGAATGAGAATTGTTGCATTGGGTTAGGCTCCTGCATGTATCCGGCAGGACTATGACAGGGATGAGGAGGCATAGGGGCAGAACCAGAAAATCCCCTAGTCAAATGAGGTGGAGGATTATTGCCAGCCATGTGCATCTGCTGCAAGATAGGAGAAGGAATAGGATGATCAAACCCAGGTAGGCCAGCACCAGACTGTTGAAAAGACGGGTGGCCCGTTTTTGCAGGAAACTGATGGTGTGTAGGAGTATCACGATGAACTATAGCCTCAGGAGGCATGAAATTTAATTGGGGATCCAGATGTGCAGGGTGCGAGTCCAAAGCATGAATCCTGTTATGGTTCATTTGGAAGGCATGGAGCTGTGGAGAAGAGTATTGTGGATGCAAATTTTGAAATGAAAGTTCAGGCTTCAGCATATCATTAGGACCATGCAATAAACGTGGGTCATGCCCCCCTACCATGGATCTTTCATCTTTTGGTGCCCCACGTAAAAATGCTAGTTTCTCAAAAACATCAGCTGGCATTCGTGATGACAAGGGTTGGAAGTCAGAATTAGATGAACCTGAATTGCGCATCAACATGGAGTTTTCAGAAGTGATAGGATCAATGAGATTGATTAAGCTATCTTCTTCAGGAAGTGCTACATCAGTTCCCACATCAATGTGACCAAATTTAGAATCCACGTCTGCTTGTTGCTTAGAGTGTTCCACGTCATTTGTATCATTAAATCCTAGCCACTCCCCTACTTTATCCAACTTGGAAATTCCATCATTGGGTGCAAAATTATTAATCACATTTTCGTTAATTGCAGGAGGAAAGAGCAAACTATCTTTTACTTCAGTTCTTGCAGAACCCGCTGCACTGCCTTGGGCAAAGTGCAATTCTTTCATGAAAGCTGTCCCAAAAAGTGACTCAAGGGTTAATGACTTACCCGGATCAGCATCATTCACATTACCATCAAATGCACCAAACTTGCCAACCTCGTGATCACATGGTCGATTAGGTGGTCTTTCTTCAACTGAGATCGATTCCACATCTTGCGACCCTCCTTTTTGCAGCAATGAAAGAAGATGATGAGAAGCTTGATTGTCAATAATAGTGCCAGGGAGTCCAACTTTCATCTCTAATTCATGATGCTCATTCCCAGAAAACTGAGAATTAGAGGTATCTCCACCAATTTCGGAGAGAATTGACTGCTCAAGATCTTCACAAGTCAGCACAGTAGGCTTTGCTTCTGTTACACAAGTATTGGAAAATTGCTCCGATATCTCAGCTGGAGAGGATGCTGAATTGGATGTCTTGTGCCCCAGCACATTCTCGGGGATGAAAACTGATCCCATTGGTAAAACATCCGGCACATTGGGTCCACCTCTTTCACCACCAGCAATTAGTGACAGCAAACTATTTGGCTTATCAGGCAATGGATCTCCTGGAGGATCCAGAAAAGTGATATAAGTATGATATATGAATGTGCTTGTATGTATGCATGTCAATTTTATTACTGAAATTTGAACAGAGCTTACCTTCTTCCGGAAACCAACGAGAAAACTTGGATTGCAAGGTATTCGAGCTCCAAATATCATCTGTTTTAGCATCATCCTAATCGCACCATGAACAGAAAGTCAGAGTCGGATATCAACCAATAGATTGGAAGTAGCTCAATAAAGACTATTGCTCTTTTACATTGACAGTATATAAGCCAAATATTTTCACCAATATATCTGATTTCCAACAGTCCCAACTTATCCAGCATAAGCAGTCATTAATGAAAAGCACTGATTAAGTGTATATTATGTGTACTAAGAAATAAATCCAAGCAGCCCATAAATGGTTCCCCAGAATACTCATACGAGTCATATACACCCCGGCACACAATATGTATGAAGAACACACAAAAAAAGGGGCAGTGCTGCAGAAGAAATGCCCAAGCAAATTACCAGAATTGTGAGGGGGAGGGTGGGTTGGGGGTATATCATCGTCCACTCAGTCTATATGTATTTCATTAGGCACAAGAGAGAACGACGTAGGTAAATTTTGTAGTATTATCCTTGGACAATATTTTAGGCCTCCCAAACTACAAGCATTATACAAAAGGTCACCCAGAATACTATATAAGCATATGACAATGCAAAAAAAGGGCATTGTTACCTTTACCAAATTGGAAGTGCTACCATTGCTGGTCGTAGACAAATTGTTAGCTGGTGTAGCATTGCCAAATAGCTTGTCTAAAATGGATGTTGAATGAGCAGGTTCACCCAGTAACTTAGGCCCAGTGACATTAAAATCAACCCTCATTATTTCACCATTCTCAAGGACCTCACCAGCATCAGGAAGTCTTGGAGCCTTTGCATGATCAGCACCTTGAAGAACTGAAGAGAAGTCCAGCATCTTTTCGGTCATAATATCTGATGTGTTACTTGTCTGACTGCGGAGGTCATTACAATCTTTTCCCTGAAAATTTTTTTACATCATGATCAATGTCTTCTGGTTCTAATTTTCCTATCTACAACAGAAAAGGATGTGTGCATAAGCATTGAGGAGAAAGGAAAACATCTCCGCATAAGTTAAAATTATTTAATTGAATTGCTCACATAAAAGGCAGGACCTGATAAATATTAGCACGAACTGTAACATCAATATTTCCACCTTAAAGATTCCTCCTATTTCATCATCCAAAAGCGCAAAATTCTTCAAGTGATTACCCCTCTGGTGTGGATTAGCAGTGAGGGAAGCGTAGTAGAGAATAATAGAGAGGAGCAAAATAAAAGCTCAAGAAGAGGTGAAAGTATAAACAAAAGGTTAGGGGAGACGGGATTTTCATTTGGAGATTACAAAGCATATCATTCCTTGACAATAATAATAGTTACTTTCTGGTTGGGTCATTAACAGGTCTTCAAACCAAACGATCCTTTCTCCCAAATGCTTTTATATTCTAGATACTCATTTTTTTCACATAGAAAAATAAATTTTAATCACAGTAAAAAGAAAATTACAGCCATATATTTTTATTAAGAGGTTAATGAAGATTAGAGTCATTTGAGAAACAAAAAACTATACATGACTAAACTCTCCCCTCTACTTATACTACGTATTTATAAAAATGTTGGGATAATTAGTAAGGAAGAGTGAATCAACCACTTCAAAACAAAGGTTCAGGCTCAAATGGAAATAAATAAAATGTATGTCAAGAGTAGAGTATTATACAAGATACTCAAGTTAAAATGATTATGGATAGAAACCTTTTGAATTTGATAAGTAGGATTTCTTCATATATATTATATATTATGATTACTCTACTGATTTTAATGTAGCAGCTGATTGAAATCGTATTTCTAGTCAGTCACCAGAATTTCAAGAACTTTCCCAAGTTTCTAAACAAAAGGAAAACGAATAAGAAAATTTGCTTAAATCAACCATAGAAGGTTCATAGCACCAAAGAACCAAACAAAGGAAGAATAATCACAGGCATTGGAAGGAGTAGATAAGTCAGTGCTTTATGCAACAAACATATGTGGACGAGCTCATCCTCTGGTTTCCATGCTTTTTTGAACAAAAGAATTCTTCTAACAACTACCGATTTTTAAAAAAATAATATGCCTACATTGCAATCTTCTTTGCATACAAAAAAATGTGGATAAGCTGGGTCTCCATGCTTTTCTTGAACAAATTAACAGTCCTAGTAAATACAGAATTATACTTCTTTTGCCAACAATGCAATATCAGCTAAAGAGAAATAAAATGACTTAATGCACAGGGAAGAGAAAGAAAGTAATGTCCCCTGACCAGTGACCAATATGTTTTTACATTAGTTGAATGCCAGGAATAGGGAAAAAAAATACCTCCACTGGATCAGCATGCACAAAAGACTTGGCCGCAGAGCTCTTATCAACAACACTACTCACAAAACCTGGGGGCACAAGTGGTCTGGATGGAGGTGCTTGTGAGGAAACAGAAATTTTGCTGGAGTCGTCTTGTAGAGTTTGTTTCAATATTTTATCCAAGGCACTCGACGCTTTACTGCCACTGGGGTTTTCCAGCAATGCCATCTCTGTAAAGGGATCCACAGTCTTGCCATGGTTTGAATTCTGTTTCTCTTGAAGAGCCCTTTGCTGCTCCTTCCTCATGAGCTCAAACTCGGCTGAAAAAGGTGATAAACTGTCAAAATTATGTTTGAGGAGAAAAAAATTTGAATAAGATCAATTATATTGGAACATCAAGAAAATGAAAAAACCAAATACTGAAAACTGAAATTGTAGAAGAGTAAGTACATACCTCTTCGCTTTTTCTCCTCTTCAACCCTATCCTCACTGGCATCATCAGGCACACCGAATGTCTCATTATTAAAAGAGTCATCAGCTTCTCTCCGAGAATGAGGCACTGCCTGAAGGAAAGTGGAAAAAACTGGTCAAGATATTTTACAAGCTCATCAGCCTATGGCTTTAAGACTCAGTTAATAGAGGATAGAAGAGCTATAGTTTATATTCAATACCTAATGCAGAATATATAAACTAAGACTCTTATACACAGTTCACTTTCATTTTGGAAAAATGATTTTGATAACCCAACCTTTCACCAATCTTTTTAAAACAGGCCAACCTTCAGTAATTCTAGAATAATACAACATTTGAAGAGTTTCTTTTTTAATTATCCTGCTGTCAACCGGTATAGCAGGTTAACCAAGACACATGCCCCCTTCTAATTGGCAAATCATTCCTTAATATATTCAAAAAAAAATATTCATCACTCTCCCCCTCCCCCACTCATTTTCTCTACGACTCTACCCTCCCTTTCCCGGCCCATTTTCTTTCTCCTCACATTTCATCATAGTCTTATTAAATAACCAACTGTCATGACCTTGGCGTTTTATACAACCTACAGTTTTAGGTAAGATTACCAAAACTCTTGGCCTTTCTTACTTGGGTTTCTTTTGCCAACGTTTCACCTAACTAAGATTATAGCCACTTCTATTAGCATCCCCTGAGTCATATCTTTCGTTACATCTAATTTTCTTTTACCAAAGTTTAGTCGTTCTGCATCTGCTATGATTTTGGGAATTCCCAAAATCTGTGATTTGTAAGATAATATATACTCTACATGATTTAACTTTGAATCAGGCTTACAAAAGTCCTTTCAATAATCCTTATATTATATATTCATGCCATTCAAGTCAAAAGACCTAGAGTCTAAAAAAAACTCCAAATTTTAAACAGTGATATGCAAATTACTGGCTCACAACCCCGCTATTAAACCCAGAAGTACAGCCTTGTTTGTATAATACTACTTGGTTCCCAGTATACCTCTAGAATATTCATTTTTAGCATAACAAAGTCACAAGTTAGGCAACCCTTGTATAGTTTGTCTCCTGAGCATTTTGCTTCATTTTTCAAAGTGTTTCTTATACAGTATATCAGATTATCCAATTTTTTGTGATGATATCAAAATGTTTAGATGGGAGCACCAATTAACATCCAATTTCAATTATCTAGGTACATCCAAAGCTCACAAAGAGTGAAGGAGAGCATCTGTGTAGATAGTTTAGGTAGCAAATGAGGTTGGGAGAGGTCAAACTTTGAAATAATTGAAAGGTTGGCCTGATTTAAAAAGACTGATGAAAGGTATTATTTAGAATCAAAGACTGATGGAGGCACTCATACTAAATCAAAGACAGGGTACAAAGACACTTAGAGAAAATATCAGCCCAAAAATATCTAATTACCATGGCATAGCATAAAATGAAACCCATACCTTATAAGGACGAGGAGGATGATATGGTTCATTGCTCCTATTAAGATTGGAATTCTCATTAGGACGAAACCTAGGAACTGGTGTACCTGCTGCATGTCCAGGAGGTCTTGGAAATGAACCGCTTCCAAGAAGACCATCATGCTCAGGGGGGCTCTGCCATGACCTCCTTGCATGGCTTGCAAAACGCCTTCCTGACTCTACATAGTGAATATAGTTCATCAAATAGTATTAGAGAGAATAATACTGATGGACTCCAAATCATCAAAGCTACTTCAACAAATCATTTTCAGAAACCCACATTTAACCCTACTCCTGAAACAACCACATTAAAACACTAGGCTCTGCACTCCCCTAAATATCCAAGTGAAGTTTTGAGTATGGAAAGTGATAGTAAAATATAATTTTGTAACAAAAAAGAATAAACTCATTCCATGTAATGATCTCTACAGAAGAACTGGCAGACCAATTTGAAATGCAGCTAAAGATATCTTTAATGGAGGAATCCTAAAAATGCACTTGGATTACCTACTTTCATGTAGTAACTTAATTTCATGACCAGGCAAACTCATAAGCACACTAGGATTTGTTTTCAACTCTTTATCCATTTAGTCTCTATTTTCATTAGTTTATTCAGAATAAGTTTCAGTAAAAATAAGATAAGTTCACCAAAAATAAGTTAAGTTCAGCAAAAGTGAGTCTAGAAAAGCAATAGGTTCAACAAAGATAAGTTGAGGAGGACAAAACCTTAGTCCTTTGGTATTTGCATGGGAAGCCTCTGATGACAGGTTTTCACTTTCCTAAAACAAAAAAAACCATCGCTGGGGGATTGCAGGAAAGTATTTCATCCGGTCATCTAACTATTAAATGTTAATCCTCAACCTGTAGGTTATCATCTTCCATAAACCAGTAAGGTGATTTTTCATCAATTTGTCAACACAAGATCCACAAGACTCAGCTCTTTTATACATTAAATAAATTCCTCTACATAGGAAAGAAAGGTAACCATACATCACCGTACTAACACAAAAGATATGCATGCTACTATTAAGCGAAGAAAACATCCTCTGAACATTACACAAGAACAAGTAGTGAATAGAAAAGAAAAATTTGTAAAAAATTTCAAACCAATCAAAGAATATGTGTTCAAAGATTAATAGAAACAAAACAAATCAGCACAAACAACAAGTAAACTCATGAAACTGAAAGTGACAAGACTGAGTCTAAACACTACACCTGAATCCGAATCAGTATCACTTCGTACACTTGAACGACTATCCCACCTGTTCAGTCCTCTTGAAAAATTTCCCGAATCCCCTTTAGCAAGTATGGATGATCCATAGTCAGTTCGCTTGAAACCTTGCACTGGGGAACTTCCTAGGACTCGTTGACGGTCGTGAAAGCCATTGGATGTATCCTCAAAATCACTGGTCAATCATCAAGCCAGTATCAAAAAGCCACAGGGATAATAAACTACTCAACAGCAGAAAGATATGGAAAGAAATGTTTACATAATACCTCAGAATTGAATTATCAAAATCCTTAGGTAGGTTTTTACAAACTTCAAGCTCACTCAATGACAAAAGGAACTCCCTTGTATACGATCTGATATGTTTCCTGTTATAGTAAAACAAATTCATCAGTCATCGCCAAACTAACATCAACAAATTCACTATAATAAACAATAATGAATAATCAATTACTTGGAATCCTCGGGCTGCTCCACCAAGATTTCCTCCTCAACTTCAGCACTCATTGCAGACATATATAATAAACGCACTTCCAAACGATCTTAACAAAAAGCACCACCCTCCACTCAATCAATTCTCAGCCCAAACCAGCCCGTGAAACTTGAAACCCAACCCAAAACTATCGCTTGCTTATCTCAACAATTCAATATTCCAGCAAAAACAGAAATGAATCACACCCAATCCACAAACCCTAGATAGGTTAAATTAGCTCAACTTCGTGATCTACTCAAATTAATGTACAATCAATACTACTCCAGAAATTCAGCCTCTACATAAACATATTATATGCACAGCACCACTCATCTCTTCAAATTAAAAATCGAAAATTCAACTTCTAAATCAAGCAACTCTAACCACTTTGAATTTCCGATAATAGCAACCTCAGATTACCATTTCCAAAAATTTATTTCTAGGTTTGGCTCCTGATTCTTCAATCGAAATCAAATTAGGGTTTTTTTTCAATATTGTGATTTCTGTCTGGGTTGAATATTGCGATTGCGAGATTGCAAAAGGGTAAGAGCTTCCTGACTTTAGGTTTCAAGGAGACGGAATTCACAATCAAACATGAAATTTGATGAAATTCTTTCTGAGAGGAATTCGGATCAATTTGGAGGAGAGAGAGGGGGGGAGAAGGGACTCCCAGATGAAGAAGGGCAAGGAGGAAAAGATATTGGGAATGCGACGAAGTTTTCCCACTCGCGTTTGACTAGACGTGGATGTTACGCTCTTGAGTGCTTCAATAATTTAGAGACTCATCTCCTATAGTCCTAGTAGGCATCCATAGATAGTTGGAATAGTCTTTTGATTGGTTGTGTACTTGGGTTCGTCAGTATGTGTCCTCGTTAGATCTATGATCATTTCTGCTATATTTATGTTATAAGTATTGGAATTGTAAAAATACTTCTTTGATATCGTAGTCCACATACTATCGATTAAGATTAGAAGCTTGATTTGGTTGAATATCAAGAAATCATCTTTCTCTTACACTAACTCCATGTAAGTTGAGGACTTTTTGTTCTATATTGAAGAGGAGGTACCAATCATTGTTTTTCTTTTCTTGTCATAGTTTTTTTGGTGCAAAAGCGAGAAGAACCCTGATAAAATAAAAGGACAACAAACAAAGAACCAACAAACCAACCGACCAAACGAAGCAAACCAATAAAGCGAAAACAAAACAAAAACAAAGAAAACAAGATTCAAACTATACTCCGCTGACACCGACTTAGCTAAAGTCACTCCACTAAAATCCTCCAATAAAATTCCACAAAAATCCGTTAGGGCCGCTTAAAAAAGGACTAACGAAGACCCATCGAGACCGCTTTAAAAAAGGACAAACTTCTCGCTTTGGGTCACGCCCTAATTTGCCAACCAATAAGCAGCTCTACGAGCAACCCTTTCATGTAATAGTAGTGATAACATGATATTGTTCATTATTTTAATGCCTTAATCGGTCTTATTTTATCCATATTTTCCTCCTTTACGAGCTTTCATTTCATATATTTCGATATTGCTCTCCTCGGGTATGCTTTATTTTGTTTTGTAGGATTTTAATGCAATAAAACCTCTCATGATATTGTGCTTGACTCATGTTGGAAGTATATGCGTCGTTTAGTAGCCTTGTCTCAGGATTTTTGAAGACTTATTGCAACATGGCTCTAGTTAGACGTTGATCTTTCCATATGTGAGGTGCGACAAATGAAGTTTGACAAGTAAAATGATGAATTTCGCAGCATACACGCACCTCGATGGCGGTCCTTCACTTTGTGTCGTGACACCTTGGCGGCCACTTTGAAATAATATTTTTGTAACCTAAAATCTAGGCATTAGGCACTAGCTAGTTGGGGGAAATTTAAGAAGTTTTGGACTTCTTTTGGATGAATTTCTCACGCCACTTTGGGCTTAGCTTTAGGAATTTTCTGATTTTCTTAGTTAGAAATTTTGTTTTCATGATTCTTAGTTTTTATTATATATAGTATTAGAGTTTTAGTTTTCAGGATTGATTAGTTTAGGTTTCTATAGTTTTTCACTTTTGGTTCTTGGTTTTCTCTTTGGCAACTATGAAAGTAAAGTCTTGATGTTCATCATTCAATAGATACTTTCAATCAATCTAATTCTAGTATTGTTCTCTTCTTTCTATAATCTCTTATTATTATTTGTTATTATGTCTTCTCTTATTCATTGTTTTGTTTATTTAATTATCATGTTTAAGTAGTTTCATAATCTAGGGTTAAGTTGAACCTTAATATGATTTGATATACGAATTTATCCTAATCCCTAATTTGATTATATTATATGTTCTTGCTTATTGAATTGTGCTAGTTTATCAATACTAGGTTAGACATAATTTGGTATTGATTTGAACCTAATATCTATTTGTCAACGACAATTGGATTTAGATGGTTGTGATTAATTCAATAAGGACATGAAATTCTCCATGAAAATAGGTAGAACGAATTGTTAGGAAGTTAGAGTGTCGTGTTTAATGTCTTTAATATGCATAATTCCATGAAAATAAGCATGATTGTATATTAGGAAAACCAATAAGTTGATCGAAAGAAACTATGGGTATTGTAAAGGGTACATCTTCCCTTTTGACCATTATAGTATGATTATTTGGGGTAGAAATTTATCTCATGTTAATTCATATTAGCGGGAATACCTAGTCCTAGATGTCTTTAGTTCATACTTTATTAATCAGTAGTATAATCATTCTCTTTTCTCTTACTCGTCTAGTTTTTACCAGTATTAAAGTTGATTAAATTAGACCGTCGTTTCTCTGTGAGATCGACCCTAGCTTACCCTACTACATAGTTAAGAGGATTAGTTAAGTTTTTATTTTTGTTAGGTGTGCGTCACGACTATCAAGTAGTTACAGGGTTAAACTCACTTTATGATTAGTCATTTTTAAACTCAAAGCACTATAATCTCTTGATTTATACTTTTATTATTGATTGATTAATGACTTTAGTTTAAATAATCAAATTATTTTATGATCAATTTTTTCTGTATAAATTACAAAATAAAATAAATTTTATAATGTTTTATTAAATTAAATAATATTGGTTTATCGTTTTTGAACATTTTCCTCCAAACCTCTTCCTCTAATCCATTTCTAATTGTGACAACCATATCCATTGACCACTATCTGCAGTTCCCTAATAAAAATCGAAGAAGATTAACCTCATCAACCGCCTGATTTATCATTTGATTGAAGCCAAAGTGCATGACCTTAGGCTTATGTTCTACCTTCTTAGATTAAAAACATCCAATGTAGGGGTGTGCATACTTTTATCAATACAAGAGAGCAAATATTAGTACGCTGTGGTAAACAAGCTTCTATTTAAAAAGGTTTAAATTAGAGGGTCTTATTAAGGGCTCTTACTGGATCGTTTGTAAAAGAATTTAATCAATTATGGGCTTAATTAGGTCGGTCTTTTAATGATTATATTTTATTGGATCTTTAATTGGTCAAGTTGGGTTAATAATGAACCAATAGTTTTCAAGGCTTTTAAACTCTATCAGGTAATGAATTATTTTTACTTACTTGCCGATGGTTCACTGCCAAAGATGGGAGGTGATACAAGCAAATCATCACTCTCTATAAATAAAAATTATACTCTCTCTGGACGGCCCGACCCGACTTGACCTGTTTTGTATCTTTTTTGGCCTTGGCTATTCTGCTTGTTTTGTATCTTTTTTATCCCGGCCCGACCCATTTTACATGTAACTCGTTCTGGCCCTAACCCGACCCAATGAACTGTTTTATCGGCGAATCTCCGGTGAATGAGATATGAGCATCAGTACAAAGAATATTGCATTAGACTGGATGAAAGTGACCGAGAAAAGAGATGAATTCGTCTCAGGTATCTAATCAGTAAATATTACAAAAACCACAGTAGAGAATCTCACCACATTTTACAGTCACATTTCAGATACTTCTATAAAGCAAAGTTTATGTTACAAACATAGACTAGCATCTCGCTGCAGAACAAAACCCAGGCAGCAAGGACGAGATGGTACACCTCTTTGTTCCCTCCAAAAATTCGACTCTGCTAACCAAAATTAAGAGCATGCAGATTATACGGAGTACATACAAAGACAACTGTACGGAACATCAGGTATTGTCAAGGGCCAAACTTGTATTCTGCTATATATGATGCCCAATGCATATCTGCTTGATTAGTAAACAGCAGGAAACCACAGTCTTAGAATTATCAGGAGCTGAATAGAGATGACTATACAACCTGGTTTTACCAGATGCATCATATAGGGAAAGGTGATCGATTAACCTTAACCGCCTTCTTTATTTTTTCTTTTTAGAAAAACGATGGTGGAGGGGTAGAGTGGTGATTTAGTATGTGGCAGGAAATATTGGAATCGAAAAAGGGATGTGTTGCCGACAGTGGAGCTGGTTGGTTTGGAGTTGGGATTACCGATTCTAATGCTCTAATTGCTAAAGGATTGGTGGGATTGCTGGTGTATTTGGTCCTATTGGTTATACTCGCTACAATCGTAAATTAGTAATGTAAACGCACTTATGCTAGAGCCTAGAGGTGGCACCAAGTCATCGTATACCACCATCACATTGCATTATATATTTATAGTACTCCGTCTCTAATTCTCTATGCACAGCATGCGTGCTTAGGATTTAAGGGTGGAATTGGGAATAACCTTTGAGATTATCGAGTCTTCCTTTGTTGAGGGTGGACTAGAAGAAAGTAGCTTACTTTACTTCATGGATGAATTTTGGAATAACTCTTACTTTTATAAAGTTAAAATTTAATAACAGCTTGACTTTGTAGACGCACTTAGGTTTAGAGGTCCTAGATTTGAGGTAGTAGAAAGATCTAGTGTAATCGAGGACTTATGCTCAAAAGCTTCACCACTAGCTATAAACTTGGCCTTTATATCCGGTAATTGTTGGATTCATACATTTCGTATGTGTAATCGATCATTCCCACAAACGTCCATCTAAAAAAAGGAATAGTTATATACCTAATCTGCCCTAGCTTTCATCAAATGTTCCAGCAGTCCAGCTTAACATAACTTAATCTCGCCTGCTCATACGTTATAGACATTAATTCAAAAGCCTATCTCACGTAATTTCAACTCCTTGACGAATTGCTAGTGAAAATGGGAGGTACGTTTTTTTCTATTCCAAGACAAAAATGGGATCCAACCCAATTAGGCGGTTTGCCGACTACAGTGAATACTCAACATAAACTCATGTAAATCTCCAAGGCACAAACAAATGCAAACAAAATAACACACTAAAAGATGGAGTACAAACAGAATGATTTACAATGTTACAAGCCGTGGTGAATTGTAAGCAACCTGTGAAATGAGAATTCTGACCACCAGTATTCAAATAGCACTGCAACCTAATCAAGCCAACGTAAAACTCCATCTTCTCCTACGGAAGCCAGAACTTCAATTCGTACATCCAGAACAGCCTGCAAACACCAAAAGGGGAGATATTAGGCGCCTTTCCGAACAAACCGTACCTGTCTTCAATAATTGGACCTAAGGTTTACAAGATGCTCCCAGAACATGAGGTTGAACTATGCCAATGTTTGTCAATTCCTCCTAATTACCATGTTGTACATGGGCCATATGTTATTAGTAACTTCTGCCCTTAAGAAGTATGTAAAAAACCTAGCAATATGCAAGGCATGGTTTCTTCAAGTACTAGACGATCCAGGCCCCTTTGTCACACGATAACTATTAGGAAAACAAATGCTTTGAATATAATATAAATCTCAGTGAGAGCTAATTATTTAACCAGGATATGAAGTTGAAAGAATGTTACCTGTGTATTTCTACAATTAATCAATCTACACTCCTCCAAGGGACCTTCTAATGACCAACTCTCCCATACATCGAAGCTGTGGCTAGCAAATACAAATTCCATCCTTCTATTTATCTGCACAAACAAAAGAAATTGATGAACTATATGTAAATTGCACAGAACAGCAATCAACTTCGAAAATCCAAGGGAAAAAGTCCTGATTCCAAGAATCAAATAAAAGGTTTTTTTCCATTCATCAGAACGGAGGAGAAAACATTGGTTGTCTGATCCACAACAATAGGAAAAGAAAGGGTTTGTTGAGTAATAAATCTTGAGGTAAAAGAAGACCAAATATATATTCTGTAGAAACAAAAATATACTGTAGGAAGAGCCTAAAATAAACTGATAAGCCCAGCAGATATCAAGGGTATGGAGCAACAAGTACTATAATGAGACATTAATATCTACAATCCAGTGCCATGAATCTCGTAAAACGAAATGAATTCATAATCTGAAGTATAGTCACAGAATATTACATAATTTGTTTGATTACTGATAGTCACAATGTTACTTCTAAATTCCATCAACCCATCTTAATGACAGCAAACAAGGATGTTTACATTTCTTAGGCAATAAACAGAAAGTGGAATACCAAGTTAGAACTGTAGGTCTGCAACAATTTGGGACAAAAAGCATAAAAAACTTTAGGAGATAAAGATACCTGCAACAGTTTCCCACCAGCAGCAAGAGATCGCAATCCAATTGTATCCTAGAAAATGCAACTTGGATCTCATCAGTCACGTACACAAAAGAAAATTGGATTCCCTTTTCCAACTCAAGTAATCTAACTATATATATAAAGCCAACATATGAACTGACCTTGCTTCCAGAAACAAGGAACTGAGCAGCAGGATCTCTTTTAGTAACACTATGCATTGTATCCAGGAACCAACCACCCCCTTTCACCCTCTGTCTTGAGACATGCAGCAGAGAATGCTCCCTGGCATGTAAAGCTATAAGACAACCATCCTTAAGGAGGTCCCCAGACGTCTTACTAGTGCTCTTGCCTGATTTCTGAAACCTGTCAGATGATGATTCTTGAACCAATTCGATTGGCGTTTTCCTACTTCTAGAGTCTACAGGTGAAGCACACTGGGAACCAGAACTTAGCACTTGATCAGTACCACTCATAGCAGTATCATCTTCTTGCTGTGAAGTACTCTCTTTTCCTAAGATGTCCTCAGATTTTTGTAGGGATTTTTGGCGAGCATGTCTCTTTTTTGCCTTTTTACTTGATCTACTACGCTTTGTGTCAGATTGAGCAGAGTTATTTGGAGACAAACCTGAAACTTGATGCTGGCTAGGAGAGTCCAATTGTTTAGATGATTTCCTATGGGAACTTTCTGGAGTTGTTGACTTGTCAATTGTCAAATGCTCAAGAACTGGACTCTGGGACTGTCTTTCTTTGTCTTGTTTATGGGACTCCTCATTTTCAAAGGTCAATTCACTCTCCTCATCCTCATCATCAGAGACAGCACTACTTGGAACAACACCATCAAGGAAGTATGTTTGCAATATAGAAATAGCCTTTTCTCTTATCTCCATCCATACTTCTTCACTGTAATCTGCGCTTCGTGGAAGTACCAACACATTAGGCATCTCCCTAACCTGAAACAATATTATGAACCAGTCATATTAGAGGAATAAAGCGCAGCAGATCATTTCAAAACAAATTATGTATTACATTGACTCTAAAAATCATGTCAAAATAAGAGTTTAAGGCATATTAGTTATTTCAAAGCATGAAGGACACTGACTAAGGAAACATAAATATTAAACATTCTCCTCTCATCACCCAAGGAAATTGCAGAAGTTATAAAGGATCAACTTCCTAAAAGCGTTAGCAAGTTAAGAATATGCATTCTTCCTTCACTAGCATAAGATCCTTCTAAATAAAGGAGGTAGATCATAAGGCTTGGTCGGATTGAACCTAATCAACTTTTGTTCTTGCCAAGTTGGTTACCACTAGCCACACTGCATGTGCCATTTCCCCAAAAGCATCACTAGTCAACTACAAAGACACAGACACAAAATATTCAAAAGCTTTCCGTTAAAAAAGGACGAATGCAGGATCATAAACTTGATCATTCTACTTCTAAGTATAAAGGATCAACAGAGAACATAGTGTTGCATGGTTCAAGGCTGGTCAATTAGTAGGCCTTCTTATACTGATAGGGTTTTTCTTACAAAATCAAAAAGTGTTGCAGCAGGAAGAAAAGAGTCTCACCATCTGCGTTATAAGTAGAGCTAGACTTGCGGACAATGATGTCATGATGTAAACCTCACCAGTCAACAGAAAATATCATCTTAAATATTACAAAGTCTTATTCACAGGAAAAGGCCATAAATTTTCGTTACAGTTTACCTCACAGCAAACCTTTCGCATCATGTGAATATACTATTCAGCTTGACTATAGCAACCACCGATTAATTGCAGGGAAAACATCTAGATCAACATATACAAGAAAAGATAATTCGAGATTTTGCCAAAGAGGTATATGCAAATTACCAACACAGAGAGAGACATATATTTACAGAATAAGTATCAAACAGCAACATCAATGCTTGGACTAAACAATGGAGATCAAACCAGATGAGTATTCTAGAATATAGTTCACATGTGGACGCAAAATGACAGGAAAGGTGGAAAAATAGATCAAACACATAACATAACACAAGCACTAGTGAACATACCCATGCTTCCATCCATTGTGGCCCTTCGGCACCATCCAGAGCACAGCCAGCAATAGTCCCATCGATCAATAGCTGTTTCACAGCACAATCATCTAGAAGCTGACTGCTTCCAGTATTCACCAAATAAGCACCTGAAAAGAATGTGAGAAAAAAATGAACACTTGGTAATCCAAATAATAAAGATTAAAATTAAAAGGTGAAAATTGATTGATGGAAATAAAATAAAAAATAGCAATCGCCTGCAAGTAATTAAGATTACCAGGCTTGATATGTTGCAAGCACTCAGCATTGATAATCTGGACAGTCTCGTCTGTCAAAGCACAATGGAGGGAGATCACATCACTTGCAGCCAGTAAATCATTAAGTGTCTCCATTCTCCTGGCAGCAGGAGGGAATATTATAGATCTACTAACTTGTCCCTGGAAGAAAAGAGGAAAAAAAATATCACGTGTTGGTCAAAATTTTAAATTACCCAAAAGCTTCCGACCACAAAACTGGGAAGTCAGAATCATAGAGAGCTTCAAGTCCCTTAAAACTATTTTCACAAAGGAGAGGTAGGAGTAATTTCTGCTACTGTGAGTACAGCATTTATCAAACCAACTAAATCAAATTCAAGAGTTCACATCTTAGCATCTTGCTACAAGAGCACATAGAATCTATGATCACAACAATCTTGTGAAGGGGAAGGTGGGAGCTGAAATCAGCTAACTAAATAGATTTCCTATCATAAACTGAGTTGTACTCCTCGTGTCAAAATGTTACATACTTGACCTAGCTCTCAACACTCGGCAACTGATACAATGCAATCAAGACTCAGCTCCAAAATCATTTCATTCCCCGACAAAATAAACCCAAAGTAGTGTTCAAGCCAGCA
The DNA here is from genome assembly GCA_026401315.1 of Dysphania ambrosioides. Classification (NCBI taxonomy): domain Eukaryota; kingdom Viridiplantae; phylum Streptophyta; class Magnoliopsida; order Caryophyllales; family Amaranthaceae; genus Dysphania; species Dysphania ambrosioides. The sequence continues at coordinate 33,228,270 of CM048657.1, read as the reverse complement.
GGCAACATTTATATCTTTATGAGCTTAGTAATCAACTTAGCACTTCTAAAATCTAATCCTAAAGCTAAATGTTACTAAATCGCTTCACTTTCCCACGTCTATACAGTCCTCCGAGCATAACAAAACAAATCAAGATCAGTTTTTTCTTACCTCGAGAACCAGCCTTTTTAACAAGAAAAGATTTCCCATTTACAAAAATCAACCAAAAATTCCACACATTAAAACAAACCAATCAAGTGAAATCCATCTAAACCCAATGTCACAGTAATCAAACAATCAAGACCAGATTTTTTCATCTAAAAAACCAACCTTTTAGCAAAATTCAACATTCAATTACATAAAATGAACACAATATTCTAGCAAACACACAAATTAACCAAATGTGAATCAACACAGCAATCGAGATCAAATTTTTCGCTCGCAAAAATCAATACTTTCCATAATTGACCTAATTCATCAAAACTACACAAAAATTTGAAGCAACCCTAATCTTTTAATTACCTGAGAAACATCAAAGTAAAGCACATTCATCTTAAACGACAAGCTTCTCGAAGCCAAAGACCTTGCAGACGCAGATCTCCCGACAATCCCAAGCACCAAACCCCGACACCGCCGCATCCCCCGACAAAGCGGTTGCACAGAACCCAACCACCCCGACGAGGACAGAGAATGCCGCGACAACAGATGTGTGCGACGGAGGAGGCCAAGAACAAGAGCCATCACAGTGTCCGCGATCTCCTCGGACCGAGAGACGTCCACGTGGACAAGCCGGAGTCCTAGATCCGCGGCTAAAGCTGAGTCGACGGCGCGGTCTGAGGAACCAAGGCAGAGGACGAGCTGCCATGGGCGGAGGCGGCGCTGGGCGGCTCGCGGTAGGAAGGCGAGCGAGTGGAGGAGAACAGCGGCGGCTGACTCGATTCTCCCGTCGGCTAATCGGCTCAAGCCGACGTGTTCGATAACGGCGACCCCGGCGAGGGAATCTTGTTCCAAAGCATTGTCTTCGATGCAGTTTAGGGTTACGACTAAAGGAATAGGTAATGCGGGCTTGTGGTGGGCCATTGATTTGGGCCCTTTTCCGGTGCTGTTTGTGGTTGTGATCGACATTAAAAGATACGTGTTGGTGGCAGCAGCAGCGGCGGAGGTGGTGGATTTAGGGGTACTTTTAGGGTTTCATTTTGAATTGTATAAGTGCTGCAGTAACATTGTGAGAAGATAATGAAGGGGGGAGGGAGAGAAGGAAAATTGAAAGAGAGAAGACGGGGAAAGTGATCAAGTGAAGTAACTACAGATGAGATGTCGGAGTCCTGTCTTGTGTCCCATCTCCCACATTTTTGCTAGTTGTTCAAATATCAGATGTGTGATATTGAAGCTACGTCCACGTCCCCCATTTTTTCGATGACAAAAATATTTTGATAACTGTATGTGTATGTCATTCATGTTAATGAGGACTACAATACTTCCACGTTTATATACTAAAGTTTTAAAAATTTCACCATAGTGATATATGAAAAAATATATTTAAATGAAATTTTATTAGATGATTTATTACTCACCTTTAATATTTTTAACTAATATGTGTATGTGTCATAACACGTTATTAATATTTGTTTAATAAAGTTATAGAAGTTTAGGCAAAAAGGAGGTATCATGGAAGAGAGGAACAAGTGAAAGAGAAGAGTAAGGAGACTATCAAGAGGTGCATTTGAGGTGCCATTTTCTTGGCTTTATTTGATTATTAAGCATGTTGAAACAAAAGGAGGGTAAATAAAAGGTATGGCAAAACGTTTAATAGAGAGTTGATAGCGTTTATTCATCAACTTTTCCATCACTATCATCATTTCTTCCCTCATTCACATATCCTTTCCTTTTTTCATTTTATTATTTCTCAAAGGTTAATAGGTAAACGTTGGCATCCTATATTACTATTGACGGTTTTCTTTGATAGTTTTCTTTTGTTGGAGTAATCAAAACGTTTTGCATGTTTATCCCCCTTTTTTATTTTAGTTTTTAATCTAAAACTACTTTTTTTTAAGTTTTTTTCATCAAAACATACGATTCATTAGTTATCCAAAGCATTTTTTCTTAATTTTTTAAATTTATATTGTAATTTGGAGACTTCACATTCATTGATGCTCTAAAATAATAATATAGGATAGGATGGGCCCCCACTTAGCCACATCATTCTATACATACTCCTGGTATGAAATGTACATATATAAACAAATAAATAAATAAATAAAATGTACACATGCAATTTCTGGACCAATAAGCTTATAATGCAATGTACATACTTTTGACGTAAAATGTACATACTCCTGATATGAAATGTATATATATAAATCAAAAAATATACACATGTAATTTCTGAAACAATAAACTCATGTTCTTTGAAGTTATCTATTTTATGCACCAATAAGATTATATATGCAATGTACATACTTTTGGCGTGAAATATACACATTCATGATATGAAATGTACATATATAAATCAAAAAATGTATACATGTAATTTCTAGACCAATAAACTTATATTTTTTGAAGTTATATATAATATACGTCGAATTATATAAGATGTACATTGAAATATTATCATAATTGGAGTTAGTTAACAATAATATTTACACTTAAATATGCATCTACTTGTTTTTCATTTATATAATGTCAAATATACTTATGGTCATTGAGGTTACATTTAATGTACATCGAATGTGTATAAGATGTACATTGGAATATAATTTAAATTTGATTTTACATTTGAATAATTCAAATTTGAGTTTACATTTGAATATAATTCAAATTTGAGGGAAGGAGAAGAGAATTTATTTTCGAAAAACAAAATCTTGAGGAAATGAAAGTATGCGAAAGTTTAAAGCTAAGGTCATAATAAACTGCTCTTGTCTGTAATAATAGGCTAAACAGTTGCTTTTGGTGGGAACAGTACATTTGGTTGCGTATTGTAATTGTCAATTTAGTCTGTATAATTTTTATGCAAGTAATGTACATTTAGAGCTACGTTTTATTGATTGCAAGTTGCGTTTTGGAGCAGGTGTACCATGCTCATGGTACACTTGGGTGCATTGTTCACCCATTGTAATCATGGTGCAGAAAATTGGCATGTAGCGATGTAGGTACAAAGCATCCCCATATTCCTCAAATTACTTCTGAAAGCAGAGTTCGCCAAGACAAAATTAATCAACGATTACAAAACGATTCAAAATCAATATTATTCAACGATTACAAAGCGATTAAAAATCATTATTATTCAACGATTACAAAGCGAAACAAAATCGACAAATTACGATTATATTACATTGATGATCGTTGAGAAATTCAGGAGCATTGTCAACGAAAAACCAACACGATTGCTCCAAAATGTAATCAATCAACTAAAACCTAGCAAATTACTAAAATAAAATATATTTTTTTACCTAATTTAATATCATGAAATTAGTAATCAAACATTGCAAAAGAAAAATTCAAAAACCCAAGTCCAAGAAACTACATAATCCTATTGAAACCAGAATAATAAACCCTAATTATATACTCAGTACAATTATACATGAATTAAATCATATAAAAACTACCAGGAGAAAAGGCAAATTCATACCTTGATAGTGGTACTTATGAAGCAACTCGGTGGTAATCCTGAGTTCAACGATATTGTAGTCGACAACTAAAACTTTCATTTCTTATGCGAAAATGGAATCAACCCCATTATCTCTTTCCATTTCAATGGAGATCCAAAACATCAATATACAATGGTAAAATAAATCGTGGTTTAGAGGGTTTTTTTTAGGAGAATAGGAAGAGGAAAATTAATTCAATCAATAGTTTTTTTTTATTTCCTTCATTTAAGGGAATGTTAATGGTTTAATTATGTAAAGTAGCGTTAAAATAATGTGGTTACAATGAAGTTATGCTAAGGATGGTTTTGTTTTTAGTTATGTATGTTTATTTATTTTTTTAAAACCAAAGCAATGTGTTTTAAAATTTTGTTTCATCCAAACCGAAGCTAAATTTTTATATTTTATTATTTTTTCACCTTAAACAACGAAAAACCTCTAATTGTACTTAAGATGACTCACATTAATTCATGCTCATACAAAGTGGTTTCTCAATGTTTTCGGTATTCTTGTACTCTAAAACTTCATTTGAACGGGTAGCTATGTTCTGTGAGATAAGATTTTTTTTTTTTGGTTAGAGTACCACACAGACACAGTAACCAAAGTGAATCTACAACCACCACACCAAACCTCAGTCGGTAACTCAGGCAGTCAAGTCCCAACACTTATGACACCCTTTCCTTGTTTTTCTGGAGAGGACGGACGGTGGTGGTGGCCATACGCCCATACCATGTCACATGGTACCTGTCCTCTGGGATAGTGGCCATACCAAGTCACGTGACACTAAGATTAAGGTCTATGTATTATGTATCTAACAGTATTGCTGTCAACATAATCTAATACATGCTTTAAAATAGAAAAATAGCCAACATAGAAAGGGAGAAAAGTATCATACGTTGGTCAATTCAAGGATTTGGATGACCAATAGGCAATGGCCATAATTAGCCATTCAGTCATATAATCAAATATCTTCCGATGCAAATTCTTCTACATATAAGCTCGTCAACCACCATCAACAACCAACTACATTCCCATCAACATCTGATAAGGCCGCCAAAATGACAGCATCATGAACAAGAAGATACTGGAACCATGTTTATGCTGGCCTACAATGTGTCCTATTGTCCTGACTTGTAAGTTGTAACAGCCTCTCATTCTCAAGGAAATCAAGTTAATCTACCTCCAAACAAACAACCATAACATGATCAAAACAATTTCAACGCAGGAAACTATCCACTCTTGACCTTAGTAACTAAAGTTCAAGATAATTCAATCACAATACGAGAAGGCGAAATGGAACACATCCAAGCTAAGTATACTCACAAAAACAGGTCGCTCACATTCTTATTTTAACAGACACATCAACTAAACAAATTCTGTGAAACAGAATATATACTCCGTACTATTCAACGGACATGCCAAAATTGCTTCTCTACAAAATGAGATACTATATTCAGAAAGCTAACTCACACACGCACTAAGATACACAATTTTTACACCACCTTCCTGGACAATGCTCAACACCATCTCATGGTTCCATATACAGGCTACATACTGCAAACCCCCCTAATGACTATCTAAAAACTGATGTGGAATGCAGATTTCTTCATTGTCTTGATTGCTTGATATTATTAGCTACACTTGCTGCAGTTTTGTACAGTTTCTAGCCTCCATCTAAGAAGAAGAAAACAGTCACGGTAATTACTTCTGGGTTCCAAATCCATCATCATGGGATCTTGCACCACTTGGAATACAATTTTTTGTTTTCCTCTCTAATTTCACATCCTTTCTTAGCCCAAGGGGAAGTTCATGTACAATCAGAATAATTTCCTCCTAAAGTTCCGGGTGGTGGTTTGATATGATCGCATAATCAATCCAACACCGATACCAATTCCTAGACACATACCAAGACCAATACCAACACCAACTCTCACTCCAGCATTGAACCATGTGAGTTGGCCATCCACCCCTTCATAAAACCCTTCAGGATACAAATTGTGCATCGACTTTCCTTCTGCCTCAAACTCATCTTCAGTCCCAGTGAGCTGCAATGACCAAAAAAATTACATTTTCCAAAATCAGAAAAAGAAAATCATATAGAAGTACTCGAGCAAACAAAGAGATGACAAAAGACAGTTAGCACAGGTTAAGCAGAGGCATCAATGCAAATATATACGGCGTATAATTTGATAAACATCAGCACAGGACAAAGTGAAGCAGTAGTTGTCCTAAATTTATTTCATACTTTTACTAGATGCGAGCTATGAAAAGCCAAAGCCCATAGCAGGCCTCAAGCCCTCAACCCCAGCTTGTGGATATAGAACAAATTAGAGTCCTCGGAAGGAACTGTAGGTAAAGGTTCTCAACCATTACATTCAGTGGGTGAGAGCTGAGGCTTTGGAGGAATTGGCTTTGCTAGATCAAGTGAAGGGCCATTTTAGTCATACTTGCTTCGGCAACCAGTAGACTATAGTTCATATACATATTACGTTCAGTTGGAAAAGTTGTTTAAATATATCAGAAAAGGATTTCTGCCGCTTGATGTCATTTTACTGAAAGTTTATCCCAACACTGAGGACATGGGGCATTAATCTCCAAACAATCAAAAATTCGAAACTACACATGAAACAAGCGCCCCACTGTACCAATTCATAGCACATAGCCAGGAGATTTGATAGAACAGCATAAATGATTAGCTCTTTGACCTTATCCAATTTCAATTGTTATAAAACATGATTGCTTGCTTAAATCTTGAAAGAGCATCCACTTGAGTATGAAGAAATAATCCTTGTCTCAGCTACAGCTACTTATATAATAGCAGTAAAATCCACAGAATAAGTTTATGCCCCCCAGCCAGCAACTTTGTTTGACAATTTAACTCTCCAACTAATGTGAAATTAGAACATGGTCTGAGATCACCACCCCTTTCATGGTCTTGTCCAAATGCAAAATGATACTTTAGATAATACATCCTAAACATTCAACGATGTTAGTGTCCTACTGTACTTGATAATTAGTCGGTAACCATAAATAACACAGTGATCCTCGATCATCTAACAACTTTCCCATAAAACACGACATTTGTGCCTGGCCTTTGAAACTTTCGACATCAAAAGGCACATGACAGGGTTCTGGTACACCAATTCAAACCATATTGGTATAATCATACAATTACTCCGTACATTAACCTTCAACACAATGATAATGACAAAAAATATGATTTCAAGTAATCGTTAGTCAAATAAAATTTGACTGAATTACCTGTAATTTCCGGTGAATCAAAGTATTTTCAGCAGGAACAACCTTCTGATCCTTCTCGATCTCATCAGAAACTTCTGGAATCACATCCAAAGTGCTATACTTCGGCGCCTTCCTCCTCGGACTAGTATTAATCATCTTCGTTAAAATCACCGGCGTATCCGACCATCTACCGGCGACGTAAACCTCAATCAACGGCGATGACATCCCTAATTTCGCTTTAAAAAACGCCGACGACGACGAACCGCCGGCGTAACAATCCAGACACCAATCATTCTCGAACCTTTCAAGCGATCCACAAAGCAGCAAATTCTCCTTCTCACAAACCTCGAATTCCACGCCGCCAAAGATCTTGACGTTGTCAGTACTAACGTAAGTAACCTCGGAGGAGTCTCGATCAACGCGATCTCTTCGGAGCGTGGACGACGATACTTCATTGGCAGGGACACGAGAGCCGTTGACTTCGAGAAAGACGTCGTGCTCGTCGCGGAGGTGACGGAGCGTTAGGTAATCAGGCACGGCGTCGATTGCGCAAGGTGCGATACGAACGTAGAATAGCCGGATTTCGAACCAGATACACTGCGGCGAAGTAGGTGCTCCTCCGCCGCCGTTCATCAGGCGGTTCACTTTTGGTTTAGTGACTATAGATAAAGTTGTTGAACCGGACGAACAGGCGTGCAATTGATGATCCATTACTGGAAAAGATATGAGAGGGGACTAGGGGAGATGATGAAAGAAGGTGGTTTTATAAGGAAGCGGGGGATTGAGGAGTAAGAATTGGTAATTTTTTAAATATTTGAGATTTTGTTCTTCAAAAGAATACTTTTTTTTTTTTTTTTGAAAGACGACTTTTAAGGTATACAACTTTACATATTTTTATTTTGAAATATATTATATAAAAATTTTAAAAAATTTGATTTTTTAAAATTTATATTAAAATACATTTAATAAAATTTTTATTTAAATATATTATTTTTTATAACATAATAAGAATTTATGATCCAATTTTTCAAACTTTGACTTCAGATAGTGAATTGAGGCTTTTTTTTAAGGACAAAGGAAATATAAACTTATTAAAATGTCATCAATGGACTAAAATGTGGGTAGCCTAAAGGAAGAGTTGTAACTTCACTACTATTGTAATGTGTATAGATAAGATAAATTTTGTAGGATGATAATTAGACCGACATTATTATTTAAATCAGAGATTGAGTTTTCAAAAAGGATGTTAAGAAAACAAAGATAGTAGCATCTTGAAGGACAAAATTTAAAATGTGAATATCCAAAAGAAATTGGAATAATAAATATTGAGGCTAAGATCAGGGGAATATGAGATGGGAGTAATTGAGACCTCAAAAGCGATCAAGATAGATCAAAGACGTTTTGGATAGAAGGAGTTAAGAAAAGATATAGAGAAATACATTTTCAAAAATATGTGGATCTAAATATAAGAAAATGGAGAAAAAAGAATTTGTAGATAATAAAAAAATAGATTTTTTTATTCATATAGTCGACTTTATCTTTTTGGGATTAAGATTGACTTTGTTGTATATGGTTTACATTGGGAGCTATGAGGTATATTTGTTAAGGAAAAGAGAAAGAAGAGGAAGAAATGGGGGTTCAAAGGAAGAAAACAATGAGATACGACGGTTGGACTGGTAGTTTTTTAAGGACATTAGAGTTTACGAAACTTCTTTCCTTCTTTATTTTCTCTTTGGTTGAATGCCCATGTCCATCTTACACCTGGATAGTAAACATATAATCTCGTTAATTTTCCTTACTTTATAAGCAAGTACCGGGTTGTGGTAGGAATGACTGAATGAGGACCTGAGGAGATAGCAATGAGAATTAACACCAACCTAAGTTAACCTAGAATCCTAGATAATACTACGAGGGACTAGTATTATTGACGAGATTTTTCTTACTAGGGTATAGTCATTTTATGTTAATTAAACAGACAAGAATTACATATCTATAAGAAGTATTGTATACATATAAAATACAATAAAATAATTATATTTTAGTAAAAGTTATCTTTTAATATAATAAAAGTTATCTTTTAATACAATATATGTCAATTTTTATCGACTCTAATTTAAGGGATATCTTTTGTTATTTTAAAAGGTCACTTTTATCGAATATATAATAACTTTATTATATTTCGTGTGTATATAAGTTTAGAATTTGTGCAATACGATATAAGAAATTTTTTAATGAAATCTCATTTAATATTTTCTTATCCTTATATTTGTATAATTACAACTTTACCTCTCCTTAATCCGCCTAATCCTACCCCTTTAGAGTTTAGATAAATTGCACATGAACACGTGGAGGGAGACTGTAAAAATTAATAATATCGTTGAGAATCATACTAATGCTTCAACATGACCAAACTCCAAGGTTACGTACAACAAATTCAAATTATTTTGATAATTTCCTACAAATAACTTTCATCATCTTTGACCAACATAACGAGGGGTTAGTTCGTTCACGTTGTGATTTTCACACTTTTGTGGACTTTAAATAAATTTTTTGTTCATAACTCTTTACTTTTAAGATCTTTGACTAAATTTATTTTGTCAAAATAGACAAATTACCCATTAACTTATAGATAAAGTTTTCACATTTATTGTGAAGAAAATAGGGCGGTTGATTGACTTGCGAACCAAGGATTTATCAGTAATAATCATTTCGCACTTTTAGGAAGTGCTATTCTGAATTTTATAGTATCTTAGATAAAAATGGTAGGAGTGTGGCTTTCCCAAGATTTATCCCGGCCTAATATTTTCTAGCTTTTTAGTTTGGTTTGTTTTCTTTTTCTGTTTTATAGCCTCTGTTCTTTTCGTTTTGTTTTTGCTCCTAGCTTTGTGCTTCTTTCAGGAAAAATAAAACTTATAGATAAAGTGGAATTCAACTCTTTCATGTTAAATGAAACAAATTAGCACCATTTTTTTCCCATGTGCAATTAATGTCATAGTTTAATAATAAAATAATATTTAAAATTTTTCCAAAAAATAGAAAAACAATTTTTTAACAAAATACATAAAATATTATTAATTATACAAATGTATATACACCGTCTCATGTACTTCCACCGTCTCCAGCATCCATCATCATCATTGTGCCAGCCTCTAACTCCTCTTATCCTCCATAAATTTTCAAATGAATGGTGAACAGTTACGGGGGATCATATAGTCTGTACTGCATTCGTGTGGGGCTAATAATTGAGGCAAGTTTGTTGCTGCATGGGGTGGGAGCTAACTAGGGCAAATAAATTAAACTAGCTAGCTAGAGGGCACGCTCTCACTGGAGCTTGCTGCTGCTAAGTGGGGATTATTGGTTCGTTGCTACTTGCTAGCTCGGGGTGGCCTTGATGATGAATGAATTACAAGGATGTGGTGATGGGGAAAAGGCGATGAGATGCTTGGTTCTTATGATGAAGTGTAAGCCACTAGCAAAGCCAGACCGCTTTAGATACACTACGGCAGCAAGGAAGTTTGCAATTTAGATTATCAAATTATATATATATATATATATATATATATATATATATATATATATATATATATATATATATATATATATATATATATATGTTGCACGATTCTTATGACATGGTTAGTGGTGATCATTGGTTCAAATTTGGATCAGATTAAATATGTTTGATAAGACTAAATACGTACTAAATCAATTATGTCGACAACTGAATTGATAAAACTCAATTGAATTGGACCAATTTTCTCGTTTAATAAAATAAAATATTTTTTATAACATATGTTATAAAGAAGAACAAATAAAATATTTATAATCTAATATGAATGCTTATAATAAAAAAGAATTTTAATAATATAAATTTTTCATGAATTTAAGAAGAAAAGGTAATCATTTATATATTTTTAAGAGTATTTTTTTTGGGCATTATAAGAATAATTTTTAGTTAAAAACAAAATCCAATTTTAAACCAGCCAGGATCGAAAACCAAAATTTTATTTTTATTTTTTTCTAATCCGAGACGAAAACGGTAACCAGTCCGATTTTGCACACCCTAGGGCGTAGACATGGCAACATGCATGGGTTGTGATTTGTGAAGTTAAAAATCTGGGTTCTATGTGGGGCTGCATTTGTAGCTTCCTTTGCTAACGTTTAGTGACGTTTGGGGGAAGGTGCCTAGAATTTGGGATGGTTGCTGACTTGCTGACATGAGGCCTTTGTGGGATGACAACGTATAGCATGAGTAAATAAGAACACGTACGCAGTGAAGAGTGTGGTAGTGTACGGTGTAGAAGTGTGGGTACGTGGTCATTTCTTTCATGTCTCTTCCTCAAACTCAGTGCTTCAGGATTCTGGTGTATCGGACTTTTATTGATATTTCCGTTACTACCTGACAAATTTGCTGAGCTACCGTGTTACCATTACTACACATTGCAATACGTACTAACCATCCAAATGAGAATCAGATATATTTTATTAATTCTTTGTTTACCATCCAATCAATTTGGTGATAAAAGTGATGTAGACTTCAGAGTTTAAGCATTCAATCAAATTCTCGTCATAAAATTATGTCATCTATATTTCATTTATTGGAGTTCATACAAGAAAAAACATATGGAGAGGTCTTGTTTGTCTCAACCATGCTTTGAAATACACATAAACTAGGGTGTATAGTACTGTGAATGACACAATAAACACAATTTATGTACTCTTTATTCCTTAATGTTTGTCTCATTTGATTATTTTTTGGGAGAGTTTTTTGGTTAAAATGGGACAAACTTTAAGGGATAGAGGAAGTAGTAATTTATTTAATGTATTCAGAGTAGGACATTTGAAAATAAAGCCTTAAAAACAAAAGGAGGCCAACTCGGGTTTTGGATCATGACTCTATAGAAGAGAAAGCACAATTAAGTCTCATCTGAAAATTATAGAAGTACATGGATTAACATAGACATGGTGGCCCTTGCAAAATGTAATATTAATTCTGGATTGAGATTGAAAATGTACAAATTACAGAGTGGGAGCTCTTTCAGCAGCTCCGGAAATGACAGTGAGCAAGTTGTTACCGAAGGGGTCGCTAAGGTGAGCAGCCAGATTCTCAACTGGGCCTTGGCCTGTCACGTAAGCTTGAATAAAGAAGGCAAACATTGAAAACATTGCAAGTCTACCGTTCTTGATCTCCTTCACCTTCAACAACGCTGCTTGGTCTGGGTCATTGGCTAGGCCCAATGGGTCAAATGGACCCCCTGGGTGAAGCTTGTCCTCCAAATCCTGCCCAAACATACAGTTTGAGAAAAAGTTCCCATGCTTCTTATCAAGCAGTCTACCATCTTTCCAATAGTATGAGTCATATACATATCCAAAGAATTTTTCCTAAATTATTTAAGGATATTGAGATTTCAAATATATAGATATTATTATATCAGATATAGACGATCTCAAATATAGAAATAAATTACAAATAGACCCCCAACATATATACATCAATATAAATTAGGAATTTCTCCATATACAAATTATACAAAATTGGATTTTAGTCATATTGAACGGTTAAAATTGTATTTCTATTATGAAGGTTTGGAAATTACGAAGGAATTTATATTAATTAAACTTCCTTTCTCCGGAATTAACAGTTATGCCCACGATTTGACTTGAACTAGTAATGTGGTAACTTATACCAAAATGATATAATAAAGTCCTTACAGTAAAATTATGTTGTACAAGAACTGTAAAACTACGACAATCAGAAGGAAATGGTTGTAGGGAAAGGGGACTTACCAAGCCATTGATGATTCTGTAGTACTCTGCACCACCAAGAAGAACAACCTCAGCAACAACAGCAACAACAAGGTTGATGGGAATGTTCTTTCCGAAGTAGTTCAAGGTGTTCCCGTCTAGCAACAAGGCACCAGTCTGTACGACAACATCAATTTTTTACTGATTGAATTAGGTAAAACTACTATTAAATATCAAAAATAAATGCCGAACACTCCGTAGAAACATTAATCTATTAATATACTTGAAATTCGTTAATGTTAAGAAAGAAAAACCTTGAACCAGACAGCTTCAGGACCACAGTTAGCACCAAATTTGTTGAAGGCTTCAGGGATGATGCACCCAGCAGCTCCAAGCATAGCCCAACGGGCGTGGATCAACTCATATGCTTGGTATCTGAAATTGTACCGTATCATGAACATCATATCATGAGTCTCTGATATATAAACTTCACAATTTACGTTATGATTCAGTAATTCAGTTCATTTAATAGAAAAATTTACTTACTTGGCAAAGTCCTCGGGCTTCTTTCCAAGACCAAAAGGGTCGTAACCGTAGCTGCAATATATCAACCGTACGCATGTCAACAGGGTAACATTTGATTTTATTTTATTTTTCCTTCACATTTTTCATGGAAACATTGAAACATATTGAACCAGATTCCAAGTAATTATGATAAGAATATTAGTAACTTTATGTTGTATCTGATCAAGTACAAGCTTATAGACGTAACGTGTATAACTTTATCTTCTAATAATATAAATTTATTTTCTATTCATATAACTTATTTTTCAGACATTTTAAATAGAGCTATATACTCATTTTATACTCGGATATGGCAAACTTGATTCCTATTAGTTATGGAGTGATAAAATAAAATTTAATCTAAGATATAGAGGTAAAAAAGAGTGACTTACTCTCCGGGAACTTCCCCGTTGAGGTACTCAGGGATCTCAGAGCGGTCCAAAAGGCCCTCGGGCAAGAAGATTCTTCGGTCAGGACCGTACCATTTAGCAAGCTCATCGTCTGCTGAAGCAACAGCAGCTGGCTTAGCCTTAGCAGGAGGAGGAGTTGCCTTCTTCTTACCAAAAAGAGCCACAATCTTAGAAGGACCAGCACTTGGGGTGTTACTAGGGGCGGAAGTGGCACTTCTTATGTTGAGTGAGTTTCCCAACATTTCAGACTTTCCTAAGCATGCCGCCGCTGTCGATGCCGCCACCGAAGCCATGACTGCCGCCCCTGCCGGTGGATAAGATTGAGAAGTTTAGATGTTTATCTTTTTTGTGTATGTGAGGGGGGGAGTTGTTTGTAATCGGTTTGCAAGAGTGGGTGTGATTGTAGTAAAATATTGAACTAAATGCATAATTTGGTGGATATGTGGTTGACAACTAGGAATCCTAAGCGGATGTTTTGATTGGTGGGAAGTGTGAGGGAATAATCTATTGCCTTGTTGTGATAGGCCAGATGTGATTACGTGTCAGATAATGGCAGCGTGACATGGCATTGCTGATAACGAGACTGCTTTATGGATAGCAGGTGATTTGTGCTCCCTTTGTTTTGGATAACAACATGTCAGGCCTTATCTATTAAGTTCCACAGTTCCACCTAAAACATTGATGGGCTTCGATAAGGAAGTGTGTTGTTATTTGGACCAACCCAATAGAAAATAATGGGCTTAACAAGGTTACTTTTTCTTATTTCAAGATGACCGGCCCATATCCAGATATCCATACTCCACTCTGTTTAGTTTGAGACTCGGAGTATTAGCTAGGGAATGACGAAATGTTCGTTAAAGTTTAATTAATTTATTTTTTTTGAATTTGTGCAATTGGAGGTCGAATAGTATTAGCTGGATATTTAAATAATCATGTGCACTAAAACAAAAATGAAGACTGTATTTGAATTTATTTGTATAAATGATACTGAAACAAAAATGACAAATCAATTAATCATTATGAAGGTAAATGGTGTAAATTAATAGTTCGTTGCTGTATGTAATTATTCAAGTTCTTCATAATTTTTTTGTAAGATTAATCATAGCCCCGAAGTATATTATGCTACCTACTTTTTATAGCAAAATAAAAACAGGAATGAGGATGAGGTTTGATGATGTAATAGAAAACAATAATAGCAACTATCTACCAATAGACCTATTTAAATGAGAGGGTTTCATTAAAGGCTATTAATTGACTCGTTTGTAAAAGGATCTAACCAATTATATGCTTAAATTAGTCGATCTTTTAAATGATCATGTTTTATTGGTTTTTAATGGGTCAAGTTGTGTCAATAAAGGATCAATAATTTCCAAGGCTTTTAAACACTATTAGATAATAAATTTTTTTCACTTACTTATCGATGATCCACTGTTAAAGATAAGGGGTGATATAGACAAACTATTAGCTTCTATAGATAAAAATTATATTCTCCTTAGAACGTTCGGCCCGACTCGTCTCGTGTTTTTATCTTCATTGGTTCAACCTGACTAGACCCATTTTGCATTATTTTTACCCAACTCATTATGTATATGACTGATCGAGTCCTTAACCCGATTCAAAGCACGGGTCTATTCACCAATTCCAAATAGCAACATACTGTGTCAATGAAAAATTTAATCCAAATCAATAAGATCATATGGGCTCCTCTCTTTTTTTATCTCTCTTGTTTACAATTTATTTCAAGGAAGAAAGAAAAAGGAATAGAGACAATGCCATGAGCTGAAGAAGTATTACAATTTACAAGTATCCATGTTTGATGAAGGAAATATCTCGTACGTGTACGTTATTTTTTGAGGGAAACTTTGGGCCGTGGTCCCGGTCGAGAGGGCAGCAAGTCAGTAACCGCATGCAAACTCTCTACAGAACACAGTACCAGTAATATCATGCAATATCAGATGATTCAGATCAAATACATTCAGATTCTCTCGAAGAAAATGGGGATCCGACACATAATGACCATTTAATCACACAGTAAAAGTAGTGTGCAGCCCTGACAATAAAACCTGTTTTGGTAGGGGGAAGCTCGTGCTGTCAAGCGCCTATATCCTACCAACTTGCCAGTGGTCGAATCATCCTTTTTTTATTATTATTATTATTATTATTATTATTATTATTATTATTATTATTATTATTATTATTATTATTAATTTCTTTGATAGTAGCTACGATGAGTCACATTTTGATAAAAGGATGACTCATCAAATTCAACTCACACGACATATGGTACTATGGTAGTAGACTAGTAGATCATTTATGGATGTGACATTACCAATAGAGAAACAATATTTCAAGTTTCCCTTTATTTTTATCTTATTATTTTTTTGTCAAGTAAAATTTTATTAGACGCTTATTAATATAAAATTTTATAATATATATTGATTATGTATTTGTAAAAATTTTAAGTTTTTTTGATTATGTATTTGTAAAAATTAAAAAATTTTGATATTTAAAAATATATATATTGAAATGAATATTTTAAAACCTTATATAATTATATTTTTTCTTATAAAATTAGGAAGAATTTGTGATTAACATTTGACTCTAAAATTTTAGATTTCAAATAAGAAAAATTAAAAAACGTATAGAGTAATTTTTTATAAATTTTGTGTTATAAATTTAAGAGATACGGAATAAACAGTTTTAAGTCATGAAGACTCTAAAAAATCAAATGAAATAACAAAATTGAATAGTCATCCATAATTGAGTGCCTATTGGGTGTTGACATTATCTACCATTTGTAGCATCAAAGGTGTTGAGTAGTTTTCACTTGAACATGAATGTGTTAAAGATTAGATTCTGCTCATCAAGAAGGGTGTGTGTGTGTTGAGGATAGTAAGGGAAAACCAATAAACTCACTGACAAATTACTGGTCAAGGAACCACACGATAATAATACCTTCGTTTTATATTTTTTTTTACTCTATTTAGCTTTTTATAATTTTCAATATATAATTTAAAATATTTTTATCTTTAAATCCGTAAAACAAAAAATTTTAAAAATTTGATATTTCAAAAAATACACATTGAGATGAATTCAACAAGATCTCACTTGATATATTATTTCTTAAATATGTGATGATAATTTATAATCAAATGTTTTAAAAGTGACTCCATAAATAAAAATAAGATAAAAATAAAAAATAATAAATTCAAACCATCTCTCACATTTTCATGAATTCATGCACACTTCACACTTGCAAAATGCAATGTGTATGCGCCAACAAAAGCACCATTTTTAGTGCTCCCAAGTCCCAAGTGCACGATACCATTCTTCTACACCAAGGAGGCATACTACCTATTTTTTTCTTTTTTAAAAAAAAATTACCAATACAATCATACATCAACCGCACCAAATCTCAGGCAGGAAAACAATACTCCCTACGTCTCATATTAGTTGCTATAATTTTATTTTAGGAGTCAAAGTTTAGAAACTTTGACAATAAATTCTAATTATATTTTAACAAATAATATATTAAAGTGGGATTTTATTGGATGCATCTTAATATAAATTTTAGAATATTAAGTTTTCATAATTTTTTGTTCTATAAATTTTAAGAAAAATATTTTAAATTATATTTTGTAAATTAAAAAATCAAATATCAAATAAGACGAGACGGAATGATCATTTTTTCTAAAGAGTCATCCAAGGACTGAATAAAAGTCAAGAGGTTTCAAACTCAAACAATCAGACAGTATCCCAACTTGTTTGTATTTGCAAACATTTTCACCCTTTTCCCTTTCATTTATTATTATTGCGTCTTTCAACTCCAAATGTCACTCCTATCCTAACAATAAACGATCAAAATTATTCTGATTTCGTATCCTTCCTTCTCTCAAATTCTCCAAAAACTCTCATCAACTTAAATTATAGTATATCTCATTATCTCTCTCTCTCTCCATTTCTCCTCTGTTCTCAGTGTCTGTTTCTTGGTCTTTGCTTCATTCTTATTCAGATCCAAAAATATTAAAGAATCGATCTTTTTACATAATGAAGGTATTAATTACAATTCTTCAATGCCCATTTTGATTCTCATACTCAGAAATTTTTTGGGTTTTGCCTAAAATATTCTTGAACACTCTCTTTTTCTTGATAGTTTTTTTGGCAAAGTCTCACCATCCCTTTCTGCTTTAAACTTTGACCAAAAGGGTAGTTTCCTTTAGCTTTTGTTCCACTATAAGATCAAACCTTTATCATTTCAAAACCTTTGATTGTATAGCTTAAAGAAAAGAAACTAAGAAAAATTTGCTCTGTTTTTCGTTTCCTTTTTTTATTGTTGTAGTTGGGCAGGTGAAATGCTTTTTTTATTTTTTATGATTTAAATGAGTAATGTTTTTGAAATTGAAAAATTAATTAAGTTGTAACTGATATTTGTTGATGATCAGCTAGAATTTTGAAGGTGAAAAAAAATAAAATTCAATACATGGGTAATTCATATTGAGCTATGTCATACTAGGTCTGTTTTAAATTCATACTGATAAAAATATAGATCAAAGTGTGAAATGATGTTTGATTATGTGGTTGAGTGACAGAAAATTGTGTTGAAATTGGACTTGCAAGATGCCAAGGCAAAGCAGAAAGCTCTTAAGACAGTTTCTACTCTCCCAGGTAATCAAAATGGAAAAATAATTAAAACTCTGGAAATCTTTTAGCAGTCTGATTAGTTGTTATAGTTGGAGATTAAGCATATATTAATCCTTAGAATTTTAATGTCTAATTATTAAAAACACAAGAATGCTACTGATGGTGCAGTAATTTGTTGGTCCCACGCTACCTATGTAACTTGGGAAATTGTGTTGAAGTATTGGAACATGTGTTTTTATTAGGAGCTACATAAAAATTTCACCGTATATTGCTGTTCATTTGAAGAAGACTTTGGTAAGAATGTCTTTATTATGTTTATTTGGTGAAAGACTGAAAGCTAATAATGTAAAATGATATCAGCTGAGTTTATCGCGTAAGCCAAAAATGACTAATTCTCTGAAAATGTCGTGTTGCCGTAAATAACTAAATATTATGGAGTACTCCTTTAGTAATCCAAAACAAGCAAAGAAATATTATGGACAAGTTAAGAGAGATTTTTTGTATATACTAATGGAATAATTTTTTGGAGTTAATAATAAATTTGAGTAAAGTGATGCTAACAAAATTTTGAATCATTAAATTTGTCTTCTTTTTTTTTCCCATTTTGTTTAAATGGACAATAACCTAAGCCTATTTTTAATAGCATTACGTTACAATATTACATCACATCATATTATTTAAAACTCCTTATATTCTTTTATTTTCTTCTCATTTTTTGTCATTGGAAAACTTTAAAATGTTGTTTTTATTTGAAATCATTACATTTTGGTATAATATTGTTATTGGATATTATATTTTTAATTTTTAATTATCATGAACTTTAAAATTTTCACTACTTTTTAATATTTAATTTAAATTATTTTTTATAAAATTTTAATGATATTTAAATCATTTTGATTTCTTTTCGAATTTCAGATACGAAGGGAAAAAAAGACGGAAAAGCAATAGTCTGTGGTTTATTAAAATTAAGCATACTAAAACTATTACGCCATAAAGGACGATTAAAGTTATGCCTAAAATAAAGGACCATCAAAGATATGAAAATGGAGACAGTGTTCAATACTAAATTGTATTCCATCTCTTTGGAATGGTACAAATTATGAAACTTTATCACCCTTGAAATAGTTTAACTGTCGCAACTTTCCTCGACTAAGTGGATTAATTGACATATTTTGGGCAGCATAACTGACATTATTAGTGTTATATTGAAACCACTTACCAAGAAGTGGCACGAAGAGTAGATTCTGCCCATCGTTTTCAGAAAGTAGCCAGTGCAATCATAATCATTTGAATTTGCAGGGATTGATTCTATTGCGATAGACATGAAGGACAGGAATTTAACAGTGATAGGCACGGTGGATCCAGTAAGTGTAGTGAGTAAATTGCGCAAGCACTGGCCAAATACGGACATAGTACTCCTAGGACCAGCGAAGGAGCCAGAGAAAGAGAAGGACGAGCCGAAGAAAGAAGAGCCTAAGAAGGACGAGCCGAAGAAGGACGCGAATAAGACTATGGAGCAAGAGAAAAAGCCTGACCCTGCGCTTGAGCTTGTCAAAGCTTATAGGCTGTATAACCCTCAAATGACGACATACTACCATGTCCAAAGCATGGAAGAAAACCCTAATGCTTGTGCTATTTGCTGAAGTAAAATGAAGACACCCGCTATATTTATCGACGTTGGACTTTAAGGGCAAACGATTCTTATGCAAAGATGCAATTTGTATAGTAAATTGACGGCGTTGTGCGCATGCTTCTATTATCTTCGTTCACCAGTTGGTTGTGAGATCAATTGTATGTTTTAATGTATAGCACCTTAAATAAAAATTTTTGCTGTGACCTAAGCTGTTTAATTAATACTCCGTAATACTATTCTAATCTTGTCGATTTCCTGTTCGGATCGGTCTTTGTAAATAATTTTTCTTGGGGTAATTGAAAAAGGAGTCTCTCTAACTTTGGACTTGAGAGAGTAAGACTCTAACATTTTATAAATATTGCACTTAATGTGAGTTTGTGATAAATCAATCTGCCTTCTACTTCGATGACATTATTTGATGCGATTGTTAAGCCCCTGATGTGAAGTTGTCATATATATGAAGGATGTTACATGCTAGTATTTTTTTCTTAATACAACCGGGGCTATAATCATTAAATTGAATGAAATAATAAAGCAAATACTCCGCACACGGCAAATAAAAGAAACGAAGACTAGGAAACCAAAAAAAACTACCTGCTGAACAAAAGAAGAAGAAAACTCTCGAGGGATGAAACAGGAAGCGGACCTCTCCCTAGACGTCTTCATCCAAAATGTGTTTAAACTCGGAAGGAGCACTTTCAACAAATACAAAAGGTAAATCAAGCTCCACCCCTCGATGGGCCAACCAATTGGTTGTTCTGTTACCTTTACGGTAAATATAGGACGTACTGAGTAGGGGTGTCAAATCGGGTTAACGGGTCAATTCTGGGTTGACCCATCGCGGGTCGGTTCTTATCGGGTCAATTTTGGCTATCGGGTCGGTTCGGGTTTAGGTCAGGTCATTATCAGGTCGGGTTAAATCGGTTATTTGCTTGGTAGGTTCGGGCCGGCTTCGGGTCGGGTTGTATTATGTTCGGGTCAATGTCGGTTCGGGTTGTATTAAATTCGGGTCAGGTTGGTTCGGGTTGTATTCAATTCGGTTCAAGGTCGGTTCTAGTACAATCGGATCGGTTCTAGTACAATCGATTCGGTTCCTGAACAGGTTATAGCGGGTTATTTCGGATTCGGGTCAAGGTCGGTTGTGATAAAATCGGGTTGGTTTCTAAACGACTTATAGTAGAGTTCTATGAAAACTATATTTTGGTTTTTTATTTAATGTTATTTAAAAAGTAGGTTGTAGGAAAATGATTGTCATTTTGAAAAAATGACGCCAATGAGATTTATAAAATAATGAAACCCTGAATTGGAAGGCTCTAATCTCACTTTTCATAGGCATATACATGATGATTGTGCTTTTATTTGAATATTTAGTAAATCTTTTAAAATTTTTAATTTCATAAATGTACTTATTAAATAATTAAATTAATAAAAATATTTGGTTTCAAAGTTATTAGATATTAGGTAAAAATAGGTCTGTAAAGATTAGGTCATATTTACGTATATTCAGATTATTAACACATCCAGTGAATTTGGGTAATGAATTGTTATAAATCGGGTTATATCGGTTATGTGTCGGTTTCAATTGGTTTTGGGTTCTTTTCGGGTCGGGTTTGTAACGGGTTGGATGCTTAACGGATCGGGTCCCTAACGGGTCGGACACGGATCGGGTTCGGGTCTTTGAATATCGGGTCAAATTGGTTTCGGGTTAATTTCAGGTCGGGTTGGGTCGGTTTTCGGGTCTCACTTTTTGGGTCATAATCAGGTCGGGTTCAGATCGGTTTCGGGTAACTTATCGGGTCAGGTCTGATTCTGATAGCTCTAGTAATGAGTCGCCTTCTGAATTATATAACGCCTTGAAGTGATTGATGACATGGGTACATTCTATACAAAGTCTATCTTGGTTTGCTAGAGGCTGCGTGCATGCCATATTATCTAGTGAGACCTCTAAATTGTCAATTTGAAAATCTCTCGCCAGTTGAAGGCCTTTTTGTAACGCTAAAATCAGCGCGGAAAGCTCTACAACTGCCGTAATTAGCCTTAAGTGCTTGAACTCATTTACCATTCGAGTCTCTAATAACCCCACCTCCAACCATTAGACCAAGAGAACCCTTACATGCACTATTGGTGTTTAACACATTTAAGTATGAATGTGTAATTAAAATTACTACGGAGAACTTTATATCAACTTAGGTCGTGAGACCGATGATTAAAGTGTTTGTACTGTCATAGCAGACAATTATGATCTATATTTTAATAATGAAGGAGAACTAAATGTCAAAGCCAAACCTTAATTTCATTGAATTCTGAATGTGACTTAAGATCAACCACCCAAATTATAGTTAGTGTTACCAAGTACTAGCAAAGCATAAGCAAGCAGTGAATCAAAGTCACCATGTTAACTTTGTTACAAAATTTAAAGTTCGGGTTACTCTGAGTTCTGCCAAATTTAAACATTGAACTCATGTTTGAACATCATCGAGCTACGCCAAATTTGACTACACACTGGCTCATTGGGGATAAACTTAAGTCGTTCAAATGTAGTGAAGGCTGTCTCTTGATGAAGTTGAGGCTTCTACTTCTTCTTGGCTAGTGGAACAAAGAAAAGAATGTTTAGAAGAATGGACGGTGAATTGCTTAAGCTAAAAATGACTCGTTCAAAGCCTCACGGCCGTCGCGGGTAACGATACCGACAACTTACGCCCAATAGTAACAAAGTTCAAGCACCATACATGCATGTACGTTGCGTATGAAGATCATTTGGGTCTAATTACCAACACTGTAGGAATTTGCATACACTAACAAGTTAATTAATTAGCGAGTATGAGTTTGTTCAACGAAGAATTTAATCATCGAGAGTTTATATGTCCAATTGTCCATTCCTCTATGATCAAAATCGACCCGTATCACACAACAAAGAGTTCATATATCTTGTGCATAGCTAGCCTGAAAATACATCAAAAATCCATCCCAAGCGTGAAGTTATCTTCAACTGAAAATAAAACAATATGATACGACAGGTCATGAAAGACTATATAATAATCTCAAGTGGTGCATGGAGGCTGATGATGACGGACAGAGAATGTTATCTCGTTTGTGGCTGCTAGAACAACATTAAGAGATACATGCATGTTCGACGACGACGCAATAATCATCCATCTCACGAATTTATAAATCCCCTTAGAATGATTGTAATTCCATTTTCTGTTAATTAATTTGAATTGTTCCAAAAGTTGTGACGGTTGATGATATTTATGCAACGCTAGCTTAATTCCTCTACTTATGAATACCCTTATACTCATTTACGGAGTACTCTACTGTAATACAAAAAGGCCAGGTCATAATCTTATCAGCTAGATGTCAAAATATTAGGCGGACAAACGTGCCTTTCTGATGAAAGGATGGTGTATATCTGTTGACAGCTTTCATCCTACGTTTCTGGTATTCTTAATTGGAATTAGGGTGATTTTTAAGGAAAATTCATCTACGTATAAGATATACTAAAAAAAAAAAAAAAAAAAATCTGTAAGCGGACTATTAAAAAAAAGGCAAATAAAATGTTAAAGTATATTTAAAATAGGAAATTGGTTGTGATTACAAGGATTTTTATTAGAGGTGATTGTTGGTTAGGTCAAACTTTGGTCCAAAAAATATGGCTAATTTGGGTTAAGATATCAAGTCGAGACGGGCATAGGATTAGGCCAAACTTATATGCACTAATCCTTACTATTGGGCAAAAAAAAAAACCGCTATTCAAGTCAAGTCAAATTTTGGTTTAAATTCTAAATTTAAGTTGCTCAAACTCTAATTAATTTCAAAAAGACTCGGACCGGATTGGACATAACCCAATCTCAGGCCCAAAATTTATGCCCATAGCCCACACTTTTGTAGGCTTTGACAACCATTAATTTTTAGCGAAAATTCAGTAAGGGTTCACAAGTGAGAGCAATTGTGATTAAAATAAGGAGAATGACATAGGAATCTGAAACAAAACTTAGGACAACTATGAAATTACTTGGATAAATTTTCAAAAAATATTCGTGTTTAATTTTCAAAAGATTTACAGGGGATTCCATAAGTCTTCCATGCAAGTAATAATGCAATTTGAATGTTTAACTTGATGTCTCGTTTGAATAAAATTCCTGTGTGTAGCACAAGGCCTATGTAAGTGCACTTGTGTATGTTATGTTCTGATTGGTCTAATGATAGAATTTATGGCATTGTTTGCAAGACTGCAAGTGCCGCTGTCGCTGGATATGTAGAGCATTATTTACTTTTGATTTCTATACATCAGTTCTTGGACAACCTTGCTATATAGTTTGCCGTATTATTCCGTTTTCTTTCTAGCAGTAATTTTCTGTCCTTAGAACTGAGTTCCTCAGTCAACTCCTGTCAATTTGATGACCAGATGCTGTGGAAAGATGTAGCAAATAAATTGAATACATTTTAGTCCCGTCATGTTCAGCTGTGGTGTTGCTTGATAGCAAATACCTTATTCAGATGCGTCTCAGACGGTGTGCAAGGTTCTTAGAAAGTCGTTGCTTGCACAATTTAGTTCCTTGTTATTATTCTTCTTGTTCGCAGCAACACACTGCACATTGACATCCGATTATATTCTAGTAAACATTGATCTGTATCTAAGAAATCTGCAATGAAGAGTTCTTAATGGTAGTTAATGCAAACTTGCCTTTTTCCAGCAGCTCCTCTTTCAATTTAATAACCTCTTATTTTAATAACCTTTGGTCACACCCACCCTTATTTTAGTAACCTCTTTCAATTTTATCTATTCTAAAATCTTTGCAAATCCAAAATATATATAAAGAAGTATAAAAAAAATATTTCATACATGTATTCGACATCTATAAAATTGAATCAAGATTTCGATGAACGTGATCGATTTCAGTAGTACTACACTTTTCAAAGTAGCAGTGAAGATTGATCAAGGAGTTAACAGAACTAAACACTGAATCTTGATAAGATCACTGGTCATATGTACCCACAAAACAGGGTCTTCATGTATTAAAAAAATAGTAATGATTAAACACCTGTACTATATTATATATAGGAATATAACCCCACACAAAACTTAGTTTGGGGGAAAAAATACCCTTAGTACAAACTTCTACTATGCCCAATATTATATCAATTTCTCCAGTAGCCTATCTGAATGATCTGATAAACTACAAAAATCATTATGAATCTTAGCTAGCTTCGATTCATAGTTATTCTGATAAACAAGACACACAAAGCTACTAGTTACATGCGTCTATTTATAATATAGTTATATGTGCTTCTCCCTAACTTGATAAATGTTTAAGTTTTGGCCTTAACGAGTGGAGACTGAGGGGATAACAAGCTGTTATGCGGTGACATGAGGTTTTCCTCGAATCTTCGGTTGTTAAAGCTAAGACGACCAAGTTGCATCTGCTCCCTCCTTTTCTTAAGCGTGGGTTTTGGTTTCTGTACCATATTTCCATGGTTTACAAAGGATTTAATCCTTTGGAGGGCAACTTCTACAGTGTCATCATTCATGTTGGCGAAGCACACCCTAAACCACCCTGGCTCGGAACAGTGGAAAGATGAGCCAGGGGATACATTGATCTTTACATCATTGATAATTACTCTCCATAACTTCAACTCCGCATCCATTGTTACCTCTTTTAGTAGGTGTCGCAAGTCCATCCATACAAACAGCCCCGCGTTGCTCTTTAGGCAGTCTATTCCAACTTGGGACAACTCGCCTGTGAAATGTTGGTGCCTGCAAAAGGGAACCGAAAATTTTTAGTGAATTGAACTAGAACGTGGGATGTGATCTAGTGTGATTGTGTGAAATATAGATATGTTGGCTGATCATAATTCATAATGGATAAGAGCAGTTATGTTCAGTAACAACATATGCTATGCATAATTGCACCTATTATTGTCCGAAACTCTATAGTAGCATGCATGCACCATTGTAGCTTAGTAGGGTGATTGAGACTAGTCTAACATGTATATTATACCTGCGCGATAGTCTATCTCTACTCGTGTGTAGGAACCTTGTCACGAAAGCATCGTCAGATAATAAGGCAGCCAACAAGTGTTGCGTTTGAGAGGAAACGAGCCCAAAGCTTGACATCCTACGAGCAGTGGTCACAACTTGGTCATTGTAAGAGTAAACAATCCCAACTCGGAACCCTGGCAAGCCCATGTCTTTGGACAAGCTATAGATGATGTGAATAAGGTCTTTGTTAATGTGAGGCATGTCCTTTATAACCTCAGCCACACTAGTAAACCTTGGCATGCTGAAGACAGTTGCTGCATAAATCTCATCACAAACCAAGTGTATCCTTTTGTCATTGACAAAGTTTACCAACATTTTTAGGGTATCCTTGTCTTGGACTATCCCCAAGGGATTAGAGGGGTTAGTGACAATTACTCCTTTAACTCTGATGTTCTTCTTTTGTGCAACTTCATAAGCCGAATTCAAGGCTTGTTTGGTTATTTTGAAATCATTCCAACTTTCACAGATGATTGGAATTAGTTTCACGCCAGTTCTCCACCCCAAATCACGGTTAAATCTGCAAGAAAGTGACAAATAATACTCAATCACTACTCAGTAAATCTGTTCCATTGTTCTCTACAGGTATAGGTCACGCTGGTTTGTTGTAGGACATAAGGAACACCTTTGTCTGTTAGTAGTAATATTCTTTCAACAAAGAAAATTTTGAAAAAAAAAAAAAATGTAAATTAAGATTTGGCTGCTAGCTGTCGACCACATTTTTGTTCCAAAGTGCAACATCCATATCTCTGACAACAGGAATAAGAATATACTACGTATGAACGGAATTTAATTAACATTTGAAAATTGACTTAATATACGTAAGCATTGAGTAATCATATTGGAGTATATATACGTGTATGTGTATAATATTACCCCTTGTATGTGGCTAGATATATACTTTGACTATAGATTACTCCCAGTTAATTGCAAATATTCATACACCTTAGTCCAAGCTGAAAACATGCACTGACCAATTAATTAAGAACTTAAGACATCCTTTTTTTTTTATATATATATCATCTTGTGCGAAGGTAAAATAACCTATATGACCTCAACAATTTATTCGGATTCATGGCAGATTATAAAAACTGAAGTCGATATAAAGCAGTCCCGTTATTATATATTTCTTCTATAAGGCCAGGGTAAATATAAAAGGGTATGTATATATTCATATATGTAAATCTTATTCCGAAAGGTCAGGAAATCCTACAAAGAGTAGTATTGTCTTTGTCAATAAATGATAAAGATGATTTGTCATATATACGTACGCTGGATAATAAGGAGAAGGGACCAAGAATGCATCTCCAGGATCTGCCAAGCAGAACAATATCGTCTCGTTCGCACCGGTGGCTCCTCCACTCATTACTATTCGGTCCGGGTTGAATGTCACTCTATCACCTCTCACTTTTCCCATGAAACTAGCGACAGCCTGTAATATAGAAAAACAATTGCATGAATAAAACTGTCTTATTTTCCGAAGTATGCTCCGCAAATAGATCACCTACAACTCTGCAAGTGACCGACGAATGTGAATCATATATATATGTTGAAGTGGAGTACAAGTGTGATTCGATATGAACACTTACAGCTCGGAACTCGGGGAAGCCATGGTAATCCTGGAAAATAGCAGTTTCCATGAACTTATTGACACCTTCAGAAGTACAGATAGAGGCTTGTGGGTTTTCGAGCGTCCACTCCCTAATCAAATCAAAGCAAAGCTGCATGCATGGAGAGAAGACGAGACATGTTAGACATGCATGTACATAAATGCATGCATATGTTAGTAATTCTCTTACACCATACTTTGTATGAAGTTTCATTAATTACATACAGTACAGGTGCATTATAAGTGTATATGATTACTCCTTATAAACCAAGTTTGACATGAGAAGCTTCAAGAAACATACATATAGAGGCTCAAAAGAAAAGGCAATCAACCTGATTTTCTGCAAGTCCCATTTGAATTACACCATTGGGATTCTTGGTAGGGTGGTAAGGATCATCATCATAAGCCTTCCAGCCATCAAAATACTCCACATCCTCACCGTGCCCGTTGTTAGTTGCTACCTTGGAAAGAAGTGGATGATCATTATCGCAAGCACCCTTGCTCATTGATGGCTGCATTTTCTTAAAATAAACTGATGACAAGAATTTATTTAAGTTAAGAATGTTTCTTATAGGGTTGGTGGTTAGGTGTATTTGTGGGTATAAGGAAGCTACCTAGGGCCTAGGGGATAGTTAAAATTTGTTGGGAGTAAGTATAGACTTTGGAGAAGAGTTGAAGCTAGAATGTTGTTAAGACCAAAGACAAGTGAGTTATAAGAATTTCAGAGATAAGGTGGAAGGTATTATGTGCCCAAATATTTATAGAGACACCAAGGTTAACAAATGAATGAAAAGTCCATTCCAAAATCTTAGAAAGTTATAAATTTCATAAAATTAAAAAAACCAAACCAAACCAAACCAAACGGAAGGTACAAATAGATGCATTGACACTTTAGTGCCTCAAACAAAATGTTGTCACAGTTGGCCGGTTTGATTCCGTAATTGCTTGCGTATAAAACCTGCATCCCCTAAAGCACGTGAGGAGGAGAAAGTATATGTATGGTATGCTTTTAGACTTTTTTTTTTTTGGCATACCCTTTTACTGATCATTAGTCAATATGCCGTCCTCCATTATGCTCTAATCATTATTCTATTTTTCTATCTAAGCATAACTATCAAGCTGGGTTATACGCTACTAAGTAAAAACAAACTTGTACGGAACAATCAATCAAGTTACATAAAACTGATGACTGATCCTCAACTATGATCGAAGCTAACTAGCTTACATATATTGAAAACAAGTTCCTAGCGGTATTTACATAAGTAATAGACTTGTGCATTGGGTCAGGTCGAGTTGGGCCAAAAATGATACAAAACAGGTCGGACCGTTCAAAGAGAGTATAGTTTTTACCTATAGAAGGTGATAGTTTTTATTTATTTAGAAGTTGATAATTTGCATGTACCACCTTCAATTTTTGACACTGGTCAGTGGACCATCATCAAGTAGGTGAAAATAATTCATTATCTGATAGTATTTAGTAAAAGCCTTGGAAACTATTAGTCTATTATTGACCTAACTTAACCCATTAAAAAGTAAGTGAAAATAATTCAGTATCTGATATTGTTTAAAAAAAAGTTTTAAAAACTATTGGTCTATTATTGACTCAATTTAACCCATTGAAGACCAAATAAAACATAACCTTTTAAGACGAATTCACTTAAGCTCATAATTAATTAGACCTTTTATAAACGAACCAATCAAAGACCTTTAATGAGACTGAAGACTCCACATTGATGCATCTAGTCTTATTCAAAAACCCTACGTGAACAAATGTGTCAAATCGTATAAACCATGAGTGTATACATATGCTATTGATGTTAACCGTATAAAAACGTTCCTATACTTATGCTTATCAAATTTTGTACTCCTAACGTGTTATCTAATAAGTTTGTTGTTAGTGGATTATATTTAAATAATTTTCAGGTATAACAATTCAAATTTGAAATGGTTCCTTAAATAAAGGAGTTTGTTATGCCATGGACTTTGAAGTATTTGAATACATTCAAAACTCTATCAAGATAAGTGTGAATAAATTGGTCTTCCTAATTTATGGAATTGAATCAAAGATATTCTGAGTTGAACAAGATTGTTGGACGTGCTTATATGGAAGAACTTCAGTCAACAACCGAAATTCAAATCATACAGACATTCTGTTACATTTCAAGCCCTTAAACTGGTTTTCAAAAGCGAAAAATGTGGAACTGCTTTGACATGGTCAGTCAAGACCCTAAAGCAACGACATTTTGAATATTCTGTTATGAAGCCTGTCCGTTGCTCATATGACTATATAAATAGAGTGAAGCTGAAGCATTGAAGAACAAGAGACTTCCGACGAAATACATATCCAAGCTACAGCAAATTACTTTCCTCTCTAGTACTTATTCTTCATTGTAATTTGTAATTTAGAATTGAGAGAAAAATTATCAAAGTATATCTTGTGAGTGAAAAAGAAATATCAAAAGAGAGATATACCTTGAGTAAAGTTTATAATACTCAAAGGTTCGGAAAAAGAAAGGAGATTTTTATTTCTAGGAATTGAGACGCTAGAGTGTAGCTAGGGAAAGCTACTGTATAGAAGATTGGGTGATAATCTTCGAAGGTGGCTTTAGGTCTCTAAAGGAGGAAATAAAAGTCGTTAAATCCTAAGGGTAGGAAACCCTAGGCGGAGACATAGGCACATTGCTGAACTTCGTAACAAATACTCGTCTACTTTACTTTTGGATTTACATATTCGTTGTGCTTTACTTAATTCATTCATCTCGTAATAGCCTATTCTTGTCAAAAGCCTGAAACATACTTCAAGCCTTTGAAACCTGTTTTAATTATTTTCAGCATCGCAAAACCCGTTTCAAAGCCTTAAAAGCCTAATTGCGAAAATCGACCATACTCTATTCACCCCCCTTAGAGTATATTGATCTTATCCTATCTTCTATTGATTCTTCAGAGACTATTCCCATTTAAACCTGTCTAATCAGTAACTTAAGTTGTACTTGGAATATTGTGACTAAGTTTAGAAAGTTTATGGGCGATTTGATTAGGGTTGGTTGTAGACAACGGTGTACGTAGTTGATCAACGACTTTGTTGAACATAGAAATGAGGTGGTGTTTACTATAGCAACATTGCAAACATAGCTAATACGAGTACATATGTAAGAAAAATTATAGCGTGCCACACTATTTTAATGTCATTATGTTATCTAGGGAAGAAAATAATATTCCAAAAAAACAAGTTTCACATTATAACATTGTTTGGTTTATAAAGAGATAAATTAATGTATGAAATAACTTGAATGAGCTTATGTAAAAAAAGGGGTAAAGTTGTTTGGTTTATGTATATAGTCTCAAGGCCAAGCAAAAAAAAAATATGTTGATTAATGAATGAATGTCAAGTTTTCCTCTTCTAGCCCGCAAATTAGATGGTACACCCGGATACACCATGAACATGGTATATTCGGGTCTAGTTGGCACATGCAAAAGAGAAAATTAGTATACCTAACAGCATGTAACAGAGAAAAGAGTTTGTTTCCTTGGGAAAATAAAAATAATTATGACAATAGCTCTGCAACAGAGATAATGACAGTTCGCTTCTCAAAAATAAAAATTTCAATATACATCTTATATAAATTCAATGTATATCTTATATAAGTTTAATGTACATCTTATATAAGTTCGATGTACATCGTATGTAATATCAATGAACATAACTTTCTTTGTTCAGAACTTATATAAAATGTTTAATGTATATAATACTCAATTTTAATGTACCTATTATACAAAATATTTAATGTACATAATACTCAACTTTAATGTACTTTATTCAGATTTCTAATGTTCATAACAATCAAATTCAGTGTACATGTAAATTTTTTACCTCGTAAATCGTGAAGAACTAAAAAGTTGGCCGTATTTATTGCTCTGCATTTTGGGTCACTGAAAAGACGGCTCGCTTTCCCAAAATTAAAATGACGGTTTTATTTGGAGAGAAACTTTTCGCTTACATTACCCAACCACATGATGTACATTATTTCCTGCGTTTTATTCTATGCTGCTTGCGTTCTGGTCCTAATTCACTATGAACATGATATACACGCACTATCCATACATTGTTCTAGCCTCACCTCCTTCTTATGTATTGATTCTCGCTACCACTACCTTCCTGACCTCCAGTTCTCATTGTTCAATTTCTCTCAAAGTTTTCTAACAAAGAACCCGAGAAAAGAGGGAAAAAGATTAAAATTAGTTTTTCATAAAAAAGAATCTATAATTCAAAATCCCATCATTTCTCTTTACGTTAAGATGTTAATCTCCTTTACAACTATCTTCATGTCCCGTCCCCAAGTCTACAATTCATCATGGAAATTGAAATTAGGAATAAACTTTCACTTTTTCCAAAATCTAATTATCCTTTTTTTATAATACTTCGTAGGGCACTAATTGCCAATAAGTAAAGCAACCTTCAAAATCAATATTATCCTTGTTTTACGCATAGCTGCACTCCAAATACATATACTTTTATAGTACCAAGTTATAGTGTGGATAAGAAAATCCGATATTGTTTGATTTTGTCACAAAATATTTATAAAATTAAACAATCATTCTTCGTATATTATACTCCTTCTATCTTTTTTTTATATTTGACTTTTTCACAATTTTTAAAACACAAATTTAAACATTTTGTCTCTAAATTTATAAGATTAAAAATTATAAAACTTTAATATTATAAAAAATTACATTGAGATATATCCAACCAGTTAACATTTGGATGTATTATTTGTTATAATATAATTATAATTTATGGTTAAAATTTTTAAATTTTAATTTTAAAAATAGAAATATAGCAATAAAAAATAGAGATAGTAATATTTATTCACCCATAAAACAAACCAAAACATTGTCGTACAATTTAGCATCCTTATTTCTTTGCTATATTTTTTAAGTCAAAATTTAAAAATTTTAACCATATATTTTTTATTATATATTCTAGTTATATTATAAAAATTAGTATATTCAACTCAATTTAAAATTTTAAAATATGAAAATTTTTAAATTTTTTATCCCACGAATATATAGAAAAAAACGTTATAATTTTTTAAGTCATTCAAGCCCTGCCTATTATCCGTTTCTAGACAATTGGGAAACTTCATGGTAGAAATATTATAGAAGTTGATGGAGCTTGGAAGAAAATTAGGGGAAAAAATCAAATATGGTATATTAAAGCTAGTATTAGATAGTATATCCAATTGGGTGAAGGGGAGTGTATACAAGGTAACCAAAAACTTTTTGGCGTCTTCACTATCATGTTGAATTTTTGGCGATTCTAAAAGATATGAAGAAAACTATATTAGTGGGGATACCTGTCTTCTCCGAACAGATTACGCTGAAGCAATTGACATTTTGCTGGATCGGTCTAAATACCATAAGGAGCTTAAGCAACTAGTATTTAACTCGAAGCTTTCAATTTTTCCTTCTTTACTTGTTTTAAAGTTTATAGATATCTTATTGTTAGATCTCATAAGCTAGCAGTATCCGTTAGGTTGGGTTAGCTGTTTTATTTGATGTTTTTGTAATTTCGATCCTTGGCAAAAAGGAAAAAAAATAAAAAAAATTGAATACCGTGAGAAAGAGACGGACCGAATGAATGATGTATCTAATAACGGAAAACATACGCAGCATAAGGGGAAGATGAGAAAATCAAGTTTCATGTGAAGCATAAAATGAGAGTGTAGTAAGTTAGTCACTAAAAATGTGCAAAAGGTATATATGTGACATATGTCGTAAGGAGCGGCCAGCAGCGGACAAACAAGCTCACGCTTGTGGACCTTTTTTCTTATACTTTCGGCTAATTAAACGTTGGAGTGCGTACTACGAAAATTTAACACTCTCTTCTTACAGTCATACTCCGTCCGTACTTATACTATTTTAAATATATAAAAGAACTGGCCATTCAAGTCAAATCCTACATTTAATTGCCATGTGTCCTTTTATCGGACTTTCCCTTTTACCAGTCACAGACACGACTTTCGATTTCTTTGCTGCATTCGGATTGGACGGTTAATTTTTTACGTATCTAAATAAAATGTGCATAGATATCAAAAATACATTTTGATCGATCACTATATCACATCATCACTAAATTATGTGTTTCATACTAATATCTTTGGTTTTTCTTCAAAAGTTTATTAGCGCTCCGTATCTCTTCTGGTAACATGACATACATTTTTATAATTACTAAGTTAATAAACAATTAATGATTATTAGTGTCACATGATATAATAAACCTAACAAATAGGGTCAAAATGAGTTATGGAGCGAGTAGGTCTGTGTATTGGGCGGGTCAGGACCGGGATGAGTCACAAGCAAAACGGGCCGGGTCGGAACGGGTCAAAGAAGATGCAAAACGGGTCAAGCCAAATGAGATATATAATGGGCCGAGTCGTCTAAAGAGAATATAATATATACAGAGGGGGATAATTTATGTGTATCATCTCTAATCTTTGATAGTAGATCATCAGTAAGTAAGTAGAAATAATTCGTTATCTTATAGTGTTTAAAAGTCTTGGGAACTATAGACCCATTATTGACCCGACTTGAGCCATTAAAAACTCAATAAAACATGACCCTTTAAGAGATCGGTCCATTGAACCCATTATTGATTAGGCCTTTTTACAAATGGGTCGATTAAGGACCCTTATCGGACCCCCATCCATTTGAACAGGTCTAGGAGCGAGTATTGCATACGAAGTACATATATACAACATCAAGTTTTAGTTTTGTAATAAGAACATGAACTAGATACAAAGCAATCAATTTATTACTCAAGCAACATTATGTCAACTCATTTGATCAAGTAGCATTTATTTCTTAAATAAAAAAGTTACAATAAATTCAAAATTACGGGTAGAAAATTTTCAAAACTTTTGTAATTTTAGCAAGGGTGAACCGACACTATCGTCCATGCTACTATGTGAATTCGAACCTCACCCAACTTGTGCTTATTTTCAACCATATCAATAATCAAGTAAGACTAAACTAGACCTATGAAAACAGAAGTCAACAATACATGCTTATTTGTCGAATTTTCCAATAGATGTAGAACCATTTAGAAGCTAAATTAAAGTGAAAGGTCTTTGCCTACTATTTGACCATAGCCTATCCTACCTACTTAGTTAGCCACACTTCAAAAATTAATGTGGATAGAGTACCCAAACTGCTTTCAACTTGGAATTATTGCTCGCACGCACACACATACACTAATCTAATCTCCCGGATAAAGCAATAATTAATCACATCATTATTGTACTTTGATTTTGTACTTCCATCTTTTTGTTCACATATCATCACTTTGCTTGTTATCTATACACACCATTTGATAGAAAAGCGTTTTTTTGTGTGTGTGGTTACAATAGCATACCAGATACCAAGTGCGGATCCAAATGTGTTAGACGAAGAAAAGGAGACATTATTAAATCATCAGAGCAAGCACAATTACGAGGACCTTCCATTCTCAAAACACTATCTTTCCTTCTAATGTGTAACCTTATAAATATGAAAAGGAAGGATGTGAGTATCCTCTTACACTTAGCTAAGAGGATTTGGATTGATCCTATATATTGCCCTGCAATAGCATACCATATACCAAGTGTGGATCCAAATGTGTGAGGAGAAGAAAAGGAGAAATTGAAAGGAAGGAGACATTATTAAATCATCATAATATAAGTCGTAATTTGCTGGATACACGAGGATTTTCGCATGAAAGTTGTAGATTTCTGATGTCATTTGCCTAAATAAGGAATAGAGTATTAAAAGATAAGGTTGGTCGGAACTCGGAAGTCGTCCTTGAGCAACATCTAACGATAAAAGTAAACTACGTAATTAAGACATGCACTCATTTGATTGACAATTAAATACACCAAGCAATATATTTCGTAAATATTTTAAAACTTTTTTTCAGTTGATATATAACAAGAAAAAAAAAAAAAAAAAAAACCCACAGGAATTACACTTACTAAATAGAAGACGTTTGTGGATCACCTAAAACCCTTTATCAGTGAGCTGGAAAAATTTTACGAATGTTTTCAATCAAGTTAAATAAGTTTTAATTAAAACCCCTATTCTTTAGGTGCATTAGAGTAATTAGATAGACCGATTGAGTGCACATTATATATTAAGACTACATAATATAAATTAAAATCAAACTTTTTTCCTTCAAAAAAAGTTATAATTGAACTCGCATTAGTTTTTATGATAAATACATGCATGGACAATACGTTATATAACCACTTTAGGAAGTCAAATTCCATACCTAGTCAACACTTTCTAATAAATGGTTAATTATTTAATTAATCTAAAGCATGGAGATGAGAGCGATCATTTGGAATTTGTACACTTGGTCGTCAATTACTTGGGAGAAAAGGCAAGAACTCTTTAGGTCTACTTCAATTTTAGACGTAGTACAAGTATTAACCTTAATTTTTTTTGTTGTGCTTTACACTTTACAGTGCATGAGCTTTTTAGAGTTCAATGCACCCAGATATTTATTTAAAAAAAAAAAAACTTATTCATTGATTAAAAATTATATGACTTTTATAAATTTAAAAAGTTGAAAATCAATAAATATATATCAGATCGAAACGAATCCAATCACACTTCACTTTGAGAAAATCACAATTGTTGTTTGATGAGCTTATCAGATCACCATTAGATGGCAGCCCAAGATTTTTTTTTTAAAAAAAAAAAGGATAGTTCGGATTTATAGAGGTACGATAGAGAAGATGAAAGAGAAAAGGATGCACTTGGTAACTAATCAAAGACGACTAGTTGTGAAATGAATGAGTCAGGCTATTGGACTGATCGTCAGCAAATCTTGAGTTAGCTGTTTAGTTGAACATGTCATTTCCTCCGATCCGGTTCAAGATGCAAGTACGTTCTTACGATGATCCTTATACGTATAATCCAATCCACTTTGCAATATTACTCCGTATTGCTATGTTACAAACTTTTAAAAAGTAATACTGCGTATTGCTATGTTACAAACAATATCACTCCTAATTTTCTTTTTCGATACCATGCACTACTTTTCTTGACAGTTCAATATAATACCACTTTGATTTTTTATAAGTATATTTCTTTACCCTGTAAGACTTAAGTTTAAGACTAAAATCTGTTGGCTTTGTGCATACAACAACCCACCTAATGTTCAAGTAATGCAATTCCTTAATCAATGGGCTGTGATACCATGTGAGATTTTGGGAAAAACTCCCCCATCCGAGTGTGTATCATTGATCACTTTATATAGTGTTTACAATCATAAAGTTAGTCAAATTAGGACTCTTGAATTGATAACTATACAAAAGATTAATTATCAGAAAACTATCTTGTTTGACAAATATTATTATAACTATAATATCTATCAATTTCTTCGATTTACTACAATTCTAATCTATTTTGATTCACATTGAAGCTACGTCCGTAGAATTAAATGATGCAAGAAATGTGAATAGAACTTCGCACGCATGAAGGATTCATAGGACTTGACCTAGTTCTCTTTATTTCTTTACCTTTTCTTACAAGTGGAGAATCTTATTACATAAATACATACCAAGTACATCATACTCCTACTTGAATGTATCGTTAGCAAAAGATACTTAACAAATTAAATGTGGATTACAACTAACCAACTAATTAAGTACTTAGTAATGGTATAAAACACTAGAGTGTTTTTGTAAGCAAGAAGTAAAAGAAAGGTTGGTTAGGGTCTAGGTGAATATATTTATTATAATGTGACGAAGTAGGTTTAGAAAGTTTAGAAAAGATAAGTCTAAGTTCATTAAGAAGTGAATTGATATTGAAACCATATCAAAAGATATTTAATGGTCAATCAATAAGAGTTTTAGTTTTGAGAACTCTCTTGAAACCATATCAAAATATTTATGAATTAATTAACTTGTTAATCAAAGATTGATTTTTACCCCAAATTTTTTTGAGAATATTAGCCAATACAGGAATATTTTATATTGTGTCGATTTACAAAGTATCTTTCACAATTTCCAGATTTTCAATTAAATGATTCTACAAATAATTTTCCGATTATCTGATTTACTATATGGCACTTTTGGGATTTATAAAATAATTTATACTTTAATCAAACAATCTACTTGTATTTCAAATATGCTTTTCCCTCCAATTATTTAAGTTAAATGACAAAAATACTTTAAAAGATGAGTATTTAATTGAATAAGTTGTTAAAAATACTTATATAAATACCTTAAAAATACAGGGTATTACAAAATTAGATGGTTCTAATGACTCTCATGGCATAATATTATTTTAATTCTCCAAATCGATTAAATTTTGAAAGTTATTTTACCTTAATATGAGATTTTTTACTAAATTAAAATAGCAGATAATAGGTGCCTCATAGGATTATATAGGGAGGTTTCAAACCATTCATTGCCTTAGATTTGGTCAATAAAAACATAAAAACGAGTTTTGGATCCTATTGTAGGAGGTATTCTATTGAAATTGATGTTTAAAGTCGATCAACCCTAGAGCCAAGTATGATCCTATAAGACTTATGAGAAGCATATTACTATATTTTCTCACCTGTTTCGAATTTCTCCAAAATGATTGAATTTCAAAGGTTATCACATACTATTTTTGAGCCCTTTTTAAAAGAAAAAAAATTTCTAAAATTGTTCTTATGGTATTGGCGCCTCCTAAAGCCATATGAGAAAATTTTAAACCATTCAACACCTAATAAAATGAATTTTCAAAAATCATAAAATATGTTAAGGCTCCAATAACAAACACCTTGAAATATAATATGTTTAGGCTCCAAGAACATTCCTATATAAGGATGAAAATGGCTCAACAAAGTATATAATTATCTCCCCTTTTTATTCAATTGGTGTGCCCTCGTTACTTGATGTATCTTAATGCATATTTGTATATCCTCTCTTTATATCAGAGTGCTATCTGTATTTACAAATTAAAAAACTGTAAATTGTCGTCCCTAGTTCATCTTTTATTATACTAATTTAATGCTTTGATGTACCTTTTTTGAAGTTATATAGAGCAATCTAGAATACAATATTTACAAATAATTGTGCAATAATTTATATAAAATTTATTCAAGTTAGCATACCTCCACTACACGTAAATTTCAGTATGAACTTGAGTAATGCTTTCTACTAAAAAAAGTCATACCAATTTCTAAATCTCATACATACCCGTTTTAAGATATGAAGTTGAAGACTCCCTAATTCAAAGTTCGTTTCGGTTTTTACCTTTTTTTCCTTCTGCTAATCTGCCTTTTCTACTTCAAAGTGGCTTTCATTGCATCATTACTATCTCTATCCCTAATTATTATTTGCTGTATATACTAAAAATTGATGTCTCGAAAAGATTACCTCATACCTTAAATGATCATAAGAAATCACACCATTACTTTTACATAAATAATCTTTAGTTCCACTAATTTTTTCTCTCATCAACTTTATCTCATCAAATTTAAGTAAGTAAACATCTAGAAATTGAGCAAATTATTAGAGACGGAGAGAGTATTAGTTTAGTACGGTGCGTTGAGCTTATTAGTACTTTCGACTATATGATCAACTATAAACTTTATATGATCTAATAAAGTAGCTAAAGATGGATGACATATTTATCAGCATGTTGGGACCTAGTGAAAGTTGCGACTTATACTGCAAGTCATAGTTGAAAATGAGTATGCTGTTTCATTGCAACAGAGGATACAAAGGTAATGGACATGGAGAAAGTCCAAAAGAGGCACATTAATTATGATTGACTAAGTTTCAAAATAAGATGAAGATTACAAAATTTGAATTTACATGTTTAACATAGCAATTTGGAAACATTAACCAGCTGATCTGAATTAGACGGAAGCTCGATGGAAGGAGTACGTTCATATTATTATGTCTTTTTCATTGCAAATGATACACCTTGTTAACTATTACAGTGTTACGTATTATAAGTTTCACCGTAATAACTTGGTATAAAGGAGTATTAGGTTACACGTATGCTTAATTGCTTATGCTTATCAAAAAAATTGACTGGACAAAGTCCAATTTCTTGTCTGGCTTTCTCACAAAATAGCATGAGAAAATGCCAAGTCAATCTTCTTGAGCCTCGTGTTTTGCTTGTTCCACACGGTCAATTGGCAATCGTAATCTACCAATTGAAATGTGATTTTCATAACAAAATCTCTACAGATACGTGGACCTGCTGCTTCCACCGGCATGTTCTCTCCTCAAGAGACCATTCATTCAATTTATCTCTTTTCCGAATTCTGTTAGTCAATAGGACAATGGGCTATGCTTTTAGTTTTAGCAGCCCCAACTGCTACAAAAGGGGACAAGAGATTGACTATGGAGAATTGAATCCTACATTTCCATACGGTATTTGTTCAAAGGTTTATAAGATTTCAAGAGATGCTCATGACTGGTTAGATAAGATTTGATTTTAAGGTATAATAACCAACTATATGCCACAATTTGAAGCGAATAACACCTCATCAACACCTAGACTCAACTTTGTTGTCACATTATCTAATTCTCTTATAATTGTATAGAGTATGATCCCAAGAGATAGTTTCTTGATTTATATAGCCAATCTTTTTGGAATTAAGGCTTAACTTTGTTATTATTGTCGTCATCATCTTACAATTATAATTCTATAATAAAAGAACAACTTTTTCAAATATCTTAACTATTACAAGTCATAGACTATAAGAGATGTCGATTAAGCCCTATTTTGGGACAAAAATTTAACTATATACTCCCTAAAATCATTCTACCTAATAAAAAAAAAGAAAGAAATTAGAAATACTAAATCAATATAGGAGGAAAAAATAGAGCATCATCTGATCACCAAGGTCTCCCTTTTTCTCATTAAAAGTGTCAAAGAAAGGCTATTTTAATACAAAATCCCAACAAAAGGCTCAAGACGTCCATCCAATGGAAGCATAAAATGATAACTTTTATCACCTTCCAGGCTTCCACCATCACTTAGAAATGTTTAAGCTGCACCAGGGAATTTGGATAAACAAAATTTTCTAACCAAACACAAAAATAAACCACCTGCTATACATTAATGACCTAACCTAACACATCTGCCGTGCCCTAGCTTGTAGGTTTAATTCTCTCAATTAACCTATAAGAATGAGCTGGTTAGAGCCTACCTCGTGGATAGACCTGGGTTTTAATTTCCAAGAAACATGAGGAATTCTTAAAAAACTTAGTTGGTTGCCTTGCCAAAGAAATGCTCAATCTGTAGACACCCTTGATTCCGTTGAGACTGCAATCCGCTTGATTTTGTTCCAGTCTTGAATCTCTTCGCTGAAATAATACTGTCTCTTGCGTCCTGCACTCACAAGTCACAAAGTAAAATGCATTCAGCTTTGAGTTCCGAGTTTCTATACATGAAATCAGGCTATGGATCGGTTATTATATCCTAGAGAAACTTAAGGACAAAAAATAGCACTCTAATTATGTTCATATGATCAACTATGAACACCAAATAGCATTGTCTACTGAAGAAGTAATACAGTCAGAAAACAGTAACTACAGGCTACAGAGATGACAGGTGACACCTCATGAATGCTGTACAACCACTACTGTGATTGCCAGTCTGCCACTCCATTCAAAGGTTAAGAGCTTAAATGCCCCACGAAGTTCAACATAAATTCTCTAAATTTAACAAACCTGGATTTTTTTGTAATCTCTAATAAAGTTTATGATCCATACATATTTATTTTCATAGTTTTAAATGTCTATATACTCCCTTCTTTTCTTTTTATTCTTTTCAATTGGTATCTATAAATTTTAGAGTAAAATTTTAACTATAAATTATTCATAATCTATAATAAAAATATAATCATATGGAGTTTTAAAAGATTCTTCTCAATAAATATTTTGAAAAATATCAACTTTTTGTACTTTGCAAACACACGATTGAATAAATTTAAAATTTAAAGTTTTTATATCTATGTAAAAATAAATGAGAATAACAAAAAGAGACGGAGGGAGTACATAAATATAGTCATATATACCATTATGAGATGTCCCAAAAAAATTGACACATTTCCTAAAGCACCTCTAGATCATGATTAGTTTTCCAAATATAATGGAGCGATGGCAGAGGATGAACAGAAGAAAACTAATTAAACCCAAGTATGAACTATGGAGCGAGAATAATGTGACTATTCCTACGTGAGGAAGTACTATTTATCTATATTGCACCATACGAATCAAGATACAAATACGGGTACGAATACGAAAATGGCAAAATTATTTAATTGTTAGAGAAATATTGCACCGATATGAATTCAAATATATGAAAACAAATATGGGTATGGAAAACATATCATATGAGAATCCATGCAGCATAGCTATTTATATAAGGTGCAAAGAGCACAACTTAATACTTATGATTTAGATTTATGTTTAAATATTTATGTATATAAGCTAAAATATGCAGGGGATTGGCTGTAGTAATCTCATCTTCAATACTCTAAAGGAGGTTGTAAGTTTTGCATACATTAGAAAGGTGCCTCCATTGGAGAAGTCACTATACCACTCCTTGTTTCTCTAATTTAATTTATGATAAAGCCTACGACAATATTTCAAACCATACCTAAATACTATAATGAAAAGAAACGGGAAAGTTATTCACACCTTGCTATTCTAGGTCTTGATAAATACGGAGTACAAGCAGTTCATTAAAGAATCTAAACGTACAGGAAGAACTCTTACCATAGTAGCTTGATTAAGAGATCTCAGAACTTTAACCCTACCACCCCTTCCATCTGCTCCCTCAGCAATCAAAGTAACAGTATCATCACTTGATCCCAGTGGTGGCTTGCTCTGTGACCGCTTGCACCATTTCCCAAGGTACCTGTTTGCTCCATCAGGTCCAAGTAAGCCCCCAGTAAAACAACGATTTCCTGAAGATTTCAAAGGAAATGATCATTATAAAATATCAGTAACACTATTCTCCTGGCGAGTTGAGAAAACCTCAAGATTTGAATTGGACTAAAAATCTGTAAAAGAAAATGCCACATGCCTGGCTCAGCAAGGGGAATTGGAGAGGAGGTTTCTGCATTGGACATAAATGAAGGTTGAACTTTTCTTATGTCTTGAAGAAGCAACCCTGAAGGTTCTCTTGTTGCAGAATGGTCATTGAGAAATTCATTTCTTTTACCAGTAGAACCTGACAATCCAAATTGGTGATCTGGTTTCTGCATCCAGTTCTCCTTATTGTCACAATAAACAGGCCCCGATGATTTAGTCTTCTGGTTATATCCGTTCTTGCTATTACTAGCATTCAAAGTGTTATCCATGGTTTCCAAAATCAGTTGTCCATCCTCATCATGATTTAAGCAGTCAGAATGTCTCACTGTCTTTGAAAGAAGTGTTTGATCATCACCCTTAACAGTAGTGTCATTTTTATTTATCCCCTTGACCACCAATTCCTCTTCATCCAAATCAATCACTGATGTTGGAGATTTTCCCTTTTGCTCAACAGTTGAATGCTTGAAAATGGATGAAGGCTCTGTGCTATTATTGATGCTTGGCAAGATAACATCATCGCATTTTCTCTTCTTGGAGGCTTTTAAGGATCTTAATAGTTCATTATCTTTTGCTTCCAAAGCTGTCTCCAGTTCCTGAATTCTTGTCTTATAACAGTATAGAATAGGATAAAATCAGATGAAAGTCAACCATTGCCGAAGGTGTCAAAGCACTAACAGGATTGCTTGGATTACCTTAAGCTTTAATATCTTTACATTTGCCTTTTCAAGCTTTTTCAGAGAACGAGCTTCTCCCCTCCCCAGAGAATTGCACTTGGCCATCAATTCTTTGTAGCTCCTGAGAGAAAGTGAAATTTCATTTTTGATTTTTCAGAATGCCGGATAATGCATCAACTAAATATTCAAAACAAGTGGTACACGGTAAAAAGAACACAGATAATGCAAGTATACGTATATGTAGTTCGGTATCCAAGATCAATAATGCAGACCCAAGTTCATGCTCCAACATAGCCATGAAGGATCAAAATTGCACTTCCTAAGCTCCAGAAAATCTCATTCAGGATCCTTATGCACTCATGCCTCTACCGAGACAAATGCTACATATTACAGTGTTTCACAACCAAGTAAAGAAGAAAGTAGAGCACAGTTAATTCATTGTAGGCCAAGACAAGTCCAAACCATCAGACACAATGAGCTAATCGGAAGCTTTATTACAAAATTAAGATAGACAACCAAAAGTGCCAAATGAACATATGATGCAGGACAATAATAAATCAACACTCATTGATCACTTACTTATTACGAATAACCAATGACCTCTTGAGTACATCAATCGCATCTTGGGTATTACTTTCATGACCTATCGCACTGACCATGGCAAGCTTCACAATCTCTTCTTCCTCCAGATTACAATCAGACACCCTGACCACACATGACAAAGCCAGAAAAACACATCAACACAAATAGGTTAATGCCGCCATTAAAACAGAAAAAAAGAATATAAGTATGCACATCCACATTATGCTTGTACTGACAGTTTTAGGGCAGCAATCTCTTTGACTAACGCCAAATTCCTCTCTTGCAACTTTGAGCACTCCAAATTCGATTTAACAAGATCCTACATTGCAATTCATCAAAGTTAATAATCAATTTACAAACCAAAGCTAAATTCTGAGCTGAATGCAGATGCATTAGACTGTACAAGAAGAAAAATGATGATGACTCACGCTAGTTTTTGTTTGAAGCATCGATTGGACGCACTCTTTGGTCCTCAAAGCCTCATTCTTTAATGCTACTTCTTTGGCTAACTGCTCGTTGCAAGCTTCAAACTACAACACATGAAATCCAAACATCAAACGAATTTCCAAGATAAATAGCACATCCTGAAACCAT
Source organism: Dysphania ambrosioides (assembly GCA_026401315.1). NCBI lineage: Eukaryota > Viridiplantae > Streptophyta > Magnoliopsida > Caryophyllales > Amaranthaceae > Dysphania > Dysphania ambrosioides. The sequence goes on along the minus strand of CM048657.1, from coordinate 33,183,829 downwards.
TAAGCAAACTTTTGTTTCAAAACTAACATCAATTACACACATCAAACATCCAAACTTGGCCAAAATGCTTCAAATCAAACCACATATGCACTACAACCTCCTCAGATCTCGAATACGCATTAACAACAGGAGAAAAATTACCTAGATAAAACGACATAAAAATTAACCTTCCACCACCACAACTCCACAAGGCTTCACAATATCTAGAACTCCTTACATGCACTCAGGTGCACCTAAACCTAGATATCGTAGGTGCACCAGGTGCATGTTAGATACTCCCTAAATGTATGTCATGAAAAAAATTAAAACATTCTATTGCATAAGCATAACCCTCTAGCGGCCTCTCACACATTTGAATTTCCCACAACTGAACCCAATTAATTTCATGAAAAACAATCTTCAATCCTCTTCCATTAGCTCTCAATACAATAACATAAAAAAGATAAGATAAAAACTTTAACCAAAATATTCAAAATGAAGAACAAAATTACCTTATGACCGAGTAACTTAAGGTCTTTCTGATGCAAATCCAAAGCAGAAGTAAGGCCCGAAATCTTAGCCTCCAATCTTTTGACCTCAAAACGCAAAATTTCAGGGGATTCATCATCATTTCCAATGCTGGTGAATTTGTGGGTATTATCAGATTGAGATTGAGAGCAATTCAGGGAATCCCCAATTGATTGAAAATATAGACGATTGACGCTTTTATGGGTACAACCCTGCTTGCATACTGGACAAGTCTGCTTGGTCTTGTGCTTCGAGTACTCCAACCACTGCTGTAAACTAGAATACACATTTTTCAATCAATTTCTAATGACATCAAAATAAATGAGTTGATCAAATGAAAGGAATGGGTGGGGGGTACCAAAGTTCGTGGAAAACGTGGCCGCAAACGGAGATGGCTTGAAGGTCTTCAACGATGGGTTTTAGATCTTCGTAGCAGATTGAGCATATCGTTTTGGAGAAGCTATTGGGTGAGGGGCCCACCATTTCCTGGATCTATGGCAAGGAAGAGAAATGGGTCTGATAATGGGGAGTTTGTTTTTAAGCTTATGAGTGAAGTCACCAGTCTCACCACCATAGAGGATAGGAAGGAGAAGGGGATGCACTGGAGTTTTACTGTTTGACGAATGGGTGCTCAAAATTTATTTCAATTTTTCATTTTTCAGTGTGCGAGGGAACTTTTTTTTTCAGGGCGGGAATTTTGCCATACCTTATTCGAGTCACGTACTCCGTACTACTTTGGCCCAAATTTCTATGTCAAGGACTAATCACTAATATGGAGTAATGGGTTTCAAATGTTGTTTACATCCTACATTTCTACTGCTTTAAAGCCTGAGTTAGAGCATATTTCAATATTTTATCCAATTTCTTGTCATACTATATGCTATTGATATAACAGTTTAATTTTTGACCTATTTAAATTGATTCTAACTTAAAAGTTAAAAGAGTTCAATATTACAATATAATACCGATATAAATATAAATTTAACTTGGACTCAAATTTACCCAACTTAAACCCCAACTAAAAAACGAGTTGACATCACTGTATACAAGTTTTAAGTTTTCCAAGTGTTGAACAAAAGCCTCTTTTTTTTTCCCCTTTTGAAAGACTACATACTCATGTATTGAGTTAGCCCTTAAAACTAGTATATGTAAATTAAATCAACAAATCTCAACGAATTATTTGCAAGTTAGCAAGACTGGTAACACCGTAACATAAACATATATCCAGAGGTAATAGAAACTAAATTAGTTCATACTCAGAAATTCAGGAGTACCAATTAGCTCATAGTCAGTAATAATCAACAGCTAGATCATACTAACAAACACATGGACTTCCCTGCTGGTATTAGATGAGTAGAAATTAAAAAACCGGCCTACATGCATAGACTCAATCAACAGCTAAATCAGATCAATTTTTCTATCCATGGTTTCCTTCATGACACAATCATACGAAGCCATTTCAAACTCCTCCGGAAACACTTTTTGTGAATCTTCTAGTGACCCAACCACCATAAACTAACTCTTATACAGGAAGATTTACTTTGTTCGCTAGCTGCACTAGTTTTTCATCAGTCACAGGACTGAAATTCTTCCATTTTTTCATCAGTCACTCTCATTGCCAAAGTCAAACCCCACCACACTCATCTTTGAAAGAAGACGCCGTATATGAATTCTTACTGGAGGGTTGACGTTGAAATGAGCCTTTGGAACATGACAGTCCTGTGACTGTATGGATCTGAGAAAATAATATAAAAGCAGCTCAAATTCAGCAAAACACAGGACAAGATGTCCGTATGTAGTACTAATTGTTTGTAGTTCAAATTAACATTTGAAAAAACATATGTCTACTCATCATCCATTTCGTAAATCGTATGTAAGAATCGCTTCTGAGGGCTCGACATGAATGAAACGACAAGCCTACAACTCTGCAAGGTCACCTTATAAGATGTCCCAAAAAGGCAAAAACGAGTTTGGATTTCTTCCAATTGCAGCTGCTGTCGTTATATTTTCCGAAATTTGGCTTATTGACGCTAAGATAAGATGCGAATCATGCGATAACGCAAGCTGGTATATGTTGGGCCTTTTTACTGCAGTAAATTTTGGCCCAAATGTGAAACCAAGGTCCAATTCACATCCTATCTTATTCTATCTTAAGTAGTCAGTAAAACTTAATTTAATTAGTGAAATTCAATTTTAATCGGTAAAGGTCAGTAGTTTAATGCATAGAAAATTGATAAAATCAGCACCAATAACTAAAAATTAGTTTTAGCTTGCAAAATTTACTCAGATGTCACTTCATTGAAAATTTTAATGCATAGAAAATTTTAATCGTGAAACTTCATTGAAATGTTATTTAGTGTCACTAAAAAGAGCAAGAATCCTATTTTTCACACCAGTGATTCTTAAAGGAAAAAACTCACGAGTAGAGATGGCGATGGGACGAGTTTGGCAAGTGGTGGTCTAGGCATGGGTACAAAAGTCATATAACTCACCGTTGATTATGGCCCAAGTGATGGATTTTATGTCTTTACCCCATTCCCGCTCCACTCCATACCTGTAAACCCACTAACATAGGGATGAGTGGATGGCAATTCAATCCGAATCCGATTCGACTCCAACCAATCCGAAAGAAAAATTCCGATCCAAACCCGTTTAAAAAAAGTACAAGTCTAAATCCGAATAGGAGATGGATCGAACTCAACTCTTGTAATATATCCGACTGAATATGATTTGAATCCGACCCGAATAAAATTCGACTCATATTTTCAAATTTTTTATTTTTAATTCATATAAAAAATATTAATTGATTACAATTTTTTATTACTGGTGTTTTCTATCGGTTCCAACTTGAGTTCAACTTTTGGTTTATCAAATTATAACGGAGGTTCGGTGGATCGGGTCGGATTTGGAGGTCCGATGGATCGGGTCGGATTCGGATTCTATGATTTTAAACTCGGATTCGGATTTGGATCCAAAATGAAGATTCGAAAACTAGGTGGATCAGAGCTGGATTTTGCTGGGTCCGACCCGACTCCGACTCATTGCCATTCCTACTAATTTGAGCTACTTATCTACTTTACTTTTTCAGCGCAAATAATATATTCTAAGCTTAACCTAGCAAATCCACTTGTGAATATGAAGAGGAATATGATGAAACAAAATATATGCAATAGGATATATGAATTACTTGACTTGCAACAATTGAATGGATTCATTGCTTTCCATTAAAATTTTATGTATTTTGTATTTGTGTTATTTGATATGCAAAGTATAAATTTATTTGTTAGTAATTTTTATAGTAGTATATTGGCATGTTATTTCCTTATCTTTGATGGCCAGTATAAGGCAATTAGAAGTAGATATAGACATGTGTGCATTAGTGGATTGGGTGAGGATTTAAATTTTTATCCTCTTAGACAAGTACATTATTAGATTTGTACATGTGTGTAGGTGGTGGGCTGGTGATTGGTATGGGTATCAATGGGTGGATAGTGCACCCGAGTGTACTATGTGCTTGGTACACTTGGTCCAAAATGCTGTAAGATAAACAAAACACAAGAATAAATGTACGTGACATGTCTGAGTTGTACAAAAGACTTTGGCAGTTACGACGCGCAACCCCCCGCACACTCCCCATAACCATCACTTTTCTGATTTTGGGGAACTGAAACATTTGTTCACTGATCACATCACTTCAACTGCGAGCAATAATTACGCTAAATAACGTTGTATCTCCCATTCAGATTTTCATTGTTTCCAAAAACTTATGTTCATTGAAGTAACATATAATGTTCATCGAATTTATATAAGATGGACATTAAAATAGTATCAAAATTGAAGTTAGTAACAAGTAATTATTTTAGTTTGTCTTTGTACTTGTATTTCATTTGTATACTTACATTTCATTTGTGTAATGTCAAATATTTGTGACATATCATTATTAGATATGTATGTATGTATATATATATATATATATATATATATATATATATATATATATATATATATATAATTGTGAGAATTATACATTGCGAGTAATTAATGACCCATGATTCGAAGTTTAAAATTGTACTTGTAAACTGAATTCCATTGTTATGAACAATATGAATCTATATCATGTACATTAAAGTTGAGGAATATGTACATTTGACATTTATATAAGTTTGGGCCAGACAGGAAATAATGTATATTTATTGAGATTACATACTATGTATATTGTACACATATAAAATGTATATTAAAATGCTTATGTATGTAATGTACATATTAATGACGTAAAATGTACATATTTATATCATGAAATGTGTATATGCAATTTCTGACATGAAATTTTATGTTCATTCAGGTGACATATTATGTACATCAAATTTATATAAGATGTACATTGAAATATTATCAAAATTGGAGTGAAAAATTTTGACAGAAAAAAATGGGGTGAAAATATGTGCATATATGTGCAAATATATTTCAAATTCAAAAGTTTGCTTATAATAATTTTAATTTCTCATCATTACATCCATACTTTTGTCATTTCCCCACTTATTTTCCCAATATACACTGAACCCTCTGTCATTTTCTAATGTCACTTCCGTTTTCATTTTTCCAATACTGTCAGCTCACCTTTTCTCTACTACTTTCCTCTGCTTGCATGAGCCGGCTAGGATTGATACACCATGCTCATGGTGCACCCAAGTGCACCTTCTAATTTACGGCATGAGTATGGACATGGGGAGGGCAAAACACACCCTGCCCTTTTGCCATCTATGTGTAAGGGATTGTCGCTTAGTTTTTATTTAATTTCCTTTTAATAAAGAGAATCGAAAGGGTATTGTACTACTATTTTGAACATTTGTCAACAGAGCTGCTTGACATTCATAATCCATAATCCATAATCCATAATTTATAATCCACAATAAGTGGTAGTTTACAGATGAGTATGTCAGTATGAGACTACGAGAGTATGTCAGTATGAGACTATGAGAGTTTTCTAAGAACAAGTGAAAGATATACTATGTGTTGACCAACATATGAGTTGAATGGATCACTTGGGCAACACCACTATTTTGAGAAGGTTCCTAGTTAGCCCAAAAATGGATATAGGCAAAAACCCATTTTTTGAATTTAACAATTACTTTTAAAAATAACCCTTTTCATGTTGTAATTTTATCAGCTTTAGAGTAATTGTAAGTGTAGGAGCTGAGGTAGGTAGTTTTAAATTTCACCCATATCTACTAGAAAAAGACGTGATGTAAAACAATCAATTTATAACTTGCATCGAGCAAATATATTAGCATTTTCATTGTTATGGCTTGTTTTTTTAAATGTATCTGAAAGTGAGATCCATGTAAGGAAACAAAACACGACTAGTTTATCAGCAACACTAAAAATTAGTACGTGAAAACAAAAACATAATTGCAATCAGTTTGAGTTAAACTTGATAAACGATTATTTATAGAATCCTTTTTTCCCTTATAATAATTAGAACATACAAATTAATAATTATATTTAGTGATGTAAAATGAAAATCCTTGTTTTCACAGTTTGAAAATGTCAATTTTTACGAATAGTTCTAGCTAATACTTGAGCAAAAATGGACTATTATAGGGTGTGAAGTCGAAAATGGACAATTAGGCCAAACAAGCCGTAAAGTGCAGGAACAAGTCCACCCCTTGGACAGCTACACTGCGTAATTAATATTGCCAAATCTGATTAAAAAAAAAAGGTTAAATGAAGCCGCAAATTGGCTTTTATAAAGTGACCCTTTAATCTTTAAGGCATATTATATGCGAATACTTCTTTAATTCATGTCTTAATCCTGATAAGTTGGCAATTTGTATTGCCAGAATACTGTATCGAGTTGGTTAAAATGTAAAATTTTCTACTTAAGCAGTTAAGCATATCACTTTAATCTGCGTTGTAATTTTACAAATACTATGCAAATCATTTACTATAGTTGCTTCCACATTTATGCACGAAAAATATTGAGAAACTATTCGAATAGAATGAATGTACACATAAATCAATAAATGGTTTCCTAACATGAGGATGATAATTTGTTAGTGCCCTATAACTTAAAAGGACGTCCATGATATGAAAAGTTGCATGTATTATTACTTATTAAAGGTGGACATGAGTTGTGTCGTATCTGTCATGGATCTTGATAACTTGTGCACAACCTCTTGTCGTGCCTAACTATGGCCGTCTCATGTCATGTCGTATTGTCGTGCTACCTTTTCCTAAAACTCAGCCTACGTGCTTGGCGTACCGTATTTCGTGCTGATCTAATTTTTTAATTAAAATAAAGCACGTAATAAAATCAAAAAATAATTTTGAACAAGTTAATTTATATTGTAATAATATAACAATATTAAAAATTATAGTAATATTAATTATAATGGTAATAATACTACTACTACTAATAGTAATAATAGTATTAAATAATAGCGTATTTGTGGATTGTGGTTCGTGTCAAATTAACTAACGTGTCACTCGTATCTACAAAAATTTATGTATGGCAAAGAGGGGCAACAATTTTTTTGATTGAAAATTTATTTTGATGATAAAATGCAAAAAGTAACTTTATATAAAAAATATAGACCATATTTAGTAATTCAGCTTTTATTTCATATACCCACACGCCAACATTTGCTTCCACCAACTCAGTCATGTCACGCGCGGTCAGTCTTGCACCCTGTTTGTACCTCCAATATTTGTTTGCACAAACCAGTTTGTTCCTAGCAAGGAAAAGATGGCTGAGCTGGTTTAAAGAGTTGCGAAAACAAAAAAAAAAAAAAAAAAGTTAAGTGTGCTACTTTAGCCAGCTAGTTCGAAAAAAAGGGGGGCATTTTCTGATAAATGGGCCAATAGAGAAAAGATGGCTGAGCTGATAATGCACCATGCATGTGATACTCGATTGTGACTAGATTATTCCAAGAGTCAAGCAACTTGTGACCTTCCATACTTTAACTCCTTAAATTGAAGTGATATTTAGGAAATTCGGACCTCATTATCATTTTCTATAAATTTGTTACGTAGGACAACTTTTTCTTTTTCTTTCCTAGGTAAAATACATAGATCTTATTTCTAAATTTGTTTTGCCTTTTATCTATCGCCTGAATATATTTTTTGTTCAATTTTAATATTAAATTATTTGGAAAAGACGAGTCCAATTATCTAAGAGGGTTCTAGCTATTGGATTAACTCCCCTATTGATAAATTATCGATCAATTGATTTCCATTATCAATTATATCTATTACAATATGGAAGTTAAAGCACCCTTAACTTAATTATAGCAAAATATTTCATATGCACACATGATACAATAAAGTTATTGTATTACAACAAAAGTCATCTCTCAATAAATTAGATTTTATTAACTTTATCAATACAACATATTTCAGTCTTTATTAACTTTAAAGATTAATTTTTATTAGGATACAATAACTTTCCCATATGCATATTAGATTTTATGTAATTATAGACCACAACTATTGCCAATTTTGTGCATAATATATTGGCCAACACGTACAGTTTTCTTACTTAGAAGCTGTTTCTCCATATATGCCCCCATCCTCTATGTAAGCTAACCATGCACAGTGTACGTTTTGTATAGAAAAAGCCTATCGTCATAAAATCATGCATGAGTAATTGAGTTATCTATTTTTTCTAAAACAGTTAATATAGTTTATACATGTTGATTTAGAGTCGAATAATACCACTAATAGTTTAAACTGAACGAGTTGTTCTTAATTTCATGTATAGACAATACTGATTAAGTAAATGTACTTTAATTAATATCTCACTATAAGAGGCGAGTGTATAAGTTTTGTAAAAAATATCTTGTAGTGTGCCCGTAAAGTATGTAAAAGATTCAGCCATGATTAGTTATGACGCTAATTACAAAGTAACTTGTAATGTAAGTCTCTTATAGCTGCTATTATGAATAAAAGTTTACATTATAGTAATATAGGGGAAATTACTTAAAAATACACTGACCATGGCAATAAGTGACAGGTTAGCACAATCACATTAATACGCATGGCATGGAAACCCCCGACGAATGACATATACTGTATAGTATTAGAAGTTCACATGTATTTGGTAGGTGGAGGGGATTGGCTAAACCAATTTTATAAAATATTGTAGTATCCTCTGGCTTTTATTGAACTCCTAGTGTCACGGAAATTGCCACTTACGATACTTTTAGTAGTTTTTAAATATTGGGCTTATCCAAATTTATTGATATTCTATATTAAAAAGTAATCTTTATAATCTGTTAGGTTCCTAATCAAATGATTCAACGACTATTGGCACGTCGTCAAGTTATGTCAATATACTTTTATTGATTTTCTTCTCATTTTAGCTGCATTTTTGCTATCAAAACTGTGACCGTCAAAAGGAATATTTGGTATCGATTATCGAAGCTCTAGAATTATAAAATATTATATGTAGGTATCTTATATTGATAAATTAACAGAAATATGTCTATTATAACAGAAAAGTATATACTATTTACCGTATGTTTTGAGTAATATTCTTGGCTTGAAATAATTATTTTACAAATGTGAAGTATATTAGAGGTATTTGTGTAAAAAATTATTGTAGTAAATACACAAAAACTATTTACTAATTAAATTATAAGTAATTTGGGGCTTGGCTTGAATATATGATTACATACTTGATACTTTCAATACTTATTTGGTTTATATATATCTCTATGGAAGTTGTAATTCTTATAAAGTGAAAGAATGATAGATTATTTGATTTACTTCCCATAAAATGAAAGAAATTCGTCACTTAATTTTTGTTAGATAAATATTATTCTTTCTTTTTGTTCTTATCCTTTGAAAATTATAGCTTTTAGAGATTAATTTTGACCATAAATTTTTCTTAATTTATAAAAAAAAATATAATCATACGAGGTTTCAAAATATTCGTCTTAATGTATATTTTTCAAAAATCAAATTTTTTTTTTATAATTTTTGCAATTAAAAATATTTAAAATTTGAACTTATTTTGAAATTTGTGTAAAAATAAATAGGAAAAACAAAAAGAATAGAAAGTAATAAATAGAACTTTAAAAGTTTCGCGATGTACCAAACAACTTAGTGAACTTATAATATGAGACTTAGATACACGTCACTCGGAACTTATGGTTGGTACATCGTCATTTTTTCACTTTGGCAACGACAAAAGTTGACACTGTTGATTTGGGCCGGGGACGGTGCTTGCATAGTTGTATGAAATGTGAAACAATGGTTTTTAACTTCCGTAGTAGAAATGTAGAATCATTTAACACCGGACCAGAAATTCCCAATGCGCGTGTCCCACTCCCACTCCAACCCCCACCCCCACACTAAAATTTCACAAATTACATCGTAAGGGGCGCCTCTCCTCTCGGCCCATAGACCCCCCCCTTTGTGGGTCCCCCTTGTTTTTGTCGGTACGCCCTTAGTCACGAGCAGCTGTGGGACCCATTCTTTCCATGCCCCCAAAACTCAACATTGAGCCGCGTTTCTCCTTTCTCTTCCCGCAAATCCAGCCCCTTTGACTTTTTCTTCAGTCAACACCCCATTTTACCGCTCTGGTTTTTCATAGGAGAGAGACTCACTACAATACCACCTTTTTTTTTTCCTCCACCGACTTCGCTCATATTTATGATCATATATTTTGTCTATTTATCACTCTTTTTTCTCTCATCAAACTCATCAGGACAATATGTAAACTTTTTTTTTTGTTTTTTTAATGGACAATATGTAAACTAATTACACATATTTTTTTAATTTTGTCTTATACAGTATACAATAACTCATACAAGTAAATACACATCATATTATTATGTCCACTCGATTTTATATAATATTCATACAATATATCAAAGTTGTGATTTACAATAGGACTAATATTTCATCTAATAGCAACATAAAAATAGTTGTATAATTAAGTTTTCGTAAAAAAAATTACATTGGAATTGATAATAAACTATCAACTTATCTATAATAAAGATATTAATGATAATTAAAAGTTATCTTATCAAAATTAAAAAAAAGCATTTTTTAATAAAAGAAATAAAAAGTTCAACCCAAATAGTCCAAAGTGCTCAAACCCAATGCGTCGTCTTCTCCAAACTTTTATTTATTTATTTACATATAAATCCCATCCCACAATCCTCACTCTAATTATCTCTCTACAAACTCCAAAAGTCAGCGCCTTCTTTTGTCTCCATTCTTTCATTCTTTCTTCCTTCTTTATTCCCCAATCTCTCTCCTCATCATATCCATCCATGGAAAACCCACCAGATTGGGATCTGCTCGCTGTAGTCCGAAGCTGCTGCACCACAGCCACCGCAACTACCACCTCATCTCCGCCGGATGCACAACCTTCTCCACCACCACCACCACAACAACCGCCTACATCCACTTCTCTTCCTCAACCTCCACAACTAAAACAAGAGTCATACTTTACATCGTCTTCCTCTCCTTGTTCATTAACTGGGGGTGTTCTGTTCCAGTTCTCCAACCCATTTGAGTCTTGTCCTTCAACGACGTCGTTTGAGTTGCAAGATGTTTGCAAGCCTTTGATTTGCACCACCACCATTCACAATAACATCAACAACAGCAGTAGCTTCCAGTCTCTCTCCTCTGCTTCTTTAGCGTCCCCTGTCTCATCTCCGTCCTCAGTTATCACTGGAAGATCCTTCGGAGTAGGTGAGCAACATCAGCCACAGCTTCGAGGATTAATTAAGCCATCTCATGTCATTTTTGGAACGTCCTCTCCTTCTATTGGAGGAAATTCTAGTACTTCTCAAGCTCAAAGAACAAAGAAAAGGTTGGTTCAATTTTTTTTTTTTTTTTTTAATTTGATGGGAAAATTTTGATTTTTAGGCACACCCATTTAGTAGATTGTGTTGAATTTTAATGGGTTTTTATTTTGATAAAATATCAGGAAAAATTTGATGAAGAAGGTGTGTCATGTTCCAGCAGAAGGTCTATCCTCTGATATGTGGGCATGGAGGAAATATGGTCAGAAACCCATAAAAGGCTCTCCATACCCAAGGTGGGTTTCTTTTGGTTCCTGTGTATTTCTGTTTCTAAGTACTCCATAATCAGTAGTGTACTACCTATAACATCGGGTTTACAAAGTGTTCTTTTAAGCATATGCTAAAGCACCTAATGATATGATAACAAGTAGTGATATGCTAAAGAATTTGTGTTTTGAAACTCTTTATTTGCTTTCAAAATAAAACAACTTCCTGAAGAAACAACACTGAGAATCTTATCAAATCTCTACTCTATTCCAAAAAACTTTCTTTTAATGGTGAAACCATTAGAGTAGTACTTGTTCATTGAAGCTAACCAATTATAGAATTTCACCTACCAAAATCAGTTTTGATTTTCAAGATTCTGCCTTTTTTTCATTTTTACTGATAAGTTTCCTAACCTATGATTTCAGGGGATACTACAGATGCAGCAGCTCAAAGGGGTGCTTAGCAAGAAAACAAGTTGAACGCAACAGATCAGATCCTAAGATGTTCATTGTCACCTACACATCAGAACACAACCACCCTATGCCGACTCACAGGAACTCCCTTGCCGGAAGTACACGCCAAAAGCCACTCTCCTCCGCCGGAACACCCCCTGAGCAACCCTCTTGTTCATCCCCCTCGGCCGCGAGTCTCTCTCCTTTGACCCAGAAGTCAGAGTCCAAGACAGAAGGGGATGACTTGATCAAGGAGGAAGAAGATACAAGTGAGATGGCTCTCTCTGATTTGATGCTCAATGATGACTTCTACGTTGGGTTTGAGCAAATCGACGGCGGCTCAGATGGCAGTGATTGCTTTTCCGATCATTTTTCGCCGTCGTCGTCGGAGTTTCCTTGGTTAAGCAGTAGTAGTAGTACGGCCGCCGCCGCCGGATGGAGTTGACTTTTATTAGCAGACGTTGACTTTTAATTTTCCGGTGGATGTGAATGGGGGGAGATTCTAGTGGTTGTTGATGATGATGGGATTGACTGTTGGTTCATCGATAAGATGCCTTCCCACTTTAATTCGGTCAACTTTTTTTTTAATATTTTTTTTTAAAAAAAATCATATAATTTTTTATTAAATTTTGTGCTTTAAATTTGTCAGAATCTATGTAAGGTCAGTATAGCATTGTGGATTTGTAAGGAAGTGGAGGATTAACAGTAAAAAAAGAGAAATTTAGACAAGGGACTTATAGTTGGTAGAATCTCAATTTGTGACTAAAGTGGCTCCTTTTATTTTAATAAAATTGATGGTGATATATGTAAGTGAATGTAATTGGGAATGGTCCATTGATAGTTAGCAAGAGAAGGGAGAGAACCTTGTAGAGGAAAAAAGGGGGATGGATTGAGGTGCATATGCTTAGTACTTATTCTTTTGTTCTTGTCAAGGAAAGTAGGAAAAATAAAGGCAAAAGGGGCATAGAGAATACTAGTATAGTGGAAGTATTTAGCATTTAAACTAGTATTACTTCCATGTCTTATTATAGCATGTGTTTACATTTCTCAATGACTTCTATTTTTTGTTAGCTTAGCTACATATATTTTGTTCTCTTTGCTTGGTTTAGGTTGATTTGGGATGGTCTTTGCCATTCTTCGCCTTATTTGGTGCTGTGATCTTCCCTTTTTTTTTTTATTACTTTTGACAAACCCCACTTTGCTTATTACATTTGATGTTTTCTAATTCGAAAAAAATTCCCTTACTTTCGAATGGGTTGCTCTGAAATGATATACGAAGTATGCTTTAAGAGGGGTGATGATTGTTTAATGTAAAACTTGCTAGTTTTGGGACCATCGAATGGAATATGTGGAAACACACGGTTCACAGTTGTCGATTCTCTATCTATCTCCAATTAAAGTCACCGTCTTTTCCTCTTTCATAGCTGGGGATTAATAGGCAGGACTACCCCCAGTAAGTCAGTAACTGCCTAATTTTAACCAAAAACTTTGCACAATTTCATATTTAGTAGGGGTATTATTATAGAGCAGAAGAACGCTTAGCACTTTTTTTTTTTTTTTTTGGGGGGGGGGGGGACGATAACGCTTATTACTTATAGTACCAGTTTTGAAGAGTGAACTATAAACAAGTACTGACTTTCCATATATCAATGGTCCATCCAATTCTGCAAATCTATGGGTTTATTTCTAAATTCCGTATCCTGAACTTGATGTGATTTGTAACTGCAATATGAACATCAAGCATTCCTCAGTCTATCCCCTCTCAGATAAAGGGTAAGGTTAGGCGTAGGTGATAAGTTCGAACTTCCACTTATTTTCAAAGGGACTGGAAAGGCGCCTTTTATGCAAATTAATACAACCCTTTAAGGGATTTTAACGGTGGAAATCAAAGGATAGACTTAGAAGACGACGACTTTTAAGATTGATCTTGGGAGCAACGATCCTAAAAAACCTTGTTAACAACTGATTTAAACCTTAACAAGAGTTCTCTTCCAGCAAAGTTTAGCAAACTGATCTCTATTTCATAAACTGAGGCCACTCTAAATAGTCACCTAAATCCTTCGACAAACTGTTTAAGTTTATCAGCTTTACCTTCTCTGGAAAGCCACTCGGAGAGTACCTCCAAGGTTATATAGTCAGGATGACAAGCCATTTCAGTCATTTTTCCCATGAGTTCTAGAGCTTTTTCAAGCTCATATTCATCCCGTAGACCTTTGAATAAAGCATTGAAAGTGTTTGCTTCTGGAATCACGCCTTTCGCTATCATGTCTTCATATAGAGAGAGTGCTTCTCTCATCTCATTCTTCTGGCAAAGAGCATCTATCAAGACATTGTAGACCACAGTATTGGGTGGAACCCTGGTGGATGAACTCATTTGCCTAAAGATTTTCATGGCTTCATCAAGTTCTCCTACCAAACAACACCCATGGATTAGTGCTCCATATGTGACAACTGTGGGAACAACATTGTCGTCTACCATTTTTCTAAGTAGTTCATGAGCTGTTTTCAGGTCCCCGGTTTTGCTGCAATGTGAGATCAACGTATTGTAGGTGATAATATCAGGCCGAATTCTAACCTTTTCCATTTCCTTCAACAACCAATAAGCTTTATCCAATTTATGCCTCTTGCAAAAGCCATTGATCATCACATTATAACAAGCAATGTCAGGTCGAAAACCAGCGATTTTCATCTCCTCAAAAAATAACTCAACATCATCCATGAGCCCAGCTTGGGAAAAACCAGAGATCAGGGTGTAGTAAACAATGGCATCCGGTGCACACGTTTCTCTCATTTCTTCAAACATCTCCATTGCTTTATTGATATTATTCACACCAAAGAAAGCACTAACTAACGTAGTATAAGTAACCTTATTTCCTTTCAACCCTTTTCTTTCCATTTCGCGGTAGAACTTGAGTGCACTACCAGCTTTTCCATGTCTGCACATTCCACTCACCAAAGTATTGACTGTAATGATATTCGGTAGAACTCCTTGCTTCTCCATCTCATCAAACAATTCAAGAGATATCCCAAGCTCCCCAACTTTACAAAATCCATCAACGAGACAATTATAAGTGACACTAGTCGGGGAGCATTTACCCTCTAACACCATCTTTCTCATCATTGCTAATCCTTCTTCTGTACGTTCAACTTTACATAGCCCGTCAATAAGAGTATTATAGATGACTACATCTGGCTCAATAGGACCTTCAATCTCTCCCCGTTTCATTTTTTCGAACAAATTTAGGGCTTCATCAATCTTCAACGACTTGCAAAGATGATTGATACAAATCCCAAGAGTCACAACAGTAGGACTTATCCCTTTCGCCAACATCTCTCCCATTAATACTTCCATCTTTGCAAATTGACGCTCTTTTGCCAAACCTGTCAACATGGCATTGCATGGAACAACTCCAACAGCCCCATCCACATCCATGAAAGCGTGTAGAAGCTTCCAAGCCAAATCAGTCCTCTTACTCCTACAGAGCTCACTGATACATCGCGTAAACATAACCGAATTAGGCAGCACATGGCGTTTACCAAACTTCACCGCGAGCTCCAAGATATCCTCCTCAGACACCACCCTCCAACGCTTCCTAGCTTCCACCAACACCGAAAAAACAACACCAAATGTGTCAACATTAGGCGGGAACTCCGCGTTTGGTTGAAGCATTTCGTCGAGCACCTTGAGTGCATCATCAAGACGCCGACTTCTAAGAAGCTCACTAATCAAAACATTTCGAACACTGGTATTCCTCGTCTGGGGATCTAATTCATCGTACACCCACATAGATTTCTCAATCATCTTCGCTTTTCCAAAAAACTGAATCAGAAGAACAGCAGAATCAACAGTCAAAGGAACACCCAACTGTTTGGACTTGTTAACGAGGTCCAAGAGCTCATCTTTCCAAATGGCTTTGCGAAGTCCAAGCTCAAAAACAGCATGGAATGCAAAAGAAAGCAAGTTAGAATCTGGGGCAGGAGAGTTGGAGCGGAGGAATTGGACGAAGTTGAGAGCAGTTGAGGGATCCCCCAAGTCGAGAGTGATCTTGTGGATGTGATCGGAGGAGAAAGAGTGGGTGTCTGAGAAGAGAAGATAAGAAAGATGTTGGTTTGTCTTCCAGCTTGCATTGTCGTTGGATTTGAGGATTTCCACAATTTGGGGTATGAGTGGAGATGATGAATATGAAGGGTCTGCTTCAGCATTAGAAGGGTTCTCCGAAACTGAGTGAAGGAAGGAAGCGTGAAAGTGAAGGTTTTGTTGGTTGAGAAATCGAAAGAGTTTTGAGGAGATGGCTGCTCTGTGTGTGATGCTCATCTTTCTCCTCTGTGAAGAACTACAGGGTAGAAATCCAAATTTGAAGCAATTTCATGACCTTCCCGCTACCCCGCTAGTATAGATGGCCGTTATTACCAAAATACCAAGTACTGTATGTCAAATGTCCTGAACGGAAAACTTCCATGTTAGGGGATTGACTGCTTGGGGCTTGTTAGAGTTGTTACCTCTAGATAATTTACCACATATTATTCTTGAGTTGGATTGCCCTCATTAGTAATAATGACTAATTTATGTTTAAGAAACTGTATTGCCTTTATAGTGGTTTACCTAAGAGTAGATCGAAATGATTATCCATGCATAAATGACTTATGAGTGCCCACAATCAATGACACAATGGCCAGTGTACAATTCAAGCTAGCTTATTTCTAGATCTGGTCAAGTTTCATACATCATTTCTAGAGTACGTCTAGAAATGGACTATTTTGAAGCACAAATTTATTACTAGAATAGCCTATTTTAACTTTTCAAGGGTTGGTCTAGTTTCATGTATTATTTGATACTGATTTGTTGAATAGATGTATCTCTTCATATAAAATTGAAGAGACACATATCTGGTCACAAAAAATTAGCCATTAACACCCCCTCCCAAATCTCTTATTTCTTTGTCCTTAAGAAGTGGGAAAACTCTTGCCAAGATGGAGCCATTGAAGCACATAATTGGACCATTACCGGCATTGAATGAGTAGTAAAAATTATTCTATAAGGTAAATCAGTTTTTCTCCATCTTTTCAACAGCTTCAACGGCAGCAGAGACAGCTTTCTCCAGTCCCATCTGCTTCAACTCATCCAAGAAACCACCAACTTCTGAAGCACTGATTTTATAGGGGCTGTGGTCAGGTCCAGGGAATGAACCTTTCGTCACTTCATCCTTGTACTCCACAAGAGCTTTGTTGATAACATTTCCTACGTTTGCATATTGCTTGCAGAATTTAGGAGTGACCTTTGCATGGTGAGGGTGTTGCATCATTCCTAGTAGATCAGGATACACTAACACCTGAAATTTAAGAATTGTTTCAGATTTCACTAATCAGAATGAAAATATAGCCAATCAGCCCCAAGTTAAGACCATGATCACAATTTTTCAGGAAGGAAAGATGGGGCATATTTGGTGAGTGGGTGGAGAGGGGAGGTAAGGGAAGAAGTAGGGGGGTTGAAACGAGATTTTAACATTGAGGGGGTCATATTTAGATATAATTTTTCATCAATTTAACTTTTTTTTTAATGTAATTTCTACGCTACAGCCTCTTAACAGCAAATCTAAAATGTGTTAAAATCAAACCAATACTATTTCAAGAAAATATTGATTTTATAAAATTGATTAAAGGCCTAAGTAACCCAACTCGCTCAAAAGCTTCATAAAGAACAAAGAAAGCACTCATACGGTAAACAACCCAAAAAAACAACATAAAAAAGGATAAAAATTAATGAATGTAATGAAAAAATCTAGCAGTACAATTCTAGCAGAATGCAGGTGGGAGGTGAACTGCAGTCAATGATCCAATCTCCGGTACTAATTTGAATCTCAAAAGAGGTGACAAATTGTAATACAAGAATAGAATACTATGGTTAACAACACAGATTCTTAATGATTGAGCATGACAGCCTGTAGAAAGAATCAATGCACTTCAGAAATCCTTGAGTAAAAAAGTGCATAAGCTAAGCAAGTTTCTCAGTTTGTCTGAATCAGTAGTAAGTTTAGTTGAATATGGGACCACAGAAATAGTGCATCATACTAAACAAAGTGGGCTGCAACATTCTGAATCCTTACAGTGACAGTGTTTACTGTATATGGAGCGTGAAGATAGAAAACACCATTCTGCAATGCAATTTCGAAGGATTTATACAAGTAAACAAGACATGATTGTTTAGAGCGTCCAATTGTGATACACAGCACCGGGACCATACTAAACATAAGGGCATCCAAAAGGGTCAGCATCAGTGCTTAAAAGACTAAACACTAGCTCTTGCAGTCTGTATGAGAGGTGAAGCAACTGAGCTAATTTATTCAGCCATTAAAAATTTTGAATTGAAACACAGAAAATAATTCCCTATCTGTAATTTTCTCACATTTTGGTAATTAATTCTCCTTCAGATACATGGAACTGATGTACACGTTTTAAAACAATATTTAACTTCTTGGGGAGATAAGTCTGGTAAACTTTTGCTATTTTTCCAATTTTACCCTGTGAGATAAGGTCAGATGAGAAAGCAAAGTCCTGTGATTCGACTTTCCATCAAATACTGAAATAACATGAAAAATACGAAGAGAGAGTAACCACTGGCACCACAGCAAGGAATTCGAGTGAACTACAGGTCATGTTCTAACTAGATATAAGAAAGGAGACTAGCATGCTCGGGTTCAAATTGGACATTAAAAAGAACAAGTAGTGATTCATAGACTCTGCATCTCATGTTTTTCCATTTCTCGTCTTTGGGTAGGATCAGTGTATGATATACTAACACACAGGATAATGAGGGAATTTCTGTGGTATAGTAGGGGAACTGCAGCACGCTCAAGGAGATCGGTGATGAGAGAATTTGCTGAGGTATGATTGGAGGGTAGTTGCTTAGGAATCGAAGAGTTAACACAAGTGAAAAAATTAAGCCATTGTTGTACAAATCTAGATGACTTCAACACTATAAATCTGTCCAGGAAACTGCACTTGGGTTCATAGGTTGGCTAGAATCAAGTTTGTAATTTGCACAAAAGTGACTCTTGTTGATGGTAATATCAGGGAATGAAGTGAGGAAAAGTATCTCTAAGATTCCAGGATGACAAGGGACTAATGCATTCACTATCAAAATACACCTAGAAAACAGTTAGCATAACACATTCAAACTCCACTTATTGACCTTTAACTTTGAGAAGAGAAAAAAGTTGAACAAACCTGCCCGCTGCAAAAAGGTCCAGCTCCAATACCGATAGTAGGAATGCCTAACACGGATGTTGTTGCAGCTGCCACCGGTGCAGGAACACATTCCAAAACAACAGCAAAACACCCGGCTTCTTGCAAAGCAAGTGCAGTCTCCACAACCTGCACAGTACAAAATTCATCTCTAACAAATTTCTGTAAAATCAAATGTGTGAGGAGTCTATCAGCATATACCTTAACAGCACTGGAGATATTTCTCCCCTGAGGCCTAAATCCTCCAAGAACACTAATGGCCTGTGGTGTCAATCCTACATGTCCAATCACGGCAATTCCAGCTTCAACGATAGCTTTTGCTGCTGAAATTCTCGAAGGTGATGCTCCTTCCAATTTTATTGCATCCATTTCTCCCTCTTTCAAAATTCTGACAGCTGAATCAACTGCCTGTTGATAATTCAAACTGCCATATCATGAACCATCGCTTGGTAAATAGATTCACAAACAACACAACAATTACGGTATGTAGAAAGATAAAGGCTGAGTTATTGTCTTTTAATTGTATTGTACATGTTTTATCTGGTTTTACCAAACATATCAAATTAAGGGCATGTGGCTTTCACATCATCAAAGGTCGGAACTTTGATTAATGACTAGAGAAGACAGGAAGGATAAATAGCCCGATAAAGATAGAGAAGGCGGGAAAGGTCAATTTAAAGATTTGTTGATTAGAATGAACAATAAAGAGAGGATCTTTCCCTGATTTAATATAAAACAAAAATAACCAAAGGCATCAATTACTAAAAGTTTCTAGGTATTAAGGAAACAAATTGGGGATAATCCTTAATTGTTGAACTCACTCGGCTCTAGTTCCGTTAGCCCAATACAATTGAACTTCAGAACTCCATAAAATTAAAATATTAGAACAGGAAATTGTGTTAAAGACCCAAATTTTAAAGTTCAAACTAATTAAAATGCTAAGACAAACCCTGAGTTTAAGCTTAAACTAGCTTCATTCCAATTGACACTGAATTGAAAAACTTAGGATCAAAGAACAAATAAAAGATGAGAACTTTAAATAAGGGATATAATAAGATGAAGGTAAACTTAAAATTCCAAAATCAGGACAAAGCATACTTTCACAAGTACAAATTTTTTTTTTTTTTTTTTTCCTATGGTGTGATAATAACATACATTCTTTCAACTAGTTCTAGGCAAGAAAGAACCATAACAAAAGCAAAAGTAATAAATTTTATTTGCTGTAAATTTATGCATTTAATAACATTATTTGCCTAATTTTAATAGTAAATATTACAACATCAATTTCTTGAGTAAATTACAAGTTTTACAACACAACTAGAATCTCACAATGCAGAAGAGTTATCCAAAACATATGAAATCTAACAATTATAAATTGAAATGCCAATTTATTCAGAGAGCACATCCCATTTAATACAAGCACTCCAATTCATAATTCATCCGAAAATTAAGTAAATCAAATTTTTTTTTTTTTTAAATTACCTGCTGAGCGCTGGACTCATAATAACCAAACGGGAGGTCCCCAACAAGAAGAGGGCGCTTAGCACCACGCGCAACCGCACGACAATGAACCAGCATTTCTTCAAGAGTGATCGGCAAAGTGGTGTCGTGGCCGTGGACTACCATAGCGGCCGAGTCTCCGACAAGACAGATGTCAATTCCGGCGGTGTCGAGGTGTACGGCAGAGGGGTAATCATAGGCGGTCACCATTGTTAAGGGAATTCCCTTCTTGTACTTCTGCTTTAGGTGAGATAGTGTTACTCTCTGTTCCGGGATTTGGGGCTTTGGCCCGCCGTAGACGGTGCTATCCGGTATGTTGCTCATGCTGCGGATAGAATAGCGGTGGAGGAGGGTAGTGGCAGTTTTGAGGAAAGTGCTGTATACCGCCATCGGAGGAGGAGAGAGTTTGTGAGTGGGTAAGTGGAAGGATCGTGAAAGTGAAAGTGAAAGTTTAGTTGACATGGTAAAAAAAGCAGAAGTTCAGAGGAAGTGGCTGCAGCAGTTTAGTTCAGCTAGATAGATTTCTTTGGTGCCGAAATTACTGACATAGTACTCTGTATTGAGAAGTTTATTCATTGTGAATTTGTGATCAACCAAATATATATGTGGTCACTGATTTGGAGCTCGTATATGTTAAGCATACTTAACTTACCTGAAGACTCCACCTTGATGTATCTTGTTTATGAATGATGGAAGTCAAAAAGTCTAGGTGAACAAAAGTATAATGCATGTACACGTATATGCCATGCATATGTTCGTATGAAGTTGTTGCAACATAACCCTAACCAAGTTTCTATGCTCATGCTTATCCGATTTTGTACTCCTAACGTTCTTATCTAATACGTTTGTTATTAGTGGTTTATGTTCAAATAATTTTTCAGGAATAACAACTCAAGTTTAAAATGCTTCCTTAATTGAGTTTGTTATGCCATGGACTTTGAAAAATTTGAATAAATTCAAAACTCTATCAAGATGAGCTTGAATAAATTGGTCTTCCTAAAATTATGGAGTTGAATAAATTCTGTCAAAGATGTGCTTGGTTGAATTAGTTGTTGGACGTGTTTATGTTGAAGAAATTTAGTCAGCAACAACATCTCAATCGTAATTCAAATTCTAAAGGACGTTCTGTTACATTTTCAAAACGGCTAAGTGGACTTCAAGAGTAACTACCCGAGAAATGTGGAACCGCTTTGAAATAGTTAGTCAAAACTTTGAAGCTCCGATTCAAAAGCAACGGCTCTTTGAAGATTCTGTTATGAAACCTATCTGTTGCAAGTGACTCTATAAATAGAGTAAGCAATAGAGTAAGCTAAAGCATTGAAGCTACAACAAGCCTTCCAACGTGATACAATAGTCAAGCTACAACAAATACTTTTCTCTCTAGTACTTATTCATTTCATTGTAATTTAGATTTGAAAGAAAAGAAAACAAGTATCTCTTGAGTGTGAAAAAGAAAGATAAAAAAGAAAAGAGAGATCTACCTTGAATAGTAACTATAATACTCAAAGGTTCATAAAAGAAAGAGATTTTTATTTCTAAGAATTGAGATGCTAAAGTGTAGCTAGGGAAAGCTACGGTATAGAAGATTGGGTGTATATCTTCGAAAGTGGTTTTAGGTTTCTAAGGGAAGATATAAAAGTCATTAAATCCTAAGGGTAGGAAACCCTAGGCGGAGATGTAGGCACATTGCCAAACTTTGTAACAAATAATCGTCCCATCTACTTTTGCATTTACATATTCATTTTGCTTTATATTCTTTATATATCTCGCAAAAGCCTAATCAAGTTAAAATCCTGAACACTTCAAAGCCCTTGAAACCAGCTTTATTATTTTTCCGCATTTGAAAGACGTTTCAAAGCTTTGAAAGCCTAAATTCGAAAAACGACCATACTCTATTCACCCCCCTCTAGAGTATATTGATCCTATCTATCTCCTATTAATTCTTCATTACCTAATATTGCAAACAGATGAGCACCCCCTTAACCCTTATTCGTGTACTTACCTAATATTAATTTAGTCACAATTTTACACAACATTTGTATGTGAGGAGGGTTGAACTCCCCTACTCCTTTGTGTTATTAGTCTTAAAAGCAAACATGTGTTAATTGGAATTATTTATAATCACTCAATTTCAATCTTTTAAATGTTATTGATGAAATTAATGATGGTCGGAGGTAGACATGCATTATCATGTATGGAAGTTAACATGGTACTAGACTACTTCTCTCAAAAAATCACATTTCATATTATCATTACCATTATATATTGTCAATGCTAGGAAATGTGTTTTTTATTCAAGGATGGATGATCCTTTTTTTAGTATGTACGAGGCATGGAAAAGGCCAGTATAAAGTCTAATAATGTTCAAATTGGGCAAACATGGCGAAGGTTGATTGCAAACACCGTAAGAGAAAATGAAAAAAGTCTCTCAATTTATAGCCAATTTTTAACATCAATTACAATTACAATGTTATTAATTTAATCATAAGAGTAATCATGTATCATTTTCCACTGTATGTCATTATACACCAACCTTCTTGTTTCTTTTGACCAAAACTTTTAGAATTGAATGTTTTAGATAAAAGTTGAGATATACTAGTTAATACTTTTAAGCAATGAGCGATAATGGATCAATGTTTTGGTCCTATACTTGATATAGAAATTGAAATTTTTATTGGAAAATAATAAATAATCTATAGAATGAACAAAATAGTTAAGAGGTTCTATTATATAAAACGGTAATATTTAAATACATATACAAAAAAAAAGGTAAATAAGGCAATGGTCGTGTTTATAGGAGACTACGAAATAATTTTGGAAGAAAATCAAAACTTATAAAAGTCGTAAACGTGTGACACCTTTAATTCTTGAAAGGCATGAAGAGCCCTCTATTTATATAAAGGGGCATTTCCCCAAGAAGAGCCGATGCAACAAAATCAAAGAGCTAATTAATCATCTTCCAAGCTTAATCACATAATCATAATCATCGTTAAAAGGGTAATCAAAGTAAGAGAAAAATGTCAGGGTTAATAGACAAAGCGAAGAACTTTGTGGCAGAGAAGATCGCAGACATGCCAATGCCCGAAGCAAGCATAGAAGATGTGGATATCAAAGGAGTCAATAGAGAGGCTGTGACTTACAGCGCTAAGGTTGGGGTTATGAACCCTTATTCTCATTCCATTCCCATTTGTGAAATCACTTACGCCCTCAAGTGTGATGGCAGGTTTGCAACTACACCCCTTTTTTTCATTATTATTGTCCAAGTTTTTTCTTTTCTTTTTTTTTTTCTTGTCATTCTGTTTATTAATCTGAGTTATTTGTATTTTCTCTTGATTATAGTATTGGAAAGTTGTTGTTATGCTGTCATTTCTAATATTTTTAGATAAAATTTTGAATGGTTTGCGCTGTTTCTGATGATATACTGTTTTTTCTTTGGCAAGGATGATATAGTGTTAGTGAAGGTGATTCATTGATTTCATGTAAGGGTTTGTTGATTGAAAGTTCAATCTTGCAACCTCTTATTCTCATATGCCTTTTAGCCAATTTTGTGAGAGGGTATAACTACGTGTATATGACTAATATGAGGCATTAGATTTGAACAATATCAAGGGTGTTTGGATAGAGATGACAATTCAATTCAAATCCGAACCGAGTCCGATCTGTCCTATCCAAACCCATTTAAAAAAAATTCCGAATCCGATAAAAAACACCGATTCCGAATAAGAGATGGGTTATATTCGGATATTGTATTACATCCGACCCGAATATGATTCGATTCCGATCCAAATGGCTAATGTCAAGGCTAAACAAGGTCAAACTCTTGCACCAATGGTATTATGCTTGTGTTGTGTATTTTTTTTTACTTTACTTTATATATAATAAATGAATTATAGTATTAGTAATGATATTTAAAAAAATAGGTAAGAAAAATGCAAAATTTAAAATAGATTAAATTTAGAATCATGATGGAGGTCTTACGAATCTAATCGGATTCACAGGTCCAAAATCCTTAATCAGGTAGGAGTCCTCAAATTCGGAGTCGGATTTGGATCTTAAATTAAAGTCCGTAAACTTGTTGAATCGGATTTGGATTTTGTTTTTACATTGGATTCGGATTTTATTGAGTCCGCTCCGATTCCGATCCATTGTTTTGAAATGATTTCGAGGGTGTTTGAATGTACCTCAGAAATGTACAGGCTACTTTTGGGATATATAGGGGATCAAATGATGATCCTCTAACTTTACCTCAATTTTTTTTTTCTGTATACCTCATTTTTTTTTTCTGTATCAAGGGCCGGTGTTTTGGATTAATGATGATCTCTACCTTTCGTCATTGTATGTAATTCATCAAGATGCTCAGTGGTTAAGCTTTACGAAAAACTAAGAGAGGGCATTCGTTGACAATTTTATATCAAGGGGGAATAAAATGCTGGTCTTACTGGCCAAGAATCGTTTCGACCAAGTTTAGGCATGTCTATGATTTGGGTTATATTTTTGCCTAGAAAACAATAGTATCGAAATCATAAAGGTTAATGTGAATATGGGTTCCATGATTTGGCATATTCTTAATACCATTCTACGTGCAACAGTGCAACACCCACTAAAGTGAAGGAATACAGAAGAAAGTTATATAATGCACGTCTCCTACCAGGCTACCACGTCTGTCTTTACCACATTGTATGATAAAGTCTTCTGTCTCACCATCGTACCCCATTTTTACTGAACTGTGTGTGAGACTTCAAAAGTTACCTGCCTAAATAGCAATATTATTAAGATACTTGAAAATGAATTTTTTATGATCATGTTCATGTTCATGTATATTTGTCCCCATAAACTTTGTTGGTATTGGGTTTTCATTTACTATTTAGGAATCTTGATAGCCACTTGGTACATAGCATTATCTATGTAGTTCCATCAAGTGCATGTGATTATGAACTAAAGATGGGGAATCAAGTTTTGCAGGGATATAGTGTCCGGAACCATACCAGACCCGGGATCAATTAGAGGAAAGGAGACCACAACGCTGGAAGTGCCAATGAAGGTGCCACATAGCGTCATTGTGAGCCTGGCAAGGGATATTTTCCGAGACTGGGACATTGATTACGAGCTCCAGTTGGGTCTCGTCATCGACCTCCCTTTGATTGGCAACTTTACCATACCCCTTTCTTCTAAGGGAGAGATCAAGCTGCCCTCCATCAGAGACTTCTTTGGCGGAGGAGGAGATGACGAGGACAACAAGAAATGAACCTCCTTGTATTGTTATGCTTGAAAGAGAAAACGCTCTGTCTCAAGGCCTCCTTAATTTCATGCAATTAAACCTTTCATATTCCATTGTTTCAAACTGGGTGGGAACTCTAGGGGTTTCCCTTTGTACCATTATCTTACAGAAACATTTTATGCTAACCCCAGAAATCTACTGCTTGGTTTTTATACTATGTTGCTTGCCTGGGAGCTTGAACACTTGGTTATCATAACTCGTTTGGTCTCTTTCATTTATCAAATCTTCAGTTCATGGCAACTGTTCGCTCGCATAATGGAAATCATCGAAGTTCTTCGCTAGCTAACAGTGGCGAATTCAGGGTCCTTAAATTGTTGGCCGCTACAAAAAAAATAATGTGATTGTTAGACATATCGATGTAAATAATTACGGATTATTAACAAATAAGTTCGATCAATTTCTTTGGGCTCCAAGCCTAAGTTGGAATGAATGTAAGAGATGATATTATCACAGAACAAATTATGAAGGCTCCGAACCTAAGTTGCGTTGATCAGTTCTGGGATGTTAAATCTGGATAGCTTCACCAGAATTCCAGGAAGAATTAAACTATTGAAAGATCATCGATAAAAATGCTGTAATAGAGATAAATTGTACAGTTAGTTTCTATATTACATGCCAGGAGATTCAAGGTCTAAAATGCAAGAGGCATGTAAGCCTTATAACTTCGAGATATCTTTTTATCATTATATGAACGCAATATAAGGTGATTTATTTTTATTATTTTATTTCTCCTAGTCAAGATTTGCTTTTCAACCTTGTTAGTCATCTCAAGACTTTGAAGTCTCGGAGTGCGAAAATTTTACGACTCTATCCATCCCTGATTTAACTTTCTCAATCTCCTATTTTACTCTTTTCTTTAGATAAGTTGGAGAAAAAATGAGAGGAATTTAGTATTAAAATCAATGTTCAACGTTATTGCTGACCCGAATCATTCAATTGCTACCGAAGTCATGAATGACTACCAAAGTCGTCGTGAAGAATTCATTCCATTGTCTGTTGGCTCGAATCCGTCACAAAGTATTCCATTCAAAATAGGAAACATCACTCATCAATGGCAACCAAAGTCGTTCAACCGCTATATTTTTTCCAGTCAAATCAAAGATCTTGCCGATAATAGCCTATACGACACCTCTTCATTCCATTGTCTTTTGTCGATATTTTTTTTATTTTTCACTACTTATTTACATAAATTACTTATATTACATATAATTACAAAAAGACATAATCATATTCGATTCATATAAACTAAATTATATTCAGCTAGACTAACATTCATTGATTCATATAATAAAACTATATTCAACTAAACTTATATTATTCATATAAACTAAATTATATTCAAGTAAACTAACATTTATTAATTTATATAATGAATAAACTAAATTATATTCAACTAAACTAACATTCATTGATTTTTTTAAAACCAAATTATATTCAACTAAATTTAGTTTAAACTAACATTAATATAAACTAAACTAAGATTCAATTAAACTAAAATTCATTGATTCATCTAAATTAAACTATATTCAACTAAATTAATATTCATATAAACTAAATTAGGTTCAACTAACTATATTAAACTAAACTAATATTCACTGATTTATATAAACTAAATTATATTCAACGAAACTAACATTTATTGATTCATATAAACTAACATATATACAATTCAACTAAACTGACATTCATTGATTCATGTAAACTAAATTATATTCAACTAAATTAACATTCATGTAAACTAAACTATATTGAACTAAACTAACATTCATTAATTCATATAAATTAAACTATATTAAACTAAAATAACATTCATTGATTTATATAAACTAAACTATATATAATTCAACTAAACTGACATTCATTGATTCATATAAACTATATTCAATTAAACTAAATTTATATAATCTAAACTATACTCAATTAAACTAACATTCATATATCTAAATTAATATTCATTGAGTCATATAAACTAAACTAAATTTAACTATACTAGCATTCATTGATTTATATAAACTAAACTAATATTCTTATAAACTAAACTAACATTCATTGATTCATAGAAATTAAACTAAAGTATATTCAAATAAACTAACATTCATATAAATTAAACTATATGTAAATGAACTTACTTTCGTATAAATTAATTTATGTTCAACTAAATTAACATTTATATAAACAAAAATGCATTTAAATAAACTAAATTTTACAAAACTAGAAGATTTAGGCAGGTCAAATAGGGTCGGGTCGGGCCGGTTCAATGGGCCAAATTGGTTTGAATCATAAGCTGAGTCGAATTTTTTCTCGAACCGAATTGAATAGGGTTAGTGTTGGGGAATTTGGATTCGGATTCAGCCCATTTTTGACGGGTTGAACCGGCCCAGTGGCCACCTCTAGTTGTGGCGGCGTATCTTGTTGTACGTGTTATGCTTTGTGTTGCTGGTGCTGGGTTGTAAGTGCTTGATAGAAGGCCTATCGAATTAATTACCAAAATTTAAATCTTAGAAAGTGCCAAATTAGAAATTTTCGTTGAAAAATTAGTTTTGTGTTTAAATTCCATATCTTAATAAGAAATGGGCCCTAATAGCTACATTCACTATCAAGCAACGTAAAGGGTCCAGTTTACCATATTTCTCTTTATCATATACATTAATTTTCTATTATATAAAAAAAGATAAATAATTTCCATTCGTCTCTTATTAGATTTTAGCACACTACGGTGTACCTTAACTAATGCATGCGATATCAATGGCTTATAATATCTTGTTTATCCTGACATTCTCAAATCTCAAAGAAGCCCAAATAGAAATAGTAGTTGAGACAGTTTGTTGAGACTATGATGTACTGATGTCTATGCATCTCAAAACGTACTTAGCTTGTTGACTCGCTACATTATGTTTATAGGGATCATTCGTATAAGTTGAGCAAATAATTTAGTTGGCATGAGCTTCCAATTTGATATTGCACGAGATCCCATCTCATACAAACACAGCAACATTTCAAGTATGCAAGATTCTCGTGACATAAAGGCAAACCGGGCAAGCTAATCCAAAATGCGAGTGCCAAGATATGAATCATATGACCACAATATCAACTTAACAAAGCCCAATAAGTGGGAGACACACAAGTCGCAAGTCGCAAGTCGCAAGGAGACAGTGACAGATGGTCTCAATTATAAGTTCAAAATTTAAAGTCAATCAAGAAATTCTCTTCTTTGTCTTCTTTACTGACTGCATGCTTTCACATTATGAGCTGCCCATACTTGAAGTCTAAAAACCCGCTCGTTCAACTTGAAGTCTGCATGCATGTGTAAATTTATTTAGTGAAACGCGGTGCAATTACCAATTAGTAATCAAGACCTTTTAATTTTTCTCCCACCTGCAACAAATAAATATTAATCTTCTATTCATGTCAACTCAAAAGGTTCGTTTGGCATCTTATTTGATCAATAGGGTCCTAAACAATTTGGTGTCACTGTGTTAGCAGATGTTTCTACATAAAATCAATCATTATTATGTATTAAGTACTATGTAAAATTATAAACAAAACATTTTTTGTGTGTGGATCTCTGAAGGAGACCGTAGCATGCACATAGACTCGTTGGTCATATCATTTTCCTGAATATGTCGGTGTAATATGAATGTTTGATACGCTCCGTAACAAGTTGTCCAAAGAAATAGGGTAGGTCTTCAGGTCTTGGTAAAAAGCCATGTCAAACAAATAGCTATCCATAAAGAATGAGGAAGAAATAGTTTTCCAATTTGCATCTCCAAGCGAGAGCCCCTAGGACAGTAGGACCGACCTTGGTAGAAGCCACAACTGCAAGGTCTCATAAACACAATATAAACAAGAAAACCCTTGCATTGCTTTGCATCTCCCCCCCAATTAAAGAGGCATCGCTGTTCCCAAACCTAGAAATTAATGCAGCAGCTGGACAGTCCGTCCGTCTCCTCCACTGTCTCTTCTTACAAAATTAAACACCCCTTGACAAAATTCAGTCCTCCACAGTCAACACCCTAATAAAATGAAACCCCACCTTCCCCTTTACGCTTCTCTCAAATGTCCCCCATCCCTCCTCAACCTTCCTCCTCTCACTCCCCTCTCTCTCTCCAAAACCTAGGCCTCGGCTACGCCATAGTCATCGCTCTCGGCTTCCTCGTCCTCTTCTCCGCCCTCCTCCTCTCCTCCTACATCTGCTGCCGCCGCCGCCGCACCAACAACCACCTCCACTCCCCACCCCTCCCAACCACCTTCTTCGAACACGGCATCATTGTACCACGCATCATCTTCGTCGCCGAAGACGACGAAGACGAGGAGAACCAAAACAGACCGTCAAACGGCGTCGTTGGGCTCGATCGCGCTGTCATCAACTCCTACCCTAAATTCCAGTTCTTCAAGAAAAATCTAGAAACGAGCGACGGCGACAATCTGATGTGCTCAATTTGTCTGTGCGATTACAAGGAATCAGAGATGTTGAGGATGATGCCGGATTGTAACCACTTCTTTCACTTGTGTTGTCTTGATGCGTGGCTTAAACTTAACGGCTCTTGCCCTGTTTGTCGGAACTCTCCGTTACCTACGCCCATTTCTACGCCGTTGGCCGAGGTTGTCCCCCTCTCTCAGTATCCTGACAACCGTCGCAGGTCGACTGGTATCTCTTCGTCTTAATCAATCAGTAAGAATGTGATTGATTTGATCCGAAGAGGGATAAATATGAACAGATATTGAATTAGCTAGGGCTTTTGTTAATTCTTTTCCGAATCATGCAAACGTTTATAATGCCGAGATTGGCGTTATTAGTATTTTCATATGTACTATCAAATGTAGGCTGTTTAAGAGAGTGAAATGCCACGTTGTCTTGCTCCCTAGCGAAAAGAAAAAAGAGCAATTGAAATCGGAAAAAATTGAGTGGAGATCCTGTTTAGCAGCAAAATTCATGTTACATGCGTTTGATCACTTTGATGTACAAGTTGGCTCATGTGACTCTTTTTCTGTTGATTTACCCCTGGTACATTTCGTTGAGACCGTTGAAAAGTATGGAATATATGCTTGCTTTTTATTCACTCATTTCTTTGGCTATTTCTTTTTTTATTCTTCTCATTTTAATCATTGTAAATTTTAAACTTAAATTTTGACTACAAATTCTTTTCAATATATATGAAAAACATATTCATTTGACATCTTGATAAATTCGTATCTCAAAGTATAATTTTTACAAATGAAGAATTCAAAATATTTGAATTTTAAGTTTATATGGGGATTTATAGAAAAAACAAATTTAAAGAACAAAAAGGAATGAAAAGAATGTAATATGTATACACTAAACATATAAATAAAAAGGTAATGAAGACTCGGGACATATTATTAGGTAATGGAGTTCAAATAATGTCTAGCTTAAATCAATAAGAGTGTACATTAGTAGCCTTGTTGAACCGACTTTCATACAAGTATACTAATGTACTAGGAAACAATCTCTTTAAAGAATGCTTATTAATTAAATCAACCCATTGTTTAGATTACAAGGCTTGATAAATGATAATGAAAACTTGCTTTGGGATTGAGTTTTTCCCCCTTATTCTTGTAGGCCTTTGTACAGATGTTATGGGTTGTGTTGGGTGGGAACATTTTGAAACTTTCAATACTAAGTATGAAAGTAGTTGAATATTGATTCCACATGTGGATGTTGCATGCATGTCAAAGCCATGTTTGTTCGTTGCTAACTCACTCTTATGCCATGCGTGCATAGTAGTAAACTAGTGATTGTACCATTGCCTATTGCAACTCACATGTGATTGTGAAGAACTCTTGCAATATTGCATTGCTAAAAGAGTAAGCAGTTCCAACTTCCTACTATGGCATGCATAGGTTATGAACTTATGATTCAGTTTTTCTTTAGCAATACACTGTTTGACACAGGCACAAGCGAAACAAGAATGAGAACATAGAATCCTTTAAAAAATAAAAATAAAAATAAGTTCATGTGCAATAATGATATTCTGATTCATCTATTCAACAACTCGTATTTTCTTAGAACTATACACGATTGATTGCTATGCTTACGCGTCTTTCATAACTTTTGTATGATTTATAATTTCATTATATTCCTATGGTCTAGGTAGAATGGTTGATTCTGCTACAGTCAAAGAAGATCCATAGTTTTATTAACTTACTTAAACGAGACATGGTTACATGTTACACTGGAAACAGAGTTGACTTTGAAAAAGCCTAAAAAGTTGAGCTCCTAAATTTTGTTTATTGCCTGCAAGTCTCTCTCTGAGGAAACCCAAGACTGGGGAAGTGGTGTATAGAAGCTCTAAGCACTGATCTCAAGATCTCCCATCTCCATTTACTTGATTTGTTCATGTAGTGAACTTCGTTTGTTTATTTGTTCATGTTTTCAATCGATCTAAAGCAAAGCTTTCAACTTCTTATACGTTGGCATTGAATTTCACTTAGTCCAAAAGCCACATGAACTTTATTCAAAGTCTAACAGAAGTATGCATTAGTTCACCTAATAAATCAGCAATACACATTGTATCAGTCACTTCTATTCACAATTTCACATGCCAACTGATACAAGCAAATACTATAGTTGTGGATCAATCTTTTCTTTTCCTAAATTCGGATTTCTTGATCTACGTGTGGTGTACGTGCTTATAGCAATGGTAAACACAATTATGGAGGGGTGTCCAACTGTCGTAAGGACTCACAATGTAAGCCATAAGGGTAAATTCGGAAATGAATATTGTTTTTCGCATCTAGTAGTTTTTTAATTAAATTTTTTTCTACGAACACTGATTTTGAATAGAAATATGAACATTTTGTCCAAGCATATACTCTGTATTTACTTAGGACAGATGTGTCCTAATAAAAGGGGGAAAAAAATAATAAAAAAAAACAGGGTGGACTCCCAAATTCAGATAGGCTTAAAAAATTGATGGGCTGAAGTTTTGGACTAAAGTCCATATATTTCGTGCTTCATATTCCGGGCCAATTCTATGAACATTTTTTAAGTTCGTTCCGGATTGACTACTCCTTACGGATTCAACGACATGAACTTCATAACATCATATGTTTTTAACTTTTCAAGGACTTGAAATTAAGCCTGCACAACTACTTTCTCTTTGGAACTTAAAGTATCCAGGACTCACCTGAGCTTACTACCCGTTCCAAATTTATAAGATTTAATGAACCCGAAATTGTTTATCTACTAGTTTTGGACAGGAAATCTCCATTCTCTGTTTAAACTTGCCATTTTTGGGCCCAATTTAGCTTTATACTTATTCTTGCAAGGGGTTATGATGATCCAAGAATTAGGAGGGCTTGAAGTTGATAGTGGAATTTATTTATTTTTTTAAAAAGTATTGATTCGGATTTGTGCTGGATTTCATCAGGCTACAACTCCACCAAATACAATGCTTCTTGCTTTGCTACCTCCGTGCACAAATAGTTGTGTGATTGATATTTATCATGGGTCTAATAGAGTCATATTAAGCCTTAGATGTGTTTGAAATCATCTTCTTTGATTATAAACACCTATTTCAACTAATATACAATACTCTATAGTTAGGTCTTGATTTTGTTTTTAGGGCATTTAGAAACCATATATAAGGTACTTAATAGTTCCAAACATCCTCATATTACCCTAAGAAAAATCTTGTACCTTTGTTTCAATTTTGCAAATTTTTCAAAAATATCTCATAAACAATACTTCGAATCATACAAAATTTATATATATTGGACAATTTCGGATCTGGTGAGGAAATACCTTCATAAATTTATCCCGACTCTAATAGGTTCATATTGAAGTTTGGACCATTTAATTTGACTCTAAACATCAAATTCAACCACTCTCGTAAAATTGATTCATAAACTTGTTTTCAGGGCCTTAATTTGGATAAAGCATGTGAAATAAAATCATTTTAGTTTTAAATATTTTTAGATTTATAAAATACTTCAAGAAAAAAAAGCAAAAAAAATACTTTAAAACATATCATATATAGATCTTATTTAAAGTATTTTCTAACACAAATCTCATCATATTTAAAAATTATAAAAGTTATAATATTCTAGAGTAATTTACCGTTTATTTATACACATTCAATATGATATGTTAGTTTTTTAAAGCTAAATATGACATTAGTTTAGTTTCTCTTTTTAATAATTATTAAATAATATTGAATCCCCCCCCCCCCCCCCCCCCCCCCCCCCCCCCCCCCCCCCCCCACGGAACACTCCCTATATACAGAGTACTCAAAAAGTTCTATATATATATATATAGCTTGTGTGAATATATAAACCCCAGTTGATAAGGCTACGAATACATTAAATATTGTTCTCCAGATAAGAAAACAAAAACTTCATCCATCCTTGTGTAAAAATTGCTTCAATTTGATTACTTCTCAACAATAAGTATCTGTTTCAGTTAAAGAGACCTATAGTCGAGTGTGCCAAAAGAAGTCTGAAACTCACCACAGTCGACTGCATCAATTTGTAAGTGCATCGTTTGAATCTAATCTGGCGTAATGCAGTAAGCAGCGAATCTAAGTATTCTCTTCAAGACAGCGAGTTCATGGCTGATGACTCATGTTATTTCTTATGTTAGTTAGCTTCTAACGTGTGATTAATATTAAATGTTCCGTATTTCCATTTTTAGACAGTAATCTGTACTGCACATATTTTCCATTATATATTAGACAGTATTGGCCCTTGGATACATCCAAACCAATAAATTACGGAGTAAATTGTCAACTTTTCCATAGCATGTAAGATCATTTGGAGTACGTCCCTGTGATTATACTACCTCCGGTTTTTATTAGATGAAACAAATATAGCTTTTACAAACTTCAATGCAAAATTTGTAAATGATATTTAAAGTAGATATGTATTACTTAAAGTGGAGGGTCATGTTGGTATTTCATAAATTTTACGGACTCTAATGCAAAATTTAAGTTTTTAATGAAAGGTAGTGTTGGTATTTCATATGCAAAAGTTTACTAAAAATGATAAAATATAACTAATAATAAGAATAAAAAATAGTAAAAGTTACGTCTTTTGAATCGAAGGTAGTATAGAAATCCATTTTTCATCAACTTTCACTTACCTTGCTTTTAACCTTAAGTGTAAGGGTAGGTAGGATGGTAAATTCAAAGGGACTTTGATCAATATTCGGGCGGTATTTAACAAGACATTCCACGGTCCTCCAAAGCCCAAAAAAAAATTTCCACACCCATTGAGTTGCCACGTGGCCTTCACCATCCGAAAATCGGCAACATTAATCACCGTCCATTCAAATTACAGTCCAATCCTCGGCCCCACTTCAGGTAATAAATGAAACCGTCATCTAACGCCGTCAACTTATTTCTGTGTATTACTTTCTTCACTTTTTGAAATTTGAATGGTATTTCCCACTTTACAAAACCAGTCTCCCGATTTAATCCAACGGCCATAACCCCCTTACTTTATCGTGATTCCCGATATTTTTTTCTACTCTCTCACTCTTAAAACCTTCATTTCTTGCATTTTCCATTCTACACTTTCCCGACACTAACTCACTAATCTATATTCCTTCTGAATCTTCTTCCTCAAGCTTCTTCAATGGCGGAGACCGGCGGACATGCAGCTCCTCATCCTGAGGGTGGAGAATCCTTCTTGGAGAAGATCGCTGAGACACTCCACCTCTCCAAGAGTCACGATCAAGAGAAGCACGAGGAAGAGAAACACCACGAAGAACTCAAGCTTGATGCTGAGAAGCATGACGATTCGTCGTCTTCTTCATCTTCATCTGATTCCGAATCTGAGAAGCCTAAGACGACGTCGTCTCCTTCTGCTGTTTCTGCTGCTAAAGCTAAGATCTTCCGTCTCTTTGGCCGTGAGAAGCCTGTTCACCAAGTCCTTGGCGGCGGAAAACGTGAATTTCTCTCTCTATGATTTGAATTTGCACCAATTTAACCTTTATTTGCTATAATATAAGCTTTCAATTCGTTTTTTTTAAATTTTATTATGGAAATTTGAATTGATTAAATTATTCCGACTTGATGTTCAAAGAGGTCGAGTTTATAAATCGATCAAACTATTAGAAATGGATTCATTCATCAGCTACTGTTTGAAGATAATATAGAAAAATGGAATTATATGGATTAGGAATGACGAAATTAATGTGAGTGATGATTCAACTATTTGTTGCTTCGACTATAGTTTATAGCTGCTATTGGATCAGCTTATTTTGAGTGGAGTTGCTTAGGATGATAGCTTATAGCTGCTTGATTAGCTTATGTTGAGTGAAGCTATAAATGCTGTTTGAAGATTTTGAACTCTTTTTTTTCCTGGTAAAAATACGGAATTGTAGAAATAGTTGATGAATGTGAATGTTGATGACGCAGCTGCTGATGTGTTTTTGTGGAGGAACAAGAAGATCTCAGCGACTGTATTAGGAACAGCAACAGCAATCTGGATTCTGTTTGAGTTACTTGGATATCACCTCCTCACTTTGGTTTGCCACCTCTTGATTTTCTCGCTTTCGGTCCTGTTTTTATGGGCCAACGCCTCCACTTTCATCAGCAAGTAATCTTCAGAGGCTCCCCTCTTAACAACATTTGTCACTTATGTACTAAGTATTGAATTGGTATTATTGAAATGTTTAATTGATGATGGTTTATGGTGTGAATTTGGATTGTAGGACGGCGCCACCTCGTATTCCGGAGGTTTCTTTGCCGGAGAAGCCTGTCCTTGAGGCTATTGGTGCCCTACGGTTTGAGTTGAATCGAGGGCTTAAGTTGTTTCATGATGTTGCCACTGGCAAAGAATTGAAGAAGTTCCTTGCTGTATGAATCACTCACCTTGTTTATTTGCTGATGATTATTACACGAAATTAAGTTATCGTGATGGTTTGAGTCAATGATTGAATCTTTTGTTGATTGCAGGTTATTGCTGGATTGTGGTTATTGTCAATTGTTGGAAAGAGCTTCGATTTCTTGACTCTCTTCTATATTAGTATGTGATCATATGGTTGCACATCGAGTTTGTGATTGTAATTTATGGAATGATGATACTAAACATTGCCATTTGTTTTGCAACAGTATTTGTATTGTTGCATACCGTCCCTGTTCTGTACGAGAAGTATGAGGACAAGGTTGATGCTTTCGTGGAGAAGGCAGTGGGTGAGGCCAAGAAGCATTATGGTGTGGTGAATGAGAAGTACATTAGTAAGATTCCAAGAGGACCTTTGAAGAACAAGAAGGCAGATTAGAGATGTTGAAACAAACCTTATTCCACGAACCAAGTGTTAGATTTCCTAACTCTTGACTTATCCAAAGGGCGTTCGTTGTGCTAGCAACTCAACTCCTTCGGCATTTTGATTTTGTCTATTTGCATTTGACTTATGGGGCCTCAAAAGTGGTATCGCTGGGTTTAGATTGGAGTTGCCAGTTTTTGTAAGGCGTAGCTTTGTTCTTGGTTGTGACATTTTGGTTCCAGGAGAAATTATGGCACAGTAGAAATTACCTAATAGGTTTGGGTAGAGTTTAATTGGTGATGTATTAATCACACAAACATTGTTCTGTTGTTACCCTGTGCTATGCAAATTATATACTAGTACGTTCTACTGTTCTAGATTTTGGTACCTGCACATATTGATTATGAAACTCGGCTGCCTCCTTCCGTATTTTAGAATTGAAATGGTTGGTGAAGCGTCTTGAAAGATAACTGGGGTTCGTATCACACATTGCTTCTGGTTAGAAATGCCCTGGGTCGGGAAATTCTCTCTTTTAAATGATGTCTAGTCTCGGGACTTGGTGAAAGTCTTATAGCAAATTTTAGACTTGAAAGTATATCAATTTAACAATTAGGTAATGTTTTACAACCCTGCAAAAGGATGCCACCTTTTTCCTACTATCCTGAATCTTGATGATTGGTTCATGTTAACAATACGCAGTTTTACCCTCCCTTGACATGGGTGTCCCCAATTAGGTAATATTCTAAATCTCCTCATCTGGCCCAAGGAGGAACTCATTATTATTAGGATAATTTCAAACTTTATTTGTGCTAGAGCATGCTTTATGTGAAAATTGATTATAAGACGTTAAATGATTTCAAATTTTCTCATTTGACCCTAAGAGAAACTAGTTTTTGTTGGGACAATTTCGGACTTATAATTTATGCCTAGATATGCTTTATGACCTTTGAATTCCAAATATAAGACACAATATGATTTTAAATTTCCTCATTTGTCCCTAGGAGGAACTCATAATCATAGGACAATTTTGGATATTTTTCACAAATGGCTAAAAAACAGTGTATTACCTTTGAATTTTGGTCTTTTACGAATTCATATCTAATTGATACGCTTTCCGTAAGTATTATACGGTTATAGTAGGTTTTAAGAGTGAATGAAATTAAAAACTTTGACTCTTAACATCCATTTTAATTGATATCAAAAGTTTCACAACTCGATTTTAATTTCGTTTTCAAGCTTTTAATGTATAAGTATAAGACAACGATTGATTCCAAATCTTCTTATATGACCTTGGGAGATACCTAATACCTTTTATTTTACATTTTGAGAGTTTTCGAAAATATCTTGATATTAGTGTAAAGTGATTTTCAAAGTTTACTTATTTCAAATAATATTGGGATTCGACAAGGAAACACCTTCATACGTTTACTATATAGGGTCATATTGTAGGGATTAGAATTGTTTACTTTGATGCTTAACATCTTGTTCAACCAATTTCATACATATACCATGGGTCTTATAGAGTTGGTAAGTCATAAATTCGCTTTGAGGACCTTTGGAGATCATTTATAAGGCATACAATATACAATTTGTTTGTACGATAGACTTTACATATTTCTTATGTTCCCACAAAGGATCTTTTGAGATTAAATATAAGACGTACATTTTGTATGATATTGACTTTACATATTTCTCATGTTCCCACAAATTACCTTATTTGCACCACAAAGTTTTTTGCGTGCACTATGGTCCTAATGCACACTTTGATACATGGTATTTTTTTTTTATCTTAACCTTTAAGTACAAATTTTAAGTGTTTTGAGGATTGAGAAGAGAGAAAAGGACGAAGTATAGTGACATAGAGCTGAATCTTAGTGTATCATGCCACTCACCCACTCACAATTCCTTCATGTATTTAAAATCTATGCAAAAGATTGAACCCTCAGCTCACTAGGACAACTATAGGGCATGAGATTTATATTCATAGTGAAAATCGAGATAAATCGAGCTTAATATTTTATTTCACGTGAGTTTTCTATTGTCATTGTCTCATTGAACTCATTTTTAAGACACGCATTAGCTTTTAACATTTGTGTTGCCCCACTCAAACTCCTCGCATGACAATTGTCCTCCACCCAAATCGGCCCACAGAGTAGACATAATGTCGAGAAAGAGGGATAGTGACGCGCTTCCAACTCACAAAGTAAATAAAATAGTGCACCGAAATTCCTATTTATCTAACACATATCAAGTCATTTTACAAAGTCGAATTAGAGTCAAGCTCAACTCGTTGATTATGCCATACTCATCCCTTTGAATGTGGTAGATATGAATAATGTGCATCTCGTTAATCCATTCATCCATTAATTATATGACGAGACATTTGGCTATCTTAAGAGACTGCAAGATTACCTGGGACTAGCCCTCAAAGCCAATCCTTTTTTCCAAAGTTGGAAGTCTCAACTACGACATCCTTCGTAAGAGTTAACTGACTCGCATCAATCTTTACTTTAATTGATAAAATTTTGGATATCAAATACACTTTGATCATTTGTTGCTCAAGGTTTTTTTAATCCTGTATCAATCATTATGTCCTCATCTAGTCAATAACATACGTCTCTATCTTATTCATCGCCATGTCCTTGGACTATCCGGATGTACATTGTGTTGTCACTAACTTGACATGTTGGATCATCATTACATTAAATTATTTTCACAGGCATCCCCATATCACGTCTCAGTCATTAGGTGGCATAGTCTTTCGCCTTTTGCGTGTCTGACAAAGATCCAATCACAAACTTCCCTACCAAAAACAGGACTCTGGTTCTTAAGTACCAGAGGCATGACGAGCATGGCACAAAACACAAGGCGTTGAGCAGAAATTAGATGCGCATAACACAAGATTTGACAACCAAAACTCATCTCTATTCGGTCAAATGGTCAAAGGTTTACCTTCCATGAGCTTTGTTGGAAATTTCAAAAATAAATTGGCCATTCTCAAACTGCATAGGAAGTGAAAAGGATTAAGTTTGATTGATTCGGACAAGAATAATATAGAACATGAGCTATAAAGGAACAGAAGACCAACAAGGGAACTGTATTAGTCTATGAATGCAGTTCGTATATATGGGATAACCGTTCCATACAATTTATTGGTAGTCAATGAAAATATGTGATAAGAATCAGTTTGAAGTTTGGCTTAATGATCTACACATGGAAAAAAGTAGGCATCCTATTTGTAATTGAGTTAATATATAAATGGATTAATTACACAAGTTAAAAACCACAAAAAGAAGAAAACAAAAACTTGTACCTTTTGGCTAATTACACACGACATTGGTATTCAGGCAACGGCCTCAAAACTATAAGAACTGCTTGCCCGAGGGTGTAAGAGGGACTGTGGAAAACTCAGAAGCAGGATTGTCATACGGTCTAGAGCTCTGATAGGAATATAATGATCTCGAAGTGTCAATAGATGGATTAGTATGAGTAAAGATAGGAGGGCGTCCACTAGAACTTGCTCTTCCGTCAGGCAAAGCAGACGGAGCAGTTGGGGTGCTTGGATTACTAGCATTAACATCTCCCTTCGATTCTTCATTGGACCCCTCGGACTCTCTCTTTTCTCTCTCTTCAGATTCTTTAAGAAGATAATCAACCCATAAATCCGCGAATGACTGTAGAAGATAAAACATGGCATAGTGCTAAGCAAAAGTTCTAGATCTGAGAAAGATAAGTATGAATCAACAAGTAAATACCTGATGTTCTGTAACCATACTTGCAGGTGTACCAGCGGAACCTCCACCCATGATGCCACCAACAAAACGACCAGGCAAACGCAAAACACCACGGACTACACCTTTTCCAGCGCCTTGGTGAGCGGCACCTATTCTCTGTTTGTCCTCCTCTGAAAATCCTAGCATGCGAACCATGAGATCAAGGACCTGCTCAGTTCCCATGGGTTTACCACCATTAGCAATAAAACTAAAATTTTAAGACATTAGAGGTTACAAAGCATGACCACAATGAAGGTACCTCTTTGCTGTGGTTCCTTTGAAAGTACGTCACAAGTAACTTGATGACAATGCGTCTGAATAGATCATAAAACACATATCTGTTTAAATTTCAATCATAGAGAATCTAAATGCAACTATTTAATAATGACTACTGCCTAGATATGAATATGTTCATGATGACCATACATAGAAGTTCAATTAATTAGGCACAAAAAAGCACAAAGCAGAGAGTTGATGATTGGAAAAGTTGAACCTTATACAGCAGAATAGATGACATAAAGAAGAGAAAAACAATCAATCTCAAGTATGTTTGCTGAAAATTTCCCTTCAGGTGATACCTGTTGGGCTACGCC
Source organism: Dysphania ambrosioides (assembly GCA_026401315.1). Classification (NCBI taxonomy): domain Eukaryota; kingdom Viridiplantae; phylum Streptophyta; class Magnoliopsida; order Caryophyllales; family Amaranthaceae; genus Dysphania; species Dysphania ambrosioides. The sequence goes on along the minus strand of CM048657.1, from coordinate 33,142,227 downwards.
ATGATTTACCAAATCAACAAAAAAAGGAATTGATTCCCAGTAGCAGAGACCTTGTTTGCCATTATTGTTTAATAATTATCTATTTGAGACACATGGTTAACTAGAATAATTTTAGGTTACCAGAACCAAATGTTCTATCATGCTCCCCACCCCTTTGGAAACTATAAAACTATACACTTCGTGAATTTAATTTGTTTTTTTGTATATCAAAACCGGCTACCTCATGTAAGATATATATATATCGAAAGGCTACAACTATTTGAATTCAGGAGATAGAACATGTATTGGACTCTAATTCTGTGCAGGGAATACAGTTAAACCTCCAGTGGTGTGGACATACGCTAGAAGGAAGCAGAACAAAGGCAAGACAGGAGCCCAGAGCACGGTGTAGAGTGGTGGATGGCAACAGGCAACAAGCAAGCAAAAGAAAAGAAGGCAGAAGTGAGGAGTATACCAATTTAGTTATGCATTATGCTAAAGTTACTTTATATGTAATTATGATGGGTGTGAGTGTGACCTCGGTTCTAAGGGAATCTAAGTTAGTTAGACGGTTGTGAGCAGTGTGAATGATGCTAGAGACGTATTTAAGGGGAATCTGTAAATATCAAAAGTATGAAAAAATAGTGCATGGTTGCTTAGGAGAGAACCTTCCTCTCGAAAGAAAGGTCTGCTATACAATATCTACAATCAATACAATACTCTGTTTGCATTATCTTACAATCCAATACAACTCACACAACTAATCCAATGAATATCCCAGCATCTTGCTTGAATCTCGGCTAGTTCCCAGCAGTTTTGGTCTCAGAGCAGCGTTCAGGGAAGGGGTAGATGGCGCCTATCACTAATGCCCAGTGTATTGAAGTCATGGAGACAGAGATATCCACACTAGAGGCCAGGATAGCACAGGAAGTCACAGGGCAGCAACGATTCTCCCAGGAGGCAATTGAGAAAACGGCCTAGCAAATACGCAGTGAGGTGGCCTCCTTAACCCGACAGCCCGAGGCACAAAGGGAAGATCTATGCACATGGATCGCTTCGGGGACAATACAATAGAGGAATCTTCGGGTCCATTTGCGGATGTGGGTTTGAACGGGCCAAACGAATCGATTCAAAATGTGATAAGACGGTGGAAATGGGGATGGATGGAGGATGAAGAAACAAGATCTACCCTCGTTCGATGGAGACAATCCAGATGGGTGGATTCTTAATGTTGAACGTTACTTTCATTTCTACACACTGTGGGAGGAGGATCGTTTGGCGGCAGCGGTGGTGGCTCTAGATGGTGAGGCACTCCTTTGGTTGCGGTGGGAACACATACATTGCATAATCACGAGATGGGAGGAGCTCAAGGGCTTGATCCTCAGTAAATTCTGCTATCTCACATCGGGAAGCCTCTATGAACAATGGCTCTCGCATCGGCAACTCGCAACGATCGTGGTGGAGTATAGGAGGAGATTGATAGAGTTCCTGATGCCATTGGAGGGAGTACCAGAAGCCATCTCTCTTGGGAAATATGTGAATGGGTTGAAGGAGGAAATTCGGGGAGAGGTGAGAATGTTGAACCCGAAATCATTGGATGAGGCTTTGGATCTTTCAACTAGAGTAAAGGAGAAAATACGAGTTGGGCCTAAGAACCATCTTGCCGGGGGATGGAGAACAAACAATAGCCCACAATACAAGCAACACTTGACCCACTCCCTTCCCAGCCATCCGGCTACACCTTACAATCAGCCCACTGCAACAGCTCCTAATCCTATCAGACCCTCTCAACCACGTCCAGGTGGAGGAGTGAGACGATTGTCAAAGAAGGAATTACAGCAAAAGAGGGAACTCGGGTTGTGTTTCCACTGTGATGAAAAATGGAATCTCAACCAACGTTGTAAGCGGAGGGAGTTAAGTGTATTGATGGCAATGGATGATGAGGATGAAGAACCAGGTGAAGAAGAAGGGGAGATGATTAGGGTAGATATGCTTGCAGATATTACGACAACAAACCCCATTGTATCTCTCAATTCGGTTATGGGGCTCACAAACCCGAAGATCATGAAGCTTAGGGGAACTATATAGGATAAGGAGGTAACTGTGATGGTCGACTCGGGAGCAACGCACAATTTAATTTCATCCAAAGCAGCTGAGTTAAAATTAGAAATCTCATGGATTTGGGGTGACATTAGGAAACAGCGAGGCTGTTCGGGGAGATGGTATGTGTAAAGGGGTGATACTACAAGTACAAGGGATAACGGTGGTGGAATATTTTTTGATATTGCAATTGGGAAACTCGGATGTCATCCTTGGCATTCAATGGTTGGAGAAACTGGGAACCATCACCACAAACTGGAATACGCAGGTGATGAAGTTTTGCCAAGGAAGTGAATGTGTAGTTCTCAAGGGGGACCCTTCCTTAGGAAGAACCAGTGTAACACTCAAGGCTATGCTTCGAAGCTTGAGGAAGGAGGGATAGGGGTTTCTCGTGGAGATGACAGTGGAGCAAACTCCGAAAGAAGAGGAGCCAGTGATACCCCAAATGTTTACAGAGCATTATACTTAAGTATGAAGAGGCGTTCCACCTCCCTGCAGAACTCCCACCTCAGAGGAAGATTGAGCATGCCATCAGTTTGAAGGAAGGAACAGATCCTGTGAGTGTGCGCCCCTATAGATATCCCCAAAGCCATAAGTTGGAAATTGAGAAATTGGTGAGTGATATGCTTCAAGCTAACATCATACAACCATCCACAAGTCCTTACTCCAGCCTGTTTTGCTTGTTAAAAAGATAGATGGCTCATGGCGATTTTGTGTAGATTATCAAGCCTTAAACAAGAGCACAATCCCTGATAAATATCCTATTCCTGTAATTGATGAGTGTTCGCGAAATAAGACCTGTCTGGTTATCATCAAATCCGAGTTCGTAAAGCCGATGTGCTGAAAACCGCTTTTAGGACTCATGACTCACGAGGGGCACTACAAGTTCCTTGTCATGCCTTTTAGCTTGACAAGTGCGTCGGCTACCTTTCAATCTCTCATGAACACAATATTCAAGCCATATCTACGTAAGTTCGTTTTGGTTTTCTTTGATGAAATTCTAATATACAGTAATAATTTGGGGGATCATCAACAGCACCTTGATGTGGTCTTGGGAGTGTTGCAGAGTCACTGGTTGTTTTCTAATAGAAAGAAATACGATTTTGGATAGACAAGAGTGGCTTACTTAGGCCACATTATCTCTGAACAAGGGGTGGAGGTTGATGGAAGTAAAATACAGGCCATGTTGGATTGGCCACGGCCTTAACAATTAAAGGAGCTACGTGGATTCTTAGGTTTGACATGCTATTACAGGAAGTTTATTCGATAGTCGACACTATGCCCAAATCGCTCATCCACTCACTGACCAGCTGAGGAGGGACCGTTTTGGGTGGAATGAGGAAGCCGAGGAAGCATTTTAGAAACTCAAATTGGCTATAATTAGGCCCTTGTATTGGCGATGCCAAATTTAGAGAAGAAGTTCCTACTTGACACTGATGCTTGTGGGCACAGGTTACGAGTTGTGCTGCATTAAGAGGGCCACCCTATAGCCTTCTTCAGCAAGTTGTTGGGTACTAGGGCAAGGGAGAAGCCAATATATGAAAAGGAGTTGATGGTGATCGTGCAAGCAGTGGAGAAGTGGAGGCATTACATGTTGGGCAGACCATTCATTGTTCGCACTGATCAAAAGAGCTTAAAGTTTCTTCTAAAGCAGAGAATAATCGGGCAGGCTTACCAGAAATGGGTGGGGAAGCTTATGGGCTATGCTTTTGAGATCCGGGCAGTAGCAATATTGAATATTGTAGTTGATGCCCTTTCACGAGAGTTTGAGGCTGAAGTTAGTTGCTTTCAATGACAACGGTATGTGGGGTGCAGTGGCCTTTGAACTCATCTCAAAACTAACTGATCGTATTAAATAGGGAGTGCCAACCCCGAAATGGTTTGCTCTTGATAGTGGGATTCTCAAGTACAAGGGGAGAATTGTGATTCCACGAAGATGTTCTTAAACTACGGCTCTATTAAAGGAGTGTCACAACTCTCCTATAGGGGGGCCATACAGGGGATTACAAGACATACAGGAGAGGCATGAGAAGGGACATTACCCAATATGTACGCGAATGCTCAATTTGTCAACGAAGCTAGGCAGCCACTGTTAGTCCTTGAAGGAGTGTCACAACTCTCCTATAGGGGGACATACAGGGGATTACAAGACATACAGGAGAGGCATGAGAAGGGACATTACCCAGTATGCGCGAATGCTCAATTTGTCAACGAAGCTAGGCAGCCACTGTTAGTCCTTGAAGGAGTGTCACAACTCTCCTATAGGGGGACATACAGGGGATTACAAGACATACAGGAGAGGCATGAGAAGGGACATTACCCAGTATGTACGCGAATGCTCAATTTGTCAACGAAGCTAGGCAACCACTGTTAGTCCTTTGAGGCTTTTACAGCCTTTACCCTTACTTTGAAAAAGTGTGGGAAGATATATCGACGGACTTCATCAAAAGCTAGTCTAAGTAAGCGGGATGGGATACTATCTTAGTGGTGATGGACAGGCTTTCAAAATACGCACATTTCTTATTGTTGAAACGTCCTTCCACTGCTGTAATGGTTGCTCAGATATCAGTGAGGTTGTAAGATTACCTGGAGTTCCATCCTTCATTGACATGTGTCAGACAGGACAGGGTTTTCCTTAGCCACTTTTGGCGTGAGTTGTTCAGGTTACAGGGAACCCGATTAGCTCGAAGCACGGCATATTTGGCCAGACCTAAGTCTTAAACAAGGGAATTGAGTAGTATTTGTGTTGTTTCACCAATGGAAAACCAAGTTCCGGGTCAAATTGGCTTTCCTGGGCGGATGGTACAATTCCTCACTCCATACTTCTTCCAATTACACTCCTTTTAAGATTCCATATAATAGGGATCCTCCCCATTAGGAGAGATTCTCTCCAGGTTCTACTTCACTCTCTTCTGTTGAAGAACAGTTAAAAGAAAGGGACACTATACTGGATGACCTTAAATTCAATTTGCTGAGAGCTCAAGAGTACAGCGCACATACGAGAATAAAAGGAGAAGAGATGGGCAGCTTGCAGTGGGGGATTAGGCTTACCTGAAGTTGCAACCTTATAGGCAACAGACAGTAGTGAGGGACTGCCATAAACTAGCCCCAAGGTGCTGCAACGTGTGGGAATGGTGGCTTATAAAATGCAACTTCCAGAGGGTGCCAAGATTCATCAGTGTTCCATATATCTCAGCTGAAAAAAACCTATGGACAGAACCATACTTCTACATCTTTACCTGAACAGATGACTGGTGATTTGCTCTTGGAGATACTTCCTGAGGTTGTGTTGGGAATAAGGTATGGGGAGCGGGACAAGCAATCAACTATGGAAGTGTTAGTTAAATGGTCTCATCTACCAGATTTTGAGGTTCCCAGCTTTCCACCTTGAGGACAAGGTGAAGCTTGTGGCAGGAGGTAGGTAATGCAGGGAATACAGTTAAACCTCCAGTGGTGTGGACATACACTAGAAGGAAACAGAACAAAGGCAAGACAGGAGCCCAGAGCACAGTGCAGAGTGGTGGATGGCAACAGGCAACAAGCAAGCAAAAGAGAAGAAGGCAGAAGTGAGGAGTATACCAATTTAGTTATGCATTATGCTAAAGTTACTTTATATGTAATTATGATGGGTGTGTGCGACCTCGGTTCTAAGGTAATCTAAGTTAGACTGTTGTGAGCAGTGTGCATGATGCTAGAGACATGTATTTAAGGGGAATCTGTAAATATAGAAAGTATGAGAAAATAGTGCATGCTTGCTTAGGAGAGAACCTTTCCTCTCGAAAGAAAGGTCTGCTATACAATATCTACAATAAATACAACTCTGGTTGCAATATCTTACAATCCCATACAACTCATACAACTAATCCAATCAATATCCCAGCATCTTGCTTGAATCTCGGCTGGTTTCCAGCATTCTGCTGATTCTATCTTTATGCTACATAATCTTTTGCTATTTCCTACAGAAACCATCCTAGCCACGGTGCAGGAAAGACTGTTTGGTTTGTGATATGAATAGTCAACATGACAGCAAAATGGCACATTGCGTTTAGCTGTTAAAGTTCATGTACTTAACAGAGAAAAGAGCCAGCATCCAGAGTGAAATATAATTCATAGAAAAAGTATGTTCCATAATGCTAACCTGTCAACAAGAAAATCAGAATCCACCGACATCCTATTGAGTCTCGTCATGCTTTGCTCTAGTGCACGACGTAGTTTTGCATTGTCCTCTTCAAGCTTATTTACCCGATTCTTCCATTCCACTACCATCTTGTCTGATTGTACAAGCTTAGCTAATATCTCTTCCTTCTCTTTATTTGATGATTCAACTTGCTGCTGTGAATCCTGCAGTACATGGCATGCCAATTTGAGTCCAACAAAGTCGCAGATACTTCTCTAGAAAGCTTAAATCTGAAACTTCCCCCCATTGTAATGCTTCATACATGATGTAATAAAAATTCTTGAACACATGAAAAAAAAAATTATTCAGGTATTTAAGCAGATTAGTTCATAATTTTCTACAATGCCTATCAGAAAAAATTCCCAGTGTTGAATACATTCAAAAGAATAACAGAAATTTAGACCACTATGCATGCTTAATTTACACAGTGAAAGACCCAAAGAAGCTAAAGGTTTAAGGCTGCCAATATAGGAGCACATACCTGCAGTAGTTGTGAAAGTTTTGAGCACTCCTCTCTGGACAGTGAAAGGTCACCTTCCAAATGCTCCTGTAAGAAATCATTTCAGAAATAAGGGCATGAGAAGGGTTCAAATAAACCATACTGAAATGCTTAATCCAAAATTAAAAGTGAGATATGAAGACAAGTCTACCTTGGCTTCAATTTCAGCATAGTATTGTCCAAGAGCAGTTTGCAAGTTTGAAAGTTCTTTATTTTTGGCGTCGATGACACTCATGAAGCTAGCAAGCTTCTTCTTCAAGTCCTCGATAATTTCTTTTGACTTCTGTAGTTCATGATCATTCATCATCTTGATCTCCTCCTGACTAGCACACGCTTGCCCCAAAGCTCTTTCCAAATTTGAGATAGTTTCCTTTTGATATTCAACATGCTTTCGTAAACCCTCAATAATTTTACTATCCTCATCCATTTTTTCTGATTCTTCCAATTCCTAAGTGAGCAAACAAATAGCTCAATAATAGTCACATAAAGCCAGATATTGACAAGGAGAGAGGAGAAGCAAATTATTTGTAAGATTTCAGCTACGACAAGAGAAAACCAACATCCAAATTTTGAACCTGCCAAACAAGAATTGTTCTGATTTAAATATTTTCAAGGTCAAGTTGGGCAAGGGAGAAGACGGTCGAAATAAACGAAGAAATGAACATGTATCCCTGGAAATTTCTTGACTTCATGAATATATTAAACAAGATTGAGATAAGTGGCAAGTCCAGCCCAAAGAAAAGTTGGGCAGACAAAAGTTTTAGCAAACAACATATAAGAGGTAAAGATTTGAGTGTGCAACCTTATCTAATAAGTGTTGCTTAAGCCGAGCAAGCTCCTGCATGGCTTTATCCCTTTCTCGACGCGCATCTTTAAGTTCTTTCCTAATCTGCTGTAGAGAATGCTCCAATTCTACTTTTCCAGGAAAGCTCGCAAATGCATTCCCAGTCTGTAAGTACAATATGTATTAACTAGCGTAAGTGTGCATCCACTGTGAATACATAGTTTTCCAGGGAGGACAACAAATACATAGTATGTGCATAACCTCATTCAAACTTCCTGATTTCTGCTTCCCAGCTCCAGAAGTCTCTTTGAGTACAGATTCAAGTTTTTCCTTCTCAGCCTATATTTAATTCAAGACATAAGTTCCCAAATTTCTATTAATATGATAAAAGTTATTTTTCATACATGTACTAGATGAAAAACAACAAAATGCAAAAACAAAGACCAACCTTTAACTTAACATTTTCCATCTCCAGACTAGCAACTATTCGTCTTAAACTATCAGTATCATTTGCTCCATTTTCCCTTTTATGTAGCTCCATTTGTAACTGCTTAATTTCTGATTCTTTGTCATCCACTTCTTGGCGGAGTTTATTCACCTCAAACGAAGTCTGCCAAATTAGCATACATTTATATCACAATAACTTCTTAAAAAACAATAGCATTCAGGTGATAGTATCTAAAACCAGTCTGCATATAATGGTTAGTTTTCTTGGACATGTAATTCTTTATGATTGGAATACCAAAATTGCAGACAAAATAAACTTGGTAACAACAAAAGTTCCCTCACCATCATCCCATTTAGAAAAAAGAATACAGCCCAAACGAGAATAGATAAATCAAGAGTAACAAGATGCAATTGTGATAACAAATGCATACTGTCACATCAACAGATATTTGTCAAAAAATTTCGATTTGTAAAACTTCAGTGGTAGAGGAAATAATCAATATTTGATTACAATTCATGTCTATTACTAGTGAACTGAAGCAAAATTTTAATTTCTGAGTCGGAATCAAAAGTAGAGATCAGAGCTTACTTCATTTTTATCTGATATCAATGCCTTAAGCTCCTCTGCTAAAGAACCACTAATCTTTACTTCATCTGAAAACAAGAATTAATGACTAAATATGCGCGTTATGCAATGGGATAGAAGGGGTTTACTTAAGCAAAAGAAACCTTGCAATTTAATTTTTGTATTTGCCAATGCTTCACGTTCTTTTTCCATTTCCATTCTCAATTTTTTCATCTGTAACTCGTGATCATTCTGCAAAGCAGCCAGCAACCTGTTTTTCTCTTCTAACATATCTGCAAGCTCCTAGAAGTCATTCAATCTTTGTCAAGGTTAATTATAATTTACAAGTACGAGCAACAAAAGACAATCTCCAAAAGTGCATGTAGCAATCATCAAGATCTACAATCAAGTTATTACCATTTTATTCTTTTATACTAAACTATGAATTAATAAGAAATAGAAGATGCATTATCTTTAAGTCAATCTAGTTCAATTTGATTTTTGTTTCCTCTTCCAATCATATTGTGTGAAAGCTTAGGTAATAAGCAAGTCAGCTTGTGCATGAGTGAAATTCACAAGAGTAATGTAGAACAGAAAGAGCATTACCTTGTCACGAACTGAATTTGGATATTTGGAAGTTGAATCAGCTTTATTTGTATGAAAAAATCCATTGCTATTCCCATCCTGTTTAGAGACAATACCATTTCGCCACTGATTTCCACTAGAACGATTTCTTGTCAATGTTCCATGCTTGTTTTGTCTGGTAGGAGATTGCTCTCCTGTTCCCTACATAAAATAAACAGGTTGGGACAATAGCTACGAAAATGAAAGGGAGAGTGACAGAACACCCCCCACACAAAAAAAAAATACAAAAAAAGAAAACAGTAGCAGAAACAAAAAAGGGATGCATTGTCTATCATTATCTCAAATGACACAGAAGCCATAGCAGTATGTACTGTACTGTAGAAGTTATAATCAAATAAATAACACCTCCACCTGGCTCTCAATATAGAAAGACGAAAGCGAAGGAAAAAGGTCAAAGACGCTCAAGCGAGACAATGAGTGATGCAGACCGATAAAGGTAAAGGGTTTAAATTTGGGCTCCAACTCAGTAATGATCAAAATATTAGAGTTACATATTTCCTGGCAATGTAATGTAGATTTTTGGTAAACGATTTCATTTAAGGTTTCAGGAAGTCATCTTTCTTAGAATCACAATATTAACTAGGGTATACAAAGATCACCAAGACATGCTTCAGTCCCCACAAATTTCTTAGGGAACCTTGTCCTGAATTGTAAAAATTCTAACTTGTCATGCTCCAGCAATTAGTAAAATATAGTCATGCTCCAATAATTTCTCAGGTTCCCTAGTCCTATTCATCTCCTCTGAATTTCACACTGTCACCCCTTTTCCCTCCAAATTCTTGCTCATCCTCTCTCTAAACACTTCTCCCTCCTAATCTTTATCAATTTGACAACTAGCAAAGATCAGGACAATTAACAATGAATAAAAAGGCATCAATATGACAAGCTTTCAATAGCAAAAGGATCACAAAGGGAGGTAGGCAACACATGAGCCTTAGCTCTTACAGGATAAACCCGGCTTCAGATCCAGCTTGAATCCCATGAGCACCATATGCTTCAATTTAACAGTAATGTATATATTTGATGACCAATCAGGAAAAGAAAAAGTTTGCGTTAAAAAAGGAACAAAAAAAATGAGAGTTTGCAGATGGTGCAACTGATAAGTCCAATATATTATAAAAACCAACCCAGATATAATGAACCATGGTTCAGGAATTCAATCATTATACAATGATGAATTGCTTAGAGTCTAAGACATTACCTTGATCACATTCAAACTATTTGATATTCTGGAAGCTTCATTCTGGGTTGTGCTCGCGGAAGAATTGTTAACTTCCAGATTTTGTTTTAATGAGCCATTTTCTTGGTTCAGTCTGGCTATGTGTTCCTGTCAATCCAGTTAAAAGATGAATTGCAAAAGAAAATATAATAATAAAATAAAAACCAAAATATGCTGTGGCAGTCATCAATTCTAATGCTCCACCGTACAGGAAGACAGACAGCAATGTCCAAAAGTTTTGCACATAAAGGAACACCACATATATAAGCAAAAAGGTAAAAGGAAAACATAGTCATATGTAAATTACAGAAAGAAGGATGAGCAAAAAAATCACTAGAAGCAGCATTCTAGAATCATAACCATAAAGCTTAAAGCATGTCAACAAAGCACAATCTTTATCAGTCACTTTTTACAACGGAACACAACTGATTTTTTACATGTTAGGATACTACATACTCTCTAAAACTACAATAAGTACCCATTGTGCAAAGCCTCAATGTACAATAAGAATTCACTAACCTGAATAAATAGAAGGGAGAAAATTCTTTTTAAGAGTAATTCCATGTTATGCTCAATACCACTATGTACCTAAGAACACAACATCACAAACTCTATGCCCTTTACAAGAGGCCCAACATAAAGAATCTAGCTTGCCCAATAGTACAGGCTCATAACACCTATCATTCTTCTCCAAGGTAAATAAATCACGAAAGAAGATCTAGAAGCAAAATTATACAAAAGTTAAAATTAAAGCCGAAGAAGATGTCTCTGATTACCAAATAGGATTCTTATGGTCCTATGAAACCCATGGAAAGCATATCAAGGTGTAAATTCACCAAATCTCGAAAATCCCATATTGTTTGAAATTCGAAGGTAACACAAATTTAAAGAAATTTTAGTAAATACATGAAACTTAAGGGGTAGTAGGGGGTGCCTTAAGGGATCATAAAAGGTAGTTTGAACTAGCCATTGCCTAACATTTGGTCAGTAAAGGCCTAAGAGTCCAAAACCCAACAAAGAGACATTTCAAAAACTGGTTAGGCCGGTAGTTTAGAGGTTAATGCGAACATTCAAATAAACTAAGTGGCCTCCTAGGGACCCTTAGAACTAGTGGGAAGCACAGCAAAGTATTCTCATTTAGGGTCTGAGAATTGAAAATATCCCAAATTTAAAGATTATAACACATAATATTGGACTCCTATAACTTCTAGGGACTATATGCCCTTTTCAGAAGGCCCCACATAAGGCATCTACCTTTCCAATAGTTTAGGCTCATAACACCTATCATTCTTCTCCAGGGTAAATAATTAAAGAAAGAGAGACGTCCAAGAGGCACACTTAAGAGTTAATATTAAAGCTGAAGTAGATCTCTGATTACCAAATAGGCATGCTATGGTCACTCATAGGAAGTGTATCAAGGCGTAACCTTATTGGGTCCGGAAAATTCCAAATTGTTTGAAATTTAAAGGCTACAATAAACCCAATATCACAGAAAGTTCAAAAAAAAAAATACTGGACAGGTGGTAGGGTGTGCAACCTGGGATCATAAAAAGTAGTATGAAACCATTCATTAGCTATTACTCCATCTCTAAAGGCCCAAGAGTTCAAAATCTAATAAAGAGGCATTTAAAAAATTCATTAGGTAAGTAGTTAAGGGTTAAATAAGAGGGTTTGAATAAAACACTAGGGTCCCTAAACTAAAGAGAAGCACCTTGAGGTTATACCTCTTTGGTAAATAGGATTGGTTTCTTTCCTTCCAAAGTCAAATTGCCAATGGAACCATTTTTCAAACGAATTGACCACAAGAACCAATTAAAAAAAGTTCCATTTTATAAAAATGTGAACTGAAGACAAGAGCAATCTCTTACACATGTGAGATATCCAAGCATAACCCATTTCAATATTGACAGTAAGTAAATTGCCCATTTCCTAAAGCCTCCAACACAAAGAGGATTCACTATTCTAAAGAAAAAGGAAACTCCTTTTAAAAATCATATCATACACTAGTACCCTAGTACACCACGACATTCACAGAAGCCACTTTCATGAGCCCCAACATGAGGCATCTAGCATATCTAATAAGTGTATCTCATTCATCTTACAAGTTACAACCAACAGTGTTCATAAACTTCATGACTTTTATCAAATTCTCAAATAATGAGCAAAGTTACAAAACTCTTGATGAATAATTTTAAAGTCATTAGCACATTTACACATATGTCGAGAAGAGTATAATTGTACCAGGTTCAAAGAGCATTTATTTGTTGAGCGTTAACCTAGTATAGTAGAAGGTACCGAAAAACTGAGTCTGATGTAAGAAAGTGAAACAAAACAAAGTATGAGCATTAAGTCAATCTTAATCAACCGCTGAAAACCTAGAATATCTCGGTCTTTGTATGAGCTATAGCTGAATCACAAACTAAAATGAACAAATACTATCTCCATACTCAACAGTCAACATGACGGGGAGTCGGTATGCCAGCATCTGACAAAGTGACCCTAAATTCAACATCCAGTTCGGATATGCGGAATGCATTTTAAACTTGTAATTTATACCAAAAGATAACAATAATTGCTGAATGTAATGAAGGATCATAAAAAAGTTCAGTAAGTCAAAGAATTTCACCTCTTTTTCTTTAAGCAAAGCTGCGTAATTAACCGACAATGCTTTAATTTCGGCCTCGGAATCTCTAAGCTTCTTAATCTCGGATTTATACCGCTCAATCTACATGCACATTGTTAAGTACCAGAAATTAGCAATTTTAAAAAAGTCAGCGACTCGATAACTACAGCATAAAGATCAAATAACAACAAATTAGAACATTAAACTCAAGCAATTGAGATAAACATGAAGGGCAAAACACGAATACCTCGGAAACGTAAGGCGAATCGTTTCCGTTAGACGGAATCGGAGAATTGGACGCCGAGATGGAGTGCGCGAGACTGTGAGAGCGCCGGCGATCGGAGTAGGGAGAATCGGAGTCGTGGAAGGAGAGTTCGTCATCATCGTGGTGAACATCAAGAGCAATCTTATTGAGGTTTTCTTTCAAATTAGCAATGGAACTCCACATCTTAGGAGTTTAATCTATGGAGTAAAGTATTCGAGGTGGCATGTGACTGGAGAAGTGGAATTTCAGGGAGTTTGAATTTCGGAGTGGGGGGGTGGATTTGGAGGGGAGAGATTCATAGATCTGGAAAGAGGATTAAGGTTGAGGTTGATTGGTGTTCTAATGGGGGGACAAATCACGTAAAATGATTTCTCCAAATACGCTACGAGGCAATTTTGTACAGAGATGTCAATGACTTGTACGAACTACAACTCTACCACATGCCCATCTGACTATCTGAGGATCGACTACATCGACATTTCATCGACTTCTTCACACCCTTGCTAGATACATTGAGGCTCTGGTGAAACTGTTGCCTTTGTGATTCATGCTTCGCGCCTTTACTACCATTGGCTAAATGAGTAATTGATCTTTGCACCCGGTGCGCATTGACCATCGTGCATGTAATAAATATTCTGTACAAAGCAATGAATATTGTCACTTTTAAAATTTCTCTCCATTAAGTGTAATGATTACGGTTAGATTTCCCACACAACGTGTCTATTTTTATTTTTCACGCAACACGTTCTCCAGTACTTAATAAATTTTTTTTTCTTATAATTCATGGAATTTGCTATTTTATGTATATTTGTTACTAATGTTCATTAGAGATAAGTTAAATATTCATTACAATTTAGTATATTGTTCATTTTGTCTACATGTAATGTTCATTATACGTGAAGTTTATTACGTAATTTTCAGTGTCTTTGAACGCAATATTCAGTGCATATGAAGTGTATGTTTAGTACCTTTGAACATAATGATCAGTGCTTTTGAACGTGATGTTCATTACGTTCATTGTCGTTGAACGTAATGTTCATTGTCGTTGAACATAACGTTTAATATTCATTTTAATAAATATGTCCACAGTGCGTGTACATTCCCAATGCAAAAGTTCAGATTAATATAATATTACAAAGTTCTTTGTGCGTATTTTTTTATAGTGCGCAAATTACGATGCACGGATAATGATTTCACCTATGAAATAATGAATACTACGCATCACATTGTTCATTTCCTTGTAAAGAATGTTCATTCTGTTCAATTCATGTGAAATATGTTAATGTTCATTGCCTTTGCACAAAATGTCCATTCTAGATGTATGTAATGTTCATTTTCGCAATACTTTATTCACGGACGTTCCATGTTCATTTTGATAATATTAATGTTCATTATTATAATACTTAATATTCATTCGCATAATATATAATATTCACTACAAAAGTACAAAATATTTATTTTAATAGTTGTGTTTAATATGTGTTCATTTTAACAATATTGTACAAATCTATCTTGATATACTATGTTCATTGTTATAATATGTAATGATCATTGCCATAATATATAATGTTCATTTCAAATAAACATAATGTTCATTTTAATTGTTTGTGTATAGTATGTGTACTATTCCGAATGCAAAAAGTTTAGATTTTCAAGAATAGTACTATATGTACTACTTCCAATGCAAAAAGTTCAGATTTTTAAATAATAGAGCTAAGATCTGTACAAAGCTTTTCTCAATGCGCAAATTATGAAGTAACTTTACATGGGAAATAATAAATATTACGCATTCTAATGTTCATTGTTTGGTAAAGAATGTTCATTATGTTCAATTTGTGTGAAATGAGTTGCGTTTTGACCCGAGTGTATGATGCTCACTGTACATCCAAGTCTATAGTCTAATTTGTGTTAGCTAACTTGTACATTTTCCATCGATTTTACTATGTATTACCTCGTACTTACTTAGCATTCACACCTCATAAAATAAGGTTCTCCTATCTTTGATAGTGGGGTATTGGGTCACCATGATTAGTATTTAAAAAAAAATATTATTATATGTATTTAATCCTAATTTAAAGGATAGTTTTAGTTGAAAAGATAGTTTTAATTTAAAAGATAGTTTTAGTGTTTTTAAATCCTAAAATTTATCCTAATTTCTACTATAAATAGACCCTTAAATATCGCCTAATTCTTCACACAAAAATCATTAAACCCTTTCTACTTCTCTCAAACTTTTCCTCTCTCTCTCTCTCAAGCCACTCTCTACATCTCTTCGGCCACCTTGTGCCACCAGCCTCCGTGAGCATCCTACCCCTAACTATTTAATTGTTTTAATTGTTTTGCAAACTATTTAATTCTTAAAACTATTTCTAAATATAATTAAAATTCTAACATTATACGCATAATTATTATGTTCTATTGTGTTGATTAGTTCATTTTAAATTGATAGGAGGATCAACTTGAAGAGTTGCTATGAAGTACTAGAATTTAAGGTACGTATATGTGTTAAATCTTTTTATGTACAATTGAATATTATATTTTATGAATTATATTGTGCTAAGATATTTTTTAAATATATGTTTATATATGGTTATTTATTTGAAATTCCGATAACAAAAAGAAGGGTGATATACATTTACCTTTTTTTATTTGATATGTATCATATTTCAAAAGGGCCGAATGACATTTGAGATTTAATAATTTTCAATGAGATTTAATAATTAATGCATTGTATTTATATTTAAAGGAGTTATAAAAGGAGAGTTATTATTATTATACATTACCGCTAGATTTTATAATCAATAATGGTTCATGCTTCAAAGTTCATTAGTTGGCAAATAAAAGGAAACTCCAATGATAGATCTGCGATGGGATAACTAACTTGGGAGGTGTGCACACTTAGGATCAATGAGGGGATATAAGAAGAGGAAATTATTTTTATTAATGGCTATAATAATTTCATTTGTATTGAATTATTATAAAAGGAAGGTTTTAAGCTTATTGCCTTGTAAAAAGGCATGTTCAAAATAAAGAAATTTAAAAGTCAAAGTATTTCTTTTAGCATGTATATGTACACAGTGTTTTTATATTGACACGTATTTTCCTATTTGTTTTTGGATCGCCCTACTTATCATTTATGATGAGTAGGTTTGCAGAAATATATGTGCATGTGAGCATTACATCAAAGGGCATATACTAGTTAGGAGTTTTCATAATTTTTCTTATTCAACTTTTGTACCTTTGGATAATCAAATTCTTTTTAATAAATAAATCAAGTTTTTCTTCCGTTGCAATATAGTAATTAGTTAGCATAGTCGAAGCGTGGTGACACGTGGCGGTAATACCCCTAAGTTACTAAAATTACTATTATTATTATGTTAGTAATTTGGGGGTGTTATACGCTCACTATACACTCGAGAGTCTAATTTGCGTTAGCTAACTTGTACATTTTCCATCGATTTTACTATGTATTACCTAGTACTTACTTAACATTCACACCTCATAAAATATGGTTCTCCTATCTTTGATAGTGGGGTATTGGGTCAGTATGACAACCTTTTGATAAAGCCTTTTTGAAATTTATATTATTGTTAAAAACAGACTAATTTTTTCCCTTTAATGCTAAAACAAATTAATTGTGATATGATGAAAAACTTGTTTGAATCCCCTTGATGATAAAATAAACCCGAGATAATCAAATAAGTAATTATTATAAACATTTTATGGTCAAAAGATTACTCCATTAATTTTAGGGAGAGTCGATTTGCTTTAGTATTTAAATATGGGCTTTAATCTACATGAGTAAATTTTCGATCTGAAATCCTAAAGTCACAACAAGTTTATCTTATATTCGAAAGTACATAAAAGAAGGTGCTTCCATGAGTAAAGTTAGAAATTTTAAGAGAAATTTAGTTATCTTGAATCAAATGAACAATTTTAGGGAATTAACATTTATGAATTCAAATGAACAATTACGAATTTTTTTAAATAATGTGAAACTAGTTACGGTTTTCATTTAATAGACGAGCAATATAAATTTATTAGTTAATAGACAAAAAATAATTAATGCTCACAATGAAATGAGAAATTTAACTAGTATCATGCATTATAAAAGAATCGAATACCGATATTCAGATAAATTGTATATTACTAATATAACACTCAATTGGTATCTAAAATTATTTTCTTAATTACATACGTCTTTCATATCATATGCTCAAATAATAATTTACATATTTGACTCAAACTTGTTAATTTTTTTACCCGAAATTATATTTCTCTATTTACTACCGTAACTATAAAAAAATTTCTACCAAAGTCGAGTCATTACTCATGAGGCATCTAGATCAAGATAATTGGGCCAGGGCCCAAGGGTTAGCTAACCCCCATTCCCTCCATCGCTATATAATACAGCAACTCCAACACCTCAATCATCAAATCGTCCTCAACCCCGCAGTCCACAATACTAGCTAGGGTTTCAGTCGCCGCTCCTTTACCAGTCCATCTCTGCTACCCAATCCATCTCTTGAGAGGATGCGATGACGAGCAGATTACATAATCATATGATAATATCTTATTTATATGATATCTCTATATGGTTCGTATTCCCTGAGCACCACTCTCTGGCAGATATCATTCTCCATTCCTCAAACTATTTTTTCAATATTTTGTACCAGTGTTACGCAGATATTACACGAAGGACCTATAGGAGGGCTTGCTAATCCAATTGCATTCATCATCCAAGTTTACCTTCGGATACTTCTTTGGAAATAGATTTCAGGTTCCGACTTTTCCTTTGTTTCGGTTCCTTTATCATAATTTTCATACATCTCCGTTATTTTAATTTTTATAATACTTTTTAGCCTAATATTGCAAGTTCCCGAATCTAATAGTGGTTCGTCGAATCTATCGTTAGGCTAAACTGAAAAACACTAAGGAAAAGTTTAAATTAAAATATAACCTTTTTTTATCGTTGTATTTTTAATTTCAAATTTTCCTTAATAAAATGTGTTGGTCTTCCTTTAGCTCCGATTACTTTTACGTTCTTTGGACGGCATAGGGATTTTCGGTGACAAGGTAGATACACTTTGCCATATATTTTGTCAATTATTTTAGGGATGCATAATGCTACATGATGATTCTTAAAGACGGATTCCCACTGATATTTTTTCGCTTTTTGTGGAAAAATTGATTATAATTTCTTTCCTGATACGTTATGCTCCCTCCAATATTGCAATTTATTTATAAAAAGTAAAAATTAATGGTTTTGAAATCAGTGTGGCCGGTGATGTATGATAATATTTGCTACTCTTGATGGATTTCTTCGGGAATTTCATTTGATGATCTTTTATCCACCAAGATCTCTGAGGTCACTCGATTTATTTTTCGCATTAATTGTATAGAAAATGACGAAGGTCCCAGCAGGGAGGTGTGAAACTCTACTGAAATTGAGACCTCTCTAACACAATTTTAGCCTTCGCATATTAATTGCCGAACCAAAGGTGCCCAGATGATTAAATATTTGGATCACCTCGAACCCTCGGCTAAATACCCCTTAAACCTTTATTTTATGATTTAAACATAATGTTTGGCTAAAGAATCGAATGTCGTAGTGCTGGTTGATTGAATATTTAGTTTTGACTTTCGAGTACCTTAATTATTTAGGATGGTAACATTGGAGATATTTGAGATTAATTAGTAGTACGTAGTACCACAGTTTTATTCTTAGCATTTGTGTGTTAGTTCACAGAAAAGCATAATGTATTAATGTTCTATAAAGAATGGAGTCGCCAGAACAAAAAATCTGCTATGAAAGGAAAGTAGATTTAAACCCACATTTCCATAATATGTATACTTCTCACACCCATACTATTGTCAAATAATGCTTAATACATAATTTTCCAACCTGAAAGCAAAATGCTGAAGCACTAGACCAAACCAGGTCTCCATCGAGTGTCGCATAACATATTTGTAAGTTTATAATTTTTATCTATTGACTATTGGTAAGTATCGGTAATTATTTCGAAATAATTTTTTGTTTTTTTACTTTGACATAAAATATAATCTTTTAAAAAATCCTTCAATTTGATTTATTATATTAATTTGATATTTTTGACAAACAGGTTGATTAAAAATCTTTAATGTGCCCTTTTCATTTGATCACATCAACATTAAAGAGCAATTCCCGGTCCCTTTTTTAACAGCAATTGAATTAAACACATTAAATCCTTTTGTTGTGCTATATCTTTGGCAATTTCCTTGGCCCTTCATTCATCAGCTTCTCAATCGAGTTTCTTAAATTCCTCGTCCTTCTGAATTTCATCCAGAAAGCCAGTAAACAAAAACTAACTTCAAGCCACATAACCCAGGTCAGAAGCATGAAATGAAAATGGAAACAATAAACACCATGACAATAACCTTAGCAAGCAAGTCTGCCACACGCCGTCTTTTCCTCTTCCTCCAAAAGCTTCTTCCGTTTCGAATTGCTAATCTTTCAACTCAATCTAACAGCAGCAGAATTATCCTCCCATGAGTTCCCATCTTTGACATCATTCCATTTGCAGACTCTACCGAGACTTGAACAGTTGACTCATAGACAACATTATCATCCCTTTTTGCGTCCTTCACTTTGATCAACATCTCCTCTTCCTGCCCATCACATGCAACCCTCCAAAGAACAAAAGACCTATTAAATTTGATTTGAAGTTCGTCGACTTAATTGAGTTAATTTTAGTGATAGTACAGGAAAAAGTTAGGGAAATAGAAGGAATGCTTTCAGTGAATTGGCGAGAATGAGGTTTTATGCAAGGGATCCAGAAGGTGCTGTAAGGAGGTGGGTTTGGATGATTTGCTGGAACACATAGTTGGGGAGGACGTGTCATCACTTGATACTGAACTGGGTTCATTGTTGAAGGGAGAAGCAGAGTGATCAACCATTTTTTGCGGAAGAAAAAGTAAAAGATATTGTAATGTGTAGGAGCTTTGGCTGGTGGCGCCGCCCAGTCGCCCAGCTGGTCTATCCAATGAGAGTGGAAGTTGGGGCCGCATCGACGACTCAAACTTGGGGACCGCAGCGTTGGCGGTTGCTGAGAACCTGTTGGTGGCTTAATTGAAATAACTGGTCGTGTGAACTTTATGTTGGATATAGAAAGTGTTGAAAATATGAGTCGTGACTTGCCGAGTGGTCTAAGGCGCCAGACTCAAGTTTTGGTCCTCTAACGAGGGCGTGGATTCAAATCCCACTTCTGACATTCTTGATTTATATGAAAACATTTTTAATTTTTGTATAAGCTTAATGATGTCCTTCAAAGTCTTTGTCTTCTAAAAGAATCAGTGATGGATGATTCAGAACTACTCAAAGACTCAGAGTACAGTAGTTTTGAGGATATACAAACCAATCCCTTTCCTATTTATACATTTTCATCAAAAAAATGTAGATAGATTGTTGGTTTATTACATGCCCTTTTGATGCATGGCCTCTTTTACATGCTATCATACGCAAAGTGTCTTTGATTATTTACTTATTTTGTTTCTTAAAAGCATTCATGTTTTACGTCTCCTAGTCTAAACAATATACGGAATACATATGAAAGTAATACTTTAACATACATTTTATATATACTTGTGTAAATCTAACAAAGTGTATGCGTGTCTCGATAATACATGTTGAAACTGAGGATGAGTAGATGCTAATGAAAGTTACTTGAAATAATGAAAATCACTTGAGCAAATGAAACTATATCCTACTTGGTGCATTACGGTAGGGGTGTTATTAAATTGAGCTACTCGCGAGTAACTCGGACTTGAGTTGGTTAAAACTCGGTCAAAGCTCGGCTCGATTGAACTCAAATTGAGATCGAAATCGACTCGATAAGTTAACGAGCCAAGTCGAGCAAATCAAAGCTCGGCTCGAAAAGCTTGTAAGAAACTCGAATTTTTATATATAGTATATATTTTTATAGAATACTAAAGATATAAAATTGAAATAAAATAAAAGATGGTTTGATAATACCTAGTTTTCTTGTTGGCCCAATTTGGGTACAAGTACTTAGGCTTATTGAGCTTTTAATCGAGCTAAAATGAGTCCGGTTCGAGTTTGAAACATGTTCGAGTTTGAGTCAATTTTGAAATGAGCTTTTAATCAAGCTTGAGCTCGAGTCGAGCTTGAAACGAGCTTTAATCGAGCTCGAGTTGAGCTTGAAACAAGCTTTAATCGAGCTCGAGTTGAGCTTGAAACGAGCTTTAATCGAGCTCGAGTTGAGCTTGAAACGAACTTTAATCGAGCTCGAGTCAGTGATAAAACGAGCTTGAGAATTGAGTTTTCGAGTCGAGTTCGAACTTTGGTTTTTTAGCTCACGAGCTTTCGAGCTGGAGCCGAGTTTAGCCAAACTCGAACTCGACTCAGGCTCATAAGCAGTAGGCGACTTTGAGTGCAATGGAGACAAATCAAGGTACTAATTTGATGTTGTTCTCGAGTCCGTGATGCCAACTTTATAAAATCTTAAAGCTTAGCTCAAGAGCGATTTTGTAGTTTCAATTGCAACTTTATAGGAATGGGCCAGCCGTGTATCAGGCTTCTGAACAACCCTACACGGCTATACTAGAGTCTTTTCTTTTGTATTTCCATGTGTGTAACATGAATTATTCCCCAACTATTGCAGTACGTGGTAGATATACCGTACCATTCTGCCATAGCTTATGCCTTTAGGAAACATATCCACCGACGACGAAGATATTGATCAAGAGAGTTGGAAATTATCCCTAAAGCTTGGGTTATGTAGGATAGAATCATTTATTGAAAGCCTCACGTGAACTTGACTTCCATCACACACTTGAAGCTATATAATGGATGTATATATGGCGTATAGAATATTATGTACACGGAGAAATTAGAACTTAGTGTATAAAACTATAAAAAATCAACTGTAGCAATTGCAGAATGAACCCTAATCACAAATTTTTTACCCTTGCTTTGAGGGGTAATAACAATTAATGATACTTGGTTGCTTTCTCCAACATGACCACGCAGCCTTGTCCTTGGTTCCCCTTATTCTCTTCTTTTGCTCTTGAGCATCCAACTATCCAAATTTCTTGCATGTAATCTTCTACATCTTCAAATTTGTATAATATTTTCCTAACGATGGAATTCACATATACAAAACTTAGAAAACTATGCTCACAATTTTTTAGAGTTGAATCGATATGAACATGTTTACCATATCTCAATTCCTTCATCCACTTGACCTTAATTTACTACTCCATCTATCTCACTAACAAATAAAGACCATTAGTCAAATAAATTCGAACATGCAACCTCTAAGTCTTGTATTGGAACCTGAACTACATACGTAAGTAAATAAATTCAAGTCGTAACTTGTAAATGTACTTCCACGTTTTAATTAGTACTCCCTCCGTCCCTAAAAGATCGCCCCAATCCACTATTTGGAGTTAAAGTTCGAAAAGTTTAACCACGAATTCTTATCATATTATAAAAAATAATATATTCAAGTGGGATCTTGTTGGATGCATCTAAATGCAAATTTTTAGAATATCAAGTTTTCATAATTTTTTACCTTACGAATTTGGAGAAAAAAAAAAGATTAAAGTCATGTATTGGAGACCGTAAAAGTCAAATTGGAGCAATCTTTTAGGGATTGAGGGAGTACATAGTACGTGCTTGTAGTAATTAAATAGACTAGCTAGGCTAGAGGAGACGACTCCCCGAACTTGTGTTCAATCAAGTCACTCTGCATGCAACTATTGAACTATACAGCGAGTAATCATGTCAATTCACAATTGACATACTTGAGATGATAAAATCAAGCATAGCAATCCAAAAAACATTCGGAAATTGGGAAATTAAAACAATTGTATTTTGAAGGATCGAGCACTGGACTAAAACATACACTACATGCTTAAACTACCAAATCTTAGACTAACAGAAATCACTACTGAATCTTTACAGTAAAGAATAGACTCACGAACGGAGCTCTCATCAATATCACTCCAAGCAGAACGATAAGCTAAAGTTTCTCATAAAGGAGAAGCAACTTGAGGGGTAATATTAGCACTCCGGCCATCTCTTAATAAACTTCCCATGTTATCCTATTCACATCATCAACTCTAGTTCCTCCCCTGCCTATTGATTCCCTTGCAGGAACCAAGCATCTGACATACTGAGTAATTTCCCTGGAACAAATTTACTCCATTTTCCTTGGAAAATCTTTTGAAATGACGACGATGATGGATGATCATGGATTTTGGAGATAATAAGCAATGGAGAAGAAGACTAACAACCCATTATGCTACTGGAATTAGTATCATAGTTGCCTCATAGCCTAGAAGTCTCCTCGAGGGATCGAGGCAGGATGAGGGTCCTTGGAGAAGAGTTTGTCAGCATGGACAAGTGAAGAGGGGTTAGTTTTCGAGATTGTTATGTCGAAATCAAAGTTATGTCAACAAACCAATTTTTTTTTTTCTCCAAAAAACTCAATATCTCCTACTACTCGTATTATACGACTAATTTTGTTTTTTGAAAGACATTATACGACTAATTAGATGGCATATAATTCAAATAAAACATAAACTTCATACATGATGACGATGATTCGGGATATTGGTCGAACCAATAACCAGTTATCCAATAAAAAACAAATACAGTCATATTTTAATCAGGACGTGAATGCTTACATGCAAACGATGAGCCTTATTAGGTATGTGTGCCAAACGGATCAGATCGGGTTAGGCTCGTGTTTGGGTCACCTACTTTCGAGTAAGTTATCCCCAACCCGAACCTGATCTATTTAAGTTTTCGGGTTGAAAACCTCAACCCGAACCTAACACATTTAATTTCGGGTCGGGTTCGTATCAACTCATATAAGTTTTTGTGTAAAAAATATCGACCATACCCGCTATTTTTCGGGTCGGGTTTGTGTTGGATTTGGTCTTTTTTGCCACCCCTAAAATGTGGTTATTCAATAGAGTAGCTGAAGAAAAAGAATACTTTTAGAGTTGAGATGAAACGACTGACAAGTTGACAGTAATAGTTTAATTGTTTTTTTAAGGGTTTTAAGTTGGGCTTGGGGTTTGGGCAATGGGCATAGTGGGTGACTGGCCAAGTTAAACTTTCTTTAATCTACTTAATATAGTTTGTTTATAAGGTCGGGTTCGAGTTGACCTGACTTGATATTGACCCGAAAATAATTTCGGCCCGAAAATAATTTCGGGTTACGTGAGTCATTTTTGGGTTGAAATTTTCAACCTTAACCTAACCCATTTAATTTCGGGTCGCATTCATGTCAACCAATTTAAGTTTTCGTATCGAAAATCTCAATCCTAACCCGCTAATTTCGGATCGGATTTTTAGGTCCGATAAGTTTTTGCCACCGCTAGCCTTAGGTCCAAAGAAATATAAAGTTCTAAACTACAAGCCCATTTGGTCCAGCTATAGTTGGGCTCACGCAAGGAAATCTAGCTATCTAAATGGCAGTCTTGGGCATGACACCTCTGAAATAAAGGCCATTAAGTAGAAAAAGAGTTCTCAATCCATTAGTCAAATCGATGTTAAGATGTTTGATGTAGTTAAAAAAAAAACCTATTTAGTCATTGAATATCTAAACTACCTCAAAATATGAGAGACTTATATTTATTCGTCAATAACTCAATAAGTATGTAAAGACTTATATTATACGGAGTAATTAGGAGGATTATGACATACTCAAAGATCTTTATTAAAGCCAGCCACTATATGTGACTAAAGACAAATATGTCCAACAAATTCAATGAATTATTGAGTTTCATGTCATCGATCCCCTCTATTAACTATTGCAGATTTGCAGATTGTCATATTTTCTACATGGCGTCATTTATTAATCATCTTTGCAAGGCTATTCTAAAGTTGTACATATACTTAAATTTCACGTTCATGTTCGCCTATATTAAAGTCTTGTACATTAAATTTTTAAATTTCTGACATAAAATTGACTGTAGAATTTGAATAATTAAATCCTAGGGTTCCGATTTTGATTTTCTTCACCTGCCCTATTTAGTAACTGATACTTCGTATTATATTGACCCCAACTACTGCGCATAAGATGAAGCTCGATGAAGACAAGTTTATACTCATCCTTATGATTTTAACTTTCTACAACTTTATAAAAATGTATGTTTATTAACGGAATTATGTACATTGAAATTTACACTTTATGATGTATTTTTGCCTACACACAGGCATCGCGTGTTTATATATTTACATGCATGCATGAGGCAGCTTCCCGACAATATTCATGCATTGAATGGACACGAATATCTGCATCATTGCATAAACTATTAGACAATTACTGCTTTTACTTAGTTTTTTTTGCATATGTACAAAACGACAGGGCGTGATATGATATCCCATTCAGACATACAAAAAAAGGTGTGATGATTTTGTATATATGGGATATACTCCTTAATTTTGCTTTAAAAGAGTAATAGTTATAGTCCCTACTTTTCATTTTGTCTCATATAGATGGGTTGAGGGAATTTTGCTCATCTTATAAAGGCGAGTCCTCTATGATATTGTTGAACATGTACTATGGGCTAGAAATGGGAAATCCTTCGTGCGCCGCCGCCCGATTCGTGTTCATGATATCGTATTTTAATGGAAAGTGCTATACTTGTGGTGAAATTGGACATTCTTTCAGGTTTTGTCCTAAGGGACATGGACTCAGCTCTAAAAATAAGGGCAGTGGTAGTAGCTCTACATCACAGGTTAATCTTACCGAAGAGATTATTGCATCAGTTGTTTCAGAAGTGAATTTAGTCAGTAATGTGACTAAATGGATCATCGATACAGGTGCAACTCGTCATATTTGCTTTAGTAAAGAATTGTTTCAATCTTATGAACAGGTTGAAGATGGTGAATGTGTTTTCATGGGCAACTCAAGTTTTGTGAGTGTCCAAGGGAAAAGTTCTTCTAAAACTCACTTCTAAAAAAATAATTGCTTTACAAAATGTGGTACATATGCCTAATATTTGCAGGAATCTCATTTATGGAGCTTTGCTTAATAAAGCAGACATTAAGTTTACTTTTGAATCTGATAAGCTTGTACTCACTAGAAATGGTGAATTTGTGGGTAAGGGTTTCTGTAATGGGGGGCTCTTTACTCTTGATATTGATGTTATGATTGATAATACGACTTTTGCTGGTTCTGTTTATATTGTTGAGTTTGTTTCTTTGTGACACTCTAGGTTAGGACATGTTAATGTACCTTCTGTTAAGAGGTTAAAACAACTTAATTTAATTCCTAACTTTAGTTCTACAGAGTTTGACAAGTACCAAGTTTGCGTGGAGGCTAAACATTCAAAGAAACCTTTTGATAAAACTGTCAATAGGTCTTCTTCTTTACAAGAGTTAATTCACACAGACTTGGGTGATTTTAAACATTCAATGAGCAGAGAAGGAAACACTACTATATCACTTTTGTAGATTATTTTTCTCGTTTCACTAAGGTCTATTTGTTGAGTTTAAAAGATGAAGCTGAGGCTAAGTTAATTTTAATTTACAAAGCTGAGGTAGAAAATCAATCAGACCTTAAAATAAAAAGGCTCATATTAGATCGGGGAGGGGAATATGATGAGAATTTTTTTAAGAAATTATGTGAGGAAAATGGGATCATCCATGAATACACAGAAAGCTGAACAAAATGGAATAGCTGAAAGGAAAAACATGACTTTAAAGGAAATGATAAATGTTATGCTTATAAGTTCTGGTATGCCTACTAGCATGTAGGAGACGCTCTTCTTTTTGCTTGTGTTAAAAAAAATAAAAATTCAAGTGAAATCATATTGAATGCATCTTAATGTAAATTTTTACAATATCAAGTTTCATAATTTTTGTGTTACAAATTTGAAGATAAGAACGTTCTAAGTCGTATATTGAAAACCGTAAAAATTCAAATGGGGTAAACAAATTATAGATAGAGGGACTAATTAATAAAAAAAAAACAACAAAATTTAGAGAAGCAAGAAACTATGAATCATAAGAATTTGGGGACAAAAGAGTTATTATTAGTTGATGTACAAAAATCAAAATAAACCGTAGAAAATAGAAATTGTATTCATACAAAATATATAATTTAGTCTAATACATCACCCAAACAAGTTTAGGGCAATTTTTAGAAGTTTGTATTTATTTGGTAATATTTGTAAAATATATATTTTTATTGAAATTTAATTTTCATGGAAACAATTACGGACAATCTGTTTGAAATGTCCTCTTATAACTTTGGCAATCGAAGTAATTGACGGGATAAGCCAAGGATATGCCAAATTGGCAATTCAACTCGCGCAAACTTGCAAGAGCAAAGAAAGGTTCCTGCAGGAGGATACCAAGAAAGTTCCAACCACCCTCCTCGACTCTTCCCCAACAAATATCTGTCACTAGCTTAATGCAAAATCTTCAACAATATATCAAAAGATAAAAAAAATTAATCTTCAACGAGAAGCTACTCATATTACATACTCTAAAACTGAATTAAATGAAATAAATTGAACAAAATTATTTTTTTTTTATTTTTGTACACTAATTTCATAACGAAAAAGTAATCCGTATTTGTGTTATAAATAAAGTTGGCAACCTAAATTTATCAGAATTTGCTTATTCTCATTTGAATTTCTTAAGCGAGCAATTAAAAAAATGACTCTAGCATATAAAAGTACAATACACAAAGTCTCAAATATACGGTGGAAATTTGTCTTCACTCATACGATTGTACCGTTACAAGTTACAAGACTTGCAACCATTGAAAATATTGATTAATTAGTGTATTAGTTGATTTGATTATTAATGAATGTAATGTAGGAGGGCCAAAGAGTAATTTTGAAGTATGCCTTAGTCCTTGCATAATATCGAGGGATCCGGATAATATCTAGTCGACCGATCAAATCAAAGACACTAACTAGAGAATACTTGAGTCTGTTAACTCTTGGCATTCTTACTTGCTTTATAGCTCTTGCTTTAGTTGTTCTCTTATTTTTATGATAAAAATAAATATCTATATTATTTTAATAAATAATTCTCTGTAGATAAAAGTTAAACCAAAAATATACTTACGTATTTGTACCCTTTATTTTGTGATTAATTACCAAATGTTAAAATATACTGAATTTTTATTTTCTTCCAAAACAATTTAATTAAATATCTACAAAAAAATCTATGTTAGCATAAAGCATTTTGCCAGATACGAATAGTCTATTATACCGAGGCACTATGTCAGAATTGTGAAGCATGACATGAAAATATCAACAACTTTTTTTATTTTATTTTATTAATAAAGAGAGCCACAGAGTATAATAATTAATTAATTACTCGGTAATATAGACGAAATTTATACCAAATTTTAAATATCTTTCCCATATTTTAAACCAAATTGACATCTGAAATATTAATGGATAAACACAAACCTTTTCATAAGCGTCCAAACATGCATTATCTCTGTGCTGTGCGGCCTGTTATTGTGGATTTGAGGTCGTGAGTTCATGACTCATGCTTTCCTTTTATAAAAATTGCCCAAATTTGGATGGTATGACCTCTTAGGCTCTCTATTAGTCAATATATCACATCCTATATTTTTATTTTTCAAAATTGAAATATCTAATTAAAATATTACAGCTATTTTTTGGAGTATTATTCCCACATAAATTCCTCACTTCTGCTCTCATGCAAACTCCTCCCACCCTCCCCTTGTGCCTTGCTGTTCCGTAATTAAACCTCTCACAATATTTAAAATAAAAATAACTCAGATTTTAATGTCCTTCACACAATCCTTGAAAATATCAAAATTCAAATCTAGTCGAAATCAAACCAACCCATTAACGGGTTTGCTTTGTTTTGTTTGATTTTATTTTGCATTACCCATCTCCTCAAATTCATCAAATTAGTCTTAATTTTTCTGGGTTTTGTGTCAAACTGATAAAGATTAAATTTTTTTTGAGAAAGATTTGATTTTGCATTGTTTTGACAACAATGGTGGAATCCAAGAAATACATCACATCCGAAGAACTCAAATCTCACAACAAAGCGGGAGATCTATGGATTTCAATCCAAGGAAAAGTGTACGATGTTACAAACTGGGCTAAAGATCATCCAGGAGGCGACATTCCGCTCCTTGCATTAGCAGGGAATGATGTGACAGATGCCTTCATAGCGTACCACCCAGGTACTACATGGCAAATGCTTGAAAAATTCTTTAATGGGTATTATTTGAAGGATTTTCAGGTCACTGAGATGTCCAAGGATTTCAGGAAGCTTCACAATGAATTCTCCAAGATGGGTTTATTTGAAAACAAGGGTCATGTTGTAATTAATGCATTCATCTCCATGTTTGTCATGTTTAGTCTTTGTGTTTATGGTGTGGTTTGGTCTGATAATGTGCTTGTGCATCTGGGTTGTGGTGCGTTGTTGGGTATGGCTTGGATTCAGAGTGCTTATCTAGGTCATGATTCTGGGCATTATCAGATTATGTCAAGTCCTGTATATAATAAGGTTGCTCAGATTTTGACTGGGAACTGTCTGACTGGGATTAGTATGGCTTGGTGGAAGTGGACTCATAATGCTCACCACATTGCCTGTAATAGCTTAGATCATGACCCGGATCTGCAGCACATTCCGGTTTTCGCCGTTTCGACCCAGTTTTTCAATAATATGACTTCTGTTTTCTATGGGAGGAAGATGGATTTTGATCCGGTTGCGAGGTTTCTTGTGAGTTATCAGCATATGACATATTATCCTGTCATGGTTGTTGCTAGAATTAATCTGTATGTGCAGACCATATTGTTATTGTTTAACCCTAACAGGAAGGTTATCAATAGGGGTTTGAACATTATGGGTGTTATGGTGTTTTGGACTTGGTACCCTCTCCTTATCTCTTGCCTGCCTAATTGGGAAGAGAGGATAATGTTCGTGCTCGCCAGCTTCGTAGTCACTGCTTTCCAGCACATTCAGTTTACCTTGAACCATTTCTCTGCAAATGTATATGTTGGCCAGCCTCATGGGAACGATTGGTTCGAGAAACAGACATTTGGGTCAATTGATATTACTTGCGCATCTTGGATGGATTGGTTGTTTGGTGGGCTACAATTCCAACTCGAGCATCACTTGTTCCCTCGTTTGCCTCGTTGCAATCTCAGGAGGGTTGCCCCTGTGGTGAAGGATCTTTGCAAGAAGCACAATTTGCCTTACAGGAGCCCTTCTTTCTGGGAGGCTAATCGTTTAACCCTTAAGACCCTCAGGGATGCAGCTCTTCAAGCTCGGGATCTGACTAATCCCTTGCCTAAGAATTTACTCTGGGAAGCTGTCAACACACATGGTTGATGTCATTCTGCACTTGCTGCAAAACCGTATGGTTGATGGTTTCATGCCTTTTCAGTCCAGTTTTCTTTCTTTTTCCTTCAAGGATACTGTGAGGTTGTTGTTGACATCTCGCATTGAGGTTTTGTTCATTTATCTGTTGTTGCAGCAGCATCTACATGATTATGATTTACTTCTTTTAGGATTCTCACTTCAAATTCATGTATTTCTTATCTATGTTGCTTTGCATGAATGACAATATCATTAGTTATTACGGAGTATTTCTTAAACCCAAATGTATCTTATTCAACAGATATCGAGAACTTGTATTCCTTTCCCCCTTTGTGGAAATGGCAGAGTTGACGATTCTTCCTCCAGGATGTATGATTATGATTAAAAAAAAGATAATAAGTTCCAAAATTTTGAAAGATACAGGTTCATTCAGTAAGAAGCTGTGCAAACCTCGTTCATCCATCAGATTTTGAATCTGGTTAATGCTGCATATTTCCTAAGCCTACTTTTCTGATGTCTAGTAAGTTGGATGCCATTTGCTAACTTATTTTGCAAGCCACTTGTCATGAAAATGAGATTTGCTTTGAGTAAGCAAGGAAAGTAGGAGTTGTATGTTTTCTGGAAAAAAGCAATCGTAAATTGCTGCCACATTAGTTCCATGTCATAGTCATGTTCAATCCTTGGTCTTGATTTAGATAAATACAAGTATAAATTGCATGATGAGCTTATAATTAGCCATTTATAGTTAGTCACTTGGTCATGTAATCATCTTCATTTTGATTACACACAACATAGTATTGGAAACCCACCATAATAATGAACCCCTTTTCTCGTGCAGTGGAAATCATGTCGTTTAGTGTTGTTAGGTACTCATGTGGCGCTTGCTTAGAGAGGCATTCGAAAGAGGTGAATCGCTGGTTAAAGGTTTTGATTTCATACAATTAGAGCCTCATAAAAGATGTGATAGCAAATTGACAGCATATTCGAACTGCTCTTCCACTATGCTAAAGACGATAATTATGGAATTCGGGCCCAATGAAAGGGAATTCTTTCTGCACTTGACTATCACTTTCAACAGGACAGACAAAAACAGCACAGAAGCTGCTGGCTTAAGTGCCACTCTTCTATACCCCCACCTACCATGGGTGGGAAGCCTTAGTAAATGTGCTATCAAACTGCCATTCCTTGAACTTGCTTAAGATTTTTGTGTACATGAATTTTTGGTTTGTAGTCAATCCAAAA
The DNA here is from genome assembly GCA_026401315.1 of Dysphania ambrosioides. Taxonomy (NCBI): domain Eukaryota; kingdom Viridiplantae; phylum Streptophyta; class Magnoliopsida; order Caryophyllales; family Amaranthaceae; genus Dysphania; species Dysphania ambrosioides. The sequence goes on along the minus strand of CM048657.1, from coordinate 33,110,338 downwards.
TTTGCTGCAGTCTTAAAGGCTTGAAGATGGCATTGCTAACCACAGCCGCAGTGGCTTAACTGATACATTTAGCATGTGTTTATAGCGAGGATAGTTTGCTTAAATAACTTAGTGCGGCATACGATTACTATGTCGCTTCCGGGATAGGATCCCTCACACGACCACGCATGCACCTATATTAGCATTTTTTGTACTCGAGTAAATAAGATACCTATCTTTGATCTATTCATACACTCATGTAGGTGTAGGTGTAGGTGTAGCTACACTGAACCCCGAAATGATCAACAACCTCTCGACTGCTCGTTTTGGGAAACTACATAGAGGATCACACATAAGTATAAAGCATTCCAAATAAATATCATGACAATTCAGTTTTAGGTTCTATTTAGTGCTAGTAATTAAAAAATAATCGGATTTTAGGACAAAGTGCAAATAAGTGTTTAATCACGATATTTTCCACACCATTAAAGTCTTGCAATACTACTCAAATTTTACACCTTACGTATCATCTTCAATCACACGGCTTTGAACGAGTAGAAATTTATTCTCCTCAAGCTTTAAGACTTTGTCTTGTTAGTACAAGATCTACTTGACTTTTTTCAGAAGCATGACTTGGTGTCTTGGTGTGCTATGTGGAAAAGGAACTTATCATTCATAAAAAATATTTCGAGAAGACTTATCAAGTCTATTAAATATCTTATCTTTTTAAAAATTGTAGTGGCTGTTAGTACCAAATAAATAATATCTTTTCAGAATGTTATAAGATAAAATTCTAAGTATACAATTAAAAATATTTTAGGGACACTCAATTTAAGTAGAAGTCACTACTCATTTATACTCTTAAATATAAGAAAGCATATACATGTACAACATTAACCTTAATCTTGTATTGTATTATGTAAATTACTAGCCAACTTATAACAAGTTTTGCGGTAATGATACAAAAATACCTTTGACCTTCTAGATTTATACTCCTAGATTGTAGGGAGTATCAATAGTTGATTTTCTATCATGTAGTCGTATCATATAGTCCGTAAGAAGCATAGGAGATTTATGCTTTGCACATAGAATGTGTGCTTAGATTAAAAGAAGTACGTAGTAAATAGTAAGAATATTTATGTATTTAAGTTAGAATTTTGTAGAAATCAAGATTGAATATATAGTATTTTAACTTGTCAAATCTTGTCTACATCATTATACGACGTGTTTCATATATGTATCAACACTGAGTTTCTCTATAATGATACCAATTGTCATGAATTTATGTTTCTACTTTTTATAAGGATCATATAAAACCATATCAGACAATTTATAAATAGGAGAAAAGACATTTCTATAAAAAGCAGTGTAGAAAGTTTAGAAGAAAGAAAAGAAAAAAGGAGAGATGCAGGAAAGAAAATTTGGCAATAGCCAACAAATGCAAGCAAAGCTTAGACTTCAATTTCTCCCATCACTTGATGATCAACAATCTCTACAAAACACTGATGAGGTTTTTAGCTACAACCAACAAAGCGAGCTAAGAGTTGCACCTCCTTTTGCAGCACTACTTGGTAAATCAAACCTATTTTTTTTTCTTGTTGTTTCTGATTGGGAAAACGCATAAATTTCCTATAATTCAATTTTTTATGAGGTGCATTTTCCTCCAATTCATCGTTCATGCATGCATACTCCACATACAAACCCTAAAATACTTGGTATATTTTCCAGTGGCATTTTATGTTCTTTTAGATAATCATCCCTGAGGCCATACGTCATTGGCATTGTGGTTATACTAAGTATATATAAGTTTGCAAATTTCTTATATAATTTTTGTATCAGCACGTATAAAAAAAGTTTTAGCATGCAAAGTTATCTTGACTTTAATCAATTAAGTTTAACTATTCTACCGGCCTATGGATTTAGAAATCATTATATGATTAATGGGCACTCTTAAACTCTTAAATTAAGTGAAACAATACAACTATTTAAGAAGTGCTTTGTAAAGACACAATCTTATCTCACCATTTTTTTTCACCATAACATAACATGCATCCTTTTATTTCTTTGTTTGGCCTTACTTTTAAAGAAATTACTTTGGGAGAAGAAATATTAAAGACTTAAACATTGTATCGACTTCTGCAAATTGATTTAATTGGTTATAAGAACTCACTGAGCAGAAAATTAGGCTTAAAATTGGAAACCCAACCAATAAGTTATTAGCAGAAATATATGAATGGTCGTGTTTTTATGCATGTCATTCACAATTCTGTTTAGTTGTAGTTCCATTTATTTTATTAAATTTATTTTTACAGAACGCTTGCTTTAAAACTTGCTTGCTTGTCCAACAAACACAGGAATTGAACAAGAAATGCATGCACGATTCCTGTGAAAGCGTACGTTTTATTTATTTGAAGTTGTTTTTGGGTCCTATTATTGATGCAGGCCTACTTGTCTATTTTGAACGGCAAAGCTATAGTCAGTAGTCTCAGTACTTAGTATCTCTCGACTCCGAACGATAGTTAAATCAAGAGAAGTGTGGTTTGATTACCAGTACAAATAACAAATTATTTCTCATTTACCTTTTTTTGGGTTCTCTTTTCACTTATTTTGTTACAATGTCTAACTTGTTTTTCAATCCGCTTCTAAATAAAAGACTAATCAAGTACATTAGCATGCTGCTAATGCAAGAGAAACAGTTTCACTTGAGTTAATCTTTAAAGTACGTGTTAATTTCAGGGTCAATGCCATTAGTGAGAGATGGTGATGGACATAATAGCAGGACGACCAACAATCACCAAGGCTCAACGCCGAATCACGTACAATATAAACATCAAAACATTAGCAACAAGACGTCTGACCTACACTCCAATCATGTGAGTGATGCAACCCATATACCCCCCACCCCCCCCCCCCCCCCCCCCCCCCCCCCCCAAGGCCACGGTAACTCCATTTTCGTGAACAGGACCTTTACATGCCCATAGCGAATGTAGTCCGAATCATAAAACGGGCCCTACCCCCAAATGCGAAGGTGGGTGATGATACCAAAGAGATGGTGCAGGAGTGTGTTTCTGAGTTCATCGGCTTCATCACCAGTGAAGCTAATGAGAATTGTAAGCTGGAGCACCGCAAGACCATAACAGCAGAAGATGTTATAGGGGCAATGTCCAAGCTCGGATTTGATCAGCACGTTGATCCGCTGACAATATATCTCCAAAAGTACCGAGAGACCGAGATTCTCCCACCAATCCCTCGGCGTCGCACTGGAAACTTGGACGTTGAGGCTGCATTCAGCTCTATTACTTATGTTCTGTCCCCTTTTCCTATGGTTCATCCTCAATTTGCTCTGATAACCACTTGGGCAGGGAATAATGGGATCTATCATGATGGATCCGACACAGGTACTATCCCCATAACTATGGTCCCAAACTAGTACCCTGCAACTTTTCGTGATGGTAGTGTCCCAAGGTTGGCTCTCAGAATTGGTGACGAGCCATGTGGCAGTGAAGGAGTGGGTCCATCTGGATCACATCAGTCTGGACAGGATATCTACGACTCATATGGTCAATGCAAGTGAGAACTGTAGGGTAGCGGTGAAACAATATGCAGTCACTAGGAGAGGCCAAGAAGGTAGGTAGTTAGTTTACCTTACCTCACCCATGGTGGATTGGTGGATGGAATCTGTAATGCTTGAACAAGTAAAGATTTGTAAATTGTAAAGTTACGGAGCCATAATTTTCAAAGCTTCTTTCGATAAAATACTTTTGTTGCATCATCAATAATGCAAAATTATTGTTTCTTTACATTGCTAGCATAAGATAACAATGCTAGCATTACAATGCAAAATTCTTTTGAGACTAGAGAAGATTTATTAGCAAATAACTTAAAAACAATCAAGTATTTAAATCAGCTGGTAAGGGAGTTGATCTAGCTTAACCAAGGTCTCGGGTTCAAGCCTTGAGAAAGTTGAATACAACATTTGTTGAGAGAGCTTCCCTCGAATTTTGGCCTGACTCGACTCGAATTACTAGATTACTGGTGAGGCACTAAAAAAACCTTTTGAAGTAGTTGAAAACCATCGACTCATGAAATAGATGGTAACTTATAAGTTGTAACCGAAAAATAAGATGACAGTACAAACATTGGCTCTGTGGTTTTATTTGCAGTCAAATATCTTATTGGTTCAAATAAAGGCTATGATTTTTTATATAACCTATCACTTCATCAGCTGTTAGGTACTTCACGGATAACCCTCTTGAAATGCAGTCCCTGAAGGAGATTTAACAAACATAAGATCTCAGATTCTCAGTTATGAATTTCTTTTAAGGACTGACTATCTCACCTTATTCTTGTCGAACTAATCTGATTTGAGATGAGTTCATCAACAATCTTGATATTACTCTGAAGAAATAGGAAAAGCAATAAGATAATTGGAATAAAGGTAACGGCTATAAAGATATGGTACTAAGATTCCTATCCAGGCCGACCTTAGCAGCAAATATTATCATTCAGCCTACAAGTCCATAAAAGTGCTTTAAAATTAAAATTTTACATACCTTGTTGTCATTCAATATGTCATTGCCTGAAATAATACTTTCAATATCTCGCCCTTCTCTGCGAATACAAATAACGCCAAAGTCTCTACATATGGCCTTTACCTGGATATAAAAGATCTTGTCAGCAGAGCCAAATCAAGAATACTGCATTAAACCTTGGCTGAAGCCCAAAAGGGTTACATACGCAAGGTAATTGGATGAAGCACACTAGTACAAATACAAAAAAAAAAAAAAAATACAAAAAATAAAAAAGGAGGGAGATAGCTGTTTTCTGAAAAACCAAGCATAACGTGCTCCCACTATAGTACTTCCCTTGATCACTTCAAAATTGGGTTGAACTTTCACATCAAATTCAAGCATGTAACATTGCACTCTCTCACTAGTTAGCATCGGAAGATACCTGCTCTGGTATCCAAGCACCAGGAATGCCAAATGATTCCAATAAATCAGAACCGCAGACAAGCATAACCCGAAGAGATCCTGGGTAGAAAGAGATATGATGACTATTTAGTGCTACAGAAAAGAGGGAGCCCAACGATTCAAATTAATAATGAACGTTCATTCAATACAGAAGAAAGAATCAGTCATCTATATCACTGGAATACAATGCCAAATGTATCACATCAGCAAAAGAAGTCAATTTTACCTGGGGAAAAAAGACCAGTACCGCATATAAAACTCTTCACTCTAGATAAAACAGTCAATGTCCGTTGATATGCAGTTTGTTTTGCCTGTAACAGGGCTTGAAATTCAAGAATCAATTGATATCCATGGCAGTTGAGAGGTCAGCCCTCACCCTAAATTATAATGTCTATACCCATAGGCAAAAACTAAAGGATCACTGGCAATGATCATTTCAAGTTATTGCCAGTCACCTAAGTTAACCAATAATCTGAGTACCATTCGCCTATGATCCTAGAAAGAACTAGAAGTTGGGGAAAAAAAGCCCCAAAGGCTTTCTAGGGCTGAATAATCACAGTTTAGTACAATTTTTTTGGAGCGAAGGTCATAGGGATCCACAAAGGGGATTAATGTACACAAGTGTCAATCTCAAAGAACCAAAAATCCTCTTGCTTCTCTATTTTTATATCATTTCTTTCCAGAGGTCCTAGGGTGGGACTAATTTTGATAAGAGGGGAAATAAGAACAGGGAAGAGACATATGATTTAACGTAGGGCTTAAGGTCATTTTTGTTTTGGAAGGCATATGATAAGAGAATTTGAATTTACCAGCAAACCCCTCTATTAACCAACTTGTATATGGACTGTCCTGACCCTAGATAAATTCAACAGGAAACTGAACTCCATTGAACTTCTATCATTGAATGCTATACGGTACCAAGGGATTTGCACTCCCTAGGATAAAATGCAAAAAGCAATGGGCCAAAGAAGGCCGTAGTCATCAAATGTTAGCTCATATTGCTCTTTATCTACTGAGTGGAGATGTTATACTTCAAAGTTCCAAATCCTAACTATTCAACCATACAAATTGATTGCCCAGAAACTCATCAATCAGAGAGTGGATGAAAGAAAATGCCGAGGAGAAGGACATTTAAGCATCAAAAAAAGAACTTGCAGCATGATTACCTCCCACGCATCTACCATTATGAAATCTGAACTTTTGCAGGCGAGTTGACACATTTGTATACGATGTTCAGCAGACACAAGGCCCTACAGAAAATGAAGCATGATATCACTTCATTTTATAAGTTTAGTAGGTCTTCAGTCAATTAATCAGAAAATTACAATTTCCTTAACGATCAGCTCCCACAAAATCTTGCAATTCAAATTTGCATCCATAGTCTTTGCATTGTTGAAAAATTCTCCAATTATAGTTTACGAGCTAGAATGGACATTATAGTTGCTTCGATTATTTCTATCGAAGATTCACACTATTGATATTCCATAATTGAATCCCATGAAAAAGATGAATTTTAAAAAATATGAAGTAATTAAATCCAGTAAGACTTGGTTTAGTAATCAAATTCAAATGAAGTTTATTATTTTAATTTATAAGATAGTTTTATAATAAAAAGATGCTCAAGAAATACTTCGTAATCAAACTCCTACTCTCCTTTTATTTGACAAACATTTTTGAATTCGTAAACCTAACAAGTAATCAATTCCTTGCAATATTTGTAATTTTTACTTTCATGCAAAACAGAATCCGTTATGCACAAAACATCAAGTTGGCCCTTTGTTGGACAAACAATCAAGTAAACAACCATTTTATATCTGGAAAGTTTGCAAAGCAATAACACCATCGGACATTTCCTAATACTTCAAAATGTAATGCTCGAGCTAGTTTATCAGACACAATAACAAACCGAGTACAAATCCTACTGTGCAAGGCATATGCATGATCAACCAATATTGAAAAATGATGCACACCCTCTTCTTATAAGCATCGTTCACAGGTGATAAATAGCCTCCGATAACATGATAACCTTCCGAACTCATTGTCAATGCATCTCTTGCCAACTCTACAACAAAATGGTGAGTCCATTAAGAGGCACTGCCAACAGTAGATATTCAAGAATAATAGAGGTTCTTTCACATAATTAATCCAATCTTCACCAACCTAGTACAGAATCGTTAGTCACTTGTAAGAAGGAAAATGTACAAGATCATTGTAGGATAATCAGCTAGTGCACAAAGGAAATATGATCATAAATGAAATTACCAAGCATTCGCAAGTGCATATAAGTGGGAGGATTAAAACTTCCAGTTGCAACTAAAACCACATATGTCTTCTCCCTAGTAGTCAAAAAGTATGAGAAAGAAAGATCAACTCAGTACAGCAGCAATATGTGAAACCTAACATTTGAGTTATATAAGTATCAACTACAATTGAAACCAAAGAATATTTAATTTTTTTTACCATGTACTTTTATAACATAGCAACAATCCAAAAACAAGCTAACCCTAGGACAGATACATAATTGTGATAAAAGTGTTTACCTTCCGAACCATCAAACAAGGAATTTCTGACTAAGAGATTATAGCATATACAAAATGAAGCATGTACAAGGAATTCCAACATACCAAAAGTTACTTAAAGTTAGCATATGATTACTTGATTGCACTGGTAGAGGAACCATCTGAAATGTTTGAGATCACATTTAATTTATCTAATGGCAGAGGAACATCCATGTTTCCTGCACAAATGAATCACAAATTACGCAAAGTTTAAAGTGGAATTACTATCCTAGATAAAATTATCAGCATTGAAACTTTAACACACTTAAGAATAAGGGAAGCGAACACAAACAAATTGATGAATTTATCTGAAGTGATTGAATGAAATTTTCTTACTTGAATAAAATTCTTGACGTATACAAACAAATAGGACATTGGGATTATGAGGAAAGATTTTACCTATAAATCTCAATGGATGATAGAAAGAGAAAAGCAGAAGATAGAAGATTGATGGGTGGTGATGGGGGTAGATGCCTAATGAAGCTACAAAGCAATTACAGTGGCCTGAAACCATGCGATACCAATGATAACTGATGAGCAAGAGATATAGAAACAGTCATGACTCTGATGAGTGAGAGACTCTTAATACAGTTTCTTTGAGTTGGGTGGGGAAGTTGGGGGAGGGGTTGGACTTTTGTTACTTGCCTTTCAAATTCACCATACAACCTTATTGTATTCGAATTTACAAATGTAATTCATAATTATTAGACATAATAATAAGATCTGGACCTAATTCTAGGAAATTTCATCCTAATCTTCTTTCACCCCGAACCCAATCCCCAATTTTAAATTATCTAGTTCCTACTTTATCCCAAGGCCCAACAATTTTCACATGAGATAAACTATGTCAACCCAAAATTATATACATATTTATCATCCATTTATGATGAATAGGAGACAATGTCCCTTCATCCAAAACGAAAATTTCAGCCAGGAATGTGTGCTTCACTAAAGTAGTTGAGAAAAAAATTTTATGTTACATCATTCATTCTATACTCAATATTGTTTCCAGGTAAACATCTGCATTAGGTTCAACTTACAGGAACTTGAAGGATTTTGGTTTATTGCAAACCAACAGTAAGATTCTCACAAACAAGAATGTCTGTGCTGCCATCTTCTTTTCAAATTCTATGATTATGATTGGCTCCTCTAGCAACAAGGTCCCAGCTTGAGAGGATTCTGGTCACAAAGGACTTACATCATCCCCAAAAATATAACATTCTCAGCCTATGCTTCCTCTTATCAGAAAAGTTTCTCACCAAAGACTTTTTCCTTCCTACATCATCTACAGAAACAGTATTTTATAACTTAAATTTGGCAAACCATAACCATTGGACAGATTTTGAGTAACTTTGTCAAAAGGTGGGGGCCTTGATGACCCTGTCTCGGAGCCAACAAACATTCCTAGTAACACCAACTGCTTGCCTATTGTCCTAAATCTAAGGAGAGCTGCATTGAATTTATGATGATGTATCCCATTGGAAATAAATTAATACACGCAATGGAGGAAATAATAAATGTGGGATTGAGAGAAGGATGATATTTATTGGCTCAAATCAAAAGTTGAGCTAATTTCCAAACCCAAGAAGCTCAGAGAGGGCTAAGAGTTTGAAGCAGAATAGGATAATGGAATCATCTCCGTATATAGCAAGACTAGCACACCAGTCAAAGGTTCCCAATAATTACCCGATATATGCTTTACACAAAACACAAGCATATTATCAATCTCTGAACAACCAAGCCTTGCATTACAAACATCCCAAAGAAACTCCAACTATTGTTGTCTATGACCCCATAATAAGCATTAACCTTAGCCACACTATATGTCCTTCACCAACTATATATATAAGCTAATACCAAGTTACCAACTAAATACATAGCATCAACCCTTACCCACACCGCTGCCTCCTAAGCCTTAACCATACCCACATTCACTGGCGGATCTAGGATTTTCCGCCTAGTGAGTAACAATAGATAATCAAACATGTAATAATTTTTTTTTTACCAAACAACCAAATAATAATACTAAAATAATTCAAATGTTGTACAAAATACAACCAAATTTTCAAATAATACTACAAATACAAATAAATAGTACTAAAAACTTATTACAATAGTTCTCGACGAGTTTATAACAACTAAAACAACAAACCATAATCAACAAGGACAACAACACTAACAAATCATCACTCACTAGACTTGTATGTTTTGTTATCATCCTTCTTCATTTTCAATATGAGAGAATGAGACAACTAATTCGACTAATATAATACATAAATACATTATGGGTATTTACCTAAATACTAACATAATAGCATTATAGCAAACTTGATTATGATAATTTTGCTTTTAAATTATCCCAATCAAAAGTGGGAGGTCCTAGAGTCTGTTGATAGCAATTTTTAATAGCGATATCTCAATACAATTCTTACCAAAAGTGTTTAGCCACTCAAAAACAGGATCATAAACCCTTTTAACCTAGCTCTTCGCCTCCATAAAAAAACTGTTAACAACTTAACATAGTTTATGGGATCAAATACAAATACACAATAACCTATTCAATCATTTTTCAATAGCAAACCAACATCAAAATTTAATCTTATTACAATTTTAACAAAATTGTAAACATAGAATTATAGAAATCAATTTCAACCCAATTGAAGCTGAAATGATCTTCCAATCACAAAGTAAATTTCAAACAATACCCAATTTCAAAAACACTTTCAAACAATACCTTGCGTGAGTTGCGTCCCTTGCGAAGTGAATGTGAATCTGCTGACTGCTCGGTTACGGTCGGCGGTCTGCTGACTGCTCGGCCTCGGCGTGCGGGCGTGGTCGACTGGTCCCGAGGAGCGCTGGAGCCGTGGAGGCAGCCAGGCAGGAGCAGACGAGCAGGCTCGCTGGCTCGGTCTGGTGGAGTCGTGGAGACAGTCTGACAGGAGCACCACTGCAGCAGCCGAGCAGGAAGAGTGCTCTTGGGCGTGGAAATTGAGTGTGAATCGGGATTCGTGAAGATTAAACAAACAAAATAGGTTTTGAAAAAGCGAGAATAAAAAAAAAAGGTGAGATACTTCTGTTAGTATAAGACTTGAACCTGGGTGTTGAGGGTAAGAGTAAGTCATCGTTACCGTTGAACCAGAGATACATTCATATTAGGAAATGCATCAAGTTATATCTAACCTTTGTTTTGGCCCACTGATGAGTCACCCCATCCGCCCCTGCCCACATCGCTATAAATTCTAAGCATTAGCCATACCCAAAACATCATATCATACATTCATACATATGTGAGAAGCAAAGAGTAGTCATCGCAAAGTTCTGATTAAACCTCAGATACCAAAACGGAAATCATGATGGCGTAATAGCTCCTTCCATAAACCATAAATCATAACCCCACCAAAAGAACAAATCAAAACATTATTTTGTCACAATTATTATACATGAATACCTGATAAATTACAATAACGACACCGGCTTCAGTAAAACGCTATCTTGATTCTATAAACTATTCATAAGCTTAAGATGAAAGATTATAAAACCAACATTTTGATGGTACAGGTGATCAATTTATGGTATCTGATTTGTTATTTCAAAAACTAAATCCATAATTTAACACAATAACTCAAATATACTGAATTAAAAAGGTGATGGACACGATATAAAAACCGATGAAATTGGGCATCGATTTTTATGGAAATAGCAGACAATTGAATTGGAATTTCACAGTTATTTAGGAGATTGTGAAGGTGAAGAAGAAGAAGGCGGAAATCTGCGATCCTCCACCCGAAGATGGCTGCGACTGTGCGAACAAGTTGAGTTTTGATCGTGGGGTGCTAGGGCCTTCGATTGTTTGGTTTCTACATTTTAACGTATCAATTTTAATTTTGCCTTTTTCTTCTTATTCGAAATATCATAAATTTTAAAGTTAAATTTTGACTATAAATTATCTCTAATTTAGTTAAAAAAATATATGTTAATTTGGAATATCTATAAATTTATTTCAATGTATATTTTTTAAATAATAGGGACTAAATTTAGATGTTATCCAACCAAGTAAAAAAAAATGAATTCTCTAATTACTTAATTAGTGTTGGACACACGTAATTAGGGATGAATAGGGAGGGAACTAGAGAATGATACTCCCTTTTATTTAGAGAATGTACGAACTATGAAATACTTTTTTAATTATGTATTCTTCCAAAACTTACTAATTACCAAGAAATTCATTGAATCTAGTAGGGGTGTTTAACAAAACAAACTATTCGAGTTCGGCTCGAACTCAGCTCGGTCTAATAGAGCTTGGCTCGAGCCTTAAACAAACCAAGCAGAGCAAGGTGTAGCTCGGCTCCAAATTCGATAACAAGCTCGATAAATTATAATACATATATATATAAGATTTGTGTAGTTCAGTAACTCAATTGTGTTTGAATTGTAGATGCCAACATACGTTGTTGTCCTAACTAGTGGAGAGCCTCTCCTCCCACATTGGACCAAATAAGAACTAGCTTAGCATAGAGCAACTAGTGGCCTTAAATAAGAAATAGCTTAGGATAAAGCACAACTTATGTAAATAACTAAATGGTTAATAGAATAATAGATCTTCAGAGAATTAAATTATACTGAAAGCATATATCCAAAAATGGGGTATTGATAACATATCGAAGAGCACAAGACAGATGGGAAATAATATTAGAATTAGATCACCAACATACTCAAACTTAAACGTATATAGTAGCTTGGTTGTTGTTCTGTTTGATCCGTATCGGTACTCAAAGCTAATGCCTACTGCTGCCTGCATTGAAACTAATTGTCAATATGCAATTGAGCGTATCTCCAAACCCCTCAGATTCAATCCGATCAAGACATGTTGATTTCCAGTAAGATTCTCATAATGGAAACCTATTGCACATACTAAGAAATCTTCATGATATAGAAGTTCAAAGCAACTCAAGTTTCACCAATAATCCCCACAAGAGCACTTGCCATCCCTGAAATGGTGGAACCGCTGGTTGTCCCTAATAATCAACTTCCTCCCAACAATCCTGGACATGATCTCAATGGCGTTGTGACAATCACCACATATCCGGAGGTTCTAAATAATCCTAAGGGGGGTCCTTGGCGGGGTACTAATCAAGCCATAATCCCACTATTTAAGGTCACTAGTTATTTCTTATTTAAGGCCACTAGTGGAGAGCCTCTCCTCCCACAACCTCCCCAGCTTATTCCAAGGAAACCCAAGCCCAGCAACAGCACAAGCAACATCCAAAAAAGTGGAATCATCAATGAAAAAAATGCACATTGGGCTTAAAAAAATTAAATGAGTAATTTGACAGTAATTAATCCTAATACTTTCATAGAAGAACCCAAACTCATTAATTGGATTGTATCTGCGAAACTTTTGGAAGCTTTTTCTGAAAGTGATGGATGAAAAGTGTACCTTTGACATGGTTTCGAAGAGAGAATGAATGGAAAGATATTTTTCAAATCATTGTGGGTTGAAATTCTTAGTGTGTGGCAACCTATGGAGAATGTCATCCTGGTTCGTTGGACTGTTCGTGAAACCCCACGAGTCCTATGGGAGAGCCGTGGTCGTTTTGATTGCATTTCAGAGACTCCAGAGTACAAGTTTGACAGAAATGGGAAGATTTATCAGCATAAAGTTCAAAGCATTGCCTCTATTCATCACGCGAGTTCCAGGAATTGATTTTGTCTCTTGGTTACCCTACAACTCCAAAGCCTACCTGCTTTAAGTTGTTTCCTCCCTTAGAAACATAGACATGTACATAAGGTCAACTTAGGATTGGGACATGTCACATACAAAATAGGTTGAGTAAAAGAAGATGCAAGACGTGTTAGGTCGAGTTAGGTCGGTCCAGTCCAAAGAAGATACAGAGCGAGTCGAGTTAGGTCGGTCCAGTCCGGTCCAAAGAGAGTATAATTATATATATAAAGGGTGATAGATTGTCCATATCACCTTCAATCTTTGACAGTAGACCATTGCCAAGTAAGTAGAAACATTAATTACTTGATAGGTGTAAAATGCTTGGAAACTATTAGTCCATTATTGACCCGACTTGACACATTAAAGACTTAATAAAACATAATGCTTTAAAAAACCGACTCAATAAGCCCATAATTAATTACATTTTTTTTAAAACGGGCCGATTAAGAGCCTTTTAAGAAATGAAACCCATAAGTGGTTACATAATTCTGACATGGATTTTTCACATAGATATGAGGCATAGACTTCTCATTGATCACAGATTCATATTATTGACCTGCCTACTTGATATTTAGCTAACAGGCATTTTTTCTACAAAATAATGAACTTATATCCTGCCTGCACTTGTGTTCAATGACCAGTGTGCAGTCTGCAATGGAACATATTTATGAATATATGGAGTACAGGAGAACGATTTTATGAGTCACCTTGAAGTAATGGTGCTCGCAGAAAAAGCTGGTAAGTACCAGACTTATTGATTAAGAGGATCTTTCCAAAATCCAATCAAACAAATTTGACCATTCAGAACTGTAATTTCCTTTATTTTGTCATTTAATTAAAAGACTTGGACGGATGAACACTTGGACCTACTCAAAAATCTTAGGCGGGGTCATATTGGTTTTTTTTTTTTTTTTAATTAAATTAATGTTCTAGTACGAGGATGGATTGAAAGGTGGTGAATCCAAAATACTAACATTTGTTATTTGTTTTGGTGGTGAGCTGGTCACAAATTCACAATACAATACAAACTTATTTAATGAGGGGTTGAGACTTAAGAGCTACAGCTATATTTCCAAATTCCAATCAACTTGCTCAAGTACTATACATTGCAATCAATTCGCACATCTTTATTTAAGTTGAGCTGAAACATCATACCGCTGTAATGAAGAATTCATTTGTGCAGTGTCACATGGCACAAGGGGCCACAAAAATCTCAGAAAGTGATTGGTTTCCATCATTCTGCTTTGATTAATTAACACTGACGGTGGTTGATGAGGAAGTAATATGCGCCTCATTATTACTTCTGGTGCCCGTAATCTTTACCCTGTCAATAAAATCTGAAAGGTGTTTGATTATAGGCCCATTAATCCACTAATTGATTAGGTGCATGATCTGAGCTTTCTATCACTTCTTTTTACACACATGACTTGAGACCATCGTGTTAAACTTTGTTTTAGTATGTCTATTCTACATTCCTACAGTCCGATGTAGAGTTGTACTATCTCTGTTGGAGCTTAGATCTTATATTTGAATTAATGAAAAACACTTGAAGCACTTTATATTAAAATATGTTGACTCTGTGTACTAGTCTCCAAATTTGGACTTGGCATCTTGGTCGATACGGCGTAGTAGTACTATATGCTTGGATCTTTCTTCGTACCATGCATTCCCACAAGAATAATTTTCTACATCTGGAATTTTGAAGAAGAAGCAGGTGATGGGCACCCAAGCCACCAACTGAAGCATTGGAATAAGTAATGGCAGCTCATTATTCAGCCGTATAAAACTCTAATTACACTTACAGTAATAATGACCAAAGGTTAAAATTTGTTTATTCAAATTTCTACACAATGCCATTAAGTTGGTTAATGGTTATGTTGTTAATTTTTTATTTACCAACATATAATTTAAGTATGTGAGGACTATGAGTCTATGACTAGAATATAACAAGTTGCATTTTGTTTTAAAATTCAGTAATGGGTATCTTACATCTCCTTGTGAAAAAGGACTTGGTTTGTTCACAATGAATCTCTGTAGTTTTAAGTAGAAACATTTATCAAACAATAAATATCAATGGATAGATATGAAATACACCCTCAATCCTACTAAATTTATAATATTTATATTTATACAGTCAAAATTAAAAAAAATTGGCTATAAATTTTCATCATGTTATAAATAATAATATATTCAAGTGAGATCTTGTTAGATGCATCTTAATATAAATTTTTAAAATATCAAATTTTCATAATTTTTTGTCCTACGGATTTAAAGATAAAAATGTTTCAAATTGTGTATTAGAGATTATAAGAAAATCAAATATAACAAACTTAGTAGGACGGACGAAATATCTTAATTCTTTAAAATTTTAAAGAGCAATATAAGATTTAGGAGCATTTCAGAAAAAAATGATGTCTGCCCAACGGACTATTTAAGAAATTCATCAATTTCCTAATCATCTTTTGGAAAAAAGTAAAAAGAAAAGGGTCGGTAAAGTCAACCCAAGCAACTCCAAAGTCCATAACTCCATACCACAACGCTGGCTGTAGTGAGTTAGTGAGCACCGCCTTGGAATCCTCTCTTCACTCTTCTTAGTTCTTAGTCAGACATCCGTGATTTTAAATAGAATACAGAGATTGACACATACAGCCAGCCTGATTTTCCCGGGGATTGCTTCAGATTCACTCCCTCTCCGCTTTCCCAATCTGAAGCAGCAACATTTAAAGAAACCTAACTTGTAACACACAACAATTCCCTCCCTTACTTCCTATTTCCTTTAACCAACCAACTAACCGCTTTCGCCTCCATCATCACATTTTTTGTACCGTTCCAATTATTTCTGTATTCAACCTGACGCTTCCTCCATTTCTCGTGCCATCTCTAGGGTTTGCAGAGATGGAAGTGGACCAAATTAAAGCTCTGCCTAGTTCTATGACCTTCGATGAGGCTTCTATGGAGCGGAGCAAGAGCTTCGTCAAGGCTTTACAGGTTCCCTTTCCCTCTTTTTTGGATCTGGATTTCCATGTCTGTGCTTCCTTTCTTTTGCTCTACTGTTTCATTTATTTTTATTTTTAAATTTTTATTATTATTATTATTATTATTATTATTATTATTTTGTTTTCCAGTCTCGTTGACTTAAATTGTAATCATTTAATTTGATGATGCAATTATCTGGATGAGTGTTGCGATGTTTTATTGGCTTTAATTGGACGTTTTCAAATCTTTGTATGATTTACAGTGTCAAATATATAATCCTATTTTTATGTTTTTAGAATTTGGAATGGTAGTTTGTTACTGACTTTGGACGAGTGCAAAAGCGGATACTATTAGCATTTAGATCAATAGGATAGCTGAATAGGTCCTCATGCCGATATTTGGATGGAAGTGTTGTGAATGCAAGGAGAATTGTGTTGATGGCGCCCGCTTTGGTTTCACAAAAGTTATGTTTGGGAAGAGCTAGATGGGTAAAGGAATGTTGCATTCGGAGAACTAGATTGAGTGTGATTAGGTCTCATGGATTGATTGTCCAACTTCCAAGGGTTGTCTGTCTACGATTATGGACTTAGGTTGTTAAGCAAAATTGCGGTTAACTGTTTGGTTTTCGGATCTGAAAATGTTATGAAGGTCGCGTTAAAGAGGAAACACAAGTTTAAGGTGTAAACCTAGAGGGTCATACTGCCTAGAGTTTAATATATACTTTTCTTGTTTATAAGTGATAAAAATGTTGACTTTGTTTCTGAGTTGTCTACCCCAAACATAGAGTAAGAGTGGAGTGATTTGATAGTGCCTCACCGCCTCCTAGGATGTCCAGTCTTAATTGCTGGGTGAATTTTGAAGCTTAATAATTATAAGCTAGAAATGGGATGCATTTCTACTCTTATAACAATAGCCTCATGCATCTTTTCCCATGAAAGGAGTCCTTCTGGATGGGTAATCGGACTAATCGCTCAGTTGTTGATAATCTTGAGCTGAGAGTTCTGAATGGACTCTTTATCTCACGAGATATGTCACTGAGAAGAGGGAAAACATCATGTTTATTTGCCGAGGTCTATGTACTTCCCTAGTTCTATCTTCATATAATAGTTTGGTAAAAGGCAAAGAACTGTACTATGCAACATATAGTATAAAAGTCTACAAAATATTTCCTTGACTGAATCTGCCATGTCCTGCTGGAGGACTTGTTCCGTTTGAGTTACTCTTTGTAGCTAAGCTGCTATCGAATTTCAGAGAAGTGGGGAACAATATCTAAAAGGTGGTTTTATTGTGGTGGAAAGTATAATTGCTGAGTTGAACTTTATCATTAGCTACTAACGGATCGTTGGTAGGTGTTCGTAAATCGTGGGAAGGGCAATGAATATGAGTTTGATAATGTAATCCTATGTTCATTATAGAGTACCTTGGTAAAGGAACTCCATCCCCAATGTGATTTTCTTCACAAGCTTGCATTACCACCCAATACTGTCTCTCAAGTACCATGGATATTGGCATGAGGTTTTCTTCACCAAATTACTTATAAAACCGATACCATTTCCACCATTTATTACTGTCTACCAAACTGGCTGTAATAGTAAAAGAAAAAGATATTACATTTGCCATGATAGATGATGTGTTTAGTTTAGGACTATGATCTGTTGTGGGTTGTTGCTGTAGACTTTATTGAGGTACTTCTCACTGTTGCTGTGGAAAGATCTATTTAATCATTTCTACTGTAGCTATGTGATCATTTCTTGTATCACAATTCCCCCAATTAAACTGCTATTACTGGTAACTCATTAATGTTACTGGGGTAAGGAAGAATGGTAGTAATCCTGCATGGAGCTGACAGAACTTTTATAATATAATGCTCACTTAAAAGCTGTATTTGGTGTGACTAGTCAAGTATTGTGCTATTGCTGTGCAGGAACTCAAAAATCTGAGACCCCAGCTCTATACTGCCGCTGAATACTGCGAGAAGTCATATCTTCATAGTGAGCAGAAACAAATGTAATGTCACAGCTTGATTATTCTGAGATTTTTTTGGTAACAATCGGTGGAATCTTTTAGTTGTTTATTGGCCTTTGGTCTGGTTACTCTAGTGCTGTCATGGTTTCAGTATCTCTTGCCATTGCTTTTCTACCCTTATCCTAGGACATTGGGGACTTTTTATGAGCATATTGATCCTTAATTTGCGTTAAACCGAAAATATCAAATAATATATTGAAATAATTTGGTAAAAATATTGTCTTAGTTCCAGTTTGTGGGCGAAAAAGTTTAGTAAAGTATGGCTACAAACCAAACTTGGGAGTTGGCACAACACAAAGTGCATTGTTTGAGAGCCTGAAAGTATGGGCTGCTCTTCTTCCTTGTGCTTTTTTTCCTCCTTCCCTATTTGTAATGTATGCATCTGTTTCTAGCAGATGCTTGTTGTACTTTTGTCAACCTAGTTTTCTATCCTTCATATTCTATTTCTGCTTTCTTTCCTCATATTTTCTGTGAATAATGCTACAGGGTATTGGACAACCTAAAAGATTATGCTGTGCAAGCCCTTGTCAATGCTGTTGACCACCTGGGCACTGTTGCCTTTAAGTTAACTGATCTTCTTGAGCAACAAACATCAGATGTGTCAACTACAGAGCTGAAAGTAACATGTCTAAATCAGGTATAGTCTATGCTCCCTGTGGGTCATTGTGCTACCATTTAGCCCTGTACTTGAGGCAGGACTTTTCTTACGTTTTCTTGTTTTCCTTTTTTTCTCGGAGCTAATTTCTTCATCTCTAGAAACTTCTCACATGCCACACGTATATGGAGATGGAAGGCCTTAGGCAGCAGCAACTTTTGGCTATTATTCCAAGACATCACAAACGCTATATATTGCCTAGTAAGGAACATTGTAAATTAGCCACAACAATTCTTTTTGCCCTTAAAAAAAACAAAGTTTCTCTGTTGTTGACACCTCCCTCTTATTTTATGTTCCTGTAGATTCTGTTAACAAGAAGGTACACTTTAGTCCTGCTACACAAACTGATCCTAGGCAAATGCATGTCCTGGCAAGACCTCGTGTTCATCCTTCAGGTGCTTAATTTCCTGTTCTGGATTCCTGAGGATTTAAATGCTAGCATCTTTCCTCTTTGATTTGTTCAGTTGGTGTTCGTTGTTAAACCATTCAGGTTCACCTGGATCAAAGACTCTCTCTTGGCACCTTGGCTCTGAATCAAAGTCTCCTTTGAAAAGGAATCATAAGACTGTTTTCAGGTTTAGTCTGATCTTTCATGGAGTTTTAGCGAGATATAGAGATATTATTATCATGTGATGCTGGTTAATTATATTGATTGAGCTCTTGTAATATTTCAGAAAACATATTTTGTGACTTAACTCCCTGTTTCTTTCCAGTGGCTCTGAAGTCCAAAAGTCTTCTCCTAGATCTCCTGCAGTATTCCAGCTCCTAGGTATGTTACTCAGCTTATATAACCTTCTTGTAAAACATAATTGTATAGCAGGCTAGTCGTTAATATTTGTTTTCTGTCATTTATGAAGATAATGACGATGGTTTCCGGGCTAAGTCATTAGGGATCCATGCACAGGTGCCTAGTGGAGATCCAGCTGGGGCTTCATTACAACCCTATGGTGCCACGTGCAAGGTAATGAGAAATAAGTTTGGACTTTCTATCCGCTATCTACTTTTTCTGTAAGTATGCTAATTTCATGAACATACAAGATCTTGATTCTTTCTGTAGTTATTTGTAATACTGAAAAACCTGAGGAGTAGAAATGGAGAAATATAAAGAAATTTTGGGGAAAGGTGATAGTGGATTGTTATCCGATGCAATCAATCCTCAAATTGAGCATACAATCCCAGACTTCAAAGTGGCTGGACACTTCTAATCTCAAACTAAAATAAATCAAATTAAATTTCTCAATAACCTTTGATGATCTCTCTGTAATCTTTCTCCTCTATATAGAGCAGTTCTCCTTCTTTATCTCTAACTAACTCATTAGCTTCATCTCCAAAGCTAATCCTAACAGACCAATGATGCATTACCAATAGGTCTCATTTCCCTATACCAACGCATTACACTTTCCTAAGTCCATTTATATCCATGTTATTTCTGAGCATATTAGCAAGCTGTTTTTCATACTCATGCTTCAGAATTGCAAAATTCCTAGAGTAGAACTTAAGATGGAAAACTGTGTTTTATGAAAGTTCTAGTCTAGAAAGTTCGATTTTATGTCTCGAGCTTCAATAGCTGCATTCTGGATCCCTGGTAGAGTGCTCCCATAAAACAAACAATGAGAAATATACTCCAGATTTATTATGAGCTCATTAATGTACAAATTATTGCAAGTGCTTGACTCATCATACAAATAAACCCTTGTGTTATCAGTGTTACTAATATTTGATATTGCAGGATTCTGCAACAGACTCCAAGGTTATGACACCATTCAGATCTTTTGACAACTCTCGCCAAGCGATTGTAAAGGCCCCTGTTCGCCACAAAAGTATGCTGTCAGCTTTCTTTGTCAAACAGAAAACACCGAAGCTCAAGACCGGTAAAGTGGTTTGAGAATTTGACTTCCAGTCAAGAAGATTCTCTGATTGCCAACTGTCACAAAGCTGAGAGGAGTTTCGATGAGTTGCCATATCTGATAAAAGTACTTCAGAATTACTAAACCCTTCAATCCATTGACTGGAACCTGATTGAGACTTCCCTTTTACTTAAATTTCTCATTTTGCTTGCCAATTCTGTGGTTCATGTCCTACTAATAGATTAAACATATTGTCGATGTGAATTTCTTTGTAAAAAAATAAATAAAATCCTCCTGCACTACTTAATGCTGTAACCTACTATTGAGTGAGCTGTGGCTTTGGGATTCATGTAAATCTAATAGTGTGATGGTAATCTTTTGAAATAATCATGTACGAAGTATATCTTGGAGGTTTATGTTAAGAGTCATTAGTATCCATTACACTTTATCCAACAACCAGCAATGTTCATTTGATATGTTCAGAATTTTAAACTACTGAATTTACTATGTAAATGGTGATGATCATGGAATTTGCGATATTGCTATGTACTGATATGATACGTTGGACAAAATTGGGTGATCTTTTGAGTTGTACAGTTGGAGATTCAGTAACTTCCTCCCTTCACTGATTAGCATTGATCTCAAACACTAATAAGCTCCACCTGTTTAATACGGGGTACTCCATATTAATTATTGGTTGTAGTTCTTTGGTGGGGTTGAGTCATGTCATGTTCGATTCGTAAATCTCTACTCTAACTTAAGTAATCAATTGTATTTCGTAGTCTCGACCGGTTGGCGTAAAAAATATCTCAAAAACAATGTATAATGATCGCCTTTACTTGTTTAGGATAATCTTGCATTCGAAAACATTTTGATATGCATATCATGAGTCTTATAGAGTTATAATATGTCTTAGAAGTGATTATAACCATTTACTTTGACTTTAAACGCTAATTTTAACCCATATCCAAAACTTACAATTAGGTCTTAAACTCATTGTAAGGCCTTTAGAGAACAAATGGTGTTAAATGATTCAACCCTCTTCATATAATCCTTAGAAGCATTACCTTTATTTTAATTCTATTTTTTTTAATGTATCTCAAAAATGATATATTTACTTTTAAAATGGTCGTTTTTAACAAATTTGTACCTAGTGAGAATCACTTTGGTAGGATTATCATGGGTCATTTAAGATCACATCAGACCCTAGTTAGAAATATTAAAACCATATACTTTAACTCTAAATACAAATTTTAACTAAATTTCAAAAACTTTTACAAGTCTTAAACTCGTTGTTAGCGTCATTGGAAACTAAATATAAGGTATTTAATGGTTTTTTACCTTCTTATATGACCCTAAGAAACATTCAATTCCTTAATCAATTCTGTATTTTTTTTCAAAAAAAATTCTCTGTAAATTTGTATTTTCGTATAATTTGTATCAAGTATAAATTTGTGTTTATATTTATACTGAATTTTTAATATGAAATATGACATATGTAAACATGACATGTTAGTTTACGTTCCCTCTTAATAACTTTACAAAATATTACATATATATATAATTATACATTTTCCCTATGTGGTAGAATGTAATTGATTAAGGAATTATACTTTAAAAAAAAATTCTTTTATATATTTAATTAGATTATGTGTAGAATGTAATTTAGGTAACTTAATATATCATCAGCACATCAATAAAGTAAATTGATAATAACTTTTTTCATCTCTTTTAGGTTTATCAAAAGTCACTAAAACATATTCATGTGTTTGCTATAAAGAATGTTCTTTGTAGGGAGATTTTCAAATTTTTTTAAAAATTTATAGTAAGCCAACATGTTATATTTAATTTAATTAAAAAATACAAAATATTATTTTTATTACATAAGAACATATCATATTATATATTAAATAACTTATGATCAGTAAAAATCAATTCTAAAAACACAAGTAAATCATTAAATTTCTTAAATTATTAAAAATTAGTTATGATAAAAAAAATCAATTTATATTAATAAAGACTAATATTAATATAATAAAAATTAGTTTAACTTAGCTAGCTTACGAAGTAGAAGTAGAAGTAGAAGTATTATCTTTGACAACCATCCTCAAATCCAAGTTTTATCTATTCAGTAAATTTCTTCCATGGTTCTCTGATCTGTGATCTTCAGCAACAATGGCGGCAGCGTCCCTACATCAAAGACAATCACACACACTGCTAACAAACCCCAACTCTGTCTCTCATCCTCTCTTCTCCTTCAGCAAACGATCTTCAACCCTCCTCACTCGCACAAACCTCCTCCTCCTTTTCTCTCTCCTCATATTCCTAGGCTTCTTCTACCCTTACTTGGGAATCTCCCAGTCCCTTTTTTCAACTACCCACTTCGCTGATCAGTCCAAATGGCGGGATTACTCACTCAAAGATGCGGTTTCGTTTATTGGGAAAAATGGGACTGTGATTGTTTGCATCGTTAGTGAGCCTTACTTGGATTTCTTGAACAATTGGTTGATTAGCGTTACGAGGCGTAATCATCAAGATAAAGTCTTGGTCATTGCTGAGGATTACAACACTTTGTATAGGGTTAATCAGAGGTGGCCTGGTCATGCTGTGTTGATCCCTCCTGTTCTTGAGTCTAATTCTGCTCACAAGTTTGGTTCTTTGGTATGTTTCTTGTTTACACTTCTATTTGGTTGTGATTTTGTTAATAATTGTGGGTTTTGGGTTTAGGTCTAATTTTAGATCATTGAGCTTGTTGTTGTGAAATTATTATTGATTCAATGGTATGGGTTGTTACATTGTAGAATTTTTGCTAGTTTATGTCGATGCGTTGAGTTTGGAGTTGATTATATATATGCCAATTACTCACACTGAAACTTATGCTTTGATAGTGAAAGAGGAGTAGCTAAGCTTTCAGTGTATCCTTATCGGCTTCTCTCAGAATTGACATGAAAGGATAGTTTTCTTTATTATTATTATTATTATTATTATTATTATTATAAAAAATTACTGAGAGGAGGTATGCTGTTTGTGCGAAATTTATCTTATTAATATCTGTATAAAACTCTAGAAAGCAAGAGGGGTTGAGGATTGCGTTCCATTACATATGTGTTCAAATGAGGCGATACTGATATTGCCACTGGTCAGTTTTTCTCTGTACACATGGTTGGCTTTTTTGGGAGTTATTTTTTTTCTAGGCCATGCTTTTTGGAGTGTTAGATGGATGGATGTTGGGCCTTGGAATACTAGGAGTCAATTAGGGGGTAACAAAAGGTATTAATGGATGGGTGGTGGACATGTTGATTGTTGGAATTTGGTGGAGGAATTTCTTACTTACCCCCTCTGTTTAGAAGTAAATCTATTACCTTTTTCAACTACTCTTAGTAACAGCTTACCTTCTGTAGTTATTCCTCATTTCATTATGCAACCCTGAAGGATTGCCTTCTGTAGTTATTCCTCATTTCATTATGCTACCCTGAAGGATTACCTTCTGTAGTAGCATGGCCCTGGTTTATTTGTTTGTGAAGCTAGGTACACAAATCTCAGCAGTCACTGACCTATCCGTTCTTCTTTTATATTGATTACGGTCTTTAAGGAAAGTAGTCTTATGATAATGAAATATTCTGATACTCAAATCTACTTTCCTAAGGTAGGAGTTTCAAGATTGGAGAGAGTGAGAGATAGAAGGAGGGAGAGATAGAGGAAGATCTGGATTACTTTCCTAACAGTTCTTGGGCTGCGGACATGTTTTTGGATTCTTACCTCCAAATTAAAGAAATTAAGTCTTCCTGATTGCTGAAGTTAGCTTTTCTTTCTTTGAGCTTTATAACCATCAGGTTGAACATATGAAAGCCCAAAGCCCCCACAGGGGAAGCTGGTCCTATTTCCAAAAGGCTCTTTTCTATTTTTGTAATTTAATGGGTAGCTTTCAATGAATACCCTTGCCCTAGATTTGATATTGGTGAAGACAAAAAAAAAATATATTAACTTTGAGTTTGTGACAAGATGTTTGGAGAAACTAACACACTGGTTAGCTGCCTAAAATTGAGGGGAACAAGGGCAATAAGAAACGGGCAGAACACTACTTGCAGCCTGGCTAAAAAAGGTCCACAAGTCTGCAATTTGGCTTGCTTCTTGATGTTGAACTTTTATTGTAACTGAATCTGAAGTCATTTGAACCCCCCTTCAGCAGAAGATATATAACATTACAGCCTCTAAAGTCTGAATTAATTTGTTTCCAGCTATCAACTGTTGGTAAGGCATTATTTTTCCTAGATGCAGTTTTTATTTTCTGCCTAAAGTTTGATGTCATTCCTTGAAAACTAGGACATGTAGTAATAACCACATGAAGTATGGAATTAGGCATGACTGAGCAAACTTTTGTGAAGGTAACCCTTTCGGGGGGGTGGGTGGGGGGGTTGGATTCTTATAGGAGCCTAGATGATTGCTTTTAGGATTTTGTTGGTAATTTCCCATTTATAAAATTAGAGCTTATATTCCAGAGTACCTTCCACATTTGAGAATGTCCCCTACAGGATTTCCCTGATTCAAAACATGGCCCTTATATTGCTTTCCTTGGGTACCACTTATGGCTGTTGCTGGAAGCCTGGAACAATAAATCTGGATTTTGTTTTCATATGCAGACTTTATGAATTTTAAACATTTTCAAAAAGCTTCTCTCTAATTGTGCACTTTAGCATGGTCATAACGGTATTTTTTTATATATCTCATCTTTGGTTGACTTTGTTTGTATGTAGTTGTACCCTAGGTCCAGAAACTGTCCACAAAAATTGGAGGCAGGGAAGCTGTAATAATTTCTGTCAGCTGTTTCATCGTGACATTTGATAGTTTACAGTTCATTTTGGTGATGATGATTCTGATCCTATTTGTGTACACATCATTCTGCTGTAAATGGATAAGTCTTATAATCACTGGCAAACTATTTATGGATCAATCTTGTAAGCACCATTCCCGTGTCAATGCCTAATCATTTATATGTGCAATATGTACACCCTGGTTGAACTTTTTCTTCATCCCCTATTCTGGTATCAAGAAGGGGTTCTTTTAGTATCCAGATATCACCAATAATATTCTTGCGTGTTTGTAAGCACTTGTTTAATTATTGCTGACATCTGTCCATTTGTGTAGGGGTTCTTCAATTTTACGGCTAGGAGACCTCGTCACCTTCTGGATATATTGGAGCTTGGATATAATGTTATGTACAATGATGTTGATATGGTTTGGTTGAAAGACCCATTTCCTTATTTGGAGGGAAATCATGATATCTACTTCATGGATGATGTAGCTGCGGTATGTAAGCTGCTACTCCTTGCTGTTTCACTCTTTTTCACAAAATACATGTCTGAGTGCTACAAACTGAGGTTATTTCCAAATATTCAAATCCTTATACATATCTACACTAGGTGTCTACTATACCATACAGCAATCAGCAGATATGCACTTGTTTCTCCTTTGATGTAAAGAACTTTGCATGGACATGATCATCACTGTTAGGTTGGGCATGTTCTTATTTTGACCATTGACTACTGACTATAGTGATATTACCCAGGGATCTGTGTAAAAGATGAAAACGTGCATCCTTTAGTGACATTCATCCTTGTTTCTGCTTCTTACGTCTAGGTGAAGCCTATGAACCATTCCCACGCCTTGCCACCTCCAGGGAAAAAGGGACGGCCTTATGTTTGTAGCTGCATGATTTTCCTGCGTTCCACAAGCGGTGCCAAGTTGGCTATGAGAAAGTGGCTTGAAGAGCTTCAAGAGCAGCCATGGACCAGAGCAAAGAAAGCTAATGACCAGCCTGCTTTCAACTGGGCATTGATGAAAATAGAAAATCAGGTTGCTTTTCTGATGACCCTTTAATTCCCCTTTTGCTTGTGCTTAACCATCCGTCTTCCGTCTAATATGCATAAGCTCCTCTTACATATGTTTACTCCAATGGATTTATTTAAACTAAGTATTCATTGCCAAAGTATGAATCTTGTTTCCAAAGTATCCGTGATAATCTCTAGTAAAGTTTAGGGTCCTCTAGAAAATGTAACCTTTGCATCCTCACAAACTCGGGTGGGAAAAAGGAACAGTAAGTATGAACTAGACTTTGAGACATGATTCTCAGTTATTCTTTAATATCTAACTTCTGGGTATTCACTTTGTTATGCTTCTTACACACTTGGTTTATTCTTCTTGAAAAGAAACATAATACCAAACAATGTAAATATCATTCACTTTTGTAAATCTGTAAGTAGTATTATATGTTTCTGTCAAGGTGACAATATTTTTCCAGAGATACTCTTGAGGCAAACCTATGGCACTCATAGTGGTGCATTCTGAAATGAATTTACAACAGGTGGACATGTATCTTCTCCCACAGTCTGCATTCCCAACCGGAGGTTTGTACTTCAAGAACAAGACATGGGTCCGTGAAACTGAAGGCTCACATGTTATAATTCATAACAATTACATACTAGGATTTGAGAAGAAAATAAAGCGTTTCCGTGATTATGGCCTCTGGCTAGTTGATGAGTTTGCGTCGGAATCTCCACTAGGAAAGCTATAGAAAAATCAAGGGCTTGGTTATGATTTGGGTGCTTTACCAACTGCAATCGTGATTTGGCTCAGCTTCGGCATACTAAAGCTACTAGCTACAGGCCCTCAATGGCATAGCCTCCAAATTTTTGGAGCTGCAGTAGAATTCAAGCGAGCTCATATCAGCGAGTGTATGGCGATTTCCTGGCTCTTGCTTGCTGCCCATGTTCCGGAATATCTACAGCCACCAAATTTCGCGCTGATGGAAATTGTTAGTATACCACTTTACCCATAGGATCAGAGGCATCACATTTAGGCTGATTATGTTGTTGCTGATGACTGAATTAGAGTTTTCGTTCATAAAAAACATCAGAGGATACTGAATGAGAGTAATTATACCTAGGAAGTTGAATTGTATTGTATTGTATTGTATTGTTTCTTTTTCACGTAAAACTTTGATTATTTATTCTTTTTACCGATCAGTCTCCAAAATACGCATACTTATACCAAAATAGTACTCCGTATTCTGCAATGTCTATTTTGGACATATACACTGATTAAGGAATATACTTGATGTAAAAAGAGAATGACTACTGGTATAAAAGCAATGCCTTCCACATACTCTTTGTTGGAGCCTTGGAGGGAACATACCTTTATTACGGAGCATGTGACATAGTAAAACTGGTTATATTATAAATTTTGCATTTAAAACTCCCAGTGAATTAATAATATCGTAATATTAGCTTGTTTTGGATGCAAGACAAGCTGCCAAAAAGACATAGCAAATTTTAAATAAAAATGCGTTTGCCGGGAGTCGAACCCGGGTCTATTGCTTGGAAGGCAATTATCCTAACCGTTGGACTACAAACGCTTAGATGACCTCAAAAGCTATCTATAACTATATAATACTAAGTATAAAGATCTGTTTACTTTTTTTCCTTTAACATCCCATAACCATATTAAAATTAAACACGAGAAACATTAAAAGCTAAAAGTCTCACTGAAACCACATGATAATAGCCTTATTAACCTGATCTCTCCTCATAATTAGGAGATAACATACTTGAAATTGAGTTGTAAAGGATTTAATTTTCCCAATAATAATTAGGCTTTAATTTTTCCAACGTATTTATAGCTCCAGGTTTGAGAACTAAAACTAGGACGACTACGAAAAAATGGTGAGTCACACGTCATTCCAACTCATGACAACATAACACGACCATAAATTGCAAAGCCGAAGAAGCATAACAAAAAACTGAACTACCCTCCCCCCACCTCATACTATTCAAAGTAGATACTATCTCCTACCCCACTTCCCGCCGTACCTATAGATTTGTTCCATGTACCATCCATCTATAGAATTATATATAGAGGCAATTCCCTAACAGACTAATCCAATCGAAGCCACATCAAAAGCAAGAGGAGGTTGACAATAATTCTCTAGAGGGTGCAAGAAACGTTATTCTACCCCTTTTCTTATTAGTGAAAGAAGTGTTCTCGCCAATACACTTAGCAATCAAAGATAAATACAAGACAACATCCCTCACTAGATAATTAAACGCTTTATTAATCCTACTTGTCCTAGGAGTCCAAAGAGTAGCCATAAACAACACCAACCTAGGGCTCTCTTCCATCCATGCTATAGAAAATCTAGATATGGTAAGAAAGTCAATCCCTAAAGATTGACCCTCATTGAAATTTGAGACTATAGCCAAATATCCACTCCTCCAAACATGAATTGCAAATCGATAAAATCTAAACCTATGAGCAACATCTTCCACATCTAAACCAAACTAATGACACTCCGGCTAAACCCCTCTATTCCTCTCTAGTATGAAAAACCTATAGTTTTCTATACTTACATATGTATCCAGAAACAACCAATAAAGAGAATCTTTATTCTGCACAATAGGGGTTTCAATATTTACTTTCGTGAACAACTTTCTAAATAGAAAATTTTTCAAGGAAATTTTGACATATGTTATCTAGCTTTTACATGTACCTAAAATGTCGAAATTGTTGATGATGTGTAAAATATGAAGTATTTCCAATTACAAAGGCTTATCTTTTCAAAATTATCCTTAATTGTGGTGGATGCAATATTTTCTTAAAACTATTTTTAATACTTCAGAGGTTGAAATTAGTATTTTGGGTTTTTCAACAGAGAAGTTAAAAAAATGTTCCAATTGAAATGACGGATCTGGTGAGGACATGTCTATGTGTTTGATGTTATGCATTAAATCTTCCAAACTTTCCGTAATATGACAGGGTTGGTCGATTGGTGTAACTCTCCATTAATCTTCAGTATAGATTCCATTTTTTTTATATATTGCTACCGCTCATGTTTCCTAATAAAATAAAATGATAAAAATATTTGGTACACATCATTATATCCCAAAACTAGTATGTGCCCGTATCATAGCACGGTATTAATATTTGTTTAATAAAGCGGTAGAAGTTTAATTAATGTTAAAGTGACTCTAATTTAGTTACCTATATTCGGCTAGAAAATTGGTCGACGTAATTTAGTGTATATCGAATTTTAAAATGCAAATATTGTACAAATTTTCAAGAAGATAATATTATTATTTTTCTTTATGTTAGTAACTGATTAATTTTATAAGCATGCTTTTTTGTTGGGGAACTAAATTGAACATTCCTAAGTTTGGAAGCATGTTTTCTCTCTTTTACATTTGTAACGTACTGATTTGATTATCATTATGATTATTTAATAACAAAGATAAAAAAAAAGTTTATATTTTGTAAAGATACAATAAGATTAATCCATAAACTTATACTTTGTACACACAATTTTATATCATATATCAATAAAAAGATGTGTTTCATATGATAAGCACAGAAATATAAATCAATATGATTATTTTAGCCTATATCCTAAAGTTGGCAAAATTTACCCGATCTATAATAATCAAATTTTTTTTTAGACATGGTTAATAATCAATTTAGATGTACATCATGTTCGACATTAGATTACATGATTAACGTTAGGTGATCCAGTACCAATTTAACATCCCTTTGCCAACAAAACAAAAGAAAAGAAAATAAAAAAGCAATTTACCTTCCAGTGATCCTCAACAACAATTTTGATGAAGGCTGACTTTACATAGAATAACTTGACAACCATCCATGAGAGTGAAACATCATAATGGGCATTCCTAGGTTGAATAATTCGGTCCAAACCAACTCTTCTGTTAAAAAGTATCATGTTTGCACATCTGTCCATAAACTAACCCTATACACTGTTGCACCATATCATTTCTCTTCCTCCAATTTTTTAGTCGACAGTTATTCTACAGTATAAAATATCTCCCCTTATACTTATCATTTGTAACTCCTAGCGGTTATAATTTAGTCTTATGTTTTTTTTTATCATTTGTAACCTCCCTTTCTTTTAGTTATGATTTAATTTCGGTTATTTTTATATAATATAATGATAATTTGTGATGAAGCTTAATTTATATATAAAGCAACCGATATAGTAGTACTAATGTTGATGAATATTCTTTGGTACCTTTTGGGGTTCAAGTTAAAAGATACCTGAAGGGTGAAGGCCACAAAATCCTTGGAGTTGTAGGGGCAACAATAACTTGGCAATTTTATTCCACGATCCCCTTTTATCCGTGACATTGAGGCCCCTCTGCAACTCGGCAGTGACTCACTAAGTCATCACCGCTTTCTCAACAACAGCGTCGGCTAAAAGCTTTCATATTCAAAAAGTGCAAAGTTGAAATGGGTGGAGGGAGAAGAAAACCAGCTAACAAATCAAAGACTGGAAGGCACAATAATCAATCGTTGTTCATAGAAGGCAACTTATTGGCTTCCTTGGATTTCCCGCATTCTTCATCATTGAGGTTTCTCCCTTTCCCTTCTTCCTCCTGAATTTCATGTTTTTGCTTTTTTAGGGGGATACATTAAATGGTGATCTGATAAGCAGGAAATAATCCAAATAAGAGATCCAAGAATTTCAAATATGGGTCGAATTCTTATTCTAATCCTACAGTTAAAAAAATAGAAAAAAGAAGAAGATTGAATTGAAGAAGGATGGATGAGAATGGAGGAGTCATATCGTACATGGTTTTCGGGGATATCAAATTTGTTGAAGACGAAATTTTTGTAAAACTGATTAAAGTTGTCAATTATCACATTCAACTACGGTTTTGTAATTTTTTTCCCGTAGTATCAGTTATCACTCTGTATGATTTATCATTTCCTTTTTATATTAATCGAAGCTATTTGGTTTTAATTTTATTCATCCAAACCTACAATTAATTATTTATCCAAAGCAATTTTTTGGAACTTTTTTATATTTTTTACCTGAAGTAACGACAAACCTCTATTTGGCTTTTGGATACCTCACATTATTCACTGTGTCTCTTATATTTATTCCCTTATCATATGAAACACATCTTTTTATTGATACATGTTATAAAATTGTGTGTACAAAGTATAAGTTTCTGGATTATTCTTATTGTATATTTACAAAATATTTTTTTTTATCTTTGTTATTATATATTTATATTCATAATCAAATCAATATGTTGACAAATGTAAAAGAGAGAAAACATGCTTCCAAAATTAGGAATGTTCACTTTAGTTCCCCAACAAGAAAGCATGCTTCCAAAATTAACCATTTACTAAAATAAAGAAAAAAAATAACATTATCTTCTTAAATATTTAAATATTTGTACAATATTTGCATTTTAAAATTCGCTAAACACCAAATTACGTCTCCTAATTTTCTAGCCGAATACAGGTAACTAAATAAGAGTCACTTTA
Organism: Dysphania ambrosioides; assembly: GCA_026401315.1. Lineage (NCBI taxonomy): Eukaryota > Viridiplantae > Streptophyta > Magnoliopsida > Caryophyllales > Amaranthaceae > Dysphania > Dysphania ambrosioides. The sequence continues at coordinate 33,078,266 of CM048657.1, read as the reverse complement.
ACATTAATCGAACTTTTACAGCTTTATTAAACAAATATTAATATCGTGCTATGACACGGGCACATACTAGTTTATATTATTAATTAAATATCATTTTTCCCTTCTCAATTCTAATATTTAACTATTCATTTGATACAATATTCCTCTTTTATCTTTAAAACTCATTTTCAATGAACCATTATATTTTTTTTCCTATTCCCATTTATGTAACACCATGTAATTTATTTTATTATTATATTATTATTATTGTTATTATTTCTCTCTTATTTAATCTTACTTTTGCATTGGTTCCTTCCTTAATTTCAAATAAGAAGAATAAAAATAATCCAAGGGAGTACTACTTATTATTTTACTTGCAACTAATTATAAGTTCTATTAGTAAAATATTCAAAATATCAATGTATGAAAAATGGAATCATACTCGCCAACAAAATGAACATATGTTATATGAAATATTAATCATGAATGTACTTATTTCTCTGTGAGACATTTTAATACTTTTTTTAGCATTTTCACTTAGCTTTCTCTAATAATTATGATTAATAATAATTGATAAAAAGATTTCTTTATTTTAATTTTTCACTTTCTAAATAATTATTCTATTTAAATCATTCTTTCCTATGTATAAAGTATCATATATAATATATTTTTACATATTAGGTACGTTCTATTCGACTTATTTTGACTTGTACCCTATTTTGGTCACCTTGTTCCGACTTCTTTCAATAAAAAATGAGATAAGATCAAACAAGAACATATAAGATCAAAACAATATAATATCAGGGAAACAAAGGTATCAATGAACAATGTATATTTTATAACTAAAATAATTTTCAATAAGATCAACTAAGTTAATATAAGATCATGATATATAAGGGAGGAATCAAATGAGAAGAGTGCCCTTTAAATAGTAATATCCAATGCATTAAATTTCACATAAAAAAGTCATTATAATAATAAAAAAAAGTCACTATAAATAAAAAAATAATTTAATAGTTAAAAAAGAATCATTATATGAACATAAAATATCATATATCCTTTGAAACTAAGAGATAAAAGATCAAAATATCAAAAATATCTTCTTATCATTCTTATGCCAAGGGTTTTTTTCATTTTAACTCATATATATATTTAAAGATACTTTCTCTAAATTTTTTTACTAGTATCACTACTGAAAAAAATGCTTGACAATGCATATTTTTAATTATATATAAGTAAAAATTATAAAAAAATTGATATATTAAAACTATATATCGATAAATCTAACAAAATTCTATATAACAATATTTTTTAAATAATTTAATAAAGAAAATTAAAACCAAACTTATAAATAATACAAAAATCAAAACATTACAAATAAAAAATATAAAAAAGAGAAAATTGAAAATGCTCTCTGTACGATTTCAAAACATCAAACTCATTTAATTTTAAAAGCAAAACCTTAAAAAAGGGCAGAGCCTATAAACTCTATCCACTATTCTGGGATTCGCCACTGCAGCGCGGCGTATCTCTCCCCATTCCCCTCTCCCTCCAGCGGAGCAACCTCTTCCTCCTCCATCCCACCTCCATTATCAGTTTATCACCACCCCTAAACCCTATTACAGGACATTTCTTGAAAGAAATGAGATCCCCAGCACCCCTTCCGCCGCCAACACCATCCCGCCAAACGACCCATCTTCTTGAGATCAACCTCATCTCCGCCCAAAACCTAAAGCCTGCCTCCACCAATCTCCGCCGCCTCCAAACATACGCAATCGCGTACATCGACCCAAGATGCAAACTGCGATCACGCGTCGGCGGTGAAAACCCTTCTTGGAACGACAAGTTCATCTTCCGCGTCTCAGATGAATTTCTCGCGTCGGAAACCTCCTCCTTCACTGTCGAAGTCTTTGCTGTCAGTGTTCTTAAAGACGCTCTCCTTGGCTCAGTCAGATTCCTCGTCAGCAGCTGTGTCTCACTCCACTCCGTCGGCGTTCCGTCCTTCGTCGCCATTGAGATTCGCCGGAATTCTGGAAGATTCCAGGGAGTTCTCAACATAGGTGTAATGGTGATTGACGCTTCGTCGGAGAAAGGGTTGTCACTCTGTGGAGTATCAGCGATTGGCTATCGTGATTTCATGGGGGAGAATCATCGCCGTAGAAAGCATCATCGTGGCCTTTCCGATGTGAGTTCCAGCAGCGAGTCGTGCGGTGGTGACTCCGTGGATTACTCTAATGGTACTGAGTTAACCACGGCGAATAATGTTATGGAGGAGAGGAAAGGAAGGAGAGAAATGGCGGGAAGGAGAGATGGAGAGGGAATGATCCTATGTGGGCTAGGGTTTTAGAAGAAGATACACATCAATCAAGATAAAAACGTCAGGGCTTTAGGAGCGTTGGATCTTAGAAGTGACAGACGATGACGGATGAGATTCGACCGAGGGTTTTGCTGGGACTGGTGCCTATCTCTTGATTACAAAAGGTGATTGTAGTCTCTTTTTTTTTTGCTAGGCCATTGTTAATACATAATACTCATAGTTGTTATTTTTAGTCTACTCAAATACGATGGTTATACAAATACTTCATATATGTAATATATGTGCTTATTATCTTCAGAGGATTCTGGTTGGCCACTTGTTCATTTGTCCCTTAAAATTCTTGCTATTCTAATGTTAAATGTCATGTTAATATTGTAATATATGATCGTCACATACATGTGTACAGCAACGGATCTAGAACTTTCTGCCACCATAAGTCACAGTTAGTAATAAAATATATAATAATTTTTTTTATTAAATAATCAAATAATAAATTATTTTTTCACCAAATGGCTATTTTTCGTTTCCATTATATCTCCTTTCCTAAATTCATAGCAAATGGCAAACTAGCATTTAATTGGGATTCGCATTACCTCAGTACTCTTACTATTCCATCTAGTACCCAGACCCGTATAGACTAAAACAAGCAAAAAAAGCCCAACAACTCATCTCTATTCTTGATTTGGAATCTTCTCATAAATTTGCTCAAGTAGTCTCCTCCCCCCTGCAATTCTTTAGTAGATCGTTTCACAGGTATCATTTGATTCATTTCTATTCCCATTCAAAAGTTTTCATCTTTTTTAAAAAATTGTTATCTTCAACTATAATTCGTGATTCCTAGATTATTTTCTGTTTTATATTATTTAGCTCCTCTTTTCCATAATCTATTACAATTAGATGCTACTTTATAAAGCCCTTAAGTTCTTAATCCCAAGTCAATCAGCAAATAATTGAATTAAGAGGTGAGAGGGAGGCAAGAAGCGTGAGAAAGGAAGGGTGAATGGGTTAGAGTTTTTATTTTTATTTTTAAATAAATTGATTTTTTTTTTTGTCACTAATGAGTCACCAAGACATGCATTGAATCCACCACTGCATGCGTAAATATCTAATGGTTTTAAGTTATAATAGGAGTTGTTAAACACCATCCCTTAATTACTCCAACCGCCCCTTATATTTCCCTTCTTGTCTTTGTCTTCCCACTTCTTCATTCTCTCCCTAACTCTTTCTATCCCTCTCTAACTCTCCTCCACCGCCGCCTGCCGCATCTCCCACCCGCCGAAAACCGCCGCGCCGCCACAAAAAGTCGCCAGAAATGAGTCGTCGCCACGGAAAAGATCTTGCATCCACCGTAGAAGGAGAAAGACCACTGCGTTCAAGGGTATGCTTTTTTATTTTTTTTTTCGAATTTTCTGGCGAAGAAGCCGTCTTAAAATTCCGGCCAATCCTAGGGGGAGCCATCCAAAAAATCCGACTAGCCCTAGGGCGGGCCGTCTAAAATTTCCGGCCACCCCTAGGGCAAGCCGAAAATTTTAGACAGCTAGCCTAAATTATTGTTGTTAATTTTGTTATTTAATTATTGTTTTAATGTTATTATTGTTAATTAATAGTTTAGGTAGTTTTAAATTATAATTATAAATAATTAGTAATTAGGAGTATTGATAATAAAAAATAAAATTGAGTTTTGAAAAATTAGGAAATTAGAAGTTAGGAATAATAACTTAGAAATATGTTAAGTTAAGTTAGGAAAATATTAAGTTGGAATATGTTAAGTTAGGAAAATTAAATTTTATGTATTTCAATTCTTAAAGTAGTTAAAGTATTTGAATTTAGGAAAATATTATAATTTAGAATATCCACTTTAATTAGGACATTTTAAGTTAGAAAAATTAGAATTTAGGAATTTAGGAATATACTTCTTCTTCATCAAACCCTCCTCCCTATTTATCAACTTTCTCGCTAGTGTTCCATAATCGGTGCATAGAGATACGTTGCCAAAGAGAGGTATAACTAGGGGGAGCCATTTTTTTGGACGACTAGCCCTTGGGCTGGCAGTTTTATTAGACGGTTGGCCCTTGGGCTGACTGTTTTTTTTAAACGGCTAGCCCATCGGCGAGGCCATTATTCCCCTTTTCGATCTCGAACTAAGATTTTTACCTGCGACGTTGTCGACGTACCGAAGAGTGGATTCCGTCAACTAAAACACGATTTTACGGCCACCGCGGAGGCCGACGACTAGTTGTCGGAAAATTTAGTGGAGTTCGTTTTTGTTTCGTTTTTACGAAATAGTGAAGTGAGAAATAAGAATTGAAGTGTATGATGTTCGATTTTATTAAAAATGAGTCAAAGGGCAAAATCGTCAATAATGGGGGCAGTTTGAGTAACTATGGGGCGGTAAATAGCGCTCCACTTATAATATGGAGGAAATAACTGTGTTGTTACGTTTGTGATTTTATGTTACGAAGCTCACAAAGTTCAAACAGTGAAATTAAAGCGTCAAGATCAAATGGACCAACCCAAAGCAATAGGCCCTTTATGAGCAAAAAGGCTCTTGCAACCTTCTGTGATTTCAGATTTTTTTGTTGTTGTGTGTACACATATAACATAAATAGCTCTTTTGAGGAGATGTCCTCAGCAACTGTAACAAACTAAATATAATTATGATTAATTATGAAGATAATAATATTCGGTCATTTTAGGTAATTATAGTGTTTTGCTAGAAATCAATTATAATATGTATATTAATTGGATTAATATACTTCTAATTTTAACCGAATTCTATGAGGTCACACATATAAGAAATTGATTGGAAATATCTAATATAATTATGTGAGAGTTGTAAATTGAATTAATTAGGTTAATTAAGTCACTTTGAATTACTTAATTAACACGATATCATATATGTAAAAGTTACATATATGTAAATAAGTTATGTATGTAAAACATTATATATGTAAATATTACATATGTAAAATATTATATATGTACATGTTATATATTCAAATAATCATATATGTAAATGTTATATGTATGTAAATAATTATAGATGTCAATGTTACATATATAACTATATACATATGAGGCTATAAAACCCTAACCCTAATTCAGTACTCTATTTAATTTGCCTCTACTCACGTAATTAAAACCCTAAAAGTAATCAAAACGGTTCTTGATTCCGTACTAGCATACGTGGAAAATACAATCGTTGCTTGTGGACCAATACTAGAGGAACGACATTTGACGTTCTAAAATCTCCAAAAACGTGCCCTTTGCTTTGAGGAATTCATGCATCAAGTGTATGTTATTCTATATTGATAATTTGTATTATTATAGCATGAGATCCTATTTTAGATGCTAAGAAATCGTTTCTTGCAATTTCACTAATCGCATCTAAATTCCTACAGTCGGCTATTAGTTGGTGCAAAAATTGTGTGTTTGAAACTTGGGATTTGAAATACATCTCTTTGATACATTATTGATTATTCATGTAGGTCATTTGTTCAAACATTGTCTTAAAATGACCATTACTGTAACCTTATTCTACACTTATAGTGTGTTTTCATGCACCGTACCCTCTCATAGTCATAGGGTATGCTAGTATTATATCTTTTGTACACAAATTTGGCACATACTCTTTACATGTCAATGTATTGCATTTGCTTTACAACTTCATGAATTTGACAAGAGGAAAGATAAAATGGGAAAAAAAAAGGTGGGTAAACTGCTAACATAGCTAAGGGAAAGTGAAAAAATATTGGACGGTGGAAATAAGGTGATTGATTGATTCTGATATGATTATCAACTGAGAAGTGCTGTAGCTCAGTACAGATAGCAGGGTACGTTAAATTGGATGTTAGATGAAAAGGAAAACAATGTGTTTGCAAATCGCAATGTAGATTTTGGTGCAATCCATCACTACTGCGGACTACGGAGTATTATAATATAGATAACTTATAGTTATATTTATTTAAAACATATTTATCATTGAAATTGACATTTCGTGAATTAATATACTATATGGTTTGCTTGTTTTAATATGAATAATTGAATATGTTGATTTCTTGTCTTGTGAACTCAAGGTGTTCCGTGTAGAAAATAATCTAAATTTAAATTGTACGGAGACTTATTGGAGGCTTCAAAAGGAAATGTCTTGCATGGTTGAAATTGCCCAAACTTGCAGGTTTCCCCTTTATACGCGTGTTGTTCTTACCAACCTACCATGCCACAAGATGCAGCATTTACATCGACATGTAATAATATGCATGGGTTCATGAAATATGGCTAATATCTTTGCACGGGATATAAGAGGAGAATATATATTGCGACTGAAGTGAAATTTTTGAAGTAAATAGAAGTGCTGGATTAGCATTTTATTAGCAAATGAAATTATGACGCAAAACATGCGCATGCTATAAACCAATCCAGTCAATCTTTCATTTCAACCTCGATCATGGTGTATGATAAAGAGGGGGGAGTAAATTTTATTGGGGATGGTGGATACAGTTCTGAATTTCAGATATGCTCCGAAGTTGACTTTATCATGGATTAATGGGGCGTATTACAACCGTAGAGGCGTAGAATACTTGTGTTTTAGGAATACTTGTGTTTCAGATATGCAAGAACTGATCAGTGCTAAACAGGAAGACTTTTTTTGGACGGTTTACAAAGGAATGTAGAAAGTTCTCGAGGATAGATTATCTGAATTTAGACTTTATCCTACCGAAAATATAATTTACGCCTACGATTCAAGGGGATGATAATCTTGGAAGATACTTAATTAAGATCGTAGAAATTAAATTGGATCAGCCAAATTTTTGAGGCTAGAATTGCATGCTAAGCTGAGGGTGATACCATATTGTATGTGATTTCTACCAACGTTTACAAATAAAGATAGACCCACAGGCCACAGGCCACAGACAATGTTTTGAAGTGTCAACATCTAAAAATAATAAGCTTAGAGGTATAAATGCCTGAAAGAAGGGACTTTCAAGTGCAACAAAAATGATACCAGGTGCATTATATTGTCGATATTTTAGCTGGATTTATTGAATAATGCAACTACGCAAGTACAGGACTACACACTACCACATGCTTTACGAGAGTTGCATTGCTATACCTAAATACATAATTCTATATTTTGTACATTAGGCGATAAACACACAGCCGGAGCCCCAATACATCTATTTATTGTGCTATGTAATTAGCAAATTATACAGAGCTAGTTAACATGATTTAAGAAACAACTGTTGCATGTGAACACAGTGAAACAATCCTAAGGCAATGATCCTCACGTATTCCAAGGTTTTATGTAGCCAATAAAATTATTTGGTTATGAATTAAAAAAACTGAAGTCATTGGAAAATAAAAAGAATTAAATATTATCCTAATTATAACTTTCTTCAAATTATCCTAATTATCAATCCATTCAGTATTTAATATGCTTTAGAGCATTTATTTTCATATTAACATACACTTCACATAAGCATAAGCATGCCAATTTTTTTTTTTTTTAATGTAAGATATCGATCACATAGTTTATATGCTTGACACCTAAGAAGAAAACCTAACATCTAGCCAGAATCAACAAAAGAATTATTAGTAATCAAGATTGAAGACCACTTTGTAATTGGAGACAATGAAAGAGCATTAGTTTAGATCAAGACATGGAGTAGGTCAAAATCCCTGATCTTGCCTACAACTCAAAGTGACCCAACACCACCAATGACTGTTCAATAAAATATATATTCTAAAATTCTCTAAACTAACAATTGCAAAACCTTTATAGTTTTTACTACTGAAGACTACTACAACTCTGCATATATGTGGGGCTTTTCTTTGGTCCACGCTCTAACGTGCATCCACCAATTGCTTGTGCATTTCTTTTTTCCCCATTTTTTTTTTTAAGAAAATGTGAACCCCCATATGTGCATACCCTCTATGTTAATCAAATTCATTATCATTTGAAACTTTTACTCAATCAACTCATATACGAAGGCAAAATCTCTCTCTTTTTTATCCAAGATTTTGTCGGAGACTACACACATTTATTTTGGAGGATTAACCTTGTTTTAATTTATTGTAAACTAACTACACGTACTCCTCCTCCTTTGCAATTATATTGTGGTGAACAAATTCTAATACTAATTAGTAACACATCAATTCTTCACATCTCTATATTATTGATAGGTATCCCCATCACTAAAATTATCATAGCATCACATGAATATGCATGTCCAATCGTAGTCTTCGAGCAATGATGAGCTCTTTATTACGGTTAAGGTTATACGTACTATATAGATAGATAGATACTTTTTCGATAATTTCGAGTGAAGACTAGAGTTATCGGGAATCAAACTCAAAAATCATATGTTTCATAAGTTAAATTTTCATCACTAGTCATATTCAATGAGGAAACCTTATATGCATAGTGTTTGGATTCAACAAATCTATTAGCTAGCAAGTAGCGGCAACTATTACAAATAGTAATCAAGGTGACCATCATTGTCTCCTAGGTGATGTACTACCATCCTCGACCCACTAGCTACACAAGCAATCTTTGACACCAAGTTGAAAATATATACGGAGTAGTCAGCATATGACAAGCTATATATCAAGAAAAGTATCTTACATCACATAGAATGAAGAAATATTTTTCTTGGAAAATTCGATTTCGTCATAGGACCATATTATATACATTGTGTATAGAGACGTAAGAATGACCTGCAAATATGGCATTATATACTTGATTTCAAATTCGTACATTTCTGGTTAAGCATAAAGTAAATCCATCACTTTCATAGCTAGTGATGCTATCTTTATTTGGACAAGTCTCATATTACCTTCTTTTACGTCTAAATTCAATAAACGTTAGTTCGATCGTGAGGGGTCGGCGGCTTTACCATATAATGTATCCCAAACTTTTTGGCCTAGCACAAGTTGAGGTAGGAGTGTAGGACTGTAGGAGGAGGAAAGACAGCCATGATATGAGTACTTTTTACAAATATTTATTACATTAAATACAATATTGAATACAAATATATATAATTATCAAGTAGAAATGGACAATAAATTTAATTAATGTTTGGCAGTGTAGCTTTGTTGAAAAGATAAGGGCTGTTTAAATGGTGTTTAAATAACTTAGCCATCAATGGCAACAGTACGTCTTTAATAGGTGAAAAGTGAGGTCAGTATCCAATTTGGTTTTCTTTGTCAAAAGTACCTCAGCTCGCTCATTGCAAAGACAAATCTGTTTTTTGCTACTTTAAGTGTAGAGATGTCAAAACTACTGATTGAGTGTTTAAGTATTGTCATCTTTATGTTGTTAGTTGAGCTGTTTGCTCTATGATAGGTTTAGGTTATAGCTTGTGGCAATTAAAGAATGCCATCCTTTTTCATTTTGATTCGTGGGGAACACATATCAGTAGTTACTTATAGCGTGGTTATTATCCTTCATGCGCCATGGTTTGATTGGTTTCCCTAATTGGGTTGATATTTGTGGGTGAGGACGTACTTGGCTTCGTTTGCAGGTGATTAACTCGGTCAATTTGAAGCTTATGAGTCAAGTTGAACAAAGCAAAGATCGATTTAAAAAAAATACATACAATTTAGATTAACGAGTAATAATAGAAAATAGCAAAATACATACGTGAATATCAAGATATTATTGGTAAAAGGTTAGTGTATATCTTGAATATCGGAGATTGAACACTTTTTTTTAGCAAAATACATGAACGTACACACATACTTGTTACGCACCATATCAATGTGTAGTTGTGTACTATATAGTCTATATAGGTCACTATATGATGGTGCATGTGGCTTAGCTAATACGGAGTAAAGATAGGCAATATAGTCAATAGAATGATTGTATGTATGGTACTTAGCACGTTAGCCGTTTGGGATCAAGGTTTGAAATTTGTGCACACAAACTACGTAAGTACCAAACGTAGAACAAGTTTTTTGTTTTTAAAAAAAATAAAAGAAAATAACTACCAATCAAATTAGTTATAATACAGAAATCAATTTCATATTCAATTAGCACCTTTATATTAATCAATAATAAGCAATCCAAGCAATTCAATTATTGGAGACCAAGTAAGTTTGTGGAACCCTCCTCGTAAGAAAAATCAAAAGATAATTAATGAAGACATTTAGTATGGAGTATTCGTTAGAATAAGTACCAGAATACTATTATTATTTCTCTAAATGTTCAATCACATGCAAGAGTTCTCAGGTACTTCAAGTGAAAATTATATATGTAGGCATATTCTTATGTTTTGTGATCATTCAATTCATCTGTATAGGTTGACGAGGTTAAAAAAAAGAGTAGAAAGTTGTACTTCTACCTTCCTAGACATGTAGTTTTTCTAGAGATGGGTCGAAATTTAAATTTAAAAAGTTATTTTTTTTTAATGTAAAGAGAGTCACATGCGATAAGGTAACAACTTATATAAACAGAATTAAACTATACTCAGTCATACCTAGCTTCTTCGTCTTATGAAATATGGAGTACTATGTCAACATTTTAGAAATAAGTAAAACATTAGGCATCCTAAAATAGAAATTGGTGAAGCTATTAGTAATATAGAAATAAATAGAAGGCCAAGCCCAACCATCAAAAACAATATTTTGCTAGGTCATTTTTGGTTGTGTTAGATTCAAAACATCTCAACGAAGATCGTTTATGTGATTCCACACAGTTAACCACTTGAAGTAGTCTTTTAGTAGAATTTTTTTTTCCAAGACGAATAATTAGTTATTATTAGCATATGCTAATCGCATATGTTCTATTCCTCCCCCCTTTCGCTGTATACTGACACATATCCAAGTTCTTAGAGAGAAAAGGCAAAGAGAAATTTTAAAAGAGAAAGCATGTTGCGACGTGTAACGTCTCTGCTGTTAACGTAAGGTTGGATGTTTCATTAGCTATCTAAATATATTATATTTCCATCAACTTCACCTTATTAGAATTCGGACATCCTTCGCAATTGGAGGTACCTAATTTTATTAGGCCTAATGATAGCAATAATAAGTTGACTGCAACCTCATTCTTTCTCGAAATGTACGTAATTTACATATTAGTGATCGGTGACTACGTTCCTCTACAAGTCTACAATTTCATATGTTATATATTCTCAATGCATACGAAGAAAGCAAACGAAAAATAGAATCTCATTCACATTTTTTTATGCAACATTTGTTACGGAGTAATGTATTAACGATTTAATTTTCATACTGGTGTATTATGCACGTCGTAATGCATGATGATATTTTTTTTTGTTTTATATCGTCCAAGAATATAACACAATGTCTCATACTTTGTTAGGATTTATTTTTACTTTGCTTATACGGAATGGGCAAGTACACATATCAATTTAAGTATATGCTTACTTCCCCATACACTGACAAAATATACATTATGCTTCCACACAAACAAGTATTACTGTATTTTTCGACGTAAAAAGAGTCGCAAGCGACAAGATAATAATCGATTTAGACGGGATTTGATCCCAAGTCTCGGATAACACTCTCAAAGGCTTTAACCAACTAAGCTAGTTGGCATCCAAAACATATATTACTGTATAAGCTAGTGAAATTCACTTCAAATTATATGTACACATACGTACGTGTAACACCCAACTGTTTTGCGTTATGTCTTAATCGATAGTCGTACATTTCTAATCACTGCTTAAATTAATTAAAGATTGGATAAACAATAAACGTTTTTTCAGTGCATCAAGTCCTATTCCTTAATTACGTGGAATTTGGACAATTACGACTAGTTTAATTTATTTATTTTTGGGTAAAAAAGATAAGACAATGTACAACAAATCAGACATGGAGGTCATAGTCAAGAAAAAGTAAGTTCCTTATTTTGTATTCTTGCTAGATATAAACATCATTATACCTTTGTTATTTCTTTTATGAGCAACACTCCCTTATCAACATAAAATCTGACCAACTAATGTCTATTCTACATTGTCAGCTAAATAGATCAAATAAAACTAAACTTCTCATCGATTCTTTTTATTTACAATCCTTAAAATTTAATTGGACATGCAAAAGATGTTTAAGCTAACCATATGGCTTTAAACCATTGATTACCCTGTGCTCTTTCTTGTCCAAGCAGAATTAGGGAGGAGGACATTCCCCACCAGGAGAGAGATTAGAGGTTTGGACGTTGCTGAATGGTTTAGGTTGGGTGTAATAATATTAAATTTTTAATTAGAATTTAAAATTCAAATATAACCATACCTAAATATTAATAAAAAAAACTAAGCTGGTTAATCTAAGCTCAACCCACTTTATATGTTGAGCTGATATAATATTTTTAAATATTTTAAATTATTTTATAGATTTTAAAAAGTTGAAAAAACTATTGTCATATTAAAAATATTGGAAAAAGTTAGTGAGAATAAATTTTTTAACATGTTCTAAGACATAATTTGAAAAGAATATGGAAAATAAAAAAAGTTTATCATACAAGAAAAACATTCCATATATAGGAATGATTTTATTTGGTTTATAAGAATTTTTCTATAAAAATGATAGGAAAAAAATGAAAAATATTTTATATGGTTTTTTTTTCTCCTTAATTATCTTTGAATATATAATAATTAATAATTAAATATGCCCCAAAAGTGCATATCTTATGCGTCGTCGTTGATAGACCTTCTCAACAATAGTACATTATTAATTTCTATTGAAAAGCAGAAAAGTGGGAAGGGATCAAAGACCTAAATTTACAACACATAGGGTATTTTAAGTTTAAGTGAAAGCCCTGTATGGATTATTTATGCAAATTTTGGTTCATCGAATCATAAGAAATGTCTTCGCTTTTCAATACTCTTTATCTTTTAATTTTACAATGTGTGTAACTTATAAAGAATCATTTACTTTGTAATTCCCCTACAATCTTACATATATTATTATAAAGAATCCCCATTTACATAAACAAATAAAAAAAACGACAAAAGAATGGACTAATTAATTTTAACTTAGGTTGTGTTATACATCACATATTTTGACATATTCATACTTATATAACTTATGTTGCTTGAAATTTTGTTGAATTTGTGTGGACTTATTTAGTTTGAATTTGTCTTATCCAAATATCTTTGAAGTTTTATTATTTGAAATAAAATAAAATAAGTTGAAAATAATAGAACCTTACTCTTAAAACTTTGCAATTATAGGTGAGTTGTAGACCCATTTAGACCTAATCCTCCTTGAACGTCTAGATAAATGCTAGATCAACACCCTTATTTCATGTGAAAGTTCTTTGATTGTTAATGTTGTCCTCATGGTATAACTATTTGGTTTATTCCAAAAATAAAAAAAAATATTTTCATACTGATGTTGACTCAGATTAGACCTGTTATCTAAAACCTACATTATAATCAATATTTCACCCAAAGAAAAGTATATCAAATATTTAAGTTCCATTTGTATATCATATAGATGGTTCGATATAAAAGGATCGTGATTATGAATTAATTAATTGGCATTTTCTGTGTGAAGAACTTATTTTCTTTTTTTAAGGAACGCATTTAACTTGAATTACATTTTATGATATTAATTAAATACACATGTGACATGTCAATTAAAAATTCCCAAAAAGTATTATAAAAATTATAAATAAATAAAACATGAGCAAAGGCCGAAAAGGAAGCACAATTGGTACTCACTCTCCAATAAAAACCCATGAAAGCTCACACATCTAGAACAAAAATTGTAACTTGAAAGTTGAAACACACACCCATCCCACATTTCCCACACCACAACACACACCCATCCTCCCTTCCGTTCTAATTCTTGTTTTGTGGGTGTTGATGTTGGTGTGTCCAAGGCTCTGAGCTACAAAACCGCCTTCTCGTTCCCTTCTATATTACACCTCCCGTTTTGCTGTGCATCAAGAAAGATTCCTCCTCTTTAACACAGAGACAAGTGGGTTGCTTTGATGCCCTTCCTTCCTTCCTTCCTGTTTTTGTTTTTTCTTGAGAAATTTCACTTTTATGCCATTTCAAATTTTAATCTCTCACATCTTTATCAAAAATAGCTCCCATTTACCTATTTTTTCACCTGAATCTGGGAATTTCTGGTAAATCTAGCTCTACCCATTACATTTACAATTGTTCTTGAACTTCGGGAAATTTTTCAAAAATAAATAAGCTCAATTCTTTCCAATCAAGGTACTGCCTTTCTCTTGTAATTTAACTTTATTTTCTGGGATTTGTTTATTTTTTCATTATCTGGAATTTTTCTGTTGAATTGTGCAATTGTTGTGTGATTATTATATAATGCATACATGTTGAGTAGATGTTTGATTGGGATTCAGGTGAATAATTATGTGATTAAATTGTAGCTTTACTCTAATTATTTGTTAGTTATACCTAACATGTTATTGTTATTATTTTACTATCATTTTGTTGGTGCTTCAAATTTCAACCTTCTAGAAGTTTCAAAGTTTAAATCTTTTTCCCAGGTATTAATTGTGGTTTTAAATTTTATGTGGCCTAATTCAAGATTTGAATTTTCCCGGCTGATTTGGGGTTGTTGATGAGATTAGCTTCATTTTTTTTTTCTTGTTGTTGGGTTGTGTGTTTTGCAATCTCTTTCATTTAGATATATACTTGTAGCTGTGATTCCAAATTTACCTAATTCTTATGTGACTGCCATATATCCTGCAAAGATAGGAGTTTTGATTATCCATTTTAGTTATATACTAAGATTGTTGTTGATGCTGTTGGCTGAGAATTGAACATTTTGGTAGGTCTCAGAAAATTGAAAAGCTCGGCCCTAGGATTATTGAATTCGATTTCGCTACATTCTTTTAGCATTTTTGTGCGGAATGTAATTGTACAGTGAAGAAGGGGGAGTTGGTATTTGGCATATTCATCTTGATTGTTTGAGGTTTAGCTAATATATCTAGGTGTGTCCTGTTCAAAGTTTATCATTTGTCAGTTATGTGTGTTAGCTGCAATGCTTCCGGTTTTTAGGTGAAAGGATTTCATTGTAAGACTGTTTCCTGTGCAGGTTTCGTTGATATTAACTGCAACTATGGATGACAGGGATACATGGGCTAGCCATTATCACTATGGTTCCGTATTGAACCCTGTCAAATTCGATTCATTTTCGGATGTTAATGATGAAGCGAACAAAGACGTTGTGCCTGTGGTCACAATCCTTCCAGATGACCTTTTGGAGAGGATTCTTGCCTATCTCCCTGTCGTCAGCATTTTTAGAGCTGGTTGTGTTTGCAAAAGTTGGAGTAAAATAGTGTCTTCAAAACGTTTTTTGTGGAATTTCTCTGTCCATAAACTTTCACATAAGCCCTGGTACTTCATGTTTACCAGCACTGATGAATCTTTTGGGTATTCCTATGATCCGGGCTTCAAGAAGTGGTATGGCATTGACCTTCCTTTCTTTGTTAACTCCAATTGGTTTGTTGCTTCTTCGTTCGGCCTTGTTTGCTTCATGAACAATGATAGCAGAACTGAGCTTCATGTTTACAACCCTATCACCAAATTTAGCAAAAAGCTCATTGACCCTCCTGGTGTTAAATTCTCTGATTATAGTGCCCTCACAATATCTGTGGATAAGACATCTCATAACTACAATGTCTCAATTGTGAAATCAAAGCAAATACCGGACAACTTCTATCAATGGGATCTCTCCATTCATATCTATGACTCAGAGATGATGATGTGGGTGACACCACTCACTGAAGTTTTGAACGGGTGGAGAGCAGGTGATGAGAGTGTGATTTGTGATGGCGTTCTCTACTTCTTGCTTTACTCGACTGGGGGTGGAATGTCTGATAACCGTCATGGCTTGATCAAATACAATCTCTCAAAGAGATCACCCCACAATTTATTGATGAGGAATTTTATTCCAGCCCCTTGCTCTTTAACGTGTGGACGGTTGATGAACCTCAATGAGAAGCTGGTAATGGTTGGAGGGATTGGAAAACAGGATCGGTCAGACATAATCAAAGGTATCGGTATTTGGGTCTTGAAAGGAAAGGAATGGCAAGAAGTTGCTCGGATGCCTCACAAGTACTTCCAAGGGTTTGGAGAGTTCGATGATGTTTTCGCAAGTAGTGGAACTGATGATCTGATATACATCCAGAGCTATGGCGCACCAGCCTTGCTTTTGTTTGATATGAACCTAAAGCAATGGAGATGGTCACAAAAATGCCCTGTCACTAAGAGGTTTCCTCTTCAGCTTTTCACTGGTTTTTGCTTTGAACCTAGGTTTGAAGTTTCTCCTTGATGTAGGGGAAAGTTTAGTTGTGCTTTTTTATCCTCCCAAGTCCCAACCCCACCAAACTAGAACTCCATTTTTTTTGGATCTGCCTTTGTCATTTCACTATGATAACATCTATCTTTCAGAACAGTACACACTAGAAAACATACCAGCTGGAAAAATGGCTGCATCTCAAGAAAGAAAAAGAAAAGGAAAAATTGAGTGCCCATTTACTTTTGCAATCAATAGCTGAACTCAAGTACAAGTTCTGATCACCTAGGGATTGGGAAAAAAAAAAGTTAAATCATTCTCTCTTTTTTCTTTTATTTGTTGTCTCTTTGTGTTTGTGCCATGAGTATAACAACAAATTGGTTGTTTTTATGCAGTAATGCAGACAAAACTGTGCTATTAGTTTTTATTTTTCTTCAATGAAAGACATTATATTTGCTTCTTGTACTCCGTAGAATGAAATACTATACATCTTCATCATTATGTTAGTTGTCTTTGTATGTTTTGGTTGGTTCTGAGCAAATACTTTTGTTGATTTGCTGGTAATGGTAGAAAAACTGTTTGTCTCCAGGAAAAAGCTTGGAAAGGATGGTGATTTATCTAGCTAATGCTTAGCTAGTTTCAGCAATCTTTGGAACCTCCAAATCAAGATTTTGCAAGGTGCCTTGTGAATTGTGATGGGGTTTTGACTCTCATTTTTTTTGTCTAGTCTATATTCAAGGCATGGCCGCCTTCCATGCGGCCATGCCTATCTCTTTTTACTTCCTTTTTCATAGCATCAATTAGAACGGAGTATGTCTCGAGTACAATTATACTACTATAGAAGTTGTGGGCACTATTTTTCGTCTGATATTATTAAAATTATGCTTATCCATTTATTTAGGTTTAGTTGTTACAAGGTACCTTCCTAACTCCAATATTTGATATCTTAAATTCGGATAGAAAAAGTATATGGAGTTTAACACTATTCTCTTGACATCTCCGACCTTACCTCTGATTCTGAAGTGATGAAACTTACTACAATCGTATCATTAATCACTGTCAAGTGTAGCATACTTGAACATTTATTGTACTTGAATCCTCACATTGTTGGAATTTGGAAAATTGATAGTCCTAGTACATGCTTGTGTTACATTATTTTCCTTCTCTTTTTTAAGGGTTGATTAGTGTGCTTGGGACTAGGACCACACCCTACTAGGTCAGTAGTGGGAGATTGGGAGTGCATGCCTTGGCTCTTTTCCACTTTCTATTACAGGGTAACATATATTCATGATTTCATGTCAGCTCACTCAGCTGGGTGATGGGTAAAGCTTAAGGCATGTGCCCTTCCTTTATTATATAAATGTTCTGGCATTAAAATTGTTGGGTTGTCCCCATTTATGCAAGCTGAGGTGTTTCTGGCATTGTTTAGTTGCTATTTAGGGTTAATACTGCCCCCCTACAATCATCTAAGGCTGCTATCTAATTTGCCAATATTTTTTATTAGGGCCTGTGTGGTCCTTTTAATCATGTGAACGTCTGTCTCTGCCACTAGTCCCTTGGTTATTTAGGCAACTATCAATCGTTAAGACCCAATGATAATGTCATGCTCAGTTTGCCATATGTAGTGGTGGTCTACATCCGTATTACTCTCTATCTTTTGCATTGCAACTTTGTAAGGTCTTATTTCTTAGTCTAATTTCAATGAATTTAGATTGTTTTTTTTTTAATATATAAACTGCAGAGTAATATACTTTACATATGGATTTAACTTGGTTTAATTGATGCAATGTTTTGTTTATTCTATGAAACTACTGAATATTTTAAGTTAAAACTTATTATTTTTGGATATTACTTTTTACTCCGCATTATAGTTTGTCGAAGACAACATATCTATATTAGTACGGAGTAATTAAATTGATGGAGGCATGGACAAAATATTAAGAAATTTGGCACCTATGGGTTATTTCCCAAGTTTACATCTCACTCCAAACTGGAAAAAAAAATATAAAGAAAATGCCTATACATTAGGGGTCTTATTGACTTATTGTATCAAAACTATCAACATCAGTATCAGGATCTAACCATGTTTTCAGTTGAAATTAGAGCCAATTTAGAAGCCCAAATTGTATAGACAACTTGTGGTTTTAATTAAATCATTTGATTTTCTTGACCGCATAGTAAGTACACAGGCAACACAGCCAAATGTTGTTTGTTAGTTACATACGTAATTGAACCTATTTTTGGCCAAAACAACTAAAACAAAAGGTTTACTTAACATTAATTGTTATCAATTGGTGATTTGAATAGTTCAATTGACAAAAATAATCTAGCATACATTTAGGTCAAGACTCAAGAGGTGATCCATCTAAATAAAAAGGTGTGCTTTTCTCAGCTTTACGTTGCTAATACATATTAGGAAAACATAATATCACGACCATATAAAATGTAAATATTATAAGCAAAGGGAGGCGACTTGGTCAATGGAATTTAGAGTCCGTTGGTGTTCAAAATACCTCTAAGAGTTCTTCTTGAATTGTCTCCCTCCTTGTATGGGTTTCGGACAAATCGGTAGTAAAATGAAATTTTTGCATTGCCCTAAAAATGAACGGGCTTGCTAGACACAGCGTTAAGTGTTATGTGGAGCGTCAAACGCGTCAGTTGGGTTAGATATACAAAAAATGTGGCGCCTTTATTTCTTCCACGACAACAATCCAATCTAGGCAAACTTCATTCACGAAAATTAGACACAGAATAAATTCAATTGAAAATACCAACCTTTTGATTTTGGAGCAACCCCTTCAATTTATTTTGCAATCTTATCGAACAGTTCTGTTTATATTTCTAAATTTTCCCTTGATTTCGAGAAAAAGGACGAATTCCTCTGTTTGATCATCAAAATTTGATGGAATTCTTCTGCTCAATCATGGGATAATGATAGAGGGAAACCCGGCTGGATTGCTCTCCGAGTCTTCATTGGTTATTTGGGAAAATTAGGTGAACTAATTTATGTTTTAAAGTTATGTTTTTGGTAATGTTCATGTTTTATGGTAGTCTGATTGAATTGAAGATTATGAATATTAGAATCCCCATTCATTTTTGGATTTAAATAGTTTGCTGACATTCTCATTGTAACTAATCCTTTTGAATATGCTTTGTTAATTTTGTGGTGGGTGTCATGTTATTGCACTGCGTATTTCTCAATTCTCATCATAGCATCATACATTCTTCTTATATGGGGTTAGAATAATTGGATCTTCGGATCATGTCTCTAATAGAAAATGAGACGTGACTTTTGTGTCTTGGATTGAACCCCTTGATTGAGCCCCGATTAATTGTGCGTTTAAGAGGGCGAGCAGAAAGTTTGACGTATTCAATTGTCCTACAAATTTAGGGTTACATAGAAATATAGAATAGTAGACACTTGAATTTTGAGCCCTTTATGTATAAGCCAATAAGTCACTAGGGTTAGGATATTGGGCATTTGGGCCTGTCAATGTACCCTTCCCTAAGGAAAAGTGCACTGCGTACCTAGTATGGTAACCGGTAAAACCTCTTACTTGGGTTTGATATACCAGTATGACTAGTTTCCAGTAGAACCTGATTGATAATTGATAGTTGATAATTGTATTGTATGATACTCCATTCTTTTATTTTTGCCCTATTTTTATTTATAATATAAGTATTAATATTCAAGTGAAATTTTATTGGATGCATCTTAATGTAAATTTTTTTAATATCAAAGTTTCCATAATTTTTTGGCATACGAATTTAGAGATAACCATGTTTTAAGTCGCGTCGGACAGAGGGAGTATACAATATCAATAAGTAGGAGGCTGGTTCGGAATTCATTCTGCAAGTAACCCATACTAATTCTAATCTGATGGATGATACAGTGGTGCCTAGATGATGCTCAAGAAGTTTCATTCATTCATTTGGCTTATTTTCCAATGAAATGAGCTACATAACATAACAATTGCTGTACGTAGGGGATTAGGAAAGTGGTTAAACATCATTTTGCATACTGTTGCTAGACCAGGACTTCGCTTAAGAAATCGAAAATATATCAAATCTGTTGCGTATAAATCACAAAACAGGGACAAATTGCAGGTGCATGGCCTTGCTTAGGAAGCAGCTTTCGTTTTCTTCGAGCTTCAAATCTTCAAGAACTACGAACATACACTACCCTGCTACATCTAATCATCCCCCTGGCACAATCACACAATTCATCTGGAAAGATTACAGCCCCTTTATGTTCAGGTTTTTCTTGATTTTCCTTACAGTTATACTGAATTCTCTGCGTACCGTGAAATATTTCTGCCATGCTGTAAGCTATATGTCGTTCTAAAAACTCTCTTACAGACATATACAAGAGTTCGGAGATGTTGACTATGACGAATACATGCAATCAGTGTGCAACCACGAAATCCTCCTGGAATTGACAGTGCGTAGCACCGGTAAGCCGTTCTATGTGCCCTGTGATGACCGTTTGGTCATAAAAACTTTGCGCAAATCCGAGGCCAAGGTAATAGTTCAACTATTTTTATCCCTTATCTAAGTAAACGGTACCATATATCAATGTCTGGGCCCTTTGAAAGTGTATATCTCTGTGATCTTGTAGGTTCTCTTAGAGATGCTTCCAAAATACTATGATCATATTCAGACGTACAGAAATTCCCTCTTAGCCAAGTATTATGGCCTTCATGCGACAAGACCTAGTTGTGGAGGTACAAAGGTAAACTATGCATGAAAAAGATTTGATCATTAGGCCTTGTTTGGTAACCGAGATTTGGCCAACAGCCAAACTGAAGTCTGAAAAGGCGTTTTCATCAGAATTATTTCCCATTCCGATGCAGGTCTACTTTGTTGTAATGGAGAACCTGTTACGTACAGAATGGCAAATCCACAAACGGTTTGATCTCAAAGGCTCTTCACAAGGAAGAAGTGCCAACAAAATTGTAGCTCAACCAAGATTAACACTAAAAGACCTTGAATTCGACCTCTGCTTCTATATCAATCCTTTCACTCGGAGTCAGATCCTTGAGTGAGTTTCTTAGTTATGTTCTCTGTAAGTTTAAGCATGGTATAGGGCAGCTTGTGGAGACTGAAGATCAGCTTTTATCTAAGTTTTTTTTTGTTTCTACAAATTTCGTCAATGTCTCTGGCTTTGTTTTATGACAGGCAAATCAAAATAGATTGCAACTTTTTGGAGGAGCAAGGAATCATGGATTACAGTCTGTTGCTTGGAATACATGCAGAAAATCCACGTCGAGGTTAATAATGCTTATCTAGTTAGCCTCTTTCAATTTTTTTGTTCACGTTGAATAACTTATTCGTCTCAATAATCTCATATGTATGTGCCAAAAACTAACAGAATTTTTTTAAGGATAAAGTGAGTAGCATAATAGTTTAGCACATTCATTTCTTGTCTCTATACATGTGTCCGTGGGATGTACAATCTTTTACATGCTAAATTGCTTGCTTCAACCTAAATTACGCATGCTGATGTCTGCTGCCTTCTATTCGTGCAAGTAGGTTCAGCAAAAGGGTGCACTCGCGAGAATTCTACCCAAGTACAAAGCGGAAAGGATTACCAGTCTCGCACTGAGATTGTGGAATCGTATCATACTCGAGACCCTACTCTTTCACACTTCTTCCCTCAAGTCGACAGGTTGGATTTACTCTTTACATGGCACAACATTTTACGGCAATGTACATAGTTATTTCATCACCTTAGCAGTTACTTCAACATTGTAGGATCAAATGAGTACATAATTAGTCCTATCAAATGCATCCATATTATATTATTTACGTTGTTGGTCCTACGAACCCTTTAACAATATTGTGATAATTACAGGTCTAATACCGAAAGATTTGGAGCAAAAGTTGAAGCACGGGCAGCTAAAATGCCTCAAAATGATCTAAAGGAAAGCTCTTTGGAGAACTCGAAATCCTCAAGACTAGAGAGATTAGAGTCTAATAAAGTCTTCTTGTTTATGGGAATAATCGATTTTCTGCAAAACTACAACCTGATCAAGCGGCTCGAGCATGTTTACAAGTCTTTCCAGTATGATTCCAAGGCTATTTCATCTGTGAATCCTACTTTTTATTCTACTCGGTTTCAGGAATTTCTCTGCAAAGTATTTCTTGAAGAAGACTCCTGTAGCTCTCAATGAAAAGGCCGGGTTAGTTCTTCTGGCCCGACCATATATGACCTAACATAGTCTTCTTTAAAAATAAAAAATAAAAAGTAATAGGACATGAACTTCATCGATTGCTTAGTACGCTACTTACAAACTGATTGAATTTTGATTGGACATTCCTAGTTAAGAAATTTTGTTAAACAAGAAAAATTTTGTACATGTTAGAATTGCTAGTCAATTTTTTTAGAATACAGACTCGTATGATATAGATTATGGTTCAGACATTCTTGAATGGATAAGGAGTGATTCATGTTTTGAATAACCTAAAGTTACTCCTTTTGATGATATTTATCATCATATTATTGCAAAATGTTTGATAAGTTTTGGATTGAATATATCAAAACTCTCATACATACAAATTCATGTACATAAAGGTGCATCCATTTAAATCAAGCACCATAGTTCTTATTGAGGAGCTGAGCAATGCTGCAATGATCCGTAATTTCATGCGAGGATATTTTTAGGACACGACATGCAGACCACTTCAAAACCAAGCGCTAGCCCTAGTTCTCAATACAGTCTTAAATTTGAGGGGCAAGCTAGACGCATATTTGACTCGATCTGTATCTTTGAGTATATATATGGTCACTAATTAGAACTTTCAATTGTTTGGAAATTCATTTTTGCAGTAATATTTTAGGATATTAGTTCCGCGAAATAGTGTCTCGATCCTCTTGATCTTGATGTGTACAATAATTTGCCATATTGTAAACAGTTCATACAGCTTGTTAAATCGACCAGAGCATCACTCTTTGATTAAATTGCCGACTATAGAAATATAGAATCATATTTTTCAAAGTATATATTATGTTAACATTTTTTGATAGTTATATACCCTAACAAAGATTCATGCTAAAGTAACTCATAGAATCATAGTACATATACAATGGCATGCATGCCAAACGTAAGTATATTGGAACTTACATGCAACAAAACCTCATACATGAATTAATTAATCCTGTAGTATTGTATTAGTAATATCTTACGAAGTATTAGATTATTATGCAGAGGCATGCATAATTGCACATGTATAGTAATGAGTAGAATTACGTTCACCAAAAAAACCGTACAAGAGTGGAGTAACCAATGTTTTCGGAGACGAGGAGTGAGCTATATTTATTAAGTGAGCCTAGCTAGCAAAATGAATTCATGGCAAAATAGTATAATCTTCTTAGTGTTCATTCTTTATCGGAAAGTACAAAAGAGGAGTAACCATTAACAAAGTAAAATAGGACCACAAAAATCTAGTACTATACTGCTAGTATGTGAGGTAGTGTGCTAGACTGCTAGTGCACCGTTTATATGGACTATGCATGGAGTCCTATGTGTTGTCTTTTCTGACACTAAATGACCAAAATGCGATGAATTATTTCATTTACTTCCCCTGAATACACGCCTGTGCCAACCTTTGGGACCCTTATGTACAATCACCATGACTAATGACTAGAGGTGTTCAAATGGGAGGACCTCCCGTTAAGGGCCTTTGACCAACCCATTTGTTAAAAGGGCATAATCGATTATGAGTAATGAGTCAGTCTCTTAAATGATCATATTTTATTGGGTCTTTAACGGGTCAAGTCGGGTCAATAATGGATCTATAGTTTTCAAGACTTTTAAATACTATTAGGTAATAAATTATTTCCACATATTTATCGATAGTCCACTATCAAATATTGGAGGTGATACATGTGAACTATCACCATCTATGGATAAAAACTATACTCTCCTTGGGCGGCTCAGCCCGACTCGTTATGTATCTCTTTTGACTTGACCCGACCCTTTTAGCATCTCCTTTGGCTCGGCCCTGCCCGGACCATTTTGCATGTGACTTATCACGGCCCTAACCCGACTCAATGCACAGGTCTATTAATGACTCAACCTTGTAATAAGGTCAAAAGAACAATGAGCACTAAAAATTGGTTGACATGATCCATGCATCTCTTAATCTCTTATTATTTTAGCTTAATACGAGTATATTTTGATTCTTTATTGAATGTTTTTCTTTGACTTATATAAGATTTTCGGAGAACATGAAATTTGAATTGACCACGGAGTAAAAAAGCTTAAATTAGGTAGTTTAAACTTCTTACGTGCAGTCATTAATCATAGAAGGTCTTGATCGGATTACTAGACGAAGTATACAGTAATGAGGCATAGATTTCTAGACTTTAGACAATTATTTTCATCCTATTTTTACTCGTCTACCCTTTTCATTGGTTCGTTACGAAGTATACAGTAATGTATAATGAGAGTTCAACTCAAGGTTGTATGCAAATTTCTTCTTCCCCTTTAGTGAGCAGGCATTGACATGTGATTCCAGATAATTCCACATTGAAATTGATTGCTAAGGGCCCATACAGATTACAAGGAATCCAATCAAATCCCCAATTGGCACCGTAATCTATAATTTTGATTTACTGATGATAGTCAAAATATTTTACCATCATAAATAATAATTAGAATCAATAAACTCCACGTAGTAATTAATTGAATATTTATAAGTAAAATGATATTTTCTAAAGTTTGCTAAGAACACAAACAAACAAAAATCGCAAAACACGAATAAAAGAAAAAAATCATATAAAGTATAAGAATTATTCTCTTATTGATGTTTAGAAAACCTTCACAAAAAACTAAACATTGATACCAAAGTCCTATATTTTAAAATCTAAATATCTTCTAGTATTAGGCTCTAACTAAAACTCTTCCTAACAATCCTATCTTACTCTAAAGATAAAGTTTTATATTATCAGGAAGTGTTTATTCAATATTGAGATTAACCAACACTTTCAAGGATATCAAAATTCAAGTTTGATCCTCACATTCCTAATATATGCAAATCACTATATCATGAACATAATATGATGTCTTAAACACATAGATGTAGAGTTGAAATTTAATCAATTCTACAACCTCGAGAAATTTAAAAGGCAAAATTTAGTAGTGAATTTGTGATACATCAAACACACACTTTTTAACATTTCTGTCTTGTAAAAACTCAATGCTCTACATAATCAATGAATTTAGACACATGACAAGAAAAATGATTTCTCGAACTCTGGAATCACCCCTTTCTATAGTACAAGAAAGAGTGATCCCAATCCCTAATCCAATAACCAAATTCCACAACACCCACCACCTGCATTAGTAAAGATTAGAGAGTTCAAAGTTCGAACATTTTCACGGCACGCAAGTATTTCACCCATAGGAAAAACAAAAAAGTAAGAAAAAACAACAGTATAACCTCTTTGTAGCCTCTGCCTACTCTAGTCCTCTAGTTTCTAGTCAAGTAGACAATACTTCACTAGTGTGCACATCACACTACATGAGAAGGCAAGCAGCATAATCAACATCACTCTTTTTTAAAATTTTCTCTTTTGACAGTGATAAAATGGAAGAAGGAAAGGGGGAAATCAGGTGACAGTTATTCTTCACTTGCAGAATTTATAGTGCAGCAGCAATAGCATCAACGGCTCAAAATTGGGGGCCAAAAAAAAAAAAAAAAAAAAGAAATGCAGCACAAAGAAAAAGGAGAAGAAAAGGAGGAATTCCTGGGATTAAAGTTGAAACAACGCGCTAAACTGGTTGCCAAAACTAGACCTGGTGTTTGCACTCCACCCCCTTCTTGGAGATTCGAGCCCCGATTTCAACAACACCAAGAACAACAACAACAAGAGAACCCAATATTATGTAATAATAATATTAGTAGTAAGAATTGTGGGAGTAGTTCATCCGTTACAGCAAGACAGTTGGGTGCTAATTTGTGGGAGGTTTTACCCCACCTTAATACTCTTGCTAAGATGAGCCGCAATCATTATAAAGCTAGTTGTAGTGCTGCTAAGAATAAGGGTTTGCAGATTCATACTGTTTTGGAGGACCCACCTGATGTTGCTTCTGATAAGCAGGTAATTTTGACAAAGTTTTCTTCTTTTTTATTTTTGTTTCCTGGGTTTGTGGTTGTTTCTTGCTTATTTTTCTGGTTTTGAATTTTGTGAATTTTGGTTTGCTATTGGTTTCCCTCTTTGCTGCTTTTATATCAATGTCTTGTAAATTTAAGGGAAAGCTACTCAGTTTGTAACTTCTAAGTACCAGTTGTAGGAGAGTTTTACACTGTAAAACTGTATGTGTGTGTGATTTTAGGGGCTAAGGTGAAAAGGGTAATAAGAGAGTTGCATGAAGGACTACTGGAAAAATGCTAGGAATATAGCAGTGAAACAGTTTCCTGTTTAAGTTAGGATAAAAGGAAACATTATAGGGACTGTATCCTGTGTGCTGCAAGCATGTTTCTGGTGACAGAAAGAAGCATTGCTGTGCTTCTGCCAAGATAGTAAAAATATCTTGTATTCCTGCTCAAGGACACAGCATGTGGAATGTTTTCCTGTAGAAAAAGCGATCATGTATAACGTTTGTTCTAGTGTGTACTATGTGATGAAGAAACATTATATACCGAACCTTTGAATCTCTATCCTAATCTTGGTTCCTTAAGTGCCTTACCCTTGGTAGTGTGTGTGACCTGTGAAGCTCTGGTAAGATTAAATCCCAAAGATTCATTTGGTCCATCATGGTTGCGTTGAGAGTGGAAATCTGTTCTTCAGGACAATGCATATTGCATGCCTTGAAGTTTTTGACCATGATTAACTCTACACTGAAAGTTTCCAACTATTTCATGGCATAGATGCTTCTATAATTTTGGAAGTTTACATCCAATCTGTTTAACCTCTGCTTATGGCTTTCTCTTCATGCTTGTTTCAGCCTGAAAGCACGGGTAGCTTCCACAGGAATATAGCTGCATCACTTTTGCGACACCATCAATCAGTGAGCAGGAATGGCCGCCAAATCCAACCAGTGTCATCTGCAAGTTATAGTAGTTCTATGGAGGTAAATACCCTTGTCCCTTACTACCTTTGCCCAGCTCATTCTCAATTCTATGGTCTCTGGCTCAATGTGTGTGAATATTTTGGGAATTGTCTTGTTTCAGTTACTCAGAAATCCCCTATTTCCCTGTAGTATGGCCTATCCTGATGGACATAGACATGGGCATTTTGGTGATAACTAAGCCAGAGGAAATCACCTCTCTCATAACAGATGTAAACTGTATTCATTCCTGTCTAGTTATCTAAATCTTAGCTTTAATTAGATAAAACTTCATTAGTACTTTATATCAGCTGCTGAAGCATTGTTTATGCGATGATGATCTGTCAGTCAATCCATCAGATTATTCCATTTTTTTCACCAGATAGGCCAAGTTTTTGTTGTTTGTTGCTGATATAGTTTCTTAGATTAGTCAAAGTAGCTGCTTATACGTTGACGGAACAGGTAACTCCCCACAATCATGTTGCTACTCCTAGTAGTTCTCTGGATTTCAAGGGGAGAATGGGAGATCCAAGTAACAGCCTTAAAACATCTACAGAGTTGCTCAAAGTTCTCAACCGCATCTGGTCCCTTGAAGAGCAGCACACATCAAATGTATCACTATTGAAGGCTCTGAAAACAGAGTTAGACAATGCTCAAACCAGAATTAAAGGCCTGCTGCGTGAAAAACAGAAGGACAGGCAAATATTGGATGAGCTGATAAAGCAAGTTGCAGAGCATAAACATGTCAAAAAGAGCATGGATCTAGATAAAGTACAGTCTTCTTTACAATCAGTGAGACAAGAACTAGAAGACGAGAGAAAACTTAGAAAGCACTCTGAGAGCTTGCGTCGCAAGATGGCCAGAGAGGTTTCTGACATGAAATCGTCCTTCTCTAAGGCTTTGAATGAATCAGAAAAAGAAAGAAAAGCACGAATTCTCCTGGAGGACTTATGTGATGAGTTTGCTATGGGTATTAGAGACTATGAGCAGGAACTCAGGTCTCAGAAATACAGGAGTGAGAAGGAACAGGTTCACAGAAGACATGTTGATAGCCTAGTTCTCCACATTTCAGAGGCTTGGCTAGATGAACGGGTACAGATGAAGCTAGCTGAAGAAATGCGCAATGACATGGGAGAAAAGGGCATGATTGTGGACAAGCTTAGGCCTGAAATAGAAACCTTCTTAAAAGCTAGGCTAACTTTGGATTCTAGAGAAGATGTTGACTTGCTTCACAAAAGTTCCAAAAGTAGTGGCTTTCTCCTTCAGTCACTGGAGTCGTTCCCCTTGAATGAGGCTACAGGTGCTCCTCAACATTTTGATGATGAGGATGATAATAACTCGATTGATAGCGATTCAAATTGTTTCGAATTGACGAGGAAGTTTC
Source organism: Dysphania ambrosioides (assembly GCA_026401315.1). Lineage (NCBI taxonomy): Eukaryota > Viridiplantae > Streptophyta > Magnoliopsida > Caryophyllales > Amaranthaceae > Dysphania > Dysphania ambrosioides. The sequence continues at coordinate 33,049,297 of CM048657.1, read as the reverse complement.
GTGGAGATTATGCCAATGGGGATTACGCTAAAAATTTCAGTAATAGTTCTGAAGAAAGAGGTATTGAAGAAACAGAGAAGGATACTGCAAAGAGAAATATTGAATGCCAAGAGTTAAGTAATAATGAACGTAGTTTATCTAGCTTGCAAGCTCGATTTGAGAAACGTATGGCTCAGATGACCTTAGGTAATGGACACACCCAGAAAGTTAACCAAGAGGCTATAGCAGAGGAAGGTTTACTGGACAGGAGTAAACGATTTGGAAGTCGAGTAGGGAATTCAAGTCGTATGATTGACAATTTATTGAGGAATAACTCATCATCGATAGAGGGGGAGATTAGTCTTCCTGAGAGTGAATTAGCTGGTGGTCATTTCTTGTTAGCAGGTCTTGCTAGTCCAGTGAAGAATTGGGAACCCAAAATCCTTTCACAGAACCACGAAATCTCTGAGTCTTCTTCGGTGTGGCCTCGGAGTTGTAAGGAAAACACATTGAAGGCTAGGCTTCTAGAAGCAAGGTTGGAGTGTCAGAACATTTAAAGAGACCCAAAGATGCAACTTAGCTAGCAAGGTTCTGTTGGTATCTTTCTGTATCATGCTAGTTGATGATTGGGACAGTGAAATGCATATCAACTGCTAATGATTAGATCCTTGGAGGAAATGCATATCGACTGCTAGCTGGTGAGTGTGACATTGAAATGCATATCAACTGCCAGCTGATGATTGGAACAGTGAAATGCATATCAACTGCTTATGATTAGATCCTTGTAAGGAAAACACATTGAAGGCTAGGCTTCTAGAAGCAAGGTTGGAGAGTCGAAACATCCACTCAAAGGGACCCAAAACTTAACTAGCAAGGTTCTGTTATTATCTTTCTTTATCACTGTTACCTGATGATTGGACAGTGAAATGCATATGGACTGCTAATGATTATATCCTCCAGAGGAAAATCTGCATTGTTAATACTGGGATGATGTATGCAGAAAATTTGTGTAATTTTGGCAAGAAATCTTATGCACTATCCATTTTTTACACAAATCAATGTATTCAGGCAAACTACAAAGGGGAATTAGATTCGCGCAAGGCATCATCTGTTTTCTCATTGGTAGCTGTTTTGAGTAAGAAACCAGAGAAGCTAGTAAGAATAAGAACAGTTGTCAATTATTGTAAAAATATTGATAGGGTGAAGAGAGATTTTGATATGAATTCAAGCATGAATCTCATCCAACTGTCCTATGCTATTACAGATGTTCTGAAAATATGTACTCTGAGATACAATTGCCACTTTGGGTGGAATTTAAGTTTTAAGGAATTCCTTTAGTGTAATGCATCACTTGCTAGGGATCTTTGAACTCGGCTACGTAGTTCCAATGAGGCTTTGGTTTAGTTGTTATGCCTCAAAAGACTGAACATCTGTATATGTACACAGGCTTTCTTTCTTGTGTGCCCTGTTCCTTCCATGTATACTTGCAATGATACTTTTGAGCTTGCTATATAAACCCAAAAGCAATGACCAATGAAATTAACTTCGAAGCTCATATAGTTGCAGTTGGCACTTTCCGATGATGATAATATAAGGGTTTGAACTTTCCCCAACAAGCAATGTCTACAATTCTGGATCTAGCCACCTTGGGTTATAGACTGTCAATTCATGCTATACTGGTCAAAAGACTTAAAAACCTACCAAAAGTTGGCTCTACCTAACAAACTTTGACGTGCTAAATTAATCTAATTAACTTAGTTGGATTAAAGTTTTTCGTGGTGGATGCTTATTAGTGTCATATGAAGAAATCAGGAATCATTTGATGTCTAATACTCGGTCTTCAAATGTCTTAAAAATAGTATAAGACCAACATTTTGAAAATGAGTTGAAATAACTATTTAGAATTAAAGTAGATGGTTCAAATCCCTCTTTGCTAGGGTCTAATATAACACAATAAGATTCATGGTAAATATATCAAGATGCTTTCTAATCGAGTCCGAAATTATCCAAAAAACCGGATTTGAGGCTTTTATACAATATTTTAAAGATATTTGTGAAAAATTTACAGAAAAAAAAAATACAAGATGCTTTTTTGGGTCATATGAGGAGGTTATGGGTAATTCAACTCCTTACAATTGATCTATAAAGGCAATAAAAAACAATTTTATGACTCGATTTAAGAGTTTTGAAAGTAGATTGAAATGGGTATTTAGAATCAAAGTAGATTATTTTAATAACTCTTACGGACTTACGGTCTAACATTATACACACAAAGCATATCAAGTTGTTATCTTGCAGGTCCACAATTGTCCAAAATGATTGATTTTAAAAGTTTGCATTGTTTTTTGAGATTTTTTGGAAAAAAATATTTGAAATTGAATTTAAAATACTAGATGCTTTATAAGGTCATATGAGGAGATTTTAATTCATTTACTATTTTATATTCAGTCTCCAAATACTCTAAAAACAAGTTTAAAACCCAATTGCAGGAAATTTGAAAATCATTTGAAATGGGTGTTTAAAGTCAAAATAGATGGTTTGAATAACTTATAAAGCCTAAATTGACTCTTTATTGCCCATGGTAAGCATACAAAGATGTTTTATCACTAGATTTAAAATTATTCAAAATGGTCAAATTTTTTAACGGCCCCATTAAACATGAAATCCATGGAAAGGTTAGTCCCGACTTCTGAGCTCCTTGGAAGAATTTCTCTTTCTATCTTGCTGATTAACATGTCATAATGGTTTTTGAGAGTTAAGCATCATACAATTCAGTATTTCCTATCAACGCCAGTTTGGGTGTGGTAATTTGCTTTAGGAATCAGTTCATTGAGATATTAAATTGGCTGAGAACTAAATAGCCATGCTCTATGTTACTCAGATTCCTCGTTTAATCTCAAGTACTCATGTCAGACCCTCAGACTCTCAACAAATGGGACAAGAGCATGATCATTTTCCACTCCGATTTATACCAAATTGATATAAATACTGAACAACGTACCAGTGTATATAGCACCTATACCCAAGCTCAAGATTAAATATAGGATATGTTTGCCGGAACTTGTGGTGGATGAAGAGTGGGTTAAAAGTTTACTTAGAATTGTCCTCTTCACCAACATAATATTGAGTATGGGCTTGATCTTGCAACTTTCCGCTTTCCCCTAATTCAGAAAACTATATAGTGTCATGTATATGGATGCATTTGCTCGTTGAAGTACAATGAGAATCAGAATATGATTTTGGATAACCACAAACTAGGGTTTTGGAGCTTCTTTTCATGCTAGATGTCTTCACGCTTCACGCGTACGAAGTAGAAACTGGCTTTTATGATGTTATTTGCATCGTTAGGACTTAGGAGTAGTAATTCAAATATTTTTGGAAAAAGTGACTAATAATTATCCTCTCAATACGAGTTTTTGTTAAAAAAAATAATAATAAAATTCTACTCTTCAGTCGTTCAATCTTGACTGAGACGAATTTTCAACATTGAAGCATGATTGAGTACTTGATTGTTGATTGAACATGCCATTCGAGTCTCAATAGATAAGGGGTCAAAGAGTGTATTAGTTCTAGACATGTTCAAATGGGAAGCCGTCCGTTAAAGATCCTTAACCGATTTATTTGTAAAATGGTCTTATCAATAATGAATGTAAATGGGTCGGTCTTTTAGAGGGTCATATTTTATTAAGTCTTTAATGGGTCAAGTCGAGTCAATAATGGGCCAATAGTTTCCAAAACTTTTAAACACTATCAAGTAATGGATTATTTCCACTTACTTGTCGATGGTTCACTACGAAATATTAGAGGTGATACATGTAAACTATCACCATCTATATATAAAAATTATACTCTCTTTGGATGGCTCAATCCAATTCGGTCCATTATGTATCTCTTTTGATCCGGCCCGGCCCATTTTTGCATCTTCTTTGATCCGATCCGATCCAACCCGACCCATTTTACATGTGACTCATTTCGTCTCTGACCTGACCCAATGTACATGTCTAACCTAGAAGACCTCATGGTTTGCATAAAAAAAGAGCGTCCTTTCTACGAAAAAAACAATATAGTAAGGGGGCGTTCGATTTGCCAAAGGAAATGTGGAATGAAATCAAGAAAGGAATAGGAAGAAAACGGAAACAAAAAGTGTTTGGCACTATGTATAAAGAGTTATTTGCTTTAAAAATAAGAAAGGGAAACCGACCACCTTCCCACCACCACCATTTCTTCAAAAACCAACACCCTCCGCCAGCCCTCCCCTCTCCCCTTTGCCACTGCCACATGTCTACAACTAGACATGTGCAATGGGACGGGTGACATGCCTAATGGGCCGGGCCCTAAAAGACTCAAAATGGGTCGGGTCAGGCCGGACCCTAAAAGATGCAAACGGATCGGGCCCTAAAAAGATACAAAATGGGTCGGTTACTCTTATAAAAATGTTTTACGACTTAAAACAAAGACTAAACTCCAAATTTGTGATGGATTGATAACTTATGTGAAGGTGCTGATCTGACTTGCAAGTGCGGTATTTGTTAGTGCAATAATCTCAGGTTGAGCAATTGAGGGAGGGCACACTACTTGCTTAGTTGCTTGCATTCTTTTTAATGTCTTGACATATGCTCCTATTCGAGAATAGCTATTAACAAGACCCCCAGCCATCACTTGGCAGGGATTTTATGCTTTATAGCTCTGCTTTCTGTCATAGTGCACCATGAAGGACTAACAGTAAAAGTGGCCTTTGATATTCTGTCTTTTCTAGGAGCCTGTTTGCTCTTGCTATGTACTTACATCAGTGAAAATGAAGAATTTCGGGTTGCTGGCAATGGAAGTACCCTTTACACTCCTCTGAATGCTGAGGGAAATGACAGCATCAGTGAAAATGATATGGCATAGTGATCAAAGTTGAGTGATGTAATAGTGACCAATTAAAAACTAGCCAAACCTAGCCAAACCTATAATAGCCAAACCTGTCAGGCTATTATCTAGCAAAGCCAAAGAAACAAGATAATATAACTTCTACTGCGCCATAATTTTCCCCTATAAACCAAAATGTCAACAACCAAAGACAAAAGCAATGCCCTCAAAACTTACAAAAACTAGTAACTCCAATCTAAACCCCGCAATACCAATAATTTACACTACCACAGGAAAACAAATACTTTCAGTGTGCTAACTTGGCTAGAATACCCATATCCAAGGACAACATATGCATGAATTTGCTCTTATATAGCTTAACAGAAATATAGTGCTCTTAAATGGAAATTAGTTGACATGACGAGACAATTAAGCATTTCTATGTATAATATCCATCCCAGAGAAGCCAATAGCAGAAACCTAACACTTGTTTGCAGAATAGGCTTTGTTTTAACATTCTACTCTGTGAATCTGCCTATATTTTCCAATGCAGATTGTTATTCTGTCAATCCCATTTAGAAACTCTCATAAGCTGAAGTTGCTGGTTCAGCAAGGACCGTTGCAACTACTACAAGATCAGTACTCATAAATAATTATGCATGGCATTTCGACATAAGCTAATAATCATTCAGAGATGCAGCCTGAATGACATCAAAATACGAATATTATATACCACTATGAGGCAGACATCAGTTTCAGCAAACCTGACATCAGTTTTAATGGATTAGAGAAAGAACAAACAATGAGGCAGACATCAGTTTCAGCAATGCCCCAGACTTTTAGCTTGTCTCTAGTTTAAATTAATTATTCCACTATGAGACAGACATATCCCTGATTCAACACCATGATTCAGCCTCCATGATCAGCTCCATGATTCAGCAATGCCCCCACACACTAAGGCTTGGACAGTTTTAGGTTTCAAAGAGCAACAATTAGGAGATATAATCTTTCCCCTAAGACTAAAAGCGGACTCCGAAGCAACCGTACTAACCGAAATAGTTAGTAAATCTCGTGCCAACAATGCAAGTTCTAGATATCTTACAACATTTTGTTTCCAATGCTCTAAGATATCTAACTCCAAGTTGAAGTCAAGCTCTGCCTCTTCCAAATAAGACTCTAGTTGTGACTTTTTTATAGAAGTTGTTGTACTTATTGGATTAAAACTTCTATAATCATCAAAGAAGTCCTCATCATCAACTCTACTACTTGAATTAGGGGGAATAACAATTGGTGAGTAAAAGAACTTAATTTATACTCATCATATAAGGACCTCAATGTCCTTAACACATCATTCACCCTTATCACGGCTTCCTTTGGGCCAAATATCTTACTTAAACAATACTCAACAAACTTGACCATAAATCTTGGATCAAGAATAGCCGCACATGACAAATAAACGTTATAATCGGACCAATATTTGTCAAACTTTTCCAACATAGGAGTGACCATTTGAGCTAAAAAAAACATGAGGACCTTTAGATGCTTCACCTAAACGACGATGGACCATCGAAGCCCCCTTAAAATATATATTTGAGGTTGGAGACTTGTTAGCCGAGAACATGCAAGTAACATCATAAAAAAGTTTCAAGAACTTGTGAATAACATTCAACTTTTCCCATTCTTCATCCGAAGGAACAATATTCTTGAAAGACATATACATAGACCCCAAATGAAGAAAAACGCTCTGATAAAATAGCATATTATCAAGCATCTTAAATGTAGAGTTCCAACGAATTGGCATATCCAAATTAAGCTTCCTCTTAACATCTAAATGAAAATACTTTTGTGCTAGGTCATAAAACTCTTTGCTTCTAGTGGAAGACCTTGTAACAAATTTCACCAAGTTTCTAATGCTCCCTAAAATCTCCTCTACAAGGGTTAAGCCGGATTGAACAATGAGATTAAGAATGTGTGCACAACACCGTATATGAAAAAATCGACCACCACTAACCAACATTCCTCTATTTGCAAGACGATTTTTCATATGGCTAACCATAACATCATTATAAGAAGCATTATCAACCGTAAGGCAAAGTAACTTATGATCTAGCTTCCACTAATTAAGGAACATAAAAATCTCCTGGGACATACTACTTCCATCATAAGGGGGTGACAATGCCTTAAATCTTAGAATCCTTTTGCACAACATCCAACTGGAATCAATAAAATGGACGGTGACACAAATGTAATGTTGCCAAATGTGAGATGATTTCCAATTATCCGTTGTTAAGCAAACTTGACCGGGAACATTTGATAAAATATTTTGTAGCTTTTTTCTATCGGTATAATACAAGGAAAATAGGTCTCTAGTGAGGGTAGTGCGACTAAATGGCGTAAATTCAGGGTTTTCTTTAAACATCATACGCCTAAAACCATTTTCTTCGATGGTTGAAAAAAAATGACCTCCTTCAACTATAAAGAGTAAGATCTCCTTCTTTAACGTAGTCATATCAAAGACAAATTCACCACTCTCGTCACCATCAATATTACTAGCCTCTCCAAGAGAAATGCCCTTTTGCCGAACTAGACATCTTTCAAGCAAATGACGTCTTAAATGAGAAGTACCACTATTAACTCCAGTCGAGAGTCGCATGTTACAATGCTTACAAATAGCACAAATGGCCTCACCTTTCTCATTTTTTTCTTCCCTTATTTCTCGTCGTACTTTTGATCTCTTGGCCCTTTTGGGTTTGGGAGCACTGTACTCGGAATAACCATCCTCCACTCAGTCCATTGATCTTGATATAGTTTCTTGACTTTCCATACGAAGTTAATCTAACCAATAAACAGAAAATTAATCATGTCCGTGCTGTAAATAACATATGAATAATATAAATTAGTAAAGTGATTGTATAAAGAGAATAATAAGTAAATAATCTATATAAATAAACAAAATGAAGTATGTAATAAAGAGACTAATAAGTAAATAATCTATATAAATAAACAAAAATAAAGTATGTACTCGGACAACTCTGTACTCTGGTTTTAGCTAAATGTACTTTACTAAATGTCTTCAATCAGATGCTTTTTAACACACAAATTTGTTAGTAAAGTCAAATTAGGTAATGCCTTACGATTGCAAAAATAAAAAAACATTCAAAAGATCAAAGGGGAACTAATTAGCCTTACTCTTCTCACTCAAAATCACTCAATTTGCATACAAAATTTATTCGTAAAAAAAAACTGAAGTAATTATTTTACATTAAGAAATAAGCAAAACATTAATAATCAAAAAACACTAAATTCAGTTATGAATAAGATTTGATGAATGGGATTCATCATCTACCCCAAATTTTACAGAATACGAAGTTATAATCATTGAAAAAAATGAAACTCTTGAAAAAAAAATCAACAAAATCAGATTAAAAAAAAATCCATCATACTATACAATTATAAACGAAGCTATAATCATCTATGAGTCAAAAATGAAACTCTTGAAATAGGAAGAACTTACAGAATACGAAAAATCAAAGAATGAACCAAAATCCGGAAATAGGAAGAGTTCATTGAGTTGTTATTGTAGGTGAGTAAGGAAGAGTTCGTTGAGTTGTCTCGCCAATCAGGCAAGTTCGTTATAGCAACCATGAAGGGATATGAGGAGAAGATGATTGATTTTAGGGTTGCAAATTTGTGGCTTTTCGAAGTATTGGGAAAATGAGAAGCAGACCTTCTTTTTGCTTATGAGATGAAAATGGGAGAGAGTGAGACCCATTAGTAACCCATTTACATTTTGTTTATGACCCGGTATTGACCCGGTTAGAGACCAATAACAAATGACCATTTAAAACCTTAACCATTTAAAACTCATAACTATATAAACCAATTTATAAAGGGCTGGACAAGGGCCCCCAATGGGGCCCCAACCAATTACACGGGTCTATCTACAACCTCCCCTCTTTGGCTGTATATCTAGTGATATTTACAATTCTATTGGAGTTTTTTAATCAACTCCATTAAAGGTTTATGGTCAACTCCGTCACAAATGGATTTGTCATTTTAGAAATGAGCCTGCGAAGCAGTAGTGGTGTGGATATATATTTTTAACATGTTCTTAATTCCAAAGCACTATTCTTCCCTATGGTAAGCAATATTGGAAAAACCGCAAACACGAGAGGAAATCTTCAAGCTGAAGATTTGTGATAGGGATTGTGAGCCCATGAGCACTTTTTTTTATTATTTTTTTTTATTGAGTTCAGTAGGCAATGAATCCAAAGCCTTATAAGTTGAGTGGCATTGGAGCTGTAACTATAAATCTCTATAAATTGCTGAGGTGGATTGAGTGGGCAAAGATTTCAACGTTTAGGAAAAAAGTTGATATGCTTGGCTGGTTTCATATATGGCTGCTGGGGTTTATTTCATACGGAGTATGAGTTGCTAAGAGTGATGCTATGTGAAACAACAAAGTTGGTAGGGTCTCTTCTTTGGTCCAAGTTATACAACACATATTAAAGTAGAATTATAGGAGTTAATCCGTATATAAATAAATAGGAATGTCTTTATGTCTCTGGTTTATAGAAATTGGCTAGATTCTTGGCAATTGTGTTGTTGTTTTTTGGTTTTTGTTGTTGAAAGTTGTCAACTTTTAAGCAAAAGTAGAAATTGCCGAGAGCTGTTTAATAAGTTTTTTACCTTGCCAAAAAATAGATATGTATAGAATTTAATGCAAGTTTTTGTATGTGTTACTCCATATTAAATACTCCTATATTTATTTCTTTTCACTTTATTGAAACAAAAATCATAGCATTAGTCAAAGTTTGGTTGTAGAAGTGAAAGCAAAAATCTTTTTGATACAATCAAGCATTTCAAACGTGTAATTTTTAATGACAGAAGTACATCTAACGAGAGCATCTACACGGTAGATTTCCTGATGACAAACTCTGTGCCCATCATTGTTCCAGAACCAGTCTCCCCCGCAGACCCCACTTGCATCTACTTTCAATTCCACAATTTGACTATTCCTTTATCCTTGATTTTTCAACTCTTTCCGATTTCCCATGTTCATTTAGGTCTGTTAGTCTTAATATCACGAGGTATTAGACCGATTAATTAACTTACTGTAATTTGTTAAAAAAAATGGTGCAGAGAATCCTAATTAGTAAACACACAATCAAGTTATTATATAATAAAAATTACCCTTAATATATCAATTTTTATTAACTTTAAAGAATAATTTTTGTTACATTAAATTATCATTTTTACTTTTTAAGTCTTTATAGTATCTCATATGTATGTAATACTTTGTGTTCTTGAAATTATCTACTTAGACCCTATTTATTTAGTATTTAAAGCATATTTAGTTTTATAGACATATATTTAATAAATAAAAATAAGATAATCTTTATCTAATCTATCTAAAATAATATAATATTTGACTAGTCCATCTAAAATAGTACAATTTATTGATTAATTTATTATAATTAATATTTTTCATCATTTTATTTAACTTTTAAAACAGTTAAGTTGACTCGTTACTCAAATTGTAAATAGTTTAACATGGACTAAACAACACTACAACCTGTAATCAGAGTCGCAACCCCAAGTCTCAAAACCTTATGAGCCAACGTCCGATTCTTCAAAAGTCTCAAGCATTTCCTCTGCTGTCTTTGCCGCCTCGAGTTCGTCTTCAATTTGAGATCTTTCCTTGATTTTTCTCAGCCTAGAGGGCAATTTAGAGGGGATTTGGACTTTTGGTGGTGAATTTTTGAGAAGGGATTGAGATTGAGATGGGTACATGATGACGAAAATTGAAGATTTGCAAGTAGGATTGGACTGATTTGGGTGGATAAGGTGCGATGGATTGATCAGGGTTTGGAGGGGAGAGTGAGGAGTTTGATTGTAGAGCTAAGGATTAAGAATTAAGCAATGGGATTTGGGAGCTAGAAGCCTAGAAGTGGTGTGATGTAGCTATGTAAAAGGATAACCTATAAGGCTATAACGCTTCATGTCTCCATTCATGTCTATCAAGTTATCTATTGTTAACTTGTTACCTATTGTAGGTGAAAAAAACTGATACGAGTTGTATTATAGTGAATTAATCAATAATTGGTAATCGTTAAATTATTTGGTGTGAATCTGCTAAAGGTTGTATTATTTTTGTTTGTTAACCCTTACTAATAAAAATATAAAAATGTTTTTAGTTCGATAATGAACTCAAATTCATTAAAAGATTTTTTTTAATCGTGTAATATTGAAAGGACTAAGACCAATTCAAAAAAAAAAAAAAAAGGCATCAAACATACTTCATGAATTTATCATTGCACTTATTAACCAGATTTCAAAATATTACTTTTGTGATTCTTAACATTATATGCCGATGTTTTCTGAATCTCTATTATCAATCATATCAATATTCATTTAATTTTTACGTCCATATTTTCTTTCTCTCATATCCTTATTAATAATTATACGCTGACTTACTCATTTTGTTTACCAATAAGTCTTTAATGTAAATGCCAATTGCCAAATCGCAAAAGAAGAATATTTAAGGACAAAGAAAGTAATCAATCCACCTAATTTTTCGACCCTTTGTCTTATCATACGGTGCTGAAAGGCCGGTAGGCATACCTAGGGTTCTCCTATCTCACTAATCTCCCCATCTCTATATAAACAACCCACCCTTTCTTGTCATTCACAACAGCATAACCCTCTAATAAACTCCCATATCTCCTTCAAACACTAATAGTAACTTATTCTTAATCACCAGTTGTTAACGTTTGTTTAAGAGCTAATTAAATTATGGAGCATGGAGTGTTGATTAGTTTGAGAGGTAGAGATTGGGAGCTCCTTTTGATCCAAAAACAGGAAAGAAAGAGAAAGGTAGACACACCTGCAGGTTCATGGTTAACCTATGGAGTTGATTACACAGGATTATTAACAAGTCAACTCCAATGGCTTTGCATGACCCTGGAGATGTTCTTTTGCCTTCTCCTTTTCTTACTTGGATTGAAGGGAGCTCCATCTCTCCCTCCCTATTTACTTTTTTTTCTCTTATTTTTTATATTTTAAATAACTTCAGTTTTAAAAATAAAACATTTCTAACATTCAATAGATAATGAAATTAAGCTAGTTTTAATGATCTGCGTTGTTCTTTTACCTGCCCAAAAAACTGGGCATTGTTTTTTTTTATTTATTTATAAATGATGGTCTATTTTGTTGAGTTTTTACTTTTGGTTTTTGTGATATGTTTACAGATGACCAGGTGTCGGAGTTTTGGAGCGAGGTGCATGAAGTGTATGTATGTATGTATGTTGAATGCTTGAATTGCTCAGTCTTAGCTTGTACATTGAAGATTGTAGAGCCTTGTGAAGTTATTGTACATTTTGATCTCTTTTAGAAATTTAATGTGTCGTAGGTGTAACATGTTGCCCGTTGATTGAATGTAAGAATTGATTTAATTTGGTAGCTTACTTATTGTTCAAGTTTATGACTCCATCCATGTCTCAAATGCAAAAAGAAGAAGCAAGTAGGGTCTTATTAGTTATTACGCAAAAAACACTTAATGATGTCCAGAAAATACCACAAAAGAAAATGGGGCAAAATCAGTGGGATAACCTAAAAAGATTAAGGGGTCGTTTGGGGACGGAGATAGTATTATCTCGAATAAGAACTTACAAGTATGGAAGAATCAGGCTACCACTATAAAGTGCTGGCTCAATAGGCAAAGAAAACGAATGATATATTGATAAAAATCAATGTGAATAAATATAAAACAATGTATTACTAGAGAATATTAGGTGAAAATAGTCAAGATGTATAATATTTGAGAGTCGTGAATTTCGACGATGAAAGGGGAGGGGGAGTCAAGGGGCTTGGGTCAGGGCAATTATGATGCTAGCCTCGTTTTTCTTTTTAAGGTGATTTAGTATGATGCACAAGAGGCGTAACTATTGCATAATCAACTAATCACCTAACATTCAAATCACTATACAAGGAAAATGTATCACCATGACACCATCTTCTCTAACCAACTCTTTGGGTCATACAAGTTAACTTTTTACCTAACTTAATCTCATTTTGCCTAATTATTGCTTATGACATTCCTGCCGGGTACAATACAATTATACACCATTTTAGATGAATTTCTACCATCTTAAAATTTACAGTAAGTACATTCCCCATTATTATTTGAACTAAGATTCTTTACAAATTATCAATTATACTGAAATTAATTTAGAAAAAGGTCAAACATTGGACTTTTATTTCCTTCAAATATCTTAACGTAGTATCATTATGCCAACCATAGCTCCTCTAATTAGTTTCAATGATGGCAACCATTTGAAATGGTACTCCAACGGTCCAACCTCCCTAAATTGCGCGCTAGCTACTTGGACCATCTTAAAATCCTTTTTCAAGTGCGGAGATTAGAGATGCCCTTTTTAGTATGAAGTGGCTGAAATCTCTTGGATCGGATCAGGTGGAGTCTCTTGATCATTTTCAGAAGTTTCGGCCTTTAATCGGAGAACAAATAGGGTTAAGATAGTCTCACTATTTTTTGAGGGTTCTCCTTCGCCGGTGGATTGGAACAAAGCCTTCTTTACCCTCATCCCAAAAAGAGAAAGGCCTGAATAGTTTAAGCGATTTTGTCCGATTGGGCTATGTTATACGATCTGTAAAATCATATCTAAGTGCTTGGTCTTAAGGATTAAGCTGATAATGAAGGATTTGGTAGGTGACTTTCAGAATGTTTTTGTTCTAGAAATCTTTTGTCATATTCAGCCCAACGCTCTATGAAGATTTTATGAAGTACATGCAGAAACCCTTAGGGGTAAGTAATTGTTATGCTCTAGGATCCTATCGAGGTGTATCTACGGAAGTACATGATCATTCCTTGAAAATTATGGACTTCTCTTTCATCGAATTGTCAAAAGATCTCTGCATGGAAGTTTTTAATCTTTAAATAAGTCAGGCAAACTCATTCTTATCAATGCAGTCTACGAGGCTCTGACTTCTCATGTACTCTATATCTATTTGCTCTTGAGAAGATGATCAATAAGATAATTCAACTCTTGTAAGATTCTGATGGCCATCTTCATCAAATATGTCAAAATATGTATTTATAAAGAATAATTTTTTTATAACCGTTAGTGTAATTTTTATTTTTTTTATTAAATATAAATATGATAAATAGTCCTTACAAATATATAAAACTAAGTGGCTAAAAGTACGTCCAATCAACATATAAAGCCCACATCAATTAAAGCAAAAAGGAAAAAAAAAAGCCTAATTAACATATTGGAGTATAGGACCCATCATTAAAGGGAAAAAAATTAAAAAGACTACAAACCCCACTATAGACCCACAACCACACTACCAGTAGGAGCGAATTTTCACCGAGGAGAAAAACTTTTCCTCCAAATTTGTTGAAGTTTTTCCTAAAATTTCATTAATAGAGTTTCTTAATATCAAAAAAATAATTTCAACAGAGAATTTTTGATCTGGGAGTGGAAAATTGACACGAGTCAAAAGCGAAACCAGCCATTCAATTACAAACCATTTCACAAACACACACACAACAGTTCTGAATGTCCAAAAAAGTCCAATAACCTGCTGCCACATTTGAACTACCTTAAACTCTATTCAGTTGTAAGGCCTGTAAGGGCTGTAACCCTTACCTATGCCTTCCCTCTGAAGGCTGAAGCTTAGAAGTTAGAATTAGAAGGTTAGTTAATAATGAATGATAGCCTGATAGGTGCACCGTGCACAACTACCCGTACCCGTTAGGCCGTTACCCCCCACTCATTTATTTTTAGGTTCAACATTTCATTTCCCCTTTCTTCTAGAAATTAATAAAATCCTATAACTCTACCAATTTTTTTTTTTTTTATATATTTTCGGACAGAATTTGTAAGAGAGAGGAGAGACGGAGGTGGATTACTAACCCACCATCTTCGTCTTCTTCCTCTCCTCCTTCTCCAACAAGCCACCCAACCCCATCAACTAATTCTAATAAACCAGCTCCTTAGGGTTTGCATTAACTGAATCCATTATTTATTTTAAAGAAATGAAAAATATGAGCAGGGATTTGTTCGATCCGAGAACGGTGATGGATTCTGAGTATGAAAGGTCTTCCCCCAAGGAGGGCAATTTCGGGTTTGCCTTCAATGATAGCAATTTCTCGGACCGAGTTCTCAGGATCGAGATTATGGCTGGCCCTTCCCATTCCAAATCCCACGCCGATGGTTGTTGTAGCCTCTTTGATTGGGCTCGTAATCGCAAGTGTAGGCGAGAAGACTTGAAGAAGAATCTTCTTATTGATAACACCTGCAATCTTGGTATTTTCTTTTTTTATTTATTATTATTATTTTTGATTGAATTTACTATTGCCTTTTTGAAATTGAATTGGGGAGGTTTTTTGGTTTTCACTTCGAGGTTCTATTTGTTTTGATTTTATTAATTTGAGGATTTTCTTGGATCTGTAATTAGTTGAATTTCTGGAAGGGTTTA
Organism: Dysphania ambrosioides; assembly: GCA_026401315.1. Classification (NCBI taxonomy): domain Eukaryota; kingdom Viridiplantae; phylum Streptophyta; class Magnoliopsida; order Caryophyllales; family Amaranthaceae; genus Dysphania; species Dysphania ambrosioides. The sequence goes on along the minus strand of CM048657.1, from coordinate 33,033,964 downwards.
TGTTCAATTGATTTGATTTATCGAGTTGCAGCTTAATTTGCCCGAAATTAGGGATTGTTTGATGGTTGATGAATTGGGGTTTTCCATCTTATGCGAGCTACTGTCTTTATGAGCTTATTACTTTGTGAATTACATACCATTCACCTGAATGATGATGTGAGGGTAAATTTGAATGTTTTGGAAAGAAGAAAGCTATGTATGTTATTGATGAAAGATTGAAAGGGTATGCTAATTTCCCATGGCTCACGCTGTGATCCGACAATATTTGTTGATTCTTCATCGCGTGGAATGAGGACCCAAGTAGGAGTAATGGGCTACACTTCTGATACCTACCCACTTCCTTCGTCCCTACAGTTTTCTGATATTTATGTGATGTCTTGCAATGTTTCAAGTATGAAGTGTTGTTTGGAATTGGACTTGGGTTTGAAGGTCTGAACCTGTTTCTTTTGGATAATTAGCGAAACCTTTTTATTCATTGAGTCTTGACCTTGACAATGAATACTATTTGATTTGAATTGTATGTTTGGCTTCATGTGTTAATGGGTATTTATGTGGCTCTTGTTAACTTATTTTATATGTCTCCTCAGGATTAGAAGTTATTGTGTGTCCTGAGGAGCAGGTTTTGAATCAATCTGATGGTGATGATGTTTTAGCTTGTGAAAATGATGATGAGGAAGCCATTGCAATGATTGAAGAAATACCTTCAGGTGCTTTCACTTTTTCAAATTTTCTCTTCCCAGTTATTGTTCTCATTTCTCAATTTGAATTCTTATGTTCGAAATTCTTTTTACAAAATATTTTTTTTTGTTAGTCTGGATGTTGAATTGAAAGGAATTGATGATATTTGTTTGCATAAGGTATATAAATTGGCTTGTTGCCCTACATGTCAAACCCAAAATCTGGTGTATTGTCTAGTTTGCTACATCGCTGGCTTCAGGGTTGATGTTCACGATTCTGTATATTTCCTTGGTCTTTTTGCCCTAAGTCGCAATAAAATATTACAATATAGTCTCATGTATTTCTGTGCAGGTGATGCATTGTTGATTCTACTGGTTGGACTAGTATTTTTTTAAGTGTTGATTGTAGTCTTTGTTTGAAAAGAAATTCTACTGCCCCTTTTGTGTTTTGAGTTTTTGTATTAAAAGTGACAAATATATATATATATATATATATATATATATATATATATATAGTGCAGAGTTTACTTAAAGAAAATTTATTCAAAGACATAGGGATTGGTTTAATGAGATATATTGTAATATTTGCTTTTAGGCTAGTTGCCTGGTTGTTTTGGGTTGCGTTCTTCATAGTCACTCCTTGCTGTTTGGTCTGTCTAGTTTGAAGTAACTTTAGGTTGTAAATCTTCGGTTGAAGTAACTTTGGTTGTAACTCTTTGTTTTTTGTGGTTAATATACACTGCTTGTTTCTTGCTTTCCAAAAACGATTTTTGTATTAATATTTTTTTATACTATTTTTCTATCATTCTTAGAGAGAAATTATCTTCATGTCAAGTTGTATTTCTGTCTGTGAGTATGTACGCCTTGATCCCTTCAGAAAACCCTTTTAATATGATGGAAGAAATTTCCACTTGATACTTATCGTCTCTTTTCTCTAGGAACATTAACAAGATCCTCCTTTGCACAACTTTTTTGTCCAAAGGTCCATTAGCCAGCGTCTGGACGAAGGAGATGAAGCAGGGTCTTGTTTTCTAGAATGTTTTTCTTTCTGGAAAACCTACATTAAATTCTAGAGAATTTTTCCCTTGAATTAATTATTCTACATTTATTGCCTTTTTCTTACTCTGCAATGTAACTGGTTATATATAAAGTCTTTTTTGTGTCTATATAGGAGATGACGAGGCCAATAGCAATGATTCATCTTGGAGCATGGAATGTTTGACAATCTTAAGTGTCAAAACCTTGCATATCAGCTCTCCTATCTTAGCAGCCAAAAGTCCATTTTTCTACAAGATAGCTTAAAATTTCTCCTTCACTAGGTCCTAGTTTACTTGTGAAAGGCCCAGATGGTGATGTTCTTATGCCATTGATTAATCATGTCGGTGTAGCTTTTCTAAAATGGTATGAGGGAGTCTGAACAGAGGCATGTAACTCTACGTATTAGTGCATCTGGTATGTTCTCAAACTTCTACTTGCTAGTTTGTATACCAGCTCCTTGTAACTTTTGATTTAGGTGGATTGAACTTGTTTTTGAAATGTTCTAGACTTTCTACCCATCCTCAGTGTGGAAATGGTTGGCCAAACACCTTTCTTTGAACATTGATTTTCCATTTTATCTTATAATAAGAAAAAAAAAAGGTAGAATATTTAAGCAGTTATGCTTTCCAAGCTGTGATTGCTATGAATTATACCTTGACTATTATCTCACAATGCACTGCTGTTTTCTTTTCATTTTTTGGATAGAGGAATCTGCCCTGATGAAGCTTCTGAACTTCATGTACAGCAATACCTTATCTGCAAATACGGCTTCAGCTTTGCTTGATGTATTAATGGCTGCAGATAAATTTGAGGTTGCTTCATGTATGAGATATTGTAGTCGTCTGTTGCGGAATTTGCCCATGACTCCTGAGTCTGCTCTACTCTATCTTGATCTTCCGTCCAGTGTTTTAATGGCTGAAGCAGTTCAACCATTAACGGATGCAGCTAAGCAATACCTTGCTGATCGTTACAAGGATATTACCAAGTAAGTTCCTGTTCCGTCCGAAGAATGTAGATTCTAGGTGATTCTCCCATTATTGCTGTAAAATCCATGTTTTTTCCCTACTTGACCTTGAGTTTGCTTCTTTGTTGCATGAATGATAACCTTGCTTAAGATTTTTTTTTATGAATTGTCTCATGGGAGGTTTTTCTCTTTGAAGGTTTCTAGAAGAGGTCATGGCTTTGCCCATTGCTGGAATTGAGGCTATTCTTTCCAGTGATGATCTTCAGGTGGCATCTGAGGATGCAGTTTATGACTTTGTTTTTAAGTGGGCTAGAGCTCAGTACCCTAAACTAGAAGAGCGCCTCGAAATCCTTGGCTCCCGTCTTGCTTGATTTGTTCGCTTTCCATACATGACTTGCCGGAAGTTGAGAAAGGTTCTAAGCTGTCCAGACTTTAATCCTGAGATTTCATCCAAGCTTGTCCTCGAGGCTCTGTTCTTCAAGGCTGAGGCCCCACATTGACAACGGATATTGGCTGCTGAAGAATCAGCCTCCACTAACCGCCGATTTTTTGAACGTGCTTACAAGTATCGCCCTGTAAAGGTTGTTGAGTTTGAGCTTCCTCGCCAGCAGTGTGCTGTGTACCTAGATTTGAAAAGGGAGGAGTGTGCGAATCTTTTCCCATCTGGTCGAGTGTATTCTCAAGCATTCCACTTAGGTGGGCAAGGATTCATCTTTCTGCCCATTGCAACATGGATCAGCAGAGCTCCTTTCATTGATTTGGGTTGTTCCTGGGAATGCAAGAGAAAGGATCGGTAACATTTGCTGTTGACTATGAGTTTGCTGCTAGGTCGAAGCCCACAGAGGACTTCCAGAGCAAATATAAAGGGAACTATACCTTTATGGGGGGGAAAGGCTGTGGGTTATAGAAATTTATTCGGGATACCATGGACTTCATTTATGGCAGATGATAGCCTTTATTTCATTGATGGCATCCTACATCTTAGAGCTGAGCTAACCATTAGGCATTGACTTAAAGCTCTGTATCTTCCTCAAAAAAGTTTCGGCAATCTTATCTGTCCTAGACCTTTGTATCAATTTTATTTTCCCTTTTCTTAGGGCTTGACAGGATTCATATTCTAGGGCAATATAGTTAAACTTAAACTAACATTAATGTATTGTTTAGTTTTTAAGAGGTAAAAAATGGATTCTCTCGATGTTGTCCTTGCCTTATCTGAAAAACAGAGGGTATGTAAATGTGCTTGAGACGTTTCACTATCCACCATCTTGTCCCTGTGTTTTCTTCTGTTACAATGGCTAGTTTTTTGACATTATTCTGCTGCTCCAAATGGTGTTTCTTTTAACTCTTTCCAACCTCAAAAGCATGTGAAAGCCTTTGGTCATTTGTACAGAATCTGTTTTATGCAAACTTAGTGCACAATCATTGGGTATAATGAGTAAGCATTATCTTAAGGTTCTACATACTAGATCATCTAGTTACACAATTATCTAGTCACACGATTGAGATGACGAAATATTTTTCTTAAAAAATTATATCAACAAAATCCCTTCCTATTCATGCCCCTTGTTAAAAGACAATTAAGGCTTTGGAGGACATAATCCCAAGTATGGAGCATTATTTTCATCCTACGGTGCCATGCAAAACTCCATATTATCTTTTTGTATTTTGAGTTCCCCTCATAAGGAGGGTCTCCTAATATTATCCTTTTTCTTACATTTGCTATTCAAAATCCAAAACCTCATTGAAACCTTTAAGGCCAAATATAGCGTTTTGAATAGTTTTAACTTCTTATATAACTATATGAGATACCTAATCCCACTAGTATAATTTTAAAAACCTTTTCAAATTGACTAGAAAATATTATATGCATTACCTTCAAATTTGACTATTTTAGGCAATTTTATACCCAAAGAGAGAATATTTTTATACGCTTAACCTGACTATTATAGGGTTATACTAATCCTTAGAATTGATTGGAACCATATAATACAAATCTAAATACCCATTTCAATCGATTTTCAAAACGCTTACAAATTAATCTTAAACTCTTTTTAGAGTCTTTGGTTCTAAATAAAGATATTGAAAGGTTTCAAACCTCTTTATATGGCCTCAAGAAGCATTCAAAACATTTATTTCAATTTCAAAAAAAATCTAAAATATCATATAATTACCTTCGAAATTTGGTCATTTTGGACAATTTTTAAACCTAGTAACTAAATGCCTTGATATGCTTACCACGAATTTAATATAGTCATATTAAGTCTTATATTTGATTAGAAACATCTACTATAACTCTAAACATACATTTAAATTGATTTTAAAAACTCCTACAATTGGGTCCTAAACTCATTTTTAGGACCTTCAGAAAATCAAAGTATCGAATGATTTCAAACCTTTTCATATGAACCTAAGAAGCATTTGGTATCTTTATTTCAGTTTCACAACTTTTTTCGAAAAAAACCCTGTGATATGTGAGAGAACACCTTGATATCTTTATCATGACTCTAATAAGGCCATATTAGGCTTTAGGAGTGAATGAAATTATCTATTTTGATATTAAACACCCATTTTAACTAATTTCCAAAACTTCTACAATTGGGCTATAAACTCATTTTAGGGCATTTGGAGGGGGTAGATTCCATTAACTTTTACATGAATTTCAATAACTAATACAAAAGTTTCAATATAGTATACCTTATAACCAATAGCTTATATAATAAGTCCAATAATTTATATCTTGAATTCAATAACTAATATAAAATTTTGAATAACTTGAATATATTGTTGCAGAAGAGATACCTAAATCTATTAATAGAATAACTAAAAGTAATGAAGATAAGAGAACTCCCACCAGTGAGAGAAAAACCCCACACGAGTGGGAAGTAAGAGTGAAAAATAAATCCCCGAGCTTCACACCAGTAAGAAGAAAAATAATCATCCTTGAGCACTTTAGAATTCACTCACGACGAGAAATTCAACCATGAATAGTTTAGTGAAGTGGGCCCCACAAATTCAAGCATGGGCCCCACAACGCATTGTTTATTTTTTGGCTGAATACAGGGTGAGAGCACGAATGACATGCCGACACGCGTCCCGATCTGGCATGCTTCCTAGCGCGTCAGTGAGGTTAGACCGGCCAATCACATCGTGATACGTGTCCTGCCGTTACCAATCAGAAAAAACTTGCATTTTGTAACGTTAATATTATCTAAAACGGTAATATTACCTTATAAACTATAAAAATATCACCAACAGTCATAAAAAAAATTCTCTATAAATAGACATCTATTTTGTTATACTTTCATAAACTACAAAAATTTCCTATATTCACACATTTCTCAATTTCTTATATTATTATTATTATTAACAATTATTATTATTACTATTACTATTAGTATTATTATTACTAATTTTATTATTATTGTTATTATTATTGTTGTTGTTGTTATTGTTTTTATTGTGAAAATTTAATTTAATTAATGTTATTTTTAGTAATTATTGTTCTTATTTACCATTTGATTTTTCACTTATTATTATTATTATTAAAAGCTTTATTATTTTACTGCTTTATCAACTTATGGATCCTAACAACTCTCATGTCTCTAATCATTTTTCTGATTTAGGTGACGATTTTGTCAATAATCCTCGATATCAACTTTTTCTACAAAGATTAGGAAAGACTCGTTTGCAAAATTTACCACAACAAACACCTTCTGAAATTCCTCTAGAAAATAATACATATGAATCATATTCACCTCCTATTTATCAAGGGAGTAATTCTCAATATGATCATTAAATGGAAGAAATTGTTTCAGAAACACCACAATACCCTCCACCTCCTCTAAGAATGTCGGTCAATCAAAACCAACCACTTGCAAAAGGGAATCGCATGTGGTTTGTTGCGGAGGATGAAGCTTTAGTTGGTCTGGATCTGCAATTCAGTGAAGATGCGATTGTTGGTACAAACCAAAAAGCAGTTGTGCTTTGGCGAAATTTTTTTACGGCATATGATCAAGCGCAGGCTAAGAAGCCCCATATCCTACTACCAAGACCTTTGAGGAGTTTGGAAAGTCGTTGGAGAAGGATGACAACTGATTTAATACAATGGAGTAGTTGCTATGACGAAGCTAAAAAGGCAACATGAAGTGGTTACAACGAAGAGGACCGAATTAATAACGCAAGTAAGTTATTCCATATTTCCTCCAAGCCTATATAATTTTAATTGTTACCATGGTTGGGAAATAGTTAAAAATGACCCAAAGTGGAGGACAAAACTAAGATGGGCGTTGTCAAGAGAGGAAAAATTAGCTTGTGGTGATGTTGTTGAAGATGATAGTAGTGGAAGTGACAAGTGGTGTAGAACTGAAGATGAAGTTCATATTCCCTCAACCAGTTTCTCTTTCGGAGGTCTTCCTCAACCCGATGGTGTTAAAAAGCCAAAAGCCAAGCGTAATAAAGGTAAACAGGTGGCTTCTAAAGTTTCAACCATAATGCAAGTAGGGAAATTGAGACACAAATACGTTTGAATAAGTTGGATTTTAACATGGAAAGGGAAAGGAGAAAACAAAAACAAGTCAAAATTCACCAAAAATAAGTCGACATATAAGAGAGATGACTCAACTTTGAAATGGTGCAAGGTCTAATTGCAAAAAACATAAATCTAACTCTTGATGAAGAGGCTTATAAAAAAGAATTATGTATACTACTCTATTGTGAAAGAAACATGTAACTACTGTTATTGCTTTTATATGTAAATAAGACATTTTGTAATATCAATTTATTAGTTTTAATGTTGCTTTTATATGTTATATTTTAAAAAGTATCATGTACTTTTTAATATAATTACGCGTTTTTTTTTATTAGTGGAATGAATATTGAAAAAGTAGTGAAAAAGAGCGAGAGACGTAAAATGACCAGTTTATCCAAGCAAGGGGCTAAAACCGAGTGGACACGGAAGTCCGTGACAAGCCCCAAATACCGAACACAAAAGAAAGAGCGAGAAAAGAGAAGAGCGGAATCTAGGGTTAGCGGAAGATGCCGAAGAACAAGGGGAAGGGAGGGAAGAACAGGAAGAGAGGGAAGAACGAAGCGGATGATGAGAAGAGAGAACTGGTGTTCAAGGAAGACGGACAGGAGTATGCTCAGGTGCTCCGTATGCTTGGTAATGGTCGTTGCGAGGCTACTTGCATCGATAACACCAAACGTCTTTGCCATATTCGTGGCAAGATGCATAAGAAAGTCTGGATCGCTGCTGGCGACATCATCCTCGTCGGCCTCCGCGACTATCAGGTCCTCTCTTTACCCTCTTCTTTTTCTATTTCATGATAACCCCGGTTTTTAGGGTTTTGTTGTTGTGGAATTTTGTTTCGCCTGATGTGATAATCAGACATTACTTGAGATTTCGGGATGTTTGTTAGTTTGGTTGAGCAGTTGAGACTAAATCATGGTTTTGAATGTGTGTGGTAGGATGACAAGGCAGATGTGATCCTGAAGTACATGCCAGACGAAGCCAGGTTGCTCAAGGCTTATGGCGAGTTGCCGGACAACATTAGGCTGAACGAAGGTATCACAAACAACCTGGATGAGGAGGACAATGCTGGTGAGGAGGATTACATTGACTTTGAGGACGAAGATATTGATAAGATATAAGCGTTTTGAAGTTTCTTTTACTACTTTTCTCGTGAGTTTGGTTAAAGGTTGATCTGCTCTTTACATGTGAGGCGTGGATTTCAGATTTATATGCTTCTGCATTTGATGGACGATTGTTCTACTTGTGTATGTGGGTAATGACTAATAATGCTCTATCTTCAATTTGGTTTACGGTTAATTTGGAGTCAGGGTCATTTTTGTTCATTGAAATCCTGCTATGAAGTATCACTTTTTTCAAGACAGAATATTTGAAGGGACAATTCAAAATGAAAAAAATGGGGCTATATATGGGAAATGGGAAATGGGAAATGGGAAATGGGAAATGGAGGGAGTAGGAAGGAAAGTAGTCGTGCTTTGTTTGCAGTGCTGATACAAAAGTAATAGTATTCCTATTAGGGTTTCCTTGATGGATACCGGGGTGTATTGAAAAGGATGACATGCTCTAAGCGGTTTTGGGTACTGATTTTGTTTCTTCATAATGTCTCTATAATACACAATCGATCGTGGTGAAAAGCTCAAGGCGGATCTATCAAGTATAGAGGCCACCAACAACTTGCCATTGGAGCGCAGAATTCTAATTTATAATGCAGAGGCATAAAACAGGTCACCTCTTGCTATATTTTTATCTTACTCCTTGTAAAGGATAAGTTCTTAAATACAAATATTTCTACTTAAACCTAAGCAATTGGTTGGGGGCTCTTCACCATTGACAAGCTCTTGTATAAATGGGTTTATGTAATTATGTCTTTAAATGAATAGGGCTTTTAAATGATTATTTATTATTGGTATTAAATCGGGTCATAAGTCTAAGTTAAATGGATCAATAATGGGTCAACCACTAAAAAAACACAACACTTTCCCATAAACATCAAATGCTTAATGGCTTCACTGTCTCTTCGTTTAGTTATCTCCAATAATGCCTAACACTTTCCCATAAAACATATCATCGTTTAGTTATCCCCAATAGTCTTCATTGTCTCTTCGTTTTGTTTTCTCCAATAATGCCCAACACTTACCCATAAAACGTATCATCGTTTAGTTATCCCCAATAGTCTTCACTGTCTCTTCGAGCTTACGCCATCATACAGAATTCTGGGATAGCTTCCGCCATCGTACATAATTCTCGTGCATTTTTAATGGCATCAAACGCTGACGATTTGGACCAACTATTAGGCAGTCGGTAAAACCTTCCGTCTTTCATATTTGAACAATTGATTTCAGTTTCAATCATTTCAATTAAGATTGTAAAAAGCTGAAATCTTTGTGAATTTTGCTGGTCCGTTGGATGATTTCCAGAACCTAAACGTCCCATCTCAAAGGTATAATCTTTTTAAATATTTTTTTATTAATACCCTTTTCATATTTGCTTAAATCGTTGCCTATTTTTAGAATTACAGATCTAGTTCTAATGGCTTCTATGTGAAGGCCAATATGGTTGCTTTATAAATCCAAATCATGAGTTAGTTCTTGTTTGGTCAATTTATAATACAATGTGCTTATCATTTGATTGAAACTGACTTGACACTAAATTCTAAGTGGGATGGATGCAAAGAACTTATTGATTATACCTGACTCATTTTGCGTCTTTTAGGGCCTGCCTAGGTCTATTAGGCATGTGACCCAACTCGGCCCATTACACAGATCTATTTGTACTAGTAAAAAAAATAAAGGTAAGATAAAAATGGTTTGGCATAAGATGCTACATAGTCTGCATGATAGAGCAAAGATTATATCTATAGGACAAATTGTCTATCCCTATCTCTGCGCTAGTCTTGTCGTTGTAGGCCAGGGCCAAACTTCGTAACGCTTGTCTTGATAGTTTGGGGCTCCTTGGAACCAGAAGAACGTCCACTTTAAACAGTAAGGTCAATTTTTGGATTCATTCTTGCAAACAATAGCAAGAAAGCAGTGAGCCATTAAAATCAAGTTACGTTGATTCTTTTGGCATCTAGGGAATATATTCTTTTAATAATTAAAGTATGATGTGATGGAACTTTCCTCTAATTCGCATGGGAAATTTGTCACAATAAAGGGATCTGGTTATGAGGAAGCCTAAGGGGAAAAATATTAACATGTTCACCTAAATAGGTTGAGAAATGAAACATAACCATTCCAACCTTGGGGAGCACATATCAAACTCAACTACAAAGTATAAATACAACCCATTTATGAAATCAACATCTGGTACATAGCCAAAAACAAAGCATTTCATCCTAAATAGGTTGAGAAATGAAACATAACCATTCCAACCTTGGGGAGCACATATCAAACTCAACTACAAAGTATAAATACAACCCATTTATGAAATCAACATCTGGTACATAGCCAAAAACAAAGCATTTCATCCTAGGAACCTTTCTCCAAGTTTACAGAAGAGAGCAAATGCACCATTTTTGCATAAGATGTAAACAATAAATTTTTGAACAATAGGACTAAGAAGTAAAAATACAAAGATTACTTTGCCATTTAGTATTCTAGTTCCAGTAAACAAAACTATGTAATATCACATTTGAGATTCATCCCATATTCAAACTGTTTTCTGTTAATTTGTTTGTGATGCACAAATTTATAGCTCTTTCTTGGTTAAAAGACCATTCATTTACTTTGAGGGAATGCTTTGATCGGGGATTATGTTTAAGGGGACAAATAAAAAGTAAAGGATGGAGGACGTGGTAGCAGGGATGAGGAAATAACTGTGTGAGGAAGGAATGGAGGAATTACCCTGGGGTTTAGAGGTAATAGTCACAACATCCCTCTAGGGTAGATCATCATTCGTGGGCATATAGAGACCGACTAATAGCCGCAAATGATTCAAAACCATTTTTTATGACCCGAGGAAGCATCCCCTGTAACCTATTAAATTTCAAATTTTTACCCCAAAATCACTCCAAAACCATGTAAGCCTTTAAATTTTGAAGGATTTCAAACTTCTGTCATGGAAAGATATCAACTCCACGTGCTTTCCCTGGGTTCTACGAGACCCCAAGAGGCCTTTTAAGTTATTAAACCTTTCTCTTTCAGCTTTGAAATACATATCTGACAAATCTCTAAAATGCCTCTTATCGGACCCTAACTACGTTTATTCTCGGGCCCTTAGAGAGCGATTCCTAGGCCATGGATGGTTCCAAACTATCTTTAGTGACATCAAATGCATCCCCTACCACCGATATAATTCCAATTTACCCCAAAAAAAATTCCAAAACCATGTATAGTCTTTAAATTTGGGAGGATTTTGAATTTTTCTATCCTGAAAAAGAACACCTCCAAATGCTTTTCATGGATTCTATGAGTCCCCAAGAGGCCTTTTGAGTGTTTAAACCCTACTCTTTCAACTCATAAATATATGTGACAAATTTATGAAATGCCTCCAATGATCCTGAGTTCATTCTCGAGCCTTTAGAGAGCAAATATTAAGCCGTGAATGGTTCTAAAACACATTTTATGACCTCCAGAAGCATCCCCTACCTCCCATTTAATTTCAAATATTTACCCAAAATCACTCCAAAACCATGTAGTACATCCTTTAAATATTGAGAATTTTGAATAGTTGTACCCCAAATATATAACACTTTGAGGTGGTTTTCATGGGTCATATGAATCCTAAGGATGCCTTTTAAGTGATTAAACCTTTCTCTTCCAACTCCAAAATACATATCCGATAAATAAAATGCCTCATATTGGGTCCTTAGTATATTCTCGAGCCATTAGAGGGTGAATACTAAGCCAAACCACCTTTTATGACCCTGAGGCGCATCCCTACCACCAATTTAAATCCAAATATTTACCCCAAAAAATAATTCCAAAACCATGTATTATCAAGCCTTAAACTTTTAGAGAATTACAAACTTTTCTATCCCGAGATGTTTTTCATGGGTCCTATGAGCCCCTAGGAGGCCTTAAAGTATAAACCCTTCTATAACTAAGTGTCAAGAAATAAAAACCAAACCTTTATTTAGAGCAACTCAAAAAGCATCCTCCCGTTTTTTCTTCTCTAGTATTGCGAGTCTAGCCCTTCCTCTATGTAATTATGCTAATTAGTACACAATTTATTTACCTTATTTTCATTAGGCATTCCGTCTTCCCTTTGCTCTAGCAAAAAAATTTCCATTTAAATATGATTATGCCTACAAAAGTCTCAAAATTCTAATCATTAACATTTCCATTCCAAAGTTCTGAAATTTTTTTTTGTTCATAACCCATAAAATGCCCATCATTTTCATAATTTTTTTACTCATACAAATCAATCTATTATTGATCAAACAGAGTAAAAAACAGAGAATTTCAAGGCAACTTTTTTATATTTTGCAAGTTAATTATGATTTAAACTTTTTAAACCCATAATGTAAGATCAAAAGCAATAATGTGGGCAGTTTCCAAATAAACAGGTATGCAAGTTCTACTATATGGGCGATCATGGTCTTAACCTTGTCATTATTTTTCTTCATTTTCCTTAACACTTGAACAACATTACATACAGAAATAATCCTACATATTTACATGGTTTACTATATAATCACTCCTCAAAATCATTACCCAATAAGCCTCACAGAGACATTTTGTTCAATGTATCTCTTCCTGCTAGTTTTTCTGATATGAAGGTTTCATTTCTGAGGTTAAGGAGCAGTACTTTATGGGCTAAAGGAGCTAATTCTAGCCCTTTTATCACCAAAGATAATCACAATGCCTTATGTGACGAGACTAGCAATCATGTACAAAAATTTGGGGAATTTGTCAACTCACTACTACGAAATACCTGGGTATACACTTCTCAGTAAAGTCATTGGTTTCATAGTATATAATTCTTAGGAGTTAAGTGGAGGATAAGACGAGTATGAAAAGGCTCAATATCAACTTATTTGGGGAGTCAATTAAAGCAAACTTTTCTCGAGGGGATGTTTTATACTAAGAGAGGAATAACAGTGATGTGAATAAGCTTAGAAGATGTGTTGGCTTTGATCCATTGAGTGTCTTAGTTAAATTGGCTGATATGCTAAGGCTTTGATCCACTGAGTGTCTTAGAAGATGTGTAGGGCATTTCACTATAGCAATGCCTTAAGTGAATGGCTTGATCATGCTATCACCTTCTCTTTCACCTTCGCCATAGTTGTCATCTTCTCAAAGGTCGAAGAAGAAAAAGGAAGAAAATTATCGCAGAATGGGTATCAGGGTTGGATGACTGGATTTGTTAGTTATGTTGTTGGTTTCGTGTTCTGTTATTGGTAACAAAATATTTGGTTGGCAGAAGATGCAAAGAATGGATAAAAATATCAGAGAAGAGTGAATCTCTAGATACAACATGGATTGGCAATAGTTAGTTGCCTTTCCCTCCTGTGTCTAGGAACACAAGCTTATCTTTTCCTTTATATTGTTTTTTTGCATCTTTACATAGGATAATTACTTAAATTAGTTTCATGAGTGTACACTATTTTTAGCATGGCAACTTCTCTATGCAAAACTGTAAATTATCTTTGAAGAGGGGAGGGTTTATTTTGCTTTATATCATTTGCTCTCATTTCCCATTCTTAGCTTGTTCTATACCCTTAATCTTCTAGCATTATGTGCAATAGTTTAGGAACAGAGCATCATATCGTTCATTATGCACCTGATTTTTTCATGCCAAAACTGGCAGCTTGACTTATTTGTTGCCTTCAAATGACAGGAAATAAAAACAGAGACAAACAGTTTGTTGGCATAGGTCCGTTTTTTCCAGCAAATGCACCAAAAAACTTACAGAGGCATGTACAGAAGTAACAGAACCAGATACAAGCATGGTAATATGCGTAGGTTCTCCATATTTTTAAGACTCTGTCTCAAGATGAACCATTAAAAAAGGCAGAAACTTATTTCGCATAACTGAAATCAAGCAAAACAAACTACTCAGTGAAACACAGGCATCAGGTACAATGTCCATGATCAGTAAGCCATCAAACCCATGCTAAACAGAATAATATAGAGGAATAATATAGAGCGTAAAAAAAGAAACCTGAAACATAATCATCTGAGCTTTGCCTTCACAGATGTCTTTTCAGCAGCCTCCCTAATTCTGTCCATATACCCTTCAATTGGTGGTGTGAGTGTCGCCATGAACCGCTTTGCAGGGAACGGAGCCAGATCAGGGACCAAGGCAGCAGTTTTCAGAGGTTCAGGTAAAGCCTCAATTGCCTCTTTCTTCAATCTCAGAAGAGTAGTCTCAGCCTTCTGCCTCGCACGATGCCTTCTCATCAAAACCCTACTATACTCTTTAGCAAGTCGACGACCATCTTCAACAGTCAGCTTATACTTTGGAATAGCCTCCGCATCAACTAAACCCAAAGAAATATAATCCAACCCTGGAGTACCCATCATCAATGGATTCTCAAACCCAGTTCCTTCTTTAGCTTGTTTCTTCAATATCTCCATCTCCCTTTGGCGCTCTTTGCTAATTAACCCCAATTTCCCTCGCTCCGCCTCACGCGCCCTCTCCTTAGCCTTCATAAACCTTATAGGGGTTGGAGCATTCAAGCACTTTTTAGCCATCTCTTCAAGCTCGGCAACCAGTCCAGTCTTAGGCCCCCCTCCAGTGGCTGGTCCTGATCCTTTCTTCGTCGCCACCTTATTTTTCTTCTTTAATTCTTGGGCAGCCTTGATCTTTCCTTTACCTTTAGCAGTGCCACTCACAGAACATCGTTGCAAAAACTGGTGGCTTAAGCTTCCAATAGTAGCATCATAAGTGGCTAATCTTTTAGTAGTAGAAACCCTAAACATCCTTCCCAACTTCACTAGAAATGCTAAGTTCTTGACTTTCAATGCAGTTTCTCTTGATTTCCAAAGATGGGTATTAAATAAACCTGAATTTAAGAATAATACTTCAAATTGAATCTACAAATGTAATGCAAATTCACAAAATGTTCCAAACTTTTTCAATAATTTCACATACCCACTAAGAAAAATGGTATTATATACCATCAATTAACAAATAACTCAAAACCCCAGATCAGATGCTATGAGATTCTGATGAATGTGTAGATAAAATAAATGTGTAATGAATCGATTAAAAAGTGAAATTGTCAAATTTTAAATCCCATCTTAAAGCAAAACGAAATGCAAGTGTTCTTCAATATAATATCATTGAATATGAAAGAGAATAAAGAGATTATAAAATGGAGAGTGAAGTGAGAATTAATTGCAGAGAAGAGAGAAGCATACCTATCGGAAGTTGAGCTTCGATGGTTAAACCCCGGCATAAACCTCTGCATCCTCGCACTTCTCTCTCTCTCTCGCGAAAATGGAGTAAATGTTGATTTGAGTGGGTTTTCGGGTAGAAAATGCCCGAATAGGGATATCAGATCCGGGCCAAAGAAGTTCGTCTTTTGTTCTTTTCTTTTCAGGGGCAGATTAGGGAGGTATAAGAGTCGATGTATGTATGTTTGGCTTGTACGTATAATTTACGTGTACGAGTATACACCCCAAGGCACAAGCTCATGGACAAAACATGTTTGTTGATTATTTTTGTGAGTTTGTAAAACTCCTGAGTATACATAAATTTCTAAAAGATAACCTAGAGGTAATACATACACAAAATTATCCTACGAGTATTATATCCTGATTATAACTGATAATGTTTACATATTCTCTATCACACCCCCTCAGTTGGAGCGAGAGGAGGAGGGACATTCAAACTGTGTCTGAAATCGAGAAATAGCTGACGAGGACGGATTGCGGGCTGTGACAGAGTAGAAGGGGGAGGCTCGACAGTTATATGAGGTGGGTTATATTAGGATGGAACGTGGGGGATACAATCTAGGTGGTTAGTGATCACAGGGGGGAAACTATCGTCAAGGAACTTGTAGGCTGAGTCCCAATAAGATTTGGATATTAGAAAAGGAAAAAATGTTTTTGACAAAAGTGACATGTCGGGATATGATCATCTTATTAGTGGATAAGTCAAAGCAAAGATATCTGCGATGATTAGATGGATATCCCAGAAAGATACAAGGTTTTGACCTAGGAGCTAATTTGTGAGGAGCTATGGACGAGAGATTAAGGAAATACAGACACCCAAAAGTTCCAACATGGTCAAAAGTAAGTGTACGACGGAAGATAATTTCAGTGGGACACTTATGATTTATGGATGTAGAGGGAAGGATGTTGAGAACTATTATCTAGTAGATAATTAATTACGAATTAGTTAATACTTGCATCTCACTCGGATTTCATCTCATGCCCCTTATAGTTTGTTACCAAGTATATAGATTGGCGAAGTTTAGCAATCAAATACATACATCTTCATTTCAATCACTCAGGAGCTACATTTCAACTAGATTTTCCCTTTATTAGTAAGAAAAGGAAACTGCTGATGAATTTCAGCTTTTGAAAGTGAAGCGTGAGTATTGAGCTCAAGCTTGCATCTGTCAACCCATTAAACACGTGTAATGGGTCGTATTAAGGTCGGAATGGGTCACAAGCAAAACGGGTCAGGCCAAAAAAGATGCAAAACGAGTCGAGCCAAAGGAGATATATAACGAGCCGAGTCAACCGGACCGTCTAAAGATAGTATAGTTTTTTATCTATAGAGAGTGATAGTTTACATGTATCACCTTCAGTCTTTGGTAATGAACCATCGACAAATAAGTGGAAAATACTTTATTATCTGGTAGTGTTTAAAAGTCTTAAAAACTGTTGGCCCGTTATTGACTCGACTTTACCCATTGAAGACCCAATAAAACATGACTCTTTAATAGACTGTCTCATTAGACCCATTATTTGAACAGGTCTAAAATCCATCATCATGATTGATTACCCCGATGAGTCCAACTAAATGCTCGAATAAAACATCATTGTTTTGCAGCATGCGGCTTGGAGATCCATAACATGCAATTTGGCCTAATGTAGCTGTGGAACATTGTAGGAAAAACAGAGCAACAATAAGACATTTGATTCATTGATTGACATAAAAAAAAAAACTTGTAGATTTATCCATATCAACATTCCAATACTAAAACTGGAGATATAAGCAATTGGAATACATAGTAGCTCTATGGCCTATTATACAGAATGGATAGGAACCAAATCCTTTCACTTTGAATATTGCTTGTCATATGTAGCTGCGTGAAATTTTACTCTGTTCCAGCAATTTTCTTCTTCAATGATTCGATATCTTCTGCTAGTTCCTTTCTACTAGACTGAGCATGATAGAAGAAGGGTCAGTATCAATTAGCTTATTAAAAATCAAGCAATGTGTAAAAACACTGACTGTGTTGGTAACAGAAAGGTCCTTATATGAAATAAGCATGTTTTTGTTTCATCTTATTTTGCTTTCTATATTCATGCACCATATGTGTTTTTTTAAGGAACATGTACCATATGTGTAGTAATCCCGATTCTTCAATTTATAATAAATTGTGTCAGTAAGAATCAGTTTTGACAAGCAAAAATCATTCAGTAAAAGCCACACGAGACCCAAAAAAACATTGGTGAATCAGAAAGAGGGGCGGGAAAAAAACACAATTTTAAACTGGAAAAATCAGTTTTCATCAACAAAAGGTAGGTCTGATCACTACAGCGAGTCCAATTAAGAACCAAAAACACTGATTATCTAGTAAAATAAGAAATCAGTTTTGCTAGGCTTATGATGCTTGTTGGTCACTCAGAATTGTCAACAGACAAATCCGATTTCTCATGAATTAGGAAAACCCACAAAAGGGAAAAGATTTACTTAAACAAGCAAATAATCATGATAACATGGTTTTAAGCAAGTCATTTCACTTCTGCAATGCTGGATTCCAAGTCTAAGTCTATCCCCTAAAGACAAAACAACCCACTCACCCCAACCCCCCCCCCCCCCCCCCCCCCCCCTAAAAAACCACACACAGACATGCAGAGAACAGCAAA
Organism: Dysphania ambrosioides; assembly: GCA_026401315.1. Classification (NCBI taxonomy): domain Eukaryota; kingdom Viridiplantae; phylum Streptophyta; class Magnoliopsida; order Caryophyllales; family Amaranthaceae; genus Dysphania; species Dysphania ambrosioides. The sequence continues at coordinate 33,015,766 of CM048657.1, read as the reverse complement.
TTTTGACACAGGTAAAAATAGAATATACATTCTTCAGATCTTAGTAGCATGAAGGAATAAATTTCAGTAGAACACATGTTCTTAGAGCCTCAGTACATTGAATCAGTTTAGTGAGACAGAGGCAGAAGCCAGAGATGACGATGGGAATATGCAATCTTCAGATCTTAGTAGCGTGAAGGAATTAATTTTAGTAGAGTACGTGTTCTAACCTCAGTACATTGAATGAGTCTAGTGAGACAGAGGCAGAAGCGAGAGATAACAATGAGAATTTGAGATGATGTTAACTCAAGATAAAAGGCTTTTCTTTAATTCCCCAGGATGTAAAGGGTGGTAGGGTTGAAGATGAACATTGGACATACAAAACATGGAGAATTGCTTTGAATCATTCTGAAAGATAACAAAGTAAGCAGCTCAATTTCATTGCACAGAAAAGAACACACGAATTTTACCTTGAAAAGAAGGTATCGGTAAACAAACCATCCAGTGTATCCAAGCCCCACCAACTCCATGATCTTCGGAAGCTGACATAACAAAAATACAAATTATAGCTCAAACAAACTTTCAAAATAGTAAAAAGAAGAAATCTGTCAAGTCCAAACTTTGATGATCTCAATTTTATCCCCCAAAAACCCAGTAATAAACAGAACAATAGTCTATTCACACAGCACCTCATTTTGGTAAAATAATAAGCTTGAATCTTTCTTTTTTGCAATCTTAGCATGTGTCAAAAAAAAGGGAGAAAAAATTGAATCCCTCTGCGATAAGTAAGGTTAGCTGATTCACGAATTTGGTAAATAAATGGCAAAAATCAGCCAGCTCAAAAGAAAGAAACAAAAAAAGATGCATTGCAAGGAACTTGAGGCTCATTACTTTTCAAATCTATCACTCCTCAAGTTTATCAAAGGGAAATTTCTTTTTGGATAGTCAGAATAAGGGTGTTCAAAGGAGAGGAAAGGGATACTATTGAGATTAAAAAAAAGGTACCAGGAAGACAAATCCAAGAATCATAAATTAATGTCTGTTAATCCAAGTACTCAAGAACAATAATAAGGTATCAGGAAGACAAATCCAAGAAGGGGTTCAGAGAACAGAAAATACAAACCAGAGGGACTGAGTTGATAGCACCAACAAGAATGGAAGATAGCCAAACTGCAACTACTGCCCCACCACCATATACAAGTACTGTGGACTTATTCTCAACTTTATCCCACTGCAAAACCCAAATAAAAGAAATGATTAACCTTTTCAAGAATTAAGCCATGACAAAACAAAAAGCAGTAGATGATTATTCAAATTTACTTTCTCTTTTAGGTCACTGAGTAATTCACTGCTGTCAACTGAGGTCTCTTCTGTTGAGGAAGCCTTGACCTGAAGTGAAGAAAACCTTCTTGAATCTGCATAGAGAAAAACAGAAACGATTAAGCACCAGCTATGCAAAGAAGAAACCAAAACAGCCAAAGCTGGGACATTGTACATCCAGCTCATCAGCAAAAAATACACAACAATTGAAAGCTCAGCATGTTTTCATTAAGTTCATCACTACCAGGATTGTAATACATACATCTTCAGTTCAAAATTATTCAGAGGTCAAGGATGGGCTCTTGAAACTTGAAAGTCTTATCAGATATTATAATGACAGGGACACAAAATCATCAAGTTCTAAACCCTCACAATAATGTGCTTGACGGTTAACCACAGGTGTGGAATGAAGAGAATTTCAAACTTGGAAAATCAATCAAGCTAAACACCTAATGAAGGAGAATGTATAGGAAAGATAAAGAATGCTCATGAAGAAGTTATCAGATCGATAGCATAAGCGACGTTCCTTCAACCTGGGAACCAATATAGCTAAGAGATTCCCCTAATGAGCAGATGCAAGCTTTTTCTTTCAATAGCCAGCCAAGCAACTACAGGATCACCTCAGCGGAGAAAGGCCAATTGCACGACGCTCTTCCTTTTGGCTGTGCCGTGAAGTTAATTGATAGATTAGGAATGCAAGTAAAGGAGATTTCTCAGTCACAAAAAGGGTTCATGTAAATATCATCTTATTCAACAGAGAAACAATAGTTAAATGTTCTAATTCAGGATACACATAGTGGGCAAGAACTGAGGCACTCAGACAAAACAAGAAGTGGACTGTGGAAAGACGATAAGCAAAAAAATACACACAAAGCTCGCATTTGAGGCATAATACACTTGTAGTCTTGCACTAGAACACATGAATTACCACTCCCATTGCTAATCCTTAGTTACTGTTGTAAACCATCAAAAAGTTCACAAGTCCTCACCACTACATCATCACATTGAAAGGCCAAGCATATTTGAACATCCTACACCCTCCTAATGGTAATGGTAGTATCAAAACTAGGCCATTCTTAAAGGTGTTCACCAGTTTGAACAAAACGCCAAAAAATACCTAATTTCAGTTTTTGCACTGCAGTGGACACTCAATAGGTAGCATCAACTGAAATCCCCTTCACATTTAAACTACTCTTTCCTTTCCTATCCCTTCAGGCTTCACCCATAGGACCTTTTCACTTGAGAATAAAGATTCCCAATCAAAATCAATTACAATCTCAGCTAAGCTAACACTTCTTTAGTCTTTAGTGTTGAGACTCTTTAGTCACAAAGATGAGGATGTATACTTCCAACCCACTTGAACCGTCTCATGGTCGTGCATACCCTAGAATTAACTCCCACAATTAACTACACCATATCTCATCATGTTCAAGTTTACCTCACAGTGAGATAATGCAGTAATATCAACTGGGATCTACCAAGTAGCAATTACATAGTACTAGTAGCAATCCACAGTAGTCAACGTCTATAGTTTGAAGACAGTGACTTTGAATTTTAACTCTTTCAACTGGGGCACTTATTCGACAAGGCAAAACAAAAACAGCAAAAACAACACTAAAGATTAAAACACAAATCAACAAAAAGCTGGTAAACCGTAAACAAGGTTGATAAGAACTATGACACAGGTGTTCAACGAAATGCGCCAAAGAAACATACCAGACAAATTGTTGGAGAAAATTCTCAAAGACGGAGTAGAGGTACGAGGAGGGAGGTAAGGCAACGACAGAAAGCGTGAAGAGTGGTTAGCGTGGACACGTGGAAGCAACCCAGTAGTAGCAGCCGCCATTGAAGACGATGATGTTCCTGCATAAGCTGCTGCCATTGTAATACGAAGTCAAGCCCTTTTTCAGGCTCACTATAACTCTCCACAGAAAATAAAGATGGGTGCTTTGGAAAATGTTAAAATTTGATGATTTCAAGGTGTGTAGTATAGTTGGGGATTCTTCACTTTGGTTTTCCACCATTCGTAGCATATCCTTGAGATTTTCCTTTTTTTTTTTTGTTAAACAAGGGGTTTTTGTTGAGCGACACGTGGACTGATGAGGATTACTGATTTGGTGACTCCTATCTCAAAATCCACGTTTGACTTCTCCTTCACTTGATTTAATTACAAGCTTAAGAAAGAGCATTCCAACTATAATTTGTGAAAATATTAAGCCAAATGGCAATGGAATGGTTGTGTACTTGTGTAGGGTTTGTGTTCTTTATTTTGAAATTGATGGTGATGTGTAATGAAATTTATTTTGTTTATGCTAATGAGAAAACATTTAGAGTATTGAAGACAAACAAACAGCAACACCATTGAAAATTGTTAGAATATACTCTCTCCTTAAAAGAAAGCTTTATTTGACTTTTACAGTATTCAAGATATAATTTTAAATGTTTTTATCTCTAAATCTGTAAAGAATAAAGTTATGAAAATTTGATATTCTAAATATTAGCATTAAGATGAATCTAACAAGATTTCACTTAAATATATTCTTTCTTATAACATGATGAGAATTTATAGTCAAATTTTCCGAACTTTGACTCGATAAATAGAATGGGGGCTTTCTTTCTTATAGGGACGGAGGGATTAATTGTGTTCACTTTTTTTCCACTCACATACAATAACATAAGAATGTGAGATGGGGTGATTTTCTTTTCGAGTGTTAAATGGATGTGCTGCTGACTAATTTGGTGTGCAAGACAAACCTTAAGCACTCTATTATATTTTGGTCATCAATTTATTACGTTTTTTGTTTATCATTACAAGGAGATTTATAATATAAAGATTATTGATAGTATAAAATCCCAATGAATAGAAGTGTGTGTTTTGCCAAATAAAAGTTGGAGTGTAAGTCAAACTTAAAAGATTTCTTGAATCAGATGCCTTGTAAAAATACCAAATTTTGGGTTGCTTACAAATTGGTTGTTTCTTCTATATCTAATAGAAATATCATTTAGAAGTGATATAATTGGAAAAAAAAAATCCTTAATGTTCCATAACTTAAGTTATACCACTTTTTGAGATTTAACGGAGCTAAAATGCTTTATTCTTGTTAACTTATTTTAATTTATTGTACTTAAATTATTTTTACTAAACTTGTCTTATTTTTGGTGAACTTATAGCTTTTTTAGATTTATTGTTGGTTGAACTCAACTTATTTTGCTTTATTATTTTCTTTTTTAATGAATTTAACTTATTTTTTTTATTGAGTTTATCTTATATTTACTGAAAAACTAAAAGAAGTTTCAACAAAGCCTAAGGCCCTAAACAGCAGTTAAAGCAAATTTCTTCGACCAACAGGTCTATGTAGAATTTACACCAATATATATGTGTCTTGGTGCCTACCCTTGAAGTTAATTACTTCCTCTATTCCCCTATAAAGAACGATAAACAAAGATAAAGATCAGACAAATAGACAGAATTTAGACGGTTCACTAACAATGTGTTACTTACGTCCACGGGTCAAGGAACAACGGATTTTATTGATATGTGAACAGGGAGGCAAAATACAAAAGTCAAAATATTAGGTTAATAAGAGTTTATATAGAACCCCTAAAAAATTTTAATTAGTCTTAGGCTTATTACAGGCCCAAAATCAAAACTAATAGGAAAACCCAAAACATACCAAAAGTTTAGGGGTGTTGCTCCCATATCTCACGGTGAAGGGCCCCCGACTCGCTAACTGGGCAGCGAGACCCCGCCCCCCGAACATCTACGAAAACCGAGTGCATAAAAATATAACTCGACATATACTAATAACAAATTTTGGGTCTTCATATATATCACTATTATTTGGGGTCTTCTTATTCAAAAAACTTACTATAAGGAATTAGTTTCACATTAAAAATGTGGCAATAATGTATTGACGTTGTAATACTAACTTCATAATATCACTGTTATTGTTAGACCTCTCAAATACAGAGTGTGTTCAGTTTTTTTTTACTAGATAAGAAGAATTACTCTATCGGACTGAAATCCATCACAAGTCTATCAGAATTAATAAGGTAAGCCCTTTCAGATTGGGGGGAAGGGTAGAGAATCCCACCATTAAAGTACCCCAAATGATTAAAGGGCTGAAGGCACAATTTTATACAACATTAATATTCTCTTATTCCTCACCATCTACCAGACAAGTTTATTATATGTACCAAACTAACTGTATAAATAATAAATCAGTATAAAATCACAACCAAACCAAAACCAAATTATAATTTTTAAGAATTTGAATTAGGTTGGTAAAAATTTTGAACAACTCGAAAAGCACCCTCCCCTTTTTCTTCTCTGGTGCTGCCAGTCTAGCATGACCCTTCTTTTACGTGGTTATGCTGATTAGTACCAATAAGTACACCATTTCTAATCATTTACATTTCCACTTCCAAAGTTCTGACTTTTTCTGATTCATAACCCATCAAAAATCCCATCATATTCAAACTAGTGCTGATCAAACAGAGCAAAAAACGAAGGATTTCAGGGCAACGTTTTGATCTTTTGCAAGATATATAGTTATGGACTGATTAACACTAATTATTCCAGCATGTAAGATCAGAAGCAATAATGTGGGCGGATTCCAATATAAACTGGTATGCAACTTCTTCAACATGGGTGATCATAGTCTTAAACTTGTCATTCTATTCTTCATTTTCCTTACCTTTTAACAACATTACATACACTAATAATCCTAATTATTTAGATGGTTATCTTTATAATTACTCATCAAAATCATTACCCAATAAGCCTCACACAGGTGTTGTGTACGACATATCTCTTCCTGCTAATGTTTCTGATATGAAGGTTTCAGTTTTGAGGTTAAGGAGCAGTACTTTATGGGCTAAAGGAGCTAATTTTAGTTCTTTTGATATACCGCCAAAGATAATCACAACGCCTTATGTGAAAAGACTAGCAATCATGTACGAAAACTTGGGGAATCCGTCATCTCAATACTTTGAGGTACCCGGGTACACACTTTTCAGTAAAGTCATTGGTTTCGCAGTGTATAATGCTTCGGAGCTAAGAGGAGGAACGAGTTTGAAAAGGCTTAATATCACTTTACTAGGGGAACCAATTAAGGTGAAGTTTTCTCAAGGTGATGTTTTATACGGAGAGATAAATAATAGTGACGTGAATAAACTTGGGAAATGTGTTAGATTTGATCCATGGAATGGTTTTGTTGAATTGGCAGATATGTCAAGGCCTAATGTTTGCTTGTCACAAGGTGTAGGGCATTTTGCTATAGCAATGCCTAAAGTGAATGGCTCCAACATGCTTTCGCCTTCGCCTGCACCTTCACCTTCACCTTCACCTTGGACGTTATTGTCATCTTCTCAAGGCAGAAGAAGTAGAAGAAAAAGGAAAAAAATTATCGCGGTATGGGTGTGGTGGGTGGTTGGATGCACGGCAGGATTCGTTGGTTTAATGTTGTTTGTTTCGTGTTTTCTTATTGGTTACAAAATGTTAGGTTGGCGGAAGATTCAAAGAATGGAAAGTACATCAGCGAAGAGTGAGTCTCTAGATATGGTATGGATTGGCCATAGTAAGTTGCCTTTGGCTCCTGTGTCTAGAACTCAAGCAGTCCTTGAGGATGACTTAGCTCCATAGCTTGATGCATGTTCAGTTTGATTTTTCTTTTATTACTTTTTTTTCATTTATATTTGTTTGTAATATGTTTCTGCTTAGTTGTTGCCTACAAATGACAGGAAACAAAAATAAATAAATAAATAAATAATTAAAACAGTTGGTGGAATAGACCCATCATTTCTAGCATATGCCCCAAAGAACTTATCTGGAACAATTAAAAAAAGAGATAGACGAGTATATTGTTATAGTATTGTATGACTTTGAATTAAGGTAGATAAAATGATAAATATATAATTCATAATGTTGACAAGTTCATTTAACTCCGTCAGATCGACCACTTCCAAGGACGAATCTTGGAAGGATATGCACCATACAAGTATATAATTGTTAACCCAATTTGATGCGTGCTATCTTCTATAATGCACCACCTTATACATTATACATACAGCTTCTAAATACTAATTAATTTAGGAATGGCTGGCTAAGACACTGCAATTTATCCGATAGGTTTGAGATCACAGACGCGATGAAGTGGGAAAGGAGGATCGAATATAGAGCCATTGAGCATGGCTAAGGTAACAATCTTATTTACAACCTCAGTAGCATGTATGCCATCCCAACTTGCATACTTGCTAGGATCTTCACAGGCTGTTGCTGTAAATGTGCTTCCATTGCTGAATTTAGTATTCCCACAAAATACTTGAGGGTTGAAATTGTAAGGTCCGCCCCCTTGTCCACAACATGCCCTCGTTCCATACTCTAGACCTGTTCCACATACATGACAAAGGAAATTTCAGTCATACATAAGGGTCAACATTTTGTGCATGTACATAAACCCCAATATATCAGTAAAAGAAAAAGAAAGGCTCCTTTCTCAAAAGGTAAGATTTCAAAAGCAGAAGTATGATTTACTCCACAGTAAGAATAGTTGCTAATAATGTGGCGATTATGACAAGCACTTGTTGCAAAGTTATACTAGTAATTTATTAGTCTAACGGAGGTGATCTGTTTTTGATAAATGTCGGCTAGCTTATAGTGTGGTTAAATCATATGGGTGGTGCCTGATGCCTAGGAGATTGAATCTCATCTACTCTATACATCCCTGCACTATGGTTCTCTGCCCAATGATACCATGAAATTATTTTGGACTCCATACATCAGATGATTATATCGCCCAATCAATTTCGAAAACCCCAACTTCTACTAATTATCTATAAGAATCATCATACACTACTCATTTCTTATCAAAATAATATAACATATTTTTCCATCATGATTGACTATCTTTGTTTCAATCTTGAAAATACAGCACATAATTATCCTTTTGGTAGTTATATATGAAGTCTGGCTCAGGATTGAGACCAGTTTAACGCTATTATAGCTTATGCAAGCTCACTTTATTCCCTAGATAAGTCAATAACTTGTTATATTATTGATCAATGCTAGGTTTCTACGTCATCATAACTCATAAGCCAATTCATTATCTATCTATCTTGCCGCCATAGTATATGACTTGGTCTGACAACTGACAAAATAAATAGTAAAAGCCAAGATCTAATCCATAAAATTCATACTAATCACTCTTTGAGCTAAGTTGTAAAGAACCAATTTATTACGTAAAAAAGCACTTAGTATAATATAAGTATACCATAAGATGTAGGATGCTGGAAGAGGTCAAGCATGACAGAGTGAGTATCCACATATATAATGGAAGCATCAGGCAGAAGTGCCCTGGTTTGTTGGATTTCCTTCTTGAGCATGGCATTGTAATCTATGACTGCATTGTTGTAGGAGATCATGCAACCGAATTCATCGAGATCAGAGCGTGTGTGAGGAAGCTCCACCAAAAACGCTGGGTAGCAACCAATTGGCGCAAGATTAAGCACCCAAAATGTCTTTCCTCCAATACCATACAGTTCCTGTAATTTCATGCATCTGGTTCAGAAGTCAAAGCTCAACAAAAGTAGTATTGGGCTCTGTATATGGGCCAAATTCCATTAAATTGATAGGCCTCAAGACAGTGAACAAAGTTCCAATTGTATGGGCTCAAGACCCAGACAAAAGTTGCATGAAGGCTGACCTTGATGGCAGAAGCAATCTGGGAAATCACTTGAGGCAAGTATTGCTTAACTCCACCTATACCGATGTATGCTAAATTTCCAGTGAAGTCATTTTGGCCAATGTAAATAGTGTAAAGAGCTTTTCCAAATATGCTCATACGAGGGAGAGGGATTGATCCTGCCAGAAAAAAAAAATTAAATTAGAAATAAAACATAATTTGTCAGATATAGTAATGGAGAATTAGGAACATAATTTCACCATCCTTGGAGCAATATATTAATACACACTATGATTGCTATGGGTTTTCGGCTAATTCGCTCCTATTTTCCCTAAAAAAGCTCGTCATAGTGGTGGATTATATTGTCTCTCTTGTGTACTCAAGAATTCAATCAAAATTCTCGTGACTCGGCTTATACATGCACCCAACTAAATTATTGTGAATACGAGATCTATTCGTCTAATCGTCATACCCTTTTAATTACTAGGTTTTCTTGAAATTCCTAATTAGTATCTGAACACAACCTCCTTTGCGCACTAAATACATATCATTATCATGTCTTATCATATCCCCTCTTTCTCTTTCGTTGAGTAATTGCGCATCTATGGAATTGAAGATGATTTACAAGGCCAAGGACACATTTTACGTGGCAGATGACTAGATGAGCAGCTGAAGAACTCACCATCAAGAAAAGATTAAGGTATTGACGAACACAAAGAAACCTCACAAGTTCATATCAATCTACATATACTAAACTTGAAATACTTTGAAAGCTAAGCCACTACGCTCGGAATCTGGCTAATGTTACGTTGCGCAATATTCTCTGTGTTCGGTTCAAAAGTGACTGCTACAACGTTTGGATTGCCCCCTTAATGAGAATCCACTTTGGTGCAGAATCTGACATAGACGAAGCAAAGGAAGTATTCTCGATCTTCATACAGTTACTAAATATATTAGGATCGTTATGAAGATAATAAATTCGGTTATTTTAGTATTGTAACGTTTTGCTAAAAACCAATTACGATACGTAAGTTTAATGTAATTGCGCCCACAACTATTGTAACTGGGTCCTATGAGGTCACACAATAAACGCAAATGGATCGGATTCTCTAAGCACATTTATCCAATGGGTTGGATGACATAGTTTGAGTAGGGTTAGAACTCTATATGATTGATTTATATATATATATATATATATATATATATATATATATATATATATATATATATATATATATATATATATATACACATACATACATACATACATATAATCAAGTCTTTTGATAGACATAGAAAAACCCTAGCCATCCCAAGAAGGAGAAGCAGAATAGCGTACTAGCATACGTTGTGATCCTGGTGCGTTTGTGGACTGAGTAAAGGAATTGCCTTTGTAATTCTTTATCTCTGTTCTGTTCGATAGTTGGGTATATCAAACTGCTTGATATATGATTTGTATTATATGTATGCATGAGATCCTGTGATTAGGTGTTAGAAAATGTTTTTGAAATTCTGCAAATCGCACCTAAGCTAATAGTCCTACATAAAGTGCGTGGAGTTCTTACTAAACTTAATGGTCCTCCCAGTGCCAAGTACGTATCTCTTTGTACAGAGACGGTCTCCTTCACAGCATCTAACAAGTCTTAGGAATGATAGGATGCACAACTATTACTATTATAATGCCCTATGATGGTTCACTAATAATAAGATGTTGCCAGCCTTAGATAATGTACTCGTGTTCTCAACTTCATTCAAGTCAATATACTTTCTCCATATTTTATCACCAATTATGCTTTAGGATTTCTGCACGTGAATACTACCTTGTACAGTAAATAATTATGTTGTTAATTTCTGGCTCATATTCTAGCTTTTCTAGAAAGGGTGAACAAATATAGCTATCTGAGTCATGTGAAAGTAGTCATGTGAAAGTGTAATGAAATTCATACCATTATTGGAAGTGGAGAAGGAAAGTTCAAGAACTGTGGACTGTAACTCTTTCATTTGGTTGAGCTGGATATCGAGAGAGAAGGGGCTGACTCCTGTGACAAACAAGGAAGTGTTTGGCAGCCTTACAGTAGATGCTGCTGTTGCAAAGTTTGCTCCATGTCTGTAATCTACTCCAATTGACTTCAAGTAGGGGCTTAGAAATGGTATCCCAAGAGCTTGTGCTGAAGACATACAGGTGAAAATCAATTACTTATAGCCATATGCATTCTTCGTATTATTCTAGCCTGTCAACGATCATAAATACGAAGAACTATACACCAGTGTAAAATTTTAGATGATTCATACACCTACTAAATAATACAACCTAAAGTCATTGAATCCACTTACTAGTACCTTTGGTCTTGAAATAAATTTAAGAAACTTACCTAAGAAATCAACAATGACCCTTCCATCTGAAGCTCTACCAACTGGTTTCTTGAAAAAAGTCATCCCAAACGGCCCTCTTTGTGATGGAAATGCAGCAAAGAAACCTCCAGTATCAGTATTTGAGTCTCCAAAGTTGAAAATCCCCTGTATATCACATTTACATTCAGAAATACCTGCGCTTAAAACTGTCGTTACCACCATAACCACAACCACCAATGCACGACCCATCGTTCCTAAAACAGACCAAAGATTAATACGATAAGAACGAACTAGCTACAGCTTCTACAATTTATGTTATCCCCGAGAAAGTAATGGTAAGGACCAGAAAAGCACTGTTAATACTTTTACTTTATAGATTTAGCAAGCAAAGAAGAATGTTGAGTCTTGTGATTAAAAAAAATATTGTGACATGTAACTGGGCATGGCTTTGGAACAGGTTAAATAGAAGACTCGCCCCACCCTACATGGAGCAGACCATGAGTACAAGTTTGACAGTGGTGAGGGCCAAAGATTTTTTTTAAAAAAAAATTGAAAAATAAGCTAGTTTAGAAAGTAATTTCAAAGATAAACTAATTTAACTTCAAAATAAAAATGTTGCCCAAGGCAACGGTTTACTTAATGCAAAATCGCTGCCTGTGGCAACGTTTTGCATGAGGGTGGATTTGGCGGGTTAATTTGGGTTAGTAAAAAACGCTGCTTGGGGCACCGTTTTTAGTCAGTAAAAAAGCTGCCTAGGGCAACGTTTTTGGTCAGAGTAGAATTGTGAAACTAGGCCAGAAAAAAACGTTGCCCGAGGCAATGTTTTCGGTCAGTGAGGGCAACATTTTTTGTTTAACTAAAAACGTAGCCCGAAGCAGTGTTTTTTAAAAAGTGGGCACCGTTTTTTTTTCTGGCTCAGTTTCACAATTCCTCTATGACAAAAAATGTTGTCGTGGGTAGCATTTCTTACTGACTAAAAACGGTGCCCCAGACAACGCTTTTTCCTCACCCAGTTTAACCCTCCCAAATCCACCCTCATGCAAAACGTTGCCACGACAGCGATTTGCATTAGGTAAAACGTTGCATCGGGCAACGTTTTTATTCCGAAGCGAAACTAGCTTATTTTTTAAATTACTTTCTAAGCTAGCTTATTTTTCAATTTTTTTTTAAAAAAAGCTAAAAAATAAAAAAAAATGGGTACAAAGTCATACTCGTCACGGGTGATGGTTTTAATATATAACTTGCCTTCACCCCACCCATAGTCGGTTATGGATATGTACATGATGCTCAACGGAACAGGGCTCTAAATTAAAGTGGTCTCACAGTTCTGATATTTTTGTATTAGTCGTGTATAATGACATATAAAGTTTTGTTGAAACAGTGGTTTGAGAAGTGAAACGGATCTCATAAATAATATGCAATTGTTACTCCGTCCTCCCCATCCTTCTTGTACATACCTTGTTGCATTCCCATAAAACCTATCAAATATAAACTTCTTTACTTTTCCACCCACGTATATTCTAAGCCCAACAATATTAAACATAAGTAAAGTTACTAAATTACATCCTTTTATTGCAGCTTTCACTATTATAGTCTTATATCCTAGTTGTTTTAAAAACAAACTGGAATATATATTTATAGAAGTTCATTTATTAAGATTTTGACATGTTTTCTCTGTGTTTTTGGTATTAGATATCAGATGGATGGAAATATACAGAAACGGGTGCGGGGTTAGAACTTAGATGTATATCTACTTGGACGTGTACAGGTATAGAATTTGTGTCCACCATGACCAATTGGACGGATAATGAGTAGACTAAATTTTGGTGAATGCAAAAACAAGGGAGAGTAAATATGTATTCATTTCACTCATTGTCATCCCTTTTTGATCAATTGGGAAGTGTGATACCACTTCTGCTAGCATGCCTGCTAATGTTTCCTTATCTCCTGAACTTTTACATCCTACCTTTTGTGGACCACCACAAGAATCGTGAGGGATGATAATTGATAGGTGAGTGGTAATCCTGGGCATGTTTTTTTTAATCAAACTCCATTTATTTCTCCGGCTTTATAGATCCTAACTCACTGGTGTATGCATCATTCAGCTGCATTAATTATTTCTAATTATTTGGAAATAAACGAAAGCTAGGTTAAAATGGGACACCAGATTTTCATTGGCTTATAAATTATATTTACTCTATAATAGTGACCAATAATATAAGTAAAGACTAACATAATAAATGGAGTATTGGAGATTTAGAGTAGTAATAGTCGCTTCTATAACTAGAAGATGGAGAGAAGGGATGTCCTTGAAGAGGTTGTATTGGAGTAGCTATTAAATATCAACTAGGGAATACTTCCTATTATTCATTTCCTTAGATTAGAAGGCCTACCTTTTTGTTTTTTATCCTTAAGTCCTAACTTTGAATTGGTTGGGCTTGGGCCCAACAATTAATTTCTTACTATTTGTGATAGCTTCTACGTCTATTCCAAAAAACAATAATAATAAAGTACTGAGTAGAACTAGGCAGTACCCATTTTACACCATGTGTCTCTTTTTATGATGGAAAAAATTTGGAAAATTGTATATTTCAATTTTTTGGGGAATTATATTGTAGAAGATTTAGGGGAAAAAAAGAAAAAAGAAAGTGAAGATGGGTGGGTGATTGGGCCAAGAGGCCCAAGACTAACAAAGTACTCTGTAATATGTTGTAATGTCATAGGCCTGCAAGGTCGCCTAAAATTGGGTTGAAGCTAATTGAGTCAAATAAGACGGCTACCGCGTACCGGCGTACGGATATTTTTTTCATCAATACGTTTCAAAAAGATTTCTCCTTTTAATTTCTTAGTCGTAATTAAGGACAAAAGTGGAAAATTGTGGGAATTTTACAACCGCTTCTGACTTTCTAAGATCTAACCCAAGTAGTTTCAAAAAAAAAAAAAAAAAAATCTAACCCAAGTTAATAAAATAAAGGAAAATAAAAAAAAATTCCACAAAATGCAGATCTGTGAGATCTGATGAGGTAAGATGGCACCCCTCATTTACTATGGGTCCACGTCACACTGGGCCCCATCCTAAGTTGCGTATTAGACACTGCTTCTAAACCACATGTCACTCTGTCTGTTAGAACCGCCGCGTCTATTTTACCATTTTCTAGTCCTCATTTTTGAAAGAAAACTTATGGATCCTGTCATCAGTGCTTCACCCAAACTCTACAATGACTACAAGTCTACAATATTCAACCGTGCAAAAATTAAAATACTGAGGTTTTTTTATTTACAAAAACGAAGATCAATATATGCCTAAACTTAAATGTTCGGGGAAAGAGTCCACTCATACATTTTTGGAGTTCACACTAATATCTCAATAGACTGTATGTAAAATTGTAAAGTGGACTAAAATTGACCCAAGCTCCTCATAATTTTATGTTTTATTGATACAACAATGTTACGCATATTCATTCTGTTAATTGATTGTAACTTACTCAATGTTTTTTTTCTTAACAAAACTTATTAATGTTTGAGCCCAAAAGATATCTCGAATTTAATTATATTCTATATTATCATAAATGATTGGAATAAATATATAAATATTTTTTATTAGTTTTTTTTTTTTTTACTATAGTATCATTTAATAATTTTTATATATAAAATGATATACAAATTACATTTAATTCAATGGTTAAGACTTTAACCTAACACCTTAAGGTTGTTGGTTTCAAATCTTCTATACACCGTAACTTTAATAATAGTTTTTAATAAGTGTGGATTACATAAAATGAGATTCATTGAAACAAAAAGGGTGCCACGGGACACATAAACCTATTTATAAACCTTTTTATGCTCTCCCTTTTTTTTCTTTTCATTTTTTCATCCGAAATTTCAAATTGTTGTTCTTATTTGGAATCCTTATATTTTGTTCTAATATTGTGATTGGGTGAAATTTTTTAAATTGTTTAATATCATGGACCACTTGTACTCTTTTTTTAATGAAATATAATCTTACTTTTAGATTAATTTAAATACAGAGTATTTTTATAGAATTTTAATGATTTAATATTGTCTTAATTTCTTCCTAAATTTCAAATAGGAGGAAAAACAAAGAAAAGGGGTAATATATTAATATATAGAAATTATGTAAAAGACTTACAATATTTATATTTATTTTCCAACATTTATTTGGAAATCAAACTCCTTCACTTCCTCTCACATTTTCAACTCAGTAATTAATGATATTCTAATTAATTCATCTAAAATGAACTATTTCTTTGTAAATCCATTGTGTTAATATGACTTTTTAACTCTTGTTTGCAGCGACTTGAATATCTTATTTATTATTTTAGAGACATAATAAATGTAAAGCCTCCAAAAGACAATTAGAGATTATTTGTCGTTGCTTTCAGGTGAAAATATAAAAAAATTAAAAAATTAGCTTCGAATAGCTACTTTATTATAGATTTGACTGAAACGAAATTTAAAGTCACATTATTTCGTTTTTTTTTTAAAGGAAGATTGTCTTCAGTAACTACACACACAACCAGCAACCCACGATTAAAAAATATTAATTCCAAAAAAAAAATCACATGATAAACTTCAATGTATAATTGAAAAAACCCAAAATCCCAAAATTCGATGGTACGTCCCCCTTTCTTCCATTCTTTTTTTTATCAATATTCAAAATAAGTAACTATTAATGATGATTATGTTTTTAGTTCTCTCAAATCATTGGTGTATGCTACACGATTTCTCCTTCGTTCGTTTGTGTGGATATTTCATGCGTAGAAATTCTGCTTCATATTTTTTGGTGTTGTATTTGGTTTGGTTTGGTTTGGTTTGCTTGATTTATTGTTGTTTATGTAAATATGTAATATCATATGACATTTATTGATTTTTCATTTGTTTTTAATTGTGGTCGTTGCGTTTGGAAATATTACCATTAATCAAGTATTAATAACTCTGATCATCATGTGAGTTTTGTTTTATAAATCATAACTGTAATTCGAGTATTGTAATATACCACTAATCAACATGTGCATGACCTTCTATCGGGATAATTGTTTTGTGGATTGTTGTTGAGTTTGCTCTACTGTCTGGACATATATCCATTACTTTAATTTATGTTGTGAGAGTTTGTTGATGGGTATTAAATATGTTGTATGTCTTGGCAGATATGTATAGATCCTGCTTTCAAGACATCAAGGCTATCTTTGTTGGATCACGGCTTCATCTTTGTAGTAGATCATATCCTTGGTGGCAGAGAAATGGGTAGGAAATGGTATGAAGATGGAAATTTTTTGATGAAGATGAACACTTTCACTAATTTTATTGCGAGTGTCGAGTACCTTATAGAAAATAAGTATTGCTCAAAGAAAAAACTCTGCATACACGAAAAAACTGCTAGAGGATTGCTAATTGGTGGTGTATTGAATATGCGTCCTGATTTATTTAAGGTTGCTATACTTGGTATACCTTTTTGTTGATGTTGTGATAACAATGCTTGATCCTACAATTCCTCTAACAATCGCATAGAGGGAAATAACATATATATTTCTCACCTTTGATGACAATTATCATGTTTATGTCCTACACTTGACTTTATATGAAAAGACACTTTTTACATGTTAAACTCCACTCCGTCCTTATGATTTGCGGTCATTTCCTTAATAAATGCAGGATATGATCAATATGCTAATGTTAATTATTAACTTTTTTTTCAAAATACTCTCTCCATTCTTTTTTGTTTTTCTCATTTTCCCCATTTGGAAATTTTAAAATGTTGTTCTCGTTTAGAATAATTCTATTTTAGTTTATTATTGTGATTGGGTGAAAAAGTTTGTTTGAGATTACTATCCATTTGATATGTAGATTATTGGTTGATTTTTTAATTATTTAATGTCATAAAATTTAGAAATTTCACTATTTATTTAATGTTCAACCCACTTATATCAATTTTTTAATATAATATATTTTTATTTTTAGATTAATTTAAATTATTTTATAAAATTTTAACGATTTTCAATATTATCTTGGTTTTTTTCCTAATACCAAATAATTGAGGGAGTAAATAATAAAAATTTATGAAATTCATATTTTTACTAATTTTCGTGCATTAGCACGGTCAAAATATGATACCAAATGTAAATTTGTTTTCGCTTTTGGATCTTTTCATTATTTTCCTTTTTCAACAAGAGATTTGGTTTGAAATTAAAAATAAAGAAAAAAGCCTCATACTAGAAACAAGTACTTTTAAAGACGTGGCGTGCTACAACCCCATCCGATGTAAGTGCTGATTGGTAGGGGTATGAAACATGCGTCAGATGTGGGGTCCATGAGCCAATTGGTGTGATTCCATTAAACAGGACGCTAATTTAATACTTATGCTTTATTGCAGTGGTCATCACACCACTTACATTACACGTGGCCACGTGGGACAACTGAGCGTATGTCGCGACATTTTCGGGGTCATATGAGTCGTTCAGTTTGGATACGGGTCGGGTATTATTATACCGAGTAGTTTCGCTTCATTGCATTCGGGTTAATTTCAAAACAATTAGGTTATGATCTCTTCGCTTATTTAATTTGACCTATTTTAATGTTTTTTTTAGGTTTTATATGATTTGGTCTGGTATGATACGGTATGGTATGAACTGATTTACTTATTTTATCCATCTTTGATCATATTTGCAAAAAATAACAAAAAAAATTATCAAATAATATCTATTGAAATTGTATTAATTAATATTTTTTTAAATATATAATGTTCATTATTTTTTGTAATATAATATTAGATATATCTCTCATTAAGCAAATAAAACTAAAACAAAGTCTCGTACGATCTAATATGATTCTAATAAAAATAAGTATATTAAGTATCATAACTATTTATTAAAATTGAGCTTAGAACCAAGATGTTAATAAAGGGAAAACAATATCTTATTGTGAAAACACATTAATTTCAACTATTTGATTTTGATTAGGTTAAAAAACTAAATTCAAAGTATGAATGAAGTTCGTGAAGGAATGAAGGCTCTAACTATCACATTCCTAAATAATGTGTACAATTTCATTTTATTACATGTTTTATTATTTTTATGATCGTATTTTTTTCGTAAATTCATAAATTTATTTCAAACTTACTTTACCTTAACAATGTAGTAATAATATGATAATAATAATATATTACCTCCCAAATTAAAACAATATATGAGTGCACATTAAGCCATATACGCACAGTCACATATTCGAACATCTAAACTTTCTCTTGGTCTTATTGTTAGTGCCAAGTCTTAATAAATATTGTCAACTTAAAAAAGTCTTAATATAAGACAAAATAATTTGCACAATTGAAATATTTGAGTTTTGTGAAGATTCAACTTAGTTATGATATGTGAGTTAAATTAAATCATACTTTGTATTTTTATTTATTATTAATTGCTAATCTTAGAAAAGTCTAGATAGTTAAGGACTAAATTTACTAGAACTTGAATTTTAATAAAACTATTTGACTCATGGAAAAAACTATAAAGTAATTGATATTTTGAGATACATTATATCACATCATTTCCATGTTGTAGTGTAGTGTTTTTAAAAATAGTAAGCATCGAATTTCATTCACAAAAGGGGAGAAAGTTGAAGTAATGTGAGTATTAATTAGAAGGAAGATCTTTGTGGATTGAAATGAAAGTGGTAAAAAGACGATAGCTTTCTCAACATAGTCAACAATGAAGAAGCACCGTTAGCTTTGGTAAGCCCCTAACAAATACCCCGCATGAAGCAAGAGAGGGGCGTTTGGTAAGCGGGCGGATGTCAAAGGACCCAATCCAATATAATTAAATCGTACGTGTCGTATTGCTTTGTTTACGAATTATCTCCTCGTTCAAATATTAATGCAAAACGAAATTCAAGAGATATAATTCCAAGTAAGCCACATGACAAGGTTGGACTTTGTTGCGTTGGCCCCTTACCATCACCACCTTCCCACACACACCAAGAGATGGACGCGTAGATCGAGTTATAAGCTTACACGTGTACGGTGAACGTGGGTGCCAATAAACAAATACCACTCCCCGGATACCAAGATATAATGTGGCCCCACCATAAGCCCAACTCATCAAACCCATACAGCAGAAGTTAAATTCTTTTGATTTTGGTTTTTCTTTTAGAAGAAATGAGTACTAGACATTGTAAAATTGGTGATGATCCAAACGCAGCCAACTTGTTCCTCCCGTATTCACTTGAAAGTAGTTTAACTAGTTTAAGTATTGGTAGTAGTTGTGGAATTTAAGATCAATTACCTTTTCTTAAACGTATCATTATTATTATCCTTTGTGACTCGCTGTATATAAAAGAGATTACGGTCTATAAACACAAATTTTCTTAAGTACGTAGTTGCTCCGTATTTAAGTTTTTAATGTTACAAATGTCCAATTAATCATCATCATTAAGTTGTAGTTGTTGGTAAATTGTAACAAGTAATATAAGAATTGTCACCAGTTTAAACTAAATTGTGAAACATTCATAAACAAGGGGGAGAGAAATGGGGAAACTCTAAAATTATTACTAAATTAAAGTCAAAATTTTCGCTGATGTCATATTTATCAAATATCAAGCTATTGTAGAAAAAAAAAATTCCCTATATTTTTTCTACTTTATATTAATATTAAATTTCTAAATCATTTAAAATTATATTTATTTTTTCTCTTACTTCTATAGACTATATATTTTTCACCAACATATAATTTATTTTTATAATTAAAATATATTTAACAAAATAACCAAGTTACTTATTATGCCATGCCAGAACCCTTCACCGACTCAGAAACTCATCATCATTCTCCAAACGCATCAACTTTATCCCCATGAGTAAAGTAGTAGACTCCTAATCTTTAACTTCACAAGTCCACCTTGTACTAAAAATAAAAGTTTTTGATTAGTCATTGTGTACGTCGTAGTAAAATACGAAAATACCCGAAACAGATCCCACACCAACAAACACGTGTAATGTGACGTGGAAATGTTGGCTTGGCGCCCACCATAATCTCCCTCCCTCTTCCCTCACTCCCCCATTCTTCCTTCATTCCTCCTCCTTTCTCTCATACACTACACAACCCTTTTCTCTCTCCTCTGTACTCATTTCATTCCACTACGCAATGTTACCAGGGTTTTAGTCCCACCTTTAGGGCTTTCCAGTTTCCTTACTCTTCACTACTATTCTTCATATTTCAAGGTATGTCTTTCACCCTTTTTTTTAAAAAAAAAAGAAGATGAGGATTCTGTGGCGATGTCGTGTTTATGTCAATGGTTTCATACGTCCCAAAGTTCATGTTATTTTTTTTTCTCTAGGCTAAGTGGCTAACTACTAATTTCACAATACAACAAGCATGAAGCATAGTATGGGTATGGTACGGACTATTTGCACCCCAATAGTATGTTTATGTAATTATGTATGGAGTCTATGGACTGGAATACAAATTTCATTTTTTAATTTTTTAATTGTAGACGCAAACTGAAGGGGGTGAAAAATAGGGGTAAGTTTGTCTTTTTGACATGGAGGTGTAACTGCCGTGTCATTCCTGCTTTTCAAGGGTCCATTACTTTTGTGTGGTCGCTCTGGTTTCGAAATGACAACTATGTCCCTCTCCTTTTTATTCTACCTGTATTATTAAAACAATTCCCTGAAATATGATGATCCAATCCAATTAATTCAAAGCAAGGACTAAAGCAGCAGTTTAAGCTGAGATTACCTGCATGCAGATCTAATCCATCACTGGTGACATGATTCTGTATTTGCTTGGATGGTAAAGCAGATTATGAATAGAATTTGATTTGGTTAAGTACCTAATTGATGGAAGATTGGTGACTTTGTTGTTCAATAATCAAATTAATAGGATGATCTGTTGAATAGTTGGTGTTGCTTTTAAGAGATGGTCGGAAATTGCGGGAGATATGGGGGGTAATCATGGAATTGTGAGCATAGAGGCCTGGTGACTTTCCTATGGTTCATGATTCGACTTTCCGACCTCTATTTGAATTTATTGTAGTTGTGAATTGAACTCAGGGTAGCCCTTATACTTTATTCTAACTCAAGTCAAAGAAGTATTCTTCATATAACATCATAGATGTGCTTGTCTTAAGGAGGCGTCGAGTAATCAGTTACGGAGTATTATGAATCAGAATGGCTTGAGAAGCCATGTTCATTAACCTTTGCTTTCGAGCTGCATTAATACTTTGGAGGGGAGAGAGGGTTATTGTTACCAATTTTGGCATTCACAGATTAATTTTGGTGCTGATTGACTGACTTGATTCAGATAGTCAGCTGTTGTGCCAAATATTAAGTTGGAGATTTGGCTTTGGTGGGTGATCATGGGAACCACTGATGATGGGAAGTCTTCCAAGTCAGACAAATCATCTCCACCTGCAACTGTAAGATGAGATTTTATTCATCTTTTAATTCCTGATCAATCCTTAATTTTTCTTTTTTGGGAAATTCTACATGCTGGTCTTGTGTTTTCTGTTTTTCTATGCCGTGGAAACAGAATTTCCATTCTCTAAATTGACCTTGTGGTTTTATGTATTTGATATTAGGTGCACCATTTGCACTTTGAAGTGGCTGACCATCGTTAATTTGACTAATTTTAGAACCCAAATTCTGAATTTACTAATCTATTCATGAGTTATTACGCTCCCCTCTTAAACATCCCTCCATTCTTCGACTAATTCATTCATCCCTCCCTCCATTCTTCGACTAATTCATTCATCCCTCCCTCCATTCTTCGACTAATTCATTCATCCCTCATACTTACTCGCTTCTATCCATCCCAAAAAATTAAGGCTATAATCAAACAAGCACATGATGCTTTACAAACTTAGCAAAATGGTGAGAGAAGATCATATCAATTAGTACCTCTAACAACACAGTAGTACGTGACCCATGCACACTCAGTTATACCCAAAAAGAAATACCCGCTCCCAATGCCTTGAACTCTCCTGCACTCATCTCCATAATAGTTATTATTCGTCCCATAATTTAATTTGGTTCACAACTCCTACTAGCATAGATAAAAATGAAAAACAGTGATTGGATTTTAAAATAAGGAAGAGTATGGTATACAGAGGAAGATGAGGAGTATGCAATTATGATGGGTGTTGATGATGAAGACAGATGTTTTGAAGGGAAAACGAGAGTATTAAATCATGGGTAGTTTAGTAACTTAAGGTTTGAATAAAGGTGGGTCATTTATTACTACAACTGGTACATCTAAATTAAATATATAAAAAAACAACAACTCCACAAGGCCAATCATTTAAAAAAAAAAAAAAAAAACCACAAGGTCAATTTATTGAATGGAAATTTTTTGTTTATACCACATAGAAAATCAACATTCATGAGACCACTATGAAGAATTTCCCTTTTATTTCAGAGGGATATGGGAAGAACTTAGGATGAATTACAAAGGTGCAGTCATTCTGTTTATTGATTATTGGTCTATCTTGTTTAGTCACAGCCTTCACAGGAGCAGAGTAGCGTTCATGTGTATCCTGATTGGGCGGCCATGCAGGTTAGTTTGTTTCATGGATGAATGTTGATTATCACTACAAATGCAGAATGCAACTCTTTTACTCAACTTTATATTGTCAATACTATAATTGTTCCATAGTGTAATGTTACCAATGTTTGATGATTTCTTTAGGCTTATTATGGCCCCAGAGTTGCTATGCCACCATATTTCAACTCCGCTGTTGCACCTGGACACCCTCCTCCACCTTATATATGGGGACCTCCGCAGGTAATTTTAGTATAAGGCCATGCGATTCATCTATTAATCTGCATGAATTCGGCAATATGTAGTTGATAGTATAAAGTATTTCTCTTTTTTATTTACAAAATGGTTTCATTTTCCAGCCTATGGTACCACCATATGGAGCACCTTATGCTGCAATCTATGGACCAGGAGGAGTGTATGCGCACCCTGCTATTCCTCTTGTAAGGGTATGCTTTAAAGAACCGATTAAGAAACTGATTTTGATTGTTTTTCATTGATTGAATCTGTTGATACTTGCCTGGTATTTATACAAGTCCACTAGAGGTATAACCCTACTCAAACTCTACTCTTTACGATTGATTCTATCTTGTATATCTTTATCCTAATGCAAACTTATCTATTCTAATTTGATGTTATCTTGGATTCTCTCTTAAATCTATCTTGTAATTCCTACGAAGTTCTCTCCCCCTCCCCCCAAAAAATCATTAGATGTTACGCAACTATGTAATTGTAAAATTGCCGTGTATTGCTTTTATCTCACTCCATGCTCCCCTAACATAGATGAAAAAAGCTTTAACATTGTTATGCTTGCATTTCCTGTGTGTAGGGTTCTCAGGCACATGGTCAAGGAATTGTGTCCCCTGCTGTGAGTGAACCAATGGTATGGTGATTTAAGTTTTGAATATATAATTTGATTGTTTTCATATGATCAAATGAGTTATGACAGCAATGTAAATACTTGAGTGTGTTGAAGGTTGCCACTCCTTTGAGCATGGACACAACTGCTAAATCATCTGGAAATTCTGAAAAAAGTTTGTTGAAAAAGTTGAAGGGGTTTGACGGCCTTGCCATGTCAATTGGGAATGGCAATACTGAGAAGGCTGAGGGTGATGTTGAGAACAGGCTGTCACAAAGGTATATCACTGCTTAATTTTGCATTGCTGTAAATTTAGGACTTAGTTGTTTGGGTACTCTATTAATTTGTGTTTATAATGACTTTCTTTTTACAGTGCTGAAACTGAGGGTTCCGGTAATGGGAGTGATGGAGACATTGAAAAAGTAAGGGGCTTAGCCATGTTCTAGCTTGTGGTTATTTTATGCCCTTTACATGCATGTATTTCTGTGTTCGCTTAAAGTCTGAATTCGTATACTTATGCCAGGCTGATCAAAATAATAGGAAGAGAAGCCGTGAGGGAACCCCAACTAGTGGTAAGATTTAGTTAAGTATTTCATTCCTTGGCAGCCCACCTTGAAGCTTTTATTTATATACTTTACAAATCAGATTTATATAGTGTATTAGTTGACATCTCAGGACGTGATAGAGTGAGCTAGAAAGAGAGGAATAAAAGTATGATCTATTTTGTTTTCAAGTCTTAACATAAATCTCTATTATTGTCCTAGCAGTTGAAGTTGAAAAAATTGAGACAAAGCCCATTTTTCCTCCTGCTGAAAAGGTGTTGAGAGTTCCTGTGACTCCTGTAAATGCAGCTGCGGTACAAGTAGTTGGAACTGTCGTTTCACCTAGTGTGGCCACCACATTGGAGCTGAGGAATCCTGGGGTCAATGTGAAAGGGAATTCAGCTACTACTATTTCACCTTCTGATGGAGTTGTGTCATCTGAAGCTTGGTTGCAGGTACAGCCTGTTCAGGTATTGACCCTGATATCTGGTGGTTCTTTTTTAATCGCCAATTTCTCTTTGGGTAACTTCAGTGTTCAATCTGTTGGAGTGAGAATATCAGAACATATGCTTAAGGTCAAAAGCTGTCATTTTTATAATTTGTTCTCTCATAACCTGGGCACAGAATGATAAGGAGTTGAAGCGGGAGAGGAGAAAACAATCTAATCGAGAATCTGCGAGAAGGTCAAGGTTGAGGAAACAGGTAATGTGTTATTTATAGACAATTAGTTTCTTGTTTTCAATCATGAGTTTCACTTAAGACTCAACCTTGTTTTTTTTCATGCCTTAATTACATGATAAAATGCAGGCTGAGACCGAGGAGCTTGCCAGAAGAGTTGAATCCCTCAGTGCTGAAAACACGGCACTTAAGTCAGAAATCAATCAGCTGGCAGAGAACTCGCAGAAACTCCGTCTGGAAAATGCTGCGTTAATGGTATATTTTATTTTTATCAATTAGACAACTACTCCATTACACTTATATTATACCGGTTACGTGGTTGCTTATAAATCGATTGCATACGCAGGGAAAATTGAAAAACATGCAGTCTGGACAAGGAGAGGAGAATGGCTTAGCTAATGTTGAAGCAAAACGTAATCCAACGGACAGCACCGAAAACTTATTATCAAGGGTCAATAATTCGGGTTCTCGTGGTAGAAACTCAGATGAAGGTGCTGACATGTATGGGAAAAGCGTGAAGTCGGGTGCCAAGTTCCATCAATTACTGGATAACCGAAGGGCTGATGCTGTGGCAGCTGGCTGAGCAGCGGACGGATCGAGTAACCTGTAAGTCATAAAGATACAGGATGATCATGTGATTTTGGCATTAATTGAACGCCCAAAATTACTGATAGTGCTAACTATGTCACAAATTTGGAGTTAGGCAGATAGATATAATTTCCATAAAAAAAGACAGTAATTGTTAGCTGAGGACTTTCTCAATGGCAGAACTGATGTGTTTTTAATTAGAATTCAGGGTGCCGAGATTTGACCACTTATAAATTGTATATTGACGAGTTTTAGAGTTTTAGGAGTGTTTGGGTTCCAGTAAGGTGGACTGGTCACTTACATATATATTTGATCTGTGTTTATTCATGTATAAGTTGAAGTGTACTAGAGAGGTGTATGAACATTTTCTCGAAAGTATTGATTTTTCATAATGTATTGGACAGTCTTCCCGGTTTTCTGCTAAAATAAAGTATGATTCCCGTGTCTGATATGGCTGAAGTTTCTTATGTCCTCCAGTTGCCATGATCCTGGCCCCGACCTGCTGCAGGATACACCTGAATTAACATTTTACTGGGTTGTGTGATCACTGGACAAATTCTGTGAATCGTTATTGTTGGTGAGCAAGTAGTGAGTGACAATCGTACATAAAGTTAGGTGCAAACTGGAAAATTTAGATTTCGTTTCTTAAGAGAAATTCAATTCATTTCTTTAAAAGAAACAGTAGCCCACACTCGTATACTTCATGTGCTGTATTAGTTATTGAGTGGTTTTCTCACATGAAACTAGTATTTGTAATTTTGGACCAGTGCTAGGCTGCTAACTATTATTTCATATCTAAAGGCCTAAAGCTATCCCTGCCTTTTGTTATTTGCATCAACTCATCCGAACAATACAATAGGCTGCTTTTATGTGATGTTATATGAACTTTTCGTTTCTAGAACCTCTTATTCAAAAAAAAAAAAAAAAAAAAAGAAACAAAGAATGAAAGAGACCAGCTAGATTGAGCGTTTTGCAAGATTTCAACTTTAAAAAACATTTACTGAGCATTTAAATGGCTTGGTAATTGAAAACATCTATCTTAGGAGGAATCTCAAAGCTCTCAGAAGAGCATCTGTAGTATGACTTAAAAAAATTTCTTAACTCTGAAACAAGCTTTTTAAGTGTGTGTTATAGTCTGTCCTGTCACCTGAATTTGAAACAGGACCATAAATACGGGCGACACTATTGATTATACCCTGAAAGTCTCACGTGAAGGACCTATGTGTTGTTATTCCTGGTCTATTGTTATCTTTTGAAGGGAGACTTGGACCCTCGCAGCGGACCTGTCTCTAGTTTGTAAGCCTGTCGGGTTTGCCCCATAATTAATCTCGGGGTTAGATTGTATGAAACTGTTTATTAATTATCATCTACTGAGGAAACATTATACACACCAGCACACGTTTGGTGCAACCAACTCGCCCTAAATAAACCTGAAATACAACAGATTGTGTACTGTAGTACATTTGAATGGAGTAGTAGTGTATTTCAGGCGATTAAAACAATCAGGGGAAGGTCCTAACTGTGGTTTATGAGAGAATCTGAATATAAAAGGAAGGAAAGTGGGGACAGCTAGTTAAAGCTTTACTCCCTTTCTACCTGTAAATTTATCAGTCAATGCTGAACTGATTCGGTCCAAGGAAACTAAAAGGAATCCATGGCACTTATGGGTGTCCAAGGGGTTCATAAACAAGCCCCATTTCGTTACTTGCCTCATTTGAACTAAAAATTAGCATGATTTTGGCAAACTGCTGTTGAGTGACGTGATTAGCATGTTTTATATATTCACATTGAAATCGTTCCTTAGCATTCCTAGATCATTCCTCCAACGATCCTAAACTGTGCGCATCAGGCAGTATTTCACTGATTCACCATCAAAAGAAGGTAAGTTGACACAAAATGCACAAAACCAATCATATCAAAGTATTTGATCTTGAGAAAATCGTATCAATTGTGTTTGCAGTAATGTTCTAATTCTGAGCTATTCGTCAGCTTAGTATACTACCGGATACCAGGCAACCAAAGTTAAGCTCCAGCTAATGTGGCAGATAGGGACTGCAAGTAGGACGTAGCTTATCTAGATGACTAAATATGTAATGCATATCTTCCCACCACTTGCTGACTTTCCCGGTTCTCGTTTTCAAGTACCATCAACTTACACCGTTGTTGGGGCATGGAAACTAGATGTCTTACATAGAGATACTAAATTGAAACCCGGGATAACTAACCAGTTCCGAAGGATGCATAAAACATAAACTATGATGACGCCCATCTAGGAAAACAGAGTGATCAAATAGATATTTTTCAATTAAGGCCAAACAGGAGGAGAATCCGTTTTTAATATTGTTAAAAACCAATTCGTTTCTTTTGTTCCATAATGCCCAAAGAGCAGCAACGAACCAAAAAAAAAATTGAACCACTTAAACCATCCATGATATACAAAAACCGAATATTAGTAGACACTCATACCCTAATGGATTGATGTCTATGAGGAGGAACTGAATGAGTTGTTAAGGAGTACTTCGGCAAACTTGAATTGCGAAAGGGGCATAATAGAAAGATAGGTCTACACTCTAGACTTTCATTGTTGGTAAATTGACTAAATTCAATCCAAGTCACTTTTAATTTATTTGCCAAAAAATATCTTTTCATCTTTTACCCAAATTCACTCATAACGTACTAAGTGAGGCCCGCTAAGGCGACAAGGTTCTTCGGAAATTTGGGGTCCATCATTTGAGTCGTCTTACTTTGTAAAAGACAAAGGCTCATCCTTCCTGCGACTCAAATCAAACCCAAAGATAAGGCTCTTCCATTAGTCCAAAGATGAATAATTGGATTTATTTTTGTGGTACAAATTGTTTCAACTTCCAAAACTCGGGAACGACGGGACCCAATATGCTTCCTTACTACCTTTATGTCCTAGTGAAGAGATGATACTCATTCATTTCTAAAGTTTACTCTAAATTTTAATCTTTACACAAATTGAGAAAAGATGAATTTATCACTCAAATTATGAGACTTTCAAACTTCTATAAATAGTCAACAGATATATTACATACAACAAATCATCGAATCACAAAAGAGATTAAGAGACCATAAATACATATGTATGACTTATTCTTTGTATACTCCCTAGGTTTTATGATGACTAACTAAGATTTATTTACAATTTTACATAATACTCTCACGATAGACAAAAGTTATGATACAATTTTTTATCGGAAAAGGGAACAACTAGAGATGGAAATACTATGAAAATGACACTCAATATAGTGTTAGTGAACTTATATATCTTTTCTCCAAGACAAGAAGGAGTCTACGATGTTGTGAGTACTGAGTATGACATTGTATTCAATGTATAGCTATTTAAATTATTTGATAAAGTAATATTAAACTCCTATAATTGTATGCTCAGTAAATATATAGTTTTTATTTGTGTACTTGCACGACTCAATAATTCATTTAAAAGTAAAATTAAAATAAAATAAACAGGTAAAAGAAGTAATCCATAAATTTAAAGAATATCCCTAGCTTATTATATTGTTCTACTTTCAATAAGACATCCTAAATACTTGTTTAGTGATGAACTTATTCTATATAAGAATGCTTGAGGAAAGTAATAATCAACTAAAAAGGATCCTATCAGATAGCCTATAGCATATCTGATATCTCTAACCCTTCCAAATGATCTTGTTTCCTTTCATATACTTACACCCTACACTCAGTACATTTATTATTCTACGTATGCCTCTGTTTAATCATGAATCAATGCTTTTTATTTTAGGCTTGTTTTCATTTGCCTAGGCGAACTCTACTTTCTACTTTCTTCTTGTATATTGTACGTATACTAAATTACTAAGTACGTATACTTTCTACTTTCTTCTTTTTAAGGCTGCCCATACCGTTTAAATCTTCGTATACATCATCCAAATCACTTTGTAGTTTGTAGTTTGTAGTAGTATTAGTTTTACACAATTATGCGGTTATACCTCCTAACAAAAAAAAATATTCACTACTTGTGTTTCTTGAGATGAATATTAACTAGTATTAGGCTATACTTTTAATAACTCCATATTTACTCTCCTTTTCCGAATTTATTTAAAAACAAAACCATCTCCTCAAATGTATTAACATGATTATAAAAATAGTTGTGTTGTTGTTGTATGACAATTAAATTATAGAATATTTAAAATGAGACAGATAATAAAATTGATCACATAATCGTATATTACAAATACGGAGCACTCCATAAAATTAATATTTTAAAACTCAGTTAACCAAGAACGACAGCGTGGGAAGTGAATCTAGGCTGGGAAGGACAACGTGGACCCAAGTGACAACCCACCATACGTCTTAATCAAGATTTGACCGTTTAATCTCTACAACTCCCTCAAGTCTTTCAACCTCAGAATCCATCCATCCATTCTCTTTCAAATTTTAATTAATCATTTCTTCATTTAATTAGTTAATACTCTACATTTGTCTCTCATTCGTTAGTGCTGTTAATCCAGCTGCATTTGTGAAAACTAAGGAGCTTAATTTAATCAATAAATGCAGCTTCTTCAAGTTACTGCACCTTGAAATTCGACATATAGTTGCTGGATTTACACTTTAATCTTTCGGTGCGTTGTACTTGGCATTTCTTCTGGGTCTAATTTTTCCTGAGTTTTTATTTATCATTTCATTCATTTATTTATAATACTATATAATATACGAAGTGATTTTTATAGACACATTGCCACATTTTTGGTGAAGGGGTTGGTCCATTTTTCTGTGTAAATTTGTCATATTTGTGGAAATTTTAAAGAATTGGATTGTTGGAAGTTCTGTTGTTAGTTCATTTCTTTCTTGAGTTACAATGTGTTCAATTTTTTTATAAAGTTGGAAGATTTGGATCCCAAAATCGTGAACTTTCATATAGTATACTAGAACAATTTATTGTATTATTAGAAAAGTTGAATCTTGATTGTCTTGTTGTGAGGTGTGTAAACAAATATGCATGTTTGCCTACATCTGGCTATTGGAAATCAGATTCAGGGTTGGTGCCAAATGTTAGCATGTAATCTAAGGGTTTGAGGATATGATTTTTGATTTTTTAGGACCCTTCAAAATTAAGTTTTGTTATTTAGCAATTTTTGAGTGGGATTGATTAGGGATAATATTATTAGCTGGATCTGAGTTGATTTTATGCCAAATATTATTTGAGAGGGAGGAAAGTGAGGGGATTGGTTGTTGGGATTTTATCATTTGAAGTCACAGAATTCACAAGTTTTGTCACAAGAAAGGTGCTGAGACGGTAGCTTAGAGTCCTGACCTACTGGGTTGTTTGTGTAATACCCTCTAATCAATCCCAGTTTTGGGTCTATAAAAAGGGGTAGGCTGTGGTGATGCTAGAGAGAGAAAGTTGAGGGGTTTAGTGAGAGAAAGTGAAGGAAGGGAACACCATTGTTGGTAAGGGAACTGTCTGTCTGTCTGATAATGGGACACTCTGCAGCAGTTTGGGACTACAAAGCTGCTCATGAACTCACAACTGACTGGAGTGGACATCCTCAGGTTGTTCTTAGGAACCCTCGGGGAGTTTCTGCCAGAGTAAGTTCCATTCTTTTCTTTTCTTTGATTTTTATTTTTTTTTGTTTGGTTGGTTTAATAGGATAATTAACACGTGCAATCTTGGTTTATGTTATATTAGTTCCCGTAAAAAAATTAAATTAAAAATACAAATAAAATAAGGATATATGGTAGTGGTTGATTTTGATTTTGATGTTTTAGTACTTGAAAATATTGTTGGATTTTTGTTTTGTTTTTTTTTTTTTTTTTTTTTATCATGATTACTACATTCATAAGTTCAAACACATGACAAGTCATAACTCATACTCCGCAAGTTTTTTTAACTTAAGGGTATTCTTTGTTTTAATCCAATGTTAGTACGCTTGAATGTCCTATCTTTTTGAGACATATTTTTGTGAAAATGAAGTGGGTTCATTGATTGGTTTGCTTCCCATTTTCCAGATCAGTTTACATGGTGGACAGGTTATGTCATGGAAAAATGAACATGGGGAAGAACTCTTGTTTACCAGCAGTAAGGTGAGTACTGTTTGATTCATTTTTTATTTTCTTCAACACGATTTCTGTACCTGTGTCTTGCTGCAGGACCTTTTGGTGCAAACTTTTTGGATCAGTCATGTTTCAGAAATATATAAAATATGCATGAATTGGACCTAAACCATGAATAGTAATCCAATTGAGCTTTTCCTATCGATTTTCATGTTCTGAAAGTGATAAACCGATTTTCCAGCATTCAGATGATTGTAAAGCAATGTGTATCATCTCATTTTTTTTTATCAAGATAGAAGCATTTTGTTAAGAAAGCTTGGACATTGTTAATCATGTGTATACTGAAATCTTGGCCAGAACTTTTGTTGCAATCAATAAGAACTTACTGAGATTCTTTTTCTCTTATTTCTCTCCCATTTGTGTTCTGAGATGAAAATTACATCTATTCACTTGCTCATCCAACATCAATTATATTTAAGTCTGTACTGTCTGAAACTTAAATGGTTCCAAAATCTGAACGATAGCAGATGTGTATTCTTCGCTGGGTAGGGAAACTTCCCACTTTCAGGTCTGTTAGTGATAGTTAACTCATTTCAGTTTCTTGGTGATTAACAGGCCATCTTTAAGCCACCAAAAGCTATTAGAGGAGGAATCCCAATTTGTTTCCCTCAGGTATGTTGATTTTTAATCCTGATTTTACGAGTTTCCAGTTATTCACTCAGTTTCTGATATCAATTTGAATGTCATTGAAGTTTGGGAACTGTGGATCGCTTGAACAACATGGGTTTGCCAGGAACAAAGTCTGGGCTATTGATGAAAATCCCCCTCCTCTGCCTCCGAATGATTCCAACGGGAAATCCTATGTTGATTTGATTCTTAGACCATCTTCGGAGGATCTCAAGTGCTGGCCACACAGGTACTCTTTATTATGCATGAAATTTGTGCCTTTGTTTAGTGTTCATATTGCTCATATGTAACCCATGTTTCAGAGGATCTTAATGCCATTGAGCTATAAATAGTTATCCAATCACTTTTTACCTTTTTCTCTGATCTGCTTTCTTTCTGTATCTTGGTTGTCAGCCGATGCATATTTCAGGACCTTTCTTATATTAATAATTTAGTTGTACTGCTTATCCAGCTTTGAATACCGCTTGAGGGTTGCACTAGGGGCCGATGGACGTTTGTCGTTAATATCCCGCATAAGGAATGTGAACGGAAAGCCATTCACTTTCTCATTCGCTTACCACACTTACCTGTCAGTTTCTGATATCAGGTATCAAAATAGTTTGATGCGGACCAAACCGACACATGTTCTCTAGCGAACTGCAATATCTTTTGTAACTTCACCTCATGACTTTGATCTTGTTACTCTTTTTGTATGCCACGCTCATGGTGATGCCTAATGTTATTTTACCGTTCTCTGTAGTGAGGTCCGGATAGAAGGATTGGAAACACTTGACTACTTTGACAATCTCTTTCAAAAAGAACGCTGTACTGAGCAAGGAGACGCTTTGACATTTGAATCTGAGGTACTATTTTCGCTTGTTTCTTTGGTCATAAGCTAGCTTCCTTGCCAGGTTTATTGGTAAAATGTTGAGAATCTCTGTGTCTCATCCATCAGTTGTGTTTGGTAGCATCTTAAATGAAAGAGGTTTGTACTGAAAATACCTTGGTCCATAATAATTAATATTGGTTATACAGCAATTTCCCAAATCTTAATCTCCAACAACTAAACAGTATGAATTTTCATGCTGGTTGTGCTCATATGTGTGTTGATTTTCTATCAAATTTACTCATCTTCTCACCTTGGCAATTCCTTGATCTGGAGAAGATTAGAAGATTATGTGTATGGCTTTCGAGTTAGTCAACCACTCTGCTCACTCCTTCTATACCTGCATGTGGCTTTTTAGGTGGATCGGGTATATCTAAGTTGTCCTAGCCCTATTGCTGTCATTGATCACGGAAAGAAGAGAACGTTCGTGATAAAAAAGGATGGCTTACCAGATGTTGGTAAGAAGCACAAGCAGAAAAGCTTGTTTATACTGTCGTCAATTTAGCATTAAAAAATGCTTGATGTGGATTGTCAATATTGCTTTGTAATGTTTTTCTTTTCTAATGTTGCACAGTTGTATGGAATCCATGGGATAAGAAATCAAAGGCAATGGTTGACCTCGGGGATGAGGAATACAAGTATATGCTTTGTGTTGACGGGGCAGTGGTCGAGAATCCCATCACGCTGAAGCCCGGGGAAGAATGGACGGGTCGGCTTGAAATTTTGGTGGTGCCTTCAAGCTTCTGTAGTGACAATCTTGATCTGCATAAAGTGCAATTTTAGAAAAGCTGAATTCCTATACATAAATAAGGCACTTCAGAAGTGCATTGGATGCTGTTCAATGTAGTCATCCTAATTCACTGTTCCTGTTACAAAAGAAGGAAAAAAAAATCCTAGTTCACAGTAGTTGTTCAGTAAAATGTTGTTTCAATTTATAACGGAAGAAATTTTGATAACAACAATATAGATATGAGATTAGATATTATGCTGGAATCATTTTTAACCTTTCAGCAGAAAATGTATTAGGAATAGTCTTTGAAAATATAGGATGAATTTGAGAAATCAATCTTGTTATGCCAGAAAACTTCCCAAGTGTTGTATCTTCTTATGAATTATCGTAAAATAGTTTGTTTCTAAAAGATTTTGGCAGGGTAGCATTCTCTTTTCTTATTTCAGAGCCAGGATCCGATCCTGGGGCCTGTGGGCTATGGGCCCACCACGCTTCCGCTGCGCCACTTTGATTACCTTTGAGTTTTGAAGTTAATCATGTAATTTTTGCCGAATCTCATACATTTGGAAATAGTACTTTTAAGTTGTTGACGATGCATTCATGATTCATTTTGTATTTCAAACTGTTAAGGGTGCACAAATTATAATATCTGCTATAAACATTTCAACTTTAAGGGTATGAATGATATATATACTTCATATAATTCCAAATATATTCTACGGTACGGTAATTAATAGTAGAATTTCGTATTTTAATAATACAATTTTATTTGAAATGATTTTAATAAGATTTTTAAGTTAACAAGGAAAAAAGTTGTAAAATTTAATTTAAATTATTAATACTTTTATTTTCAAATACGGAGTAATACGAATAGTTTAACTTAGAATACGAAATAATGTATAAATAATTTTGAAAATTCTGAAACATGCACGAGTGCATGACCGAGTGCCCGCAAGCTCGTCCAGCACTCCAGCTACACACACAATTCCCCTGAATCCCTAATTCTGTAAATCACCTTCCAATCCTCCCAATATCCCTGTTCTCCATTCCCATCCTCCCCCCATCCCTCTTATATTTCCCACAACTTTATCAATCAGCGATCGAGCTCAGGAGCGAGAGAACAATGGCAGATGGGGCTGCACTAGAGAAACCACCTGGATTCAGAGGTATTAATTTATCGGTACCGCCTCCTCGATCCTCTCCTCCAATAAGAAAGCCACCAATTCCATCATACTATCAACCCAAGAGAAGAAGACAACATAACTGCTGTTGTCAATGCTTCTGCTGCTTCCTTTGCATCCTTCTCATGCTCATCCTCATCTTCCTCGCATTCTTTGGTATCTTCTACGCATGGTACCAACCCAACCTACCCGTCTTCCTATTCAGACCTATTGAGTTAGAACGCTTTAACGTATCGGTCAAACTGGACGGGACCGCGGTGTTGGACTCCCGTATGGTTGTAAGGTTGGAAGTGAATAACCCGAATGGTAAAATGAGGATTTACTACGGTGAAACTACCGTGAGTTTGACGGGTGATCGGGAGATAGAGTTGGGGTCCGCGACTGTGCCTCCGTTTAGGCAGCCTGCGAATAATGTGGCGTTGCTGAAATTTACCGCGGCGTTGGCGAATGAGGTGATAGATTCCACGACGGGTAAGAAGTTGAAAGATAGGTGAAAAGTGCTCAGGTGGTGGTTAATGCAGCGGTAAAAACAAAAGTTGGAATTGGGGTGTTTGAAAACAAATTAGGGATGCTTCCAGTAAATGTATATTGTTGGGGTGTTACGTTGAAGCATGATGGTAATACATCTCCTAGGTGCACCGTCAATACCTTAAGATGGTAAGAAATTTCATTATCTTTTTTAGATATATACTTTATCCGTCTCTATAACAAAACACTAATTTATAATTAAAAAATAATATTTTAAAAATTTGACTATAAATTCTCATTATATTATATGAAATAATATATTTAAGTGAAATTTTATATAATGTATTTCAATATAAATTTTTAGTACTCCATTACGTCGATTTGATTATTTCGACAAAGAAGGAAATAACTGATCTTTTATATTGAAAGCTTGAAACTAAAATAGTTCTCCATAGGTATTATATTAAGTCAAATATTTTTGTTACCAATAGATATTATAAGAATGTTAATTTAAAATTACTCCATTTAGTTGTCAAGTCAAAAGGGTCAAAGTCTTCCCATTATAATTTCAAAGGATATCAACCAAGGTGTTGATCAATAAGGTATTGATGATTGGTTTGGATTTAACATCTACTAACAACAATTTTCTCCCAAAATAAAAGAAAAAAAATCCACCCACTGTTGTTATGTAACTATATTCATGAACCTAATCTAACCTAACAATAATTGCACGTACCATGAAGTCAGTCCATATTTCATAATATGACGTTGCATATTGTTGACATCCTTTG
Source organism: Dysphania ambrosioides (assembly GCA_026401315.1). Lineage (NCBI taxonomy): Eukaryota > Viridiplantae > Streptophyta > Magnoliopsida > Caryophyllales > Amaranthaceae > Dysphania > Dysphania ambrosioides. The sequence goes on along the minus strand of CM048657.1, from coordinate 32,979,453 downwards.
ACTCTGTGGCTTGGTAGAGGTAAGGTTGAACATTTTTAAATAGGCTATCCCCTTGAATATATCCCTATGAGGGGTGGGATTCACAGGCAAATCTCGTTATAGCTTATACTCTCGACTCTCGACTCTCGACTAGAGTAAAGTAACGGTTTATAGTACATAGGAGGTTTATAGTACATAGGATTATAGGAAGTAGTAATCATAGTTTATTAAAAAATTCATCTAATTGTTGTCAATCTTATTCTTAATTTTTATCTCATAAAATTATACAAATCTCTTAAAGAATCATTATTAAAATTTTTCTAACTTTAAAATTTAATTACATTATGCTTAATCTTTAATTATCTTTAATCTCATATAAACTTTTTTCTTTCAAAATACTTTTATCTATTGTTAAATCAAAATAAATGAATAACATGGCAATTCTATATATTTTTACCATACTACTATTTTTAATAAACCTAAGTCCTAACTCTGCTATCGTGACATGCGTATAATAGTAATATGAAGTTAAATTAGCCTATATATACATTGTACTATAGGCTATATAGTTTATATAAGAGTTACAAATGAAGTTCTAGTATATACATGGGTGATTTATAACTAAATTAGTATCTTTTGTGACTTAGTATATGTATAGATATTGATATTTGGGATAGTATTTATTTGAATTGTGTATTTTAATATCAATATGGAAAATACATCCTAATAACATATTTTCTATATATTCTCACTTATATAATGTACAGTGAATGCAATTTTCCATTCCCCCTTCTTAAATTGTAGGATTTTATTCTATGATCTTTCAATATATATCATGTAATGCGATTGCAAATCTACTATTGTATATCTATCTAATTATTTTAGAACAAAAAAATAATGCGAAACAATCAAACTATGAATACTCGATTCACATCGCATGGTATTTTAGGAAACTAAAATATATATTAAAAATGTGCTTGCAAATAGATTACATATATATAAAATAATTTTCTAACTATCAAATAAAGAAACTATTTAAAAAGCAAACTATATGGAATATCCGATTCAACTTGATGGCTTTCAAGAGGATCTTGAAGGAGCTCAAGGATCTCGAGAAAGATTCTCCTACCTGCGGCCGCGCCGGTAATTTCCGTTTTTCTAATTAATAATATTTGCTGTGTTTTACTGGATGAGTCGCAGTTTATCTGCGTAATTTCTTGTCTGTTTATGTGAAGTTGATCAATGCGGTTGTTCGTGGCGTAAGAGCTGTCGGGATTATTTATAAACTCGTCGGAATATTGATATAATTTATTTTATCTTTTTTTTTTTGCTAGTTATGTGAATGCTTGAATTACGGTAGTTTGATTCCTTTCTAATAGTTGAAAGCAGACAAAGTGTTGAGGTGTTAGTGATCTCAGAATTGCAATATTGAGTTGTTGGAGGTATATCTATAGTAATTATTATTGCTATTCGAGGAAATTAAAGACAAACGTATTGAGATTTAGTGACATCAGAGTTTCGGTTTTGAGATCTTGGAAAAACAAGTAGTAAAACTTATTATTGATAATTGAACGGAAATCAGTAGGTTGAGTTGGAGAAAGTTTGGGCTAAGTATGAGAAATTTTGAGTTTAATAAAGTGGATGTACTGTTAGATTGAGGAATATGATGAATGGTGTACCGGTGCCGTGGCACCTTGAGTAGCAGGAAATTCTTGAAGAACTTAGCGTAGGATGTCCCGGACCTTCTTATAATGTTCTCATTGCGTCATTTCTCAATTATTACTATCAGCAGAAGCGATATTTGCTAGTTTGTGGTGTGTTAATAATATTCCTGGAGTATGGTCGGAATTGGCGCATGTTGGAGGTTTTAGTTTTATTGGATGAACCAGTGTTCGTGATGCACGTGTATATGAGTGATAGATTTTGATGAATGGTGATATTTTCCCTTATCCTGATAGTTTTCGAGAAACATAGGTATTTTTGACGGATTTTTGGTTAGGGGTCTAGAGAAGGTAGACTATAGCTAGTGATCACTCCAGAGCTTCTTGATTGTAGAGAGAACAAGTTGAAACTGAAATGACAAGAGTGAAATTATATGTGTGATCTTCTAAACTTTTAAGGTTCTTCGACCATTGTCTTTCTTGAGGTTATTTTACTATGAATTTCCTAGTAGAGTATATGAATCTACTTGACATAGATAAACATAGGTACTTTGGAAGTTAATGTTTGTGGTTTTAGGTGGCCATTCTTGGAAGTACTTTACTCTCAACAGGTGTTTGTACATTGCCTCTTACCTTTCCTGTTTTTGATAGTCACTTGAAAATCATGGTTTTCAAAATTACTGTTTTTGCCTTTAATTTGTAGAAGTATTTCATGACTGAATTGTCAGTTATTGTCGTAGGCTTAACTTTGAGTATTTCTAATTTGCTGCTCAAACCTTTTGTGTAAGTGGCAATTGAATAATCTGTGGATGGGTTGCTTATTTTTACTCATATTCCACTTTTGTACTTGGGTTGTTATTGCAATTGCTTTTGTTTCAGTCTACTAGAGATACTGGTGATATGAGGTGTCAGAAATATTCTACAGGATTTAGCTTTGTTTTTGCGTTTTTATGTCACAGGCCCTGTTGCTGAAGACATGTTTCACTGGCAAGCAACAATAATGGGTCCTGCAGATAGCCATATGCTGGCCTGCTGGGGGAGTGTTTCTAATGACTGTCCATTTCCCCCCTGACTATCCATTTAAACCATCCAAGGTCATGGTGTGCCTTCCATTTGTACAGTGCGTAGGTATTTTAAAAATAAATAAATTTCATCTATATCGTACATTGGTTAGCAACTTCCTGCACAAGAGTACTCATTTCTATTTTTGTCATTACATTTAGCTGAATCTTGTGCTTCCATTCAATCGTTGCATTTTGATGTCATGATGTTGTAACCATATGATTTAAGTATGTGCCTGGCTGGGTTGTCGGGTATGCAAATGATCCTTAAGTCTCTATGATCTCTTAGGCTATTAAAGTTGTTTCTGTCTAGCAAGCAATTGACATTCTCATGTTGTTTGGAGAATAGTGTTTGCTGATTGCTATTTTTGTCAAGTTAGGTTAGATGTAGAAACGATGTTTGTCATTTGGTCTGAGTTCAGATGTATTTCCATTTATAAGTGACTTGCTCAAGTCTTGTCTGTTGGTCGTGCTTATATCATTTCCCTATGCAGGTTGCCTTCAAGACGAAAAGTTTCCTCCCAAATATTAACAGCAATGGTGGCACTTGAAATCCTAATGGAGAAGTGGAGTCCTGCATTTACCATATCCAAGGTTCTGAAATCATTTTATTTGAGTTTTGTGTAAAAGACTAAAAGATAATTGTTATCTACTTGAAATGTTTCTGCCCTTGCTGCTACAGAAGCTTCTTTTAGTCACTTGAAAGAAATTTTAGTACAGTTGTGCTCCCTTGTCTCAAATTCTCAATCATATGGAGCTTATTATCCCTTTGGATTTTAGGAGATTGGTGATTTTGTAGGTTTAACCCTGGATTTAAATGAACTTTCCATAATTTTTAAGATATTTGTTTGCTTGCCCAATAATTTTGATTCTAAGTTCTACTCTTTGTGTGAACTCCTGGGAAGTTGAAACTGTAGCAGTCTAGTCTATGGAATGAGGTGTTTAAGTTGCTTTTGGTTATGTGATGTCCCGTTAGATTTGTTTAGTTGGGCTGAAGCTTCTTTGTTTCTGTTTTTATGTATTGCTTTCATTTTGTTTACTTTTTATTTAGTTGGGCTGAATCTTGTTTGCTTCTGTTTTCAGGTATTGCTTTCAATTTGTTTACTTTTAATTTAGTTAGGTTGAATCTTATTTGCTTCTGTTTTCAGATGTTGCTTTCATTTTGCTCCTTGTTGATGGATCCAGACGCTGATGAACCCCTTGCGCCAGAGATTGCTCACATATACAAGACAGATCAAGCAAAGTACGAAGCAACTGCAAGGAGTTGGACGCAGAAGTATGCCATGGAGGAGTTGGACGCAGAAGTATGCCATGGAGGAGTTGGGCGCAGAAGCATGCCATAGGTTAGTCTGGGGATTTGGACCCTCCCTTCATTGTGGCAACTCTTTCTCCTATGTTTCTTGCAGTAGACAATGAAAAATTGGTATTCTTGCTACTTCAGGTCAAATCATTACATTTGTCTGTTGGAACCATTATGTTAATTTGAATCTGTTGAATTCATGGCAGTGTGTGCTTCTCTAACGAGTGAGCAATAAGAACTTGGTTTCAGTTTTTTTGAGTTGTATGATTCTTTAGGCGACTCCTGGTTGCTTTTGCTGAAGCTTGACTTGTCTGGATGTTTTTACTATTTCTCTGCACACAATCTAGGGTCTAGCTGGTAGGATTGATAGGATGGATTTGTTTTACTTGTGGATTGATCTGAAAATTTGACCCGTACAATCAAGCAGAGGCCTTTTTTTTTTCTTATCTTTCTTTAAATCAACAAATGAACAAACAGCCCAGGAAACAAATGCCATTCCTTATAAAATACTCATCATACGATGAATCCATGCAGCTAGACAGTTTTCTGTTTATCAAGGGGAGAGGCAAGATTTAATTTTAGATTTTCTGTTCTTTTTGCACTCTTTTGAAATATATCGTTACATAATATGTCCTTCAGAGAAAACCCAAATGATCCTTTGGTGGGCACCAGATTCTGGTTGTTGAGTATGCCGGAGAAAGAAGAAATAGAAGACAGGCAAGAAGGGAAAAGAATGAGCAAGTCCTACGATTCGAGAAGTAGGGATCTCCCAAGAATACCAGATTGTATAATATTATTCATAATGTTTTTCCATTCAGTACATTATGCTTTTATACTATAATGTTTTCTCTAACAAACTCCTAATCATCACTGTAATATTCCTTTTGTTATAGTTATATTATAATCATAATATTCCTTTACATTATAAACTTAATATTCCTCAACATAATTTCCAGTCGTATCAATACCCGCCGTCGGACAAGGTGAAATGAAGGAAAACGGAGATCTAAGGCAGAGTAGGTTTCCCAAGTTGCCTCAAATTCATGTAACCCCTTCCATTTCACTAACACTTCCAATGTTGAGACATCGTTGTCATTTCCATTTCTTACTGACATAATGAACTCAGACTCCATATCAAGGACTAGGTCTGGATTAAGCACTGCAGGAATGCTGGGGTTAGCAGGGATCGACCCCATAGCTGGTTTCAGTTGGGATAAATGAAAGACTGGGTGGATACGTGACGTATCAAGCAGTTCCAGCCTATAAGCAACAGCTCTTACCCTTTGAAGCACAGGGAAAGGACCAAAATACCTCGGAGAAAGCTTCTCAAATGGCCTCTTTGCAAGGGATTGTTGGCGATATGGTTGAAGCTTAAGATAGACAAGGTCCCCTACCTCAAACTGAACTTCCCTCCTGTGTTTGTTGGCCTGTAACGTCATACGCTGTTGTGCCCGTAGTAATTGAGCTTTAAGGTCGTCTATCATGGCATCTCTCTCCAATAATTGATCCTCCAATGTCTGGACATGGGTGCTGCCCCTTTCGTACTTGTATATTGATGGTGGTTCTCTGTCATAGACAGTCAGGAAAGGAGAACACCCCAAAGTCGTGTGAGAGGACTTATTATAGCACAACTCCGCCCACGGAAGCCACTGAGCCCATGTCTTCGGTGCTCCATTAATAAAGCATCTCAAGTAGGTTTCAAGCCCCCTATTAACTACTTCGGTCTGGCCATCCATTTGGGGGTGGTAGGATGTGCTTTTGTGGAGTTGTGTTTGCTATAATATGAAAAGCTCTGACAAAAAAATGCTCATGAATACATGGTCCCTATCAGATACAATTGTTAATGGGAACCCATGTAGTCTTACAACCTCCCTGATGAACAAGCTGGCAACAGATTTGGCAGAGTATGGAGGTTTCATGCTTATGAAATGTGCATACTTCAAAAAACGATCCACAACTACGAAGACAACATTCAGTCCCATAGACTTCTTTGCATCATCTTTCAACTTAGTGATGAAAGGGTCCCGCTGTATACACTCACGAATTTCTTCCCAGACTAAGCCCCTCGTGCTCACGATGCTGGTTAATTCCACTTGATCAGCAAATTGCCTCGAAAGAGCATCAGCAACTTTATTGGAAGCTCCTGGTTTATAGCAAATATCAAAGTCATACCCCAAAAGCTTACTAACCCATCTTTGATATTCTAACCCCACCTCTCTTTGTTTTATTAGAAATTGTAAGCTTTGTTGATCTGTTTGTATTAGGAAACGCCTTCCTAACAAATAATGCCTCCACTTCTGGACAGCCATAACAATGGCCATAAGCTCTTTTTCATAGATAGACTTGGCTCGGGCCCGAACCCCTAATAGTCTACTGAAAAATGCGATAGGTTGTTCATTCTGTAGTAGCACAACTCCCACCCCAAACCCGGCTAGCATCTGTTTCCAACACAAAAAGCATGTAGAAATCTGGTAAAGCTAGGATTGGGGCTCTAGCCATAGCACCTTTCAACTTGTTAAAAGCTTTAGTTGCTTGAGGAGTCCATCCAAAACTGTCTTTCTTCAACTGATCAGTAAGGGGGGCTGTTATATTGGCGTAACCTGCTATAAACTTCCTATAATATCTGGTTATGCCCAAGAACCCTCGCAGCCCCTTAAGGTTCTTAAGAATAGGCCAATTCACCATGGCTTGCACTTTCTCCCAATCAGCTGAGACTCCTAGGCTAGATATTACATGCCCTAAGTAAGCAATCTCTACCTTCCCAAATTCACATTTCTTCCTATTAGCAAAAAGAGAGTTATCAGCCAATGTCTCCAAGACTGTTGCTAAATGTTGCTTATGATCTTGCTTGGTTCGGCTATAGACGAGTATGTCATCAAAGAAGAAGAGGACAAATCTCCTTAAATATGGCTGAAACACCTCATTCATTAAAGCTTGAAATGTGGTCGGAGCATTCATAAGCCCAAAAGGCATTACTAGAAATTCATAGTGACCCTCGTGGGTGCGGAAAGTAGTCTTCGGAATATCTTCTTGACGAACTCTGATTTGGTGATAGCCTAATTTCAAATCAAGCTTTGAGAACACAGTGGCCCCTCTTAACTCATCCAACAACTCATCTATAGCCGGTATTTGGAACTTATCAGGAACAGTGGCTTTGTTTAAAGCCCTATAATCCATACAGAATCGCTAAGAGCCATCTTTTTTCCTCACCAATAATACCGGGCTAGAAAAAGGACTAGAGGATACCTGTATGATGCTGGCCTGTAACTTGTCGTTTACCAAGCATTCTATTTCATCTTTATGGGCTTGTGGATATCGGCGTGGACGAACGCTCACGGGATCACTGCCCTCCTTCAGTACTATTGAATGCTCATATCCCCTTATGGGAGGTAATCCTGGTGGCATCTCAAATACTCCTTCATGGCTCCTTAGTACTTCCTCCAGAAACACGGGTACCTTGTCCATTTCTGCCGATTCACCATTGCTCATATGGTTGAGTTCCACCAAATAGCCATGTCCTTCTTTTCTCCATGTTCGCATCATAGCCTTGAGAGAAATCAGTGTTCGTCCCAAAGCCGGGTCCCCCTGTAAAGTTACCTGCCTCCCCCCTACATTGAACTTCAAAGTCTGTGTTCTCCAATTCGTGCTCATAGTGCCAAGTTTCTCAAGCCATTGAATACCTAATATTATGTCAGAATTTCCCAAGGTCAAGGGAAGGAAATCCTCAACGATCATGACACCCGGCAGCTGCAAGCTAACACTTCTACATACCCCCTCCCCCTGAACAGCTTCCCTTGTGCCTAAAGACACACCAAACGTTGGGGTATCCGTCTCTTCAATTCCTAACCTTTCCACCGCAGTTTTGGAGATGAAATTATGGGTGGCTCCTAGATCCACCATAACGACAACCTCCTGTTCGTTAACCCATTCTCGCAACTTCAGTGACTTCGGGTTAGAGATTCCTAGCACCGAGTTTAGGGAAATCGTGGGAAGTGAGGAGATGTTTGTCTCTTCCCCATGCACAACATTATCCTCCCCTGCATTTTGTTCATTTTCCTCAGTCCAATCATCCCCCTCCTCACCTTGAGACATCAAACACTAAGTTCCTTCCTACTACATCTATGGTTTAGGCTCTATTTCCCGTCACATCTAAAGCATAGCCTCTTTGATCGCTTCTCCTGAATCTCCCTTTCACTCAATTTCCGAATTTCACTCGTTCTAATGGAGCTTCCCCCAACATTTCAGTAGTTATTGATTGAGGGTGAAGAATGAGCGATGGACCCGTTTATGGATGGGTTGGAGTTCATCCTTTGATAAGAGAGTGGTGAGTTTGGATATTTTGGAGTGAACTGAGTAGAATAACTTACTTGATTTATAAAACTCAAAATATCTCTCTGCTCTCATGATCCATCCATCCGGGTTATTACCCTAAAACAAGGGAAACTCGAGTTTCTTGAATCTCCAATTGCTCCCTTGTCCGCAGTGTTCCTCACCACCGACTTGGCTACCCTGCTGGTAAGGTATGGATTCCTCCTCATTCACCATTTTAGGCGGTTGATGTCCTCCCAACTTTCCCAACAATTCCTTCTGTTCCACCCTTAATTGTTTTATCATTTCCTCCTGTTCCACTCGGCTTCGCTCCATCCTCCCCTCCATTCTTTCCAATCCCTCCACAATTTTCGCCATCTGTTCTGCTACTTTGGCCCGCATTGCCTCCGTGTCACTCTCGATTCTTTGAGAATGAGAAGGTGCCATTGGTTTTGTTCTTTTTTTTTAATTGGACAGTATCGTGGTTGCTCTGATACCAAATTGGTGGGCACCAAATTTTGGTTGCTGAGTATGTCGGATAAAGAAGAAATAGAAGACAGACAAGAAGAGAAAAGAATGAGCAAGTCCTACGATTCGAGAAGTAGGGATCTCCCAAGAATACCAGATTGTATAATATTGTTTATGATGTTTTTCCATTCAATACATGATGCTTTTATACTATAATATTTTCTCTAACAAACTCCTAATCATTACTGTAATATTCCTTTTGTTATTGTTATATTATAATCATAATATTCCTTTACATAATAAACTTAATATTCCTTTACGTAACAAACTTCAGTAGTTTCGGTGGCCGCCTCTGCTGCTCATTCTCCTCTCCCTTTACTTCTCTGATTCCCTGTGTACGTGCGTGCCCTTCTTCCTCCTTTTGTATGTAAACGTAATTGGAGGTCTGCCATGCATGTGGACCACATTATCATGAGTCGTATCATCCTTCTGGCAAAAAAAAAATCAAGGATTGAACCATAAAGATAAGCGCTTTTTGTTCTATTTTAGAATTATATATTGTGATTTCTTCGATCATTTCATATTTATTGCACCTGAAGGAAACTTTTGTGCTGTTAAACTTTTACTCTTAAGGGGGGCATGCTTGGGATTAGGGTAATTTATTACTACGGTAATAAAAATTAAACTTAAAAACATGAATGTGAATCCAAGAAAAAGTAAGAAAGTGATAAATATTTTTGCAAATTGATAAATATTAATAATGGGATGAGAGGTAAAAGAAAGGGAACTATTATCATTATTTTAGGATAATAGTCACCCACCCTCCCTCTAGTGTAACTATTTCTCCCAAAATGAGGGTAATAGTTCCTATTTATTTACTTTCAATTGCACCATCACTACATAATTTACTTTCAATCACATTATCACTCTCTTATTTTTTCTTGTATTCACTTTCATTTTCTTATGTTTGACTTTTGTTACTCTAGTAATATATTACTCGCATCCTAAGCATGCCATAAGTTTTAACTATTGAACGACAATTATGGTACTCTAAATAAACTTTTTACCACTGATTTCAAATTAGGTGGTCAAAAAGTTTATACACCCAAGAGTTGTGCTGCTGAATTTATAGCCTGATAGAGGATCAAATCTTGTGCTCTCAAGTATCAGTATATAACTATCAGGGCTTATGAGGTTACGATGTCAAGCCGTGTTAGTAGTAGTATCCCTACTAGATTCGTCGATATATTTTTGGTGCTAAGATTCGTCAACATTGGTTGCTAAAATGTATCATGATGATGCTAAAAAATGTCATTTCAGGTGCCCAAGTGTGTTAGTTTGTAATAACTCCTAGCTGTGGGGGCCTCGGCAGTGACCCCGTTGAGGTGTTCTTGAGAGGTGGAAACTTGAGCAACTTGGTCATTTGGAATCAATCAATCAATCAATCAATTTTAGGATTTCTGGATTGGATGAATCCAATATGTTTATATAGATGGTGCTTTGACAACTTTAATGTTTTGACCGTGCAATGATGCTAATAAGAGTGCTGTAATGACTCAAACGGATGCAAGCCGATGATGACTTGGACAATACTTTGAATAATGTAACGATATATAACTTCACGTCTTCACACAAGAAGAAATCTTGAAGTAGTTTCCACGCCATTTAAGAAGACAGTTTTACAAAATCGGTAATGCCGGAACATAGAAAATCTCCACTCTAACAAACACTAGAATTTAATGGTCAATATTGTCGGATGCAATGTTCGTCAAAGTTTGGTGTTCCTTACAATCACAAGGCTCGACACTCTAAACTAAAGCAGTCCCTTTCTTCAGTATAATTTGGCACCATTAGTACTCCGTGCTAGTTATCAGTGTATCTATCATCATAAATTATACTCGAAACACAAGAATTACAAAGAGACTGGTTGATTTCTTGATAACTTCGCTATAAGAATTACAACGTAGCAGGATCTCAAGCTTAGTTAGGATACCAACATCTCGGTTTTGCCATGTTACAAGAATTGCAGTTTTTCTAGACATTAACATTTACCCGGTGACACGGTAATTAATTTATCATGAATTGGCCTTTTCACCCCATATCGTGGAAGCTACCCCTTGGGTAAAATTAACTTTTAAGTAATGAGGAACATGTGAATATGTGATGCCATTATATATGGATGATATCCGGATGATAATATATCATTATCATCTTGTCACCTCTCTAGTCTCTTCTCATTTAAAACTTTTTGTATGTATTCGGACGTAGATATATTTTAGTTTGAATTTATACTCACTTCAAATTTAAATAACTAGAAGTGAATTGAACGAGTAAAATGATCATCATCTAGATGAAGATGCACCCAGCTAATAGGGCCTTTGACTTTAAGGCGACTCTGGTCACCAAGTAATCCTTTTATTGATAGCTTTTCATTTCTCTTGATAAGTTAGGCTTTAGTCTTGGGATATAAGTTTATTAATCTCTGTGTGTATTATTCTTTTATCAACTTTTTTTTTTAATTAGTCATTACCTTTACTTTTTTTGGTAGAATGATTGACTTCCTCCCGAAGACTTTAAGTTCTTTTTTATAGTAGGCGTTATATAATGTTTGCCCCTATGAATGTATTTGGCAATGGGGTTTTGTGATTGGTTCTTAAAAAGGATAATTGAAGGAATAAAGTAAAGGTTGGAAATGAATTTTTAAAAGAAGATTCATAAATCAAGGATTCAACAAATAAGGATAATCCAAAAGTGCCTACCCATTGAAAAGAATTTATTATTATTATTATTATTATTATGAACTATTAATAGACATAACTCTACTGATTATCTTGAACCAAAGTTGGATTTAAGGATACAATATAGATCGAGCTACTATCCACTCAAAATCAGCTTTACTTTGTTTTTATTGTATGTCAAATAATCCTTATCTTGCAAACAACAATATAGATAACCCTAAATTTACAAATAATTACAACTATCATAGTGAGTTGAATATTATGCATGTAAGCAGTTGGATATTTGTAATCCCGTCATTAAACAATCATGTCAAAACAACCCTAGAGAAGTAGTCCATAATTATCTAATTTGTACGTAATTGTAATTATCGATCTTAATTAAGTACAATAAATAAAGGTGGATACATGTAAGTACAATAAAAAGCATAAAGAATAAATCAAAGCACAATAAACCATAGAACAAGTCTTGAGATTAATTTTAAAAAGATGGGCTTCGGGACTTTCATGATCTTGAAGGTTGACTGTTGGCTGAAGATTGACAATAAGATTGTAGAAAAATTATAAAAGGCACGGAGTGGAAGTATACATTGGGACAAAGAAAATTGTTTGGCTGAAATAAGTTAAAGAACCGAGGTACTGAGATTGTGTGGCGCGGGAATAGGATCTGACAGTATGCAACGTGTTTGCTCCTATTGTGCCTATTGTGGTTCATGCAATACTCTAACTTAGGATAATTTGTTAAGTTCTTAATATTCATACTAAATTTAAATATTGTTAAATCATGGGTTTAGTTAATCGATTAAACAACTAACATAACAACTTGGGATAATCCTAACACGTTTTTAGCTTTTCAAACAAGTTTAAGCATATTTTTATATTTATGAATTATAGGGTTGTGTAATGTTAACATTCATAAATAGGCACAGGGAGCCCATTAGTGAAATTAATAAATATTTCAACATGTTTTCTTAGTTCGGATAAAATTAGCGAATTCGTATGTTTAAATCATTGGCCATAAAAATAAAAGATCTGATTTAGATATCTACACTTCATCGTGTAAAATGAATTAAAGGATATTTTAGAATGAAGGGGGTAGCATACTAGCATACTATAGTTCTGAACTACTACTGATACTATTTGGCTTGTGTTTTCACTGTCTTGCATGCTCGTCTATTTAGGATGCAGATTGACCGTAAATTAAAGGGTACACCCGGGTGTATGGGACGAATCGTGAACTTGTTTTACGTGGCAAAGTGTCACATGCAACCGAGAGAAGTGTCATCGGGAAAGTGGAAATGTTGAGGCAACTGAGGGAGAAAAAAGTAGAAAGGTTGATGGGACCGAGGTAGAAAATGACAGCAGGATCAGATTTTGCTGGCATCCTATTTTCACATGCAAATTTGGGTAATAATTACAAATATTTTTGAATTTGAATCAAAAATTTTATATATTTGAACATAATTCCACTTATTTAAACGTCATTTATTTCTTTGTCAATTTTTTTATGAAAGTGTTGGTTAGAGGGCGATTTTTTTAATAGGGAAGAACAATGACGATTAGTGTTGAGCAACTTTGTATTTCAGAGGAAATGATTAGCTCTAATTTGGTATGTGATGTTGATGAAGAATGATTTGAAAACAATGGAGGTAAGTATTGTGGGATTAATTGATATATTCGTGGTTAATGAATTAGATAGGTATTTGCTCTATTTGAGTAATCATGGGGCATGGTATTATTGAATGTATATGGGGCATGATATGAATGTATATAATGTATTCAAAAAATGTATGTTCGTGTGTTTGTGTAGTATTGAATGGGCATGATATTATTGAATGTACATGGAGCATAATATGAATGTACATAATATGTTTAAAAAATATACGTTCGTGTGTTTGTGTAGTATTGAATGTAACATGGTATTATTGAATGTACATAATGTATTTAAAAAATGTACGTTCGTGTGTTTGTGTAGTATTGAATGGGGCATGGTAGTATTGAATGTACATGGGGAATGATGTTAATGTACATTATATATTAGAAAAATGTACATTGTTTGATTTGTGTTGTATAGTTTGCAATTGCAGTGTTGGTATATGAAATTTGGTATGAGCTGCATAAGAATGATTTATAGTATTGCTTATTTTGTTTGTTAAAATGTACTTTTTACTCTATAGCGTTTCTTAAGCAGTATACCACTTTACATGTGATAAATGTAGATGTCTTAGGAAAATGTACATCAAGCATGGTTGTAATGTACATAGTGTATTAAAAATATGTACATTGCGTAAATTGGTTACATGGGGCATTATTTTAATGTACATCAGACATATGATAAATGTAAATGTATTAGGAAAATGTGCATCAAGGATGATTGTAATATACATAGTGTATTATAAACATGTACATTGCGTGAATTGGTTACATGGGCAAAGCTGGTACATCGATCAAATTGGTTACATTTTTAGATGATGTATTAGTATGTACATTACGTTCAATGGTGAATTATAGGGTTTGCGATGAATATTTTCAAGAATAAATTTGTGTTTTTATAGGCTTTTACGAATAGTGCATTTGCTGTGTTATTTAATGTAAATGGGGCATGGTCTATAGGCTTTTACAAATATTGCATTTGCTGTATTTAATGTAAATGGGGCATGGTTATAATGTACACAATGTATAAAAAATATGTACATGGGGCATGGTTGTAATGTACATAATGTATGCAGTTTTTTATCTATGTTATTTTGTGTAATAGGGTTCATAGAAGCTATTGATTCTAAGCTTATGTACAAAAAAGCAAAGTCTAATGATGAAGCTCATGAATTATATAATAGTTATGCGTTGAAGCATGGGTTCGACGCACGGAAAGGGAAGCTAGAGATGAGAGCTAATATATAACCATATCAATGTATATTTGATATATAAGCATAGCAATGTATATTTTACTATGAATGTATGTACATTAAATATTAGTACTATGTATATTTCTCAATGATTACAAGTTTTTGAAGGCCAAAAATGTATATCTTAGTAAAACAAGGTCATTGGTGCATAAACCATAAGTGTACATTTTTAAATTTATATATGTATATTTTTTACTTTATATATGTCCATTTCATGATTGATAAATGTCCATTTCATGACTGATAAATGTATATTTCATGACTCATAGATTTACCTTTCATGATTGAGACATGTAAATTTCGTAATTGATATATGTATATTTCATGACTGATACATGTACATTTCATAAATAGGAAACAAGGTCATTGGTTCAAGAATTGAATGCGTGCCTTTTTTGATTTATGTATTTCATAACTAGTACATGTACGTTTCATGACTTATAGATTTACATTTTCATGAATGACACATGTACATTTCACTATTGAGATATATATATTTTATGACTTGTACATGTACATTTAACGATTGATACTTGTACATTGGATGTGAGGTTATGTACATTTATTATTATGTGATTATAAGATTGATATATTTCCTGTAAATTGCATGTAAATAGAATATGTACATTACTCTATAGTTATATGTACATTACATACACACAATGATTTATACGGTTACAAGGACAATATCAATAAGCTATTTGAGTACTCTGCCAATATACATTTCATGAATGATACATGTACATTTCATGAATGATAAATTTACATTTCATGACTCATAAGTTTATATCTGTATATTTTCTGACTCATACATGTACATTTCATAACTGGCTCGTAGATTTACATTTTAATGAATGACACATGTACATTTCACGATTGAGATATGTATATTTTATGACTTGTACTTGTACATTTTATGACTTGTACATATACATTTCATATGTGGAATACATTACTATAGTTATATGTACATTACTATATAGTTATATGTACATTACTTTATAGTTATATGTACATTACTATAGAGTGATATGTACATTACATACACAATGATTTATACGGTTCCAAGGACAATATTTGAGTACTATGCTAATGTACATTACACAAGCATTTGATGTACATAATAATTATAAGCTTTACAGATCCGAAAACCTCTAGTACATTTCATTATTGGTATATGTACATTTTATGAGAGGTATATGTACATTAGTAATGGTTCTATACTTCAATTATATAAATGATTTTCTTATTGAATGTACTTAGAAATCCGAAATTCAAACCCAAGATCAATAAAATGTACTCCGAAATTCAAGTGTTTTGCAAAATAATAATTTACTTCGGTAATAGTAATGGCGAAATTCCAAATTAAAAAAACAAAAAAAAATTTAGAAATACATACTTCTTCATAGACTGACCCATAATTGTAACAGAGTAATTGAAAAAGTAAAATATGATTTGGAGAAAAATGGATGACTTCAATGGAGTTCGGGTGGAATGCTTTGTGTGTGGTTCTTTTTTGTTTTTTTTTTGTTTGAAGTTTGAGTTATGGAGGGAAGGAGAAGATTTAGTGTTTCGAAAATGGGAATGATTGTGTGCAGAAAAAGTCTAGTACTAGAGTCATTATAACTTCCCTTAATAATAGGGTGGCAGAGTGACGGACTGACAAGCGATGGTTGAGTCCTCAAAGACGGTTATGTGGATTGTATGTGGGGACACTTACATCTGGCTTCGTGTTATAACTGACATGTACTATGTACATTTTCAATACATTTCATGTATATTTTGGTCTGCATTTTATTTATTGCAACTTGCGTTTTGGACCGGGTGTACCATGCGCATAGTACACCCGGGTGCACTGTCCATAGCAGATTAACCCCTTTTTTATCAAATGATATAAAAACCATTATTCATACGTAGTATATTGTAGATAATTGCTTTTTTTGAAGAAAAAACCTTATTTAAAATGAAAGATAGCGACCTTTGAACTAGGAAGGACAGTATAAAAGGGCAAGGACAAAGAAACCAAATCAAAGTGAAAGACTTCTGACCCAAAGCTCCAATAATGAATAAGCTAGGCAATTTAAAATGTTTCATCTTTTTTTTTTATGGTAAACTTCCACCTCTGTGCTATTCATATGCATGATCTCATAGTTTTCCTAATCATCGTAAAAAGGTAAAATTCTACTAATTAATGATAGTTAAAAGGTAAGTTTCTACGGAGTAATCATAGCAGAATCCAACCTTATCTTAACCCAAGCATTCGATGAGCTGACATGATCTAAAATTGAAAGACTCCATGTCTTTCACTTGAAAAGCCATAACCTAAAGAATATGGTCAAGTCAAGGTTGAACTGTCTGAGAGTAAATGGAAGAAGATGTAGAAAGTAAACTCTCAGCGAAAAGTCTTCCCACGTTTCACTAAATTTAGTAGAGTAGAGAAAAAGTAGATAGAAAAATAAGCAATGACAAGTGAAGGGGCACCCAAAGAAAGTGACAGGAACCAATAAGTGTGTGTACATCCACTCCTACTTGCTTGGACCCCAAGCCTCCCACGTATACAATTTGTACAAGGAAATGTCCAACTTATTGTAGAATTATAACAATTTATTCTCTGCCCCGTCCAAACAAAAGTTGACTCTCCAATCCTGATTCTTTCAAGATTTTAGTGACCTCATTTATCATTCTGGTTTTGTTTTAAGCATAGAATGAGTAACACAATTAAATTTCCCCATTCATTATTCGCAAGGTAAGTCCAACAATTTGAATCATGCAACTGATAGGTGATATATAACAAGTAAAGAAACATTGGTTGTGCCACTCTGTAATTCTGTATGGGTGCTTATACCTTATGCTAGACACTATCACACTTGTAGAGTCGCAGGGTCGAGCGTATACACCGAGAACTACAACGAATTAATGAAACATCAACATTCATTTCAGTACGAGGCATTTATCATTTAATCAATTGTCCCCGTATAACTTCATTTGTGTTCTTTAAAGTTTTGCATGTGATTTAATGGTTGAAAATATAACTACACGTTGTATTGTGTTTAAACCACCAAGTAGACCTGGCCATAGGCCATGCTATTACGCAGACCTAGCTAGCCAATTTTGGTCCGATATGACCCAACATGATGAATGAAGAGTGGGCCATGCTCGAACAAAAATATTAGACACGACCCCGTGGGTGCCACGAAAATTTGGAATGAGCCATGAACCCACGAGGAAAATAGAAGTTTATCATTTCTAACCACTATATTTCTTGTCAATTGCCTATATATAGACATTTATTTAGTTCATTTTATCACACAACTCATCTGTTCATCTTAGATTCATTTTTCTCTTATAATCTTAAATTTTAAATTCTCCAAATTATGAATATTTAGTTTAGTTTTGTGTTTGAAAAAAATATTAAAAGTTCATGAACTTTTCAAGTGGAAATTGGGGCAAGTTCAATCAATCGTGAAATTTTGAATTTATAAAATCTAATTCATCTTTATTTTGATTAATTGTGGTTGTTATTATTGTTGTTGTTTGTCATTGCTATCAATTACTTTGCTTTGATTAATTGTGGGTATGACTATAAAAAAAAAATTAGAAATTATATTCTTGCTATAGTAGTACTTCTATGAAAGTTACACCTACGACCTATGTGAAAAAATGCTACCTTTAGCAATAGTCTAGGAATTGTTCATAGCTCATAGTTCATACTACTACTGAAAGTACTCTTCCGCTCAAGCAAAGCTATAATGTCAGTATGGGCTTCGACTAAAATATCAATGTCGTAGGTCTTCTAAGGTTTGGCAACATTACACTGCCTACTATGGCTTAATAGCCTTATATTGATGTCAATAAAACTAAATACCATAAGAATTTGAAGATTGGGAAATAGAATAATACAAACTCTCACTCCCAATATATACATCGAACTCAAATGTCGAAAATTAAATTTAACCTTCGGTCGCTCATATTCGTGAATCCACATCATCCTCTAGGTTGTACTTTGTACTTTTTTTTTTTTTTTTCGTTCCAACACATTGTACATTTGTACAGAGTATATTTTTAGTGTTTTTAACTAATTTTCACTTCATTTATTTTTGGTCTTTGTATTTGGAATGCCATAAATTTAGAGTTAGATTTTAACATAAATTCTCCCAAACTTATAGGAAGATATGTAATCACGTGATATTTTGATAGATTCGTTTCAAAATACATATTTCAAATATCACCTCATATAATTGGCAAGCTCGCAATTGAAGATATCTAAGATTTGAAATTTCTCAAAAAACATATGAAAAAGAATAAAAAGTAGTTTGTAAAATGTATCTCTGAGATACGGAGTAGTAACTAAAAAAAAATGTATTGCAATAAAAGGAGGAGAACAGATAACTGAACCAAATAGCATGAATGTTGGGTTAAAAATAGAAAGTAATATTGAAGTACGATATAGTAGAAATTAGTAGTGACTTTGATACGTAAAAAAGGGTGTGCTTAGTTTCATAGTGACCCTATAGTTTGAGATGAGTTGACATCGAACTATTTTGTGCCACCCCACTCAGACCACTTACCGTCACAGATAAATATCTACACATTCATTAGTCATTACAATCTGAAATTGGTCTCTCACTTTAAACATGGTTGTACTTTCTTCAACTTTTCTTATCGTTAAGGTACCCGTAGAAAGTGCACTTTCCGCTTTGATTGGGTGTCTTATGTAGATAAACTATTCCCTTTGCTTCTTTATTTTTATCCACATTTTTTAAACTAATTATTTTAAATGTTTGTTCACTTCCAATTATTTACTACGATTAACAGTCTTAAATGTTTGTCCACATTTTATTTTTTCTATTCACCCTACTATCTTTATCAATAGATAATGATAATTTCTTGGTTGTTTTATTTAATAAAATAATCTACTATCTATTAATTATTAAAACTAGCATGACACGATGTAAAATTTGGTAAATCGCATTGAGTAGCCTAATGCGTAAATCTTAATTATGACATTGAACTTGCATCATGTCTCTAGCAGATCGAAATACCTTCGCATATGGATTAATAGCATCAAGCATATTTTGTAGCCCTTTGAGGATATCTAGATTTATTGCATGTGATTCAGCTCCTTGAACGACACTCATGAGGTTTTTTTTTACCTCATTTTTCAGTGTCATAAATGTACACTTGTGCAAACCTTGGCATTTCTCCTAGCATTGGGAGTAGTGAACCAATTTTGTGGTAATTTCTACCATTGATGAGGAAGACTTAAGGGCCTCGACCATCATTAACAGTGTGATATATTTTTTCACCCATGGATGTGAATGCCAACAGATAATTAATTGTTCTGATGTTAATTCTTAATTGAGAATCTGCCAATAGGGATTTCAGAAATGGTGATGTTTTAGGTAGATATGGTAAAAGTATTTTGCCACTTCCACATCAGAGGTTATACCGTAGTTGCAAAATTGAACTTCCTATAACCTTTTCATCCATCCACATTAGAGACTTACTATATGAACATGCCACATTTCTAGGTCCAAACACCCAAGTAGTAGTCACTTTTTTTTTTTTTCTGTACGTAATGGCATGTTCCTTCTATTTAGAGTTTTATGCAATAAGTTAGGACTCAATTTCTTTGGGTATCTATTTTAAAGGACCTATGAATAGAAACATTACCCGTATGTGATTATTAAAATACTAACTCCACTATCTTTTGTTTATTAAAATAATAACTGTATTATTCTTTATTCAATAAAATAATAACCCCATTATCAATTAGAATTCCTAAATATTCCCCTTCGTTTTTTAGTTAATATTCAAAAGTGGATAAATATTTAAAAATAACATATTGCGTAGCAATTTTACCACTTTGAGTAATTTGACATTTTTGGAGTGATTTCAATCTTTTGATTAGACGTCAATTTTTTAGTTTCTCTTTTTTTTGAATTGAAGCATGGCTTGATGTGGTTCTTCATGGTCATTGATATTGCCTTGTAAATACATTGAAAGACATCTTGATAATTTTGTGTACGAAAAGTGGGGGCGATATAGACTTTAATAATAAAATAAAATGAGGGAAAATATACAAAATAGTAGAAAATATGAATAAATATTATATGCACAATCATTGCATTAGGACCTACAATACCTTAAATATAAACATACAGTTAATATACTAAGTCATACAATCATGACATTAAGATAAACAATCCACAAATGAAGTGATATTGCCTGAGATTAGAGCCAAAAAGAGTAAACTCTGGATGAATTTGCATGCTTTTCCCGCTTTCAATTTTTCTTACTGTTTTTCTATTAATTTAATATTTGATACGCAAACCAAGCGTATCAAATTGATTGCCTGGGGTGCCCTCGATATTCCACAGCTGGTAAGTTCTCAAGATGCACATGTTTTCATTTATAATCTGTAAGACTTTTAGGAGGTTTTACTTGGAGATTATTAATGCATGGCCTGCAAAAATCATAGTATGACAGGAAGTGTTAAAATACATGAGTTCCTGCCCAACAAATATGGAGCATTGACAATTGGCATGTATGTGCTAGTGTTTCATGCAAAAAATCTAAGGCAGTAGCACATATAGTTGTACCACTTGTACTCCACAATCTTAAGGTTATAGACAGAGTTGCAAATGTTTGATCAGAGATTAGCTTGAGACATACTCCATACAATAATTTTATGTCATTAAAAATTGAAGAGATATCCAAACAAAGGAAGTGGGTAGTGGAGACACTTTAGGAACAGAATAATATTCATGTTCTGCATGCATTAAATTTAAAATTGAGTAAAACGGAATAAATTGGGCCAACAGCACTAATGGCGTTGAGATACAATGATCATTATCATGCTCAAATTAAACATGCGCCTACTTTCTTGAAATTTAAATTATTTGTTGGTGAAAAAAGAATTTGGTCCTTGGATTAAATGGACTTGAAATTGTTGAAAGAACCCAAGTATCATCTCAATTCAGAAAACAAAACAAAAAAGTGATTGCTTCACCTGGAAGACACCATGTAAATGGTGGGTCAAATTTGTACATGAATCATCATCAACTATTGCTCTGAAGCTTACTGTAAGAATAGTCGTATGAATCAACTGCTCGTATATACTGGACCCAGCTGTGGCCATATAAGACTAAAGAGGGAGAATATCTTCGATCAGTTGTCTCAAAGAACTTACAGGTTAATCAGTAAACACTAAAAATACATGTCCTAGTTATTTGGTGCTTATCTTTTTTCTTTTTTGGCGAGATTGGTGTCAATGCCAACTTGTTGTAGTAAGTCTTGCTAGTAACTGTTAGATCTAACAGTGTTAGAGGTTGTCGATGTAGTTTAATTTTTTTTTTTTTTCATTCTGATAAATAGCCACGAAGTAGAATGAATATTAGAGACTGGCAACAAAGTTCAGGAAGTACATTTTCCCCAAATAATTTTCACTTTTTTTTTCTTCTTATATACCACGTGTAGAATAATAGCGATTTTCATATAATCATAACATCTGCCTAAAGATATATCGTACTATTATATTCATATGATATCATAGTTTTCATCCCAATCGAAACTAATGGGTTATGGGCCCACCACATAAAATATAGCTTTTGTGTGTTTACTTAAGCATATACATTAAATTTACATACTACTGGTGGATCATGTTACTTACATATTAGATCGCCATTTTCATTCCCATAGTCTAACACTTGGCATTATTTATTCTAAAAGAAGTGCAATATTATGTTAATGGTTTGTTTAACCCATTAGGTTTTGGGAGACGATGTCCGAACTTTATATAAAAATTCATTAACAATTAACATCACTAACATTTGTGCATTCCTATAAACAGTAGTACTGTGCTAAATTTCGAAATGGATACTTACGAAGCAACGAACTACATCTTGTATACATAGTAGTTAGTACCAAATATTCCATCAAACTCGATCGGACCCTACTAAGTCGTCAAATCCGACACATTCTAGTCCATTTTGAAATGATACCATATAACAGAAGTATCTTAGTACGACAGAACTAGTACCCCGTACCATCTCTGTATATGATACGTACCGCGTACTGTATTATATCTTACTATCCCCATAATAATGTAGGCTTTCCACATAATTTGGTCATGTGTGGAAAAGAAAGGCATTATACCATTAATTGGAAGTGAAGCACTCAAGCTACAGGCATGTGCAAGTGTCGAGCCTTTTGTTAGAGATGGCACTGCTATGCCTACAATGCAGCGGCAAATTTGTGAAATTTCAAAAGGATAGAAGATAGCTGACTTCACTCAGTAGCAAGCATTGATTAGCAAGATGTAGAGTACGTTTGAGTTCCATATCTAATCAGAATGGAAACATAAGCCAAACTAGCTAATTAACTGGTCCGACAAGTGGTAGAAGCTCCATTATTATGTACTCTACCTATTGGAGACTTGTACGTACTATACACTATATCCCTCATTTGCAAATTTACTAATAAATAATCAAATGTATACTGTGGGGTTTGCTCATGTACCAAGGCTGAGTTAATGGTTGTCCTTCGTGGGTTTGCCTTGGCTTGGGAAGCTGGGCGTAGAAAGTCCACATCTTGATAGATTCTGAGGTCGTTATTCGGCTTCTCTGGGAGGATGACTCTCCCAACTCCTCCCCGTATTATCATCATATTCTAAGGTGCAAGTGTATGTTGGATTGCAATGGTTGGTCTATTCTTCTTGCTTATTGTTACATGGAAACTAATCGGCCAGCCGAGTAGTTAGCTAATTACGGTGTTTATATTGGAGAATTTGAGTGGTGTCACCTTAGCTAGGAGAGGGTCTCGACTAACCCATCATAATTTTTTCTTTGTTTTAGGGTAGTCTTTTCTTGGTCATTATTTTGTTTTTATTCTTCTGTCTCGTGGATTTTGTCCTCTCAAGCACCAAAAAAAAAGTTTTACTGTTATTTTCAAAATCAATTTCCTTCCCTTTATTGTTTCTAAATCTATTGTTTTTCCTTTATTATCATTTTTTTATCTCTTTGTTAGTAATTCTTTTAGGAATATCAATTCTCTAAAGTTGAAACAACAATGCTACTTACATCTTGTATAAATGTAAATTACATGTGTGAACATATTTTCCTTCGTTGCATTTCATCTTCAATGCCTATATAAATGTAATTATTTCCATTTCTCCGTGTTTAGTGCACTATGTAGTTCATACTATCATCCAATTCCAACCAAAAGATAGTCTAAAAATCATGTCTAACACTATTATAACGTCTTATGTGTGGAAAAAAAATGAGTGCTTTATTGTTACCATGTATTCAGCACATGATTTACCTTAAACCAAATAATTCAATATATATATATATATATAAAAAAAAAAACAAGGTACATGTTGCATGATTTTTCCGAAAGTTAGTAAAACGTACAGAGATACCATGCAGACACTCTTCTATACGTAGGAAGTAATACGTACGAATTTATTGCGAAAAGAAAAAAATTGTGACTAATACCACATCTAATTTGTTTCAAATAACGAAATTATAAAGTAAAGATGTACATAAAAAAAAAAGATGTACATAAAAAATGTTACGAGAATAATTACTCCTTAGAGTTCAATAGAGTTCAATTATGTTCAAATAACAACCAAAGACAACCTTTTTATTTTTGTAATCAAAGATAAACTTATATTCCTTCCATCCCTCGTTATATGTTATATTTCCATTCAAAAAAACTTTGACTACGAATTCTAATTAAATTATAACAAATTATACATGATAGTGAAGTAGCGAACTCTTGTTGTATTTATTTCAATATAAAGTTTTGAATACCAAATTTTCCTAATTTTTGTCTTATAAATTTAAATATATAAATATTTTAAATCATACCTTAAAAAATCGTAAAAAAATTAAATGAGATAGAAGATTACGGAGGAAGTAAATACAACGAAATACACCCTTTAAAATTTGTCATACATTGATACAACATAGTTCGATCTTCGAATATACTTGCTATATTAAAAAAAAAAAAAAAAAAAAAAAAAAGAGTGAATGTGTCGAGCACTTCTGAGTTACTGAATTCCTATAAAACAGCGGTTCTCCCCTCAATTTTCTTCTCCCCCGACTATTTAATTCTCCCTCCCACCCACCCACTCTTGTCATTTTTTCTTACTTACTGCTCCCTTAAACCCCCTTCTCATCCTCTTCTCATTCCGGGGTTTATCAATCGATTAACCCCTTATTCACCTCATCTCCACTATTTTTTTGAGTTGATCAAACTTACAACTCACAAAAATGAGATCTTTATCGTCTGTCAAATACTCCGAACACCGAAGCGTCACCAACAAGCTTATCATCTCATCTCCCCCTTGTCCTTCACCTTCCCCTAAAGTCGTCAGGATTTCCGTTAGAGATGACAACGCAACCGACTCCTCCGGTGACGAGGACGATCCCTCTTGCTTAACCCGGGTCGTCAGGCATGTCTCCGAGATCCGCTTCCAAGTGGGCCATCCTCAACTCATACCCACACCCCAATCCCACACCCGAAAGCAGGGAAATGAGAAAAGGCAATCCGGCCCAGCCCGGAAATATCGCGGGGTCCGACAACGTCCTTGGGGGAAGTACGCCGCTGAGATTCGAGATCCTGTTCGTCGGACAAGGATCTGGCTTGGAACCTTCGAGACTGCTGAGGCAGCTGCTGTAGTTTATGATGAGGCTGCGATTAAATTACGTGGGTCCCACGCTCAGACTAACTTTCTCCGACCACCACCGCCGGAGGTGGAGGTGTCGTCCCTTACCGTTGAGTTCGAGGAGGATGAGGAGGTGGCGGAGAGGCTGTGTTCTCCGACCTCTGTTTTGACATATCATGGACAGCAGGTAGGAATAGGGAGAAGGGATGATGACGTGGAGAATAGAGACTCTATAAAGGTGAAATTAAGTAGCAGTAGCAGCACGACGACGAGTGGTAGTTGTGAGATTGTTGTGGGTGACCGGAAACCGGAGGAGCAGGTGATGAGTTTACCGGCAGATGGGGGTGATGCGAGTATGATGGAGTTGGATGTACCATGGTTATTGAATGAGATGTTTAGTTATGAAGATGAGGCACCTAAATCCATGTTTATGATTGATGATCATTATCATAATCTTATGGATGATGTCCCGCCTTTGGATCGAGCTGATCTTGAGGATTTCTCTGCCTTGAATTTCGATGGTCAAGATTTCTCTTCCACCATCAAGTGCGAAGCAGATGACTATCTCATTGATTTCTGATGCTACTGTGAGTGAGTGAGTGAGTGAGTGTGCAGCCTTTGATCGTTGAGAGATTTTTGGGGGTATGAATTTTGTGGGGTTTTGGCAACAGTTTTTCCCTAAACTAATATTAGTTGGTAATTGATTAATCAATTCATTAAGTATTAAGTAAGGAGGTTAATTAGCCAAAGTATGATCGGTACTCGTATATAGGAGAGGGTTTCATTTCCTTGTTAATTATCAGTCATAATCTTCCTGCTCTCTCTGCCACAGAGCTAAGCTTTTCTAAGTGTGCATAGAATTAAGCTAGTACTAATAATTAATTAGGATGATTATGTGCTAATTAAGCTTAAGTGGTGAATATTACTATGATTGGGAGTTGGGTTTGTAGTTTGGATGCTGTCCATTTTCGTATATATATATATATATATTATTATAATATTATGAAGTTTTCTTTTTCTTTTCCCCCATATTACTAGGTATAATTTCCTTGCAATTTGCAACATTTACATGAATGACTTGTTAAGTTATTTTTGCATTGCATCTTTATGAATGCCACAAGCTTTGTCTCAAAAATTTTGGATCAACAATAATATGAAGTAGTTGGCTTGTATTCACGTGGAAAATTCTGGCTCTCCAATTGACTCCGTAAGTTTATGTGTTAACACCAATTTGAAATAAGCAAAGGGAGTAGCAAACTAGCAATTGCCAGTGTTGGCATTCATAAGGCAATGCTACATTATTTTACCCCATAGCAAAGCTAAAGGCTAGGGTTGAGAAAGAAACAAAAAAAAATTAAATAAATCGGCTGTTTAGCTCACAGGTAAACGTAAAACTACAGGTCAATCAGTGTGTTACGGTTTTACGACGGGGATTCTTCTAACGTCGGTCCAACCATATGACCAACGGAGGGAAGCCAGGGAACAATGGAACAGCGAAAAGAACCTTACCACCAATCATAATTCTACCTTAAACATCTAGAATTAAAAAAAAAAAAAAAAAAAGGTAGACAAGTCAAACGTGAGTTAGGATGAATTTCAATATTATTTAAT
Organism: Dysphania ambrosioides; assembly: GCA_026401315.1. NCBI lineage: Eukaryota > Viridiplantae > Streptophyta > Magnoliopsida > Caryophyllales > Amaranthaceae > Dysphania > Dysphania ambrosioides. The sequence goes on along the minus strand of CM048657.1, from coordinate 32,952,752 downwards.
TTATTTAATACAATTTCTTCTTCGACCCACTCGAGTATTAGAGGTTTGATTTTAAATTTTAGATGGAGGGGCCTGACTATTACAGGTGACACAAGAAATTAACAGTATTACAATGCTCGCTAAAGTTTTTGACTAACAAATCATTAAAAAAGAAACACAACCCTAAGATATTGACCAGATGTGAACCTGTAACATTGAAGCATTACTGTACTTGAAGTGATTTAGCAACCATCTAAGGTGATGGACCTATTCAAACATTTATATAGGTACTTGAGGCAACGTTTGGAATTTCGAATTCTATTTCGTATTACATACTTTACAGTGCTCCTGTGCTAATTGCATACTCTGTGTCCAACTGCGGATACAAAGTATAGTTCATGTCATAACTTCATAACTCATACGAGTAACTTGCCCATCTCATCAATGACTTACAATCACAATTAATACTTGTATTTTTATATAAACGTGGACTTTATACTTCTTGGTTCTTAGATAGGTAAGGTAAAATTTCTTTTATATATATATATATATATATATATATAGTCTTAAACCTGAATTTTGCACTACAAACAAAGGGTGTGAGTTCCATTTAGGAAGCAATTGTTGTATACATTTTTTTTTTAACAAAATATGGCGTTTATATTATAATATATTTATTTTAAAAAAAATTGAAACGTTCTCATTTATGAAATGAACACGTAACATATCAATCTTTTGGGTAAGAAATCAGATTTGTTTTTTACTCTTTTTATCTCATTTTACATGAGAGAGGATTGCAATTTTCAAAGTTCAAAGTAAATACTTTAAAAAAAGTCAAATTACAAGATGTTTACCTAAACAATATTCAATGTCAAGTCCCTCAAAATCTAGCCCTTTTTCTTACGCAAATAAATAAATATATGAAAAATAACACTTTTTTTATTTCAAAACCTAGTTACAATTGAGAACATAGGAAATGGCATTAATTTTGACAAAATATGAGTTATTGGTTTAATATCTTGTAACATGAAGTTATTAGCAAACAAATCTTATACATCCATAGTAAAAGTGTTCCCACGACACTTGTTTTTTTTTTTTCGATAGTACACTTTTAGGTACTTGCTTTGAGCAATATCAATTTAAAAGAAAGAGACACAAGGGGCCTCAATATAGGCGCTAGACCACTTTATGAACATTGCTAAGATATCTCATGACTCTAGCCAACCTAAGTAACATCCATTGTATGAGTAATCTTTAGATGAAAACAAAATATAAAATTAGTTTTTTTGGCCAAAAATTATCTTAAGGAAACATAATCGGTTTGACAAATTCAAAATGATAGAGACACATTATGTTCAATACTTAATGATCTTAGCCTAAATCTTCTCCCACTTTCTCAATTTATTGGAGATAGGTGCACCTTGGCAGCCAAGCTTTAATAGATAAAGTAGATGGGAAAAAAAATATATACTCATCTTAGGAGAATACTACTGAAAATGGTACCGATGATGATGTTTGAAAATTGAAAATAAGAGTTGGAAATAGTGGTGTAAGCCTGCCAAAAGTTATTATGACCAATGCCTTGCAACTTGCATGCCCCCCCTCCTTCTGTGGTTTTCTTCTGGTGCCACTTCGGTAGTAGAGCTCACCTCAGCACTCAACTAACAAAGAAGCATAGTACTCCGCAACTGTTTTCAGCCACTGTCTTTGACCATTTTTAACAGCAATGTACACCTGTATCAAACTATCAATACTTCCCTTTTATCTCGCTGCTACAAATCTACATGTCCGGTTGTTCTCGACCCTACTTTGTAGCTATATACAAATTGCGTAGATAATTCTCTATCCGCTTCTAATTTTTTTATCATAATATTTATTTATAAATTTAAAATACTTTTATCTCTAAATTTTCATAAATATATATATTAAAATTACTACAACAAACAACAAAATTTTACCACGGTATTGGTAATGGGAGTTCAATCAGAGCAAGGGATGAAGGTATGAAAAGAGTTTTTCTTACTTGTTATAGTAGCACTTCAATGAATCACAAGTTCTTTTCCCAGACATTCCTAGACATGATAGCTAGCAGCTTTTTTAGTTATTTTTAAACGTATCTTACTGATCTCAACTATATTTACCCGTCACCTTGCATCTCAAGTATAATCTTTGAACACACAGATCTCGTATCAAACAACAAATGAAGAGGTAAAGTTAGGTATTTTCAACATTTTGCGGAGTAACTTCTTAACCCAAGCGTGTTAAATCTAAATGTTAATACGAAGTTATAAAAAAGGGTAATAATTTATGTACTGAATTTTACCAATGCTAAGTTTGAATTCTGACACAATAGTACACAATTTAAATAAAGCACAATACCTAATGAAGTGTAAGTTTAATTTATTCCATCTAACTTAATTTTCCTTGTATGAATTTACATGAATTAGGTAGTCCATTGTAGCCTTTTTCAATTCCGTCGTATATAAAGGGAATAAAAGTATATATATACACGGACTACATTATAAAGAATTTGTACAACAATAATAGTAAATACGCGTCTATGCATTACCTTAAAATCCTGCAAAACACGAAGCAAATTAATAAGGAGTGATAATTTTGTGAGAATCTGCATTAAAAAAAAAAAAAGGGCATACAGAAAACAATGAGAAAGCCTTGGTAGAAATGATGAGCCTTATGGCTTGGTAAAGCCATAAATAAAAACACAAAAGGGGAAACATTGTCTTGTTACTGTTGAGAATGAGATCTCCACTGGAAGTAGCAAGTTGCAATGCACTTTATTTACACGAGCTTTTATAATTTCATGTTGAGGGCTTTGGCGTTAAATGTTTCTCATAGGAACCCTACAAAGATTGATGATGAACAAACATGGCAGGCTCCAGCTAATAATCTTATGATGGTCCTCCCTAAAATCTTGTCTTCTTTCTTCTTATTGCTTCTCTCTTTGGCTTACATATTTGTAACCATTATGTAAGCATGCATTGTATTATATTATATTATAGAATTTTTTGTTTGTAATTATATGTGCACCTGTCTAACTTAATGTGATTTACTGCATAATCCGTATTGGGCTGCAGGTACTTTGCTATGCTGGCTGAATTTTCTCCTTGTGATGCCAGTCCTTTTTTAAGTGGCAGGGATTCTTTGATTAAGATAGCTCATTGTCCTTAAGCTTATTAGAGTTTGGAGCACGTACACGTTCGTTCTCTCGCCTTTTCTCCTGCGAATTGTGAGTGCACAAAATCTGTATTACTGCATCTTTGGCTCTTATGCATGGGGCTTCTGTTAGTTATATTTACTGATGCAATTATGCACGTATTTTTTGAGAGACTTAAGTACTTTTGATTTAATTTAATTTATGCGGGTGCTGCAAGTTTCATATTTTGACTTTTATCTTGGAACACTGTCATGGACTGTCTGTCAATTGTCCATGTATGACATAATTGATGATGCATTAGTAATTAGATACCGTACTTTTGATATCGGAGAAAAGTAGACTAGAGGTGGAATGGCCTCTTAACGTGTTGTGGCTGAGTGTGATCGTATTGTAAAATATCATTTTACTTTTTCCTAAAACTTTATATGGTCCCGTATCGTATCATGTCTCATAGTGACCCAAATTTTTTAATAAAAAATAAAAATAAAGTACATAATAAAATTGAAAAAAATAATTTAGATAATTTAAATTATATTATAAGAATTTATAATATTAAAAATAATAATATTATTATTATTATTATTACTACTTATAATAATGATAATAGTGTTAAATAATATTAAATAATAGTGTATTACGGCCTCGTGCCAAATTGGCGGGCTTCTCGCATGCTCGTGTCGTCGTACTCGTTCCTAATTTTTTTTTTGTTTTCCGCTGCCTGGCCTGTGGCTCCATTTCACGAAAAGCGTGTCGGGCTGGATGACGACTATACTTGTTTCGTGCCGTGCTAAAAGCACGTCGTTCTTGTTCGGCCCAAATGTCGATCCCGCCTATGCCTATCTCTAGTGACAAGTGCATTAGTCCCTAGAGATTCAAATAACTAATCTTAACTAGAGCTATTATTTTAGCATTAAAGGCTCGTGCATATTATGCATTGCACCTCAGTTAGCTCAAGGTTAAACTTTGCACATTTTACGGTTAAAAATATAATTATATACATATTCACTCTATTCGATTGACGTTGCAACGTCTAAGTATGAGATGAAGATTATTTAATTTGATAGGATATTAAAGTTATATGTATTAGTAGAAGAGTATTCAAACTTAAAAAAAAACACCAGATGAGTTAGCATTGCAAATTCTATGGTACAAAATGTTGAGCCTATGACATGCATTCATAAAATAGATATTTTCGAGGTATGTCTTTGTGTATTATGCTGACATATTAGATTATTCGTAATACGGTAACGGTGTATCAACAAATGGTTGGATTCCGATCAATAATTCAAAGAAAAGTGATCGGAGGAAAATTCTGGTAGTTGAAAACCCAACTAATATTAAACATGATTTGCGTCTCCAATCTATTTGTCGGCTCACCTTCCTCAAATGTTCTTCTTCCTTTAATCTTTGTCTCTCTCCAATTAAATATTATAAACTCAGATAAAGAGATACTCCAGTAATAAAGAACATTTACTTGTATGATTATTACTGTTACAGCATGACTTGTGAATACTCCTCAGTAAAAAAAAGCGGTAGTACTTTGCGTAATGGCGTCTGGACTGCGGCTTCTTCTGCTGCATACGAGTAATAATATTCACAGAATCCACAGAAGCACGATCATGGGACCAATCACTTCATGTGCTATATATTTCTTTACTTTTTGAAATGAGAAATGCAAAGAATGGAAAACGGAGGCGGGTTGGGGGGGTCCAAAAGCTGGTCGCAGGATCTTGGGCTTGATTCTTGAAGCTGTTCTATACTTGTATGACAGCTATTGGTAGGCCTACACGTTACTGTTTTCTAAGGAACGAGAATTAAAACATTGTGATCAGTACGGAGTATTCAGATTTGGGCATCACTTTTTCAATGAATAACTACTTTCTTCTTTCTCCTTTTCAGACAGCGAGCTACTCCCTATTTGACCCCCTCGATTTGTCGATAGACTGGGTTTTTTTCCACCCCCCTACAGCCCGTGAATTCCCTTGTACTAATTGTTCGGCTCACAAATTGCTAATCATACTTTCTCCTTTTTTAGTCGATACGTTTTCTTTATCACCTTTATCAATATATATTTTAACTATTAATATTTTTAATTATATTTTAGTAATAATTATAAATAAAAAAAAACAATTCCTTGAGAAAATTCTAATATTATCATCTAACTACGTGTTGTGTTTTGTACATAGATTACCATAGATAGTTAAAGTAGTAAATATAAATAGCTCGAAAATATGTCAAGTAAGAAGAATAGAGGAAATACCAATTACATATTTACATAGAATAAGACAGCTATTTGAGTACATCCAAAGACGTCTACTGAGTACGTCCTTTGACATTGTTGAGCTCACGAATCATATTATAGGACGGTGAGTTATTGTGTACAAATTGCGCATTTATACTAATTACATAGGATTTGACCTCCAATAATTTATACTACGAGTTAAGTAATTGGTCACTGCTACATTGTTACAACTCCAAATATTATGTAAATCTGTCAAATAAGTGCATATTTTTATTAAGATGAGTAACAAGCGAAAAATCATGAAATATCTTTAATTTTTGTTCTATGCGCAAAGAATATACTAGGTGACTAGCTAAGATAACAGAGGTTACAGAGCTAAGAAAGATATATGCTACGAAAAGGATCAAGACTTCAGAATATTTACTTCCAAAAGTGATAGTTGACTTTTTGTTGGTTAATGGAAGGCAATGTCAGAGCATCTTTTACCAAAGCAAAGAACAGTGTGTCAAACAAAGACATCAGCTGTAATTAGTAAAAGTAATATTAACTTTATCGAGCTTGATTCTAATCTTTCAAGTCGATCAGAAACTTGCTTGTCTTGGTTCATTTAAATCTCAAACAAATACATTGGTTAAATCTGTTAGGGTTAGGTATGCATTCCTGCTAGCTACAAAGTCACCACAGGTGCTTTTGGAGAAGTTTGTCCCCAAATAAAACAAAAGGTGAAAAATAAATTATGAATCACACAACCTATCTTGTCAAAACTTGTGTCAGATCTGAATCCCTCGTGAGAAAAAATTACAGAGGTAGCAACATAACATCAGTGGATCAGTACCGGACAAGGTCCTGAAGACAATCATAGAAATGAGATATGTTGATCTTTTCTTTGCCAGAATAAATGGCTTCTGCTTTACCACCTTGCTCTCCTTGAGCAGCCATTTCGATTAACATGTACACTTTCTTGATAGGCATCTGTAATTCAGAATAATAAGATAAGGGACAACTAAAATTTTAGGACGCAAATTCCGATTCAAGCTCCCTGTCTCTTGTGTCCATAGATTTCCTTGATATAAATTTCAAGATACTCTCATGCAAAATGGAGTCAGAGCTTAAATCAACACAAGGGAGAATACTGAAAGAGGATAAACTTACATCATTAAGGGCCTCAGCAGCAGAATCTATATCATCCTCTGAGAAGACATTGAGTTGTAGCAACACCTGAATAACACAAAGAAGAGAACAGGACTAAGAACCCCAAGCAAAAAAAGGAAGAAAATGTTACATGGAAATGCAGCTAGGTCATCCATATCTTTACGCAGCAGGAAAGTAGGAAACCCTTAGTAGATCCTAAAGGGCTATAAATAATTCAATATCATGAGCTCCAATGACATGGAAAACCCATCTACCTACCAGCTACCACAAAGTTAGCCATAATACGATTCATAAAAAAACACAGGACATCCATTCAGGCACTTCGTACCACTACTCAGTGCACAAAGCTCCTACAGGATATGGGGAAGGTTCAATTGTACGCTGCCTTATCCTTGAGCTTATAAAGAGGCTGTTTCCAGGGTTTGAACTCATGACCTAACGGATAACAAGTAGACACTTGACCATCGCGCCAGGCACGACCTTCCCCGATATCTGTCAGGAGAGGTTTATGCTTGCCTAGATTAATTTTTTCAATAATTCTTTATGCTACGGCCAAATCCAGAAGCAGAGTAGGTAACAACTGTAGAGCTCCAATCACATATAGATGAAGCCCAATATCTGATTTTAGATATTTGTTTCAACGTGTGTGGAGACTGACTAGCTTACCTTACGGGCATCTTCAGTTTTCAAAGTTGGGACATTATAGGTGACTGAGAATGCATCACGAATGCCAATTGAATCCAAGAAACCAACTTCACTAGTTGTCCCTATCACAAGAAGTTTCTTTCCCTGGAGACAAATAAGTACTAGTCAGAGAATTAGACATCAGAGTAGCTATGATTCTCATGTATGAGTTTACAGGCAATTATAAATAAAAAAATTGCTACTAGATAAGTCATTCACAGGCAATGCCAAAATGCATAAATTGTACACACCATCCTCTAATCCCACACAACCGCCATTTCACTTGTCCGAATCTTAACTACATGTATTCAGGTCACAAGATCAATACATCAGAGACAGAGGAAGCAAGAGTCCCCGTGTCTCCCATCCCAAGGGGTCAAACCATAGCCCAATGATACAATAACATGTCTATCCACCCCAAAACCCGAACTAGGTCCATTATTACAGTATAACCACATGCCACTGAAATGTATGGAATATTGCCTCATAAAGCAATAGCACTCCCCCCCCCCCCCTTCCAGCAGAACTCTTCCCTCCCCACAAGTCCTTCAATACCTCAAGGTATCACATTCACCTATTTCTCAACCGAGTTCTACTCCATCATCAAGTAGCAACTGCAAAGAAAAAAACATTGATTTTGATCTCAAGGTTTCAAAAGTCCGTTATGCTGCTCATTATTAGGGGGAAATGACCAAATACGAAACTCACAGGCTAACAGCTTGTAGGCAATTGCAGTAGATAGATGGTATTCGGAAAAGAAAATATCAGAAAGTAGCTAAATTATTCTAGTTAATACAAAGAAAATGAAATTTTCACGAGAGTACTCAGTACTGTAGGACCATAGGTAAAGAAAGTTGAATAGGGTGACACAAGCAATGCCAGAAGAGACAATGTTGACCAGAGCTTCTATAGAGATATAGTGGACAAGGAGGAAGGCAAAGTGGAAACAAAGAAACTCCTAGAGGCTTCAGTTACCAGAGCTCCCTTCAGTAGGCCAATAAAAGCAGTCATTTGCAAATTTCTATCAGATAAGTATTGAAATTTTACGGCTCAGGAGTACCCAATGTCTTTTCGTTGTCAAACAAGCTTTGATTTACTCAGTATATCTTTAAGTTTATTAAACATTATCTCAATGAAAGAGCTAAACACTACTTTTTCTTCCTCAAACCCCAAGCAACCAAATCACGAGTAGATACACAACTATGGATCACTGAAACAAATTGAAATCATCCCTTGACAACTTTTGTGATCAATGTCTCTTACAATTGAAAGTTACAGCCACAACAATAAGTACAACAGAACCACGTTTCTTAATCAGAATTTGCAAGAATTCACTAACATCACATGAATGTTTACTTTGTAACTCTGTCGCGAGTTATTAACAGTCACAACAGTGGCCTTACATAAAAAAAAAATAGCAAGATTGCATTACCGTGACTACAGCTAAGTTTTCGTTCCATTATAAACAAATCACGATTGCATATGAAACATTACACAGATTTAGGAAGTTCCTTGCAATTAATTTACAAATTATCTCTCAAGGAAAACTTCCCTCAGCAGATAAATGAAGTGGAATTCCTTTTGCACCTACAACGTAGCTTTTGCCTTTTTGAGAACTAGTTAACAACTGCAAGCTTTTTGGCCAGCCCTCAAGATCAATGACAGGCAATCAGGCAGTGTGAGATGCATCTAGTTTGGACTACTGTCGGATGAAGGAGAACATTTTTCACTCTCACTCTCTCTCTCTCTCTCAAACTACAGAAAAACTTAAGCCTTTCCCTATATATTCTTGCGGCTAGAGATTTGAAAATCCAATTTCAATAAATGGGATATTCTTTGAACAATATTGCACTTAACAGACAGAAAATATAAATGAACAGGAAGGCAAGCTAGAAACTCACAAATAAGTTGAGAGAATAAAACTTGATTGACTAAAAAATTTTCTGCATAAGGAGTAGAGCATAAATCTTAGAGCATTCAAGATTTCAAGAGACACACCAGAGGAGGAAGTCGTTTTAAGAGGACCATCAATGTTTGCGATATAATATTTGAAAATCGAGGTCCAATAGCCACATACTCTACAAGCCTGGAGGACAGAAAAGTTAATGCAGATCCAACAAATAAATAAAAAACAAAATCAAATAAAAAAATCAAAAATAGTTAGTAAAAGATACCTCTCAATGTCATCAAGTATTATTATGCTCAAGGGCGACCTATAAGCATCTTCAAAGACCTACACACAAAAAATCATACCAAGGGTGACAACTCAAACAGTCAACGACGGTACTTTAGGACCAAAAGATTCCAAACCAAATACTGGACAAATAGAGGAGAAAAGAAGAATGAATGCAGTGCAACTTCTGAATGTAATTACAACAGAATTAAACAAATGGTTAAAAACTTTAAAATAAATAGTAGTAATAGTGAACCTTGACAATATGTGCGCATTTAGTACTCTCACTGAGACCAATCATGGATTCTGCTGAAACCTACTCATTATTTACAGAAAGGTCAGAAACACCAGTCAAAATTTGTTTCAGTCATAGATCTTGAAAATGGAATGATCAAACCCATAAGTTAAGAACTTACAATCTTCACATATGGGAAATCACTACAGATACCAACTGTAGCAGCCATTGCAGTCTTCCCACTAAATAAAACAAAATTAAAAAACAATTAACAATCATTCTAAAAGTAGTAAGGAACAGAGACAAGAACATCTTTATAACCTGTTACTTGGACCTTCCAGAAGACAAGTCAAGAGTGGGCTGCCTTTGCTAAGTTTTACTTGTTCTGCTAGTAGCATAGTGCGTTGATGGATGTGTTCATGGCGTACACCACAATCCACCATGCCATTAAGCCTACAAGTTTTAGAAGGAATTAATATAAACTTAGAAAAGATAGGATCTACATAATCAACAGTATTACAGAAAAAATATCTCAAGTTCTAAACTTTCAAATGGAATCGAGGTATAAGTCAAATTGAAATAACAAACTAATATTGCATACGAGATCACAGTAAGACCCAACTATCCTACCTGCATCGTTCAAGATCACTAGTAGATGCTCCAAATGCTGGTCTGACTTCTTCAAGAGCTTCCAAAAAGTCGTTCATGGTAACCTTTATGTTTTCCTCATCCACGGGTTTATTAAGATCATCCATGTTTAATTGCCGATTCAAAGCATATGAAACAGCACTCTTCACAACACCTTCAAGCTCTGCTCCACTATAGTTCTTTGTTCTTGCAGCTGCAATAAAAAACAAGTGTTAGTACCCTTAAACTAATTTAGACAACCTTCAGTAAGGCTTCATCTAGAATATTTCATGTACCATAGCACCGGACGCACTACATGGCAAAAGAAACAAGCAAATTGACAAGATATAATTTTTGCTTTCCCATCTTTTGAAATTTTAACTCCTATAAGAATAATCCACAAGATCATTTACACTAGCAAAGTAGCAAGACGAAAAATAAAGTTTGTTGGTAGGGTCAAATATTAGCCATGTTTTATCCTACTAACCAGAACAGTTCACCAAACAGATGGGAAGGTGGTTCGGATATTGGAACATGACAAGTGGCAGGGGATGTTTTTATAAAATAAAGGACATTAGCAGGAAGGATAGGCAAGATTTAGAATATATTCCCTCTGTCCCTCAAAAATTGCCCCATTTTCCATTTTGGTCCGTCCCCCAAAGATTGCTCCATCCTCTTAAAATTTTTCCACTTTGGGTTGTCCTCTCAAAGATTTCCCATTGTATCTCTAAAAAGTTAAAATTTGTACTTGGGGCAATCTATGGGGGACAGAGGGAATACATGCTAAAGGAAGCAGAATGAAATCACATAATCTTTCACTATTTTCATAACAAATTGGTATATTCAGCCACCACCCTCCCTTTCACTAAAACAGTCACCATCACTAATTCCAGGGTTTAGGAGACCAAACTAGTCAGCGGCTGTTAATATTTACAAACCACCTTTTATTACTCTAGAAACATGAATTACCTTCTAATTTTCGTACATTTTTAATTTTTCTAGGCTAGAGAGGTAACACCATGAATCACTTCCTGCGAGCTTTATAGGACACAGGGAGGCCTATTCAATGGTTGAAACCTTCTCTTTCTACTCTAAACTACCAATCAAAACAATCGCCAAAAATGTATCCTATCGGGCTGTACTTAATTCCCGGCCTTGGTGATCGTAAATGGTTCCAAACCACATTTTGCAACCTCAGGAAATAACCCCTACCACTGTCCACTTGTTTTTAGAATCACTAAAAAATCTTTTATTAGAACCTTCTAATTTAAAACATTTTAAAATTTCTAGATCTGGTGGGGTAGCACAATGACATGCTACCCATGGGCCTTCTTTGACATTGACAAGCCTATTTGGTGTCTGAAACTTTCCTCTCTACCCTAAACTACCCATCAACCTGATTGCTAAAATGCCTCCCATTAGGGCTGTAACTTGTTTTCGAGGACTTTGAAAATTGAATAGTAGGACTTGAATAGTTCTAAACCACCTCTAACGATCTTGGGAAGCGTCCCATACCAAAAGTTAAGTTTTGAATTTTCTTTTTCCAAAATCGCTCAGAAATCGAGTATAACCTGCTGATTTCGAACATTTTGATTTTGTACGTACCCGGACAAAAGACACCATGACATCCTATCCATAGGCCTTATATGACCAAGGGAGGCCTATTTGGTAGTTAAAGCTTTCTCTTTCTACACCAAACTACCCATCCAACAACTTGAAAAAATGCCTCCAATTAGGGTTTTGTTTTAGCAGTCCTTGGAGACTAACTAGTAGGCCGTGAATGGTACAAACCACCTCTTATGACCTTGGGAAGCATCCTTACTTCTTGAAATTTTTTGCAAATTTTCTTTATAATTGCATAGTATAACCTTCTTATTTTGAATATTTATAACTTCTCAGACTTTGAAAGATAACACCATGACATGCTACCTATATGCCTTATATGACCCAAGAAGGCCTATTCCGTGGTAAGAGCTTTCTCTTTCTGTTCCAAATTACCCATCAAACCAATTGAATGCCTCCTATCAAGGCTCTAAATTGTTTCCCAGACTTTTGGAGACGGATTAATAGGCTATGAACGGTTCCAAACCACCACCTTGGGAAGCACTAGACCCACCTATAAGATGTTTAACATTGTTATATCATAAAGATTGAAAAGCGTAAAATATAGGACCTATGAACCAAAACATTTGTCTTTCACATTACATTTACTAACAAGTGAAAGTCAAAGGATCTCATTAGGTACTATTACTATATTGTGCTCCAAAAGGCTTACATTAATCGTATAAAAAAGAAATATGGTTTCAAAAATTCTAACATGGAAAGAAGTATTGACCTGGTATAATTAGAATGCCCTCTTTGATGTTTTAAAGGCTAACCAACCATTAATACCCTTAGCAAGTGTTTGGTTCAAAAAAAAATTCCCCCATTCTCTTGCTCAATTAAAGTGAAATCAGTTCACCCCAGAACTCTTGTTATCATCTAAGTTTTAAAAAATGAGCCTAAGGTGCCAGCTGCCTCAGCCTTGATTGCCTCAGCCAATGAAAGGCAGGCGAGATCCTTTTAGGCTGAGGTGAGGCGCTACGCCTCCAGGAACCCTTAGCACCTTAGTGTGCCTCGTGCCATTTAAACTAAGGTTATTCCCCACTCTTTGAGACTTGTATTCCAGGGTACCAGTTCATTGTCATCTTCCCCGGTCAAAGCTACAACACCATCACCACCGTCACCAAGCCTCATCCTCTAACAACAGCAAATGCCCAACACCACTCTTATTACCATATATATTTTCAGAGAAAACTAGAATGCAAAAAAACTCGACAAAAAAAGAGGGGAAAAAGAACCCACTTGCAACCTAGTACTATACTTAATTTTCTTCATCAAAAGCATATATCTATAAATCAAGCACAAATATCCAAACCCACGGGGAGAGAAGAAATGTTTCAAGCACCAAAACAATGGTGTCTACAACAATTCCGCCAAGATGCGAAACAAACCCTCCTATTTAAAAAAAAAAAGGATTAAAATATGGAGAAGTCTAATCCTTTTTTGGGGGGTAGTTCCAGTCTTCCAGAGTATGAAGGCATAGTGGGATGGGCTAAGGGATGAGACGGAGGTTTCAACATTGTGGGTGGGTTGGTGGTGGTTGGAGATGAGAGATGAGAGAGTGGAGGAGGAGTATTGGTGGAAGGGTGATTTTGATAGTAGAAGTAGTAGACAACGACATATGGTGAAGAACATAGGAAGGAGGATAGAGTAGGTTAGTAATTTTGCGCTAGAAAATTAGTCATGAGTTAGTCATTATAGTCCAATAAAGGCATGTCAATGGCATATGCTAAACCGTAGGATCACCTATAAAATGGCTGATAGTTCTTTCCTTTACGTGCAGAATTTCCCAAAAGATAAAATGGTACAGCTCTCATATCATGAAACAAAGACAAAGATTTCCTACTATCAAGGCACATCAAAGTAAAATTTTTCAACACCGTGTTTCTAAATAAACTGACAAGAATAAGCAAGTACCCTCAAAAGCATTTATAACCAACATACCCAATTCAGCCAAATTGATGTCAGGTGCAAGGAAAGAATTTTCTTTCATTTTGGTTGTATGTATTTCAAGAATTTGCAAACGACCAGCTTCATCAGGGAGGCTTATCTCCACTTGAACCTCTAAACGACCAGGTCTGTCCAGAAAAACAATCATCACCATGACTATTCAATACTTACAAATTGATGTTAACACAAAGAGGTACATATAACTAAATAAAATGACAGGTTCAACAATCAAAATCAGTATAATAGCAAAGAGTTCACCTTAAAAGTGCTTCATCAAGCAAATCTTTTCTGTTAGTCATCCCAATTAACAAAACATTATTGAGGGCCTCCACCCCATCAATCTAAAAGGCAAGAAGCTTTTGGTTAATTATTTTCTACGTAACATTACTAATTAGCAATAGCAAAAGCCAATACCTTGGTTAGGAGCTGGTTGACAATGCTATCATGAACACCTGTGCCATCCCTAGTAGAACCTCTCGACTGCAAATTTAAAGAGAAAAGCATATCATATTATCATGCAATTGATCTAGGCATATTCGAAAGAACTACAAATAAGCATAACTCCTTCCATTCTATAGTGACTATCCTACTTTCCATTAAAACATCCCAAATGAATATCATAATCATAGGGAATTAACAAAAGCACTGAAAGCAGCCTTGACCAGTTATATTTCAACTATTCATGCCGCACTTCTACATAAATAAATCAAAATCCCCGACAAATTTGCCATTTACTGCAATAGCATAAACAAGCAGTCCACTAGGACATCAGATCAGAAGGATATACGTAAACATAGAGTTATCAAGAGGTAGAAAAATGTGGTTCCAAAACATCAAAGAAGCCAACAAAAAAACTAACCACGTGATCTCAATAATTTTGCAAATGCTCAGTATGAGACAAAGGGCAATCCATAGTCCACATAAAAAAATAACTAGGTAGAGGATAGAGGAGGACAGTAGTTGTTTACGAAGATTCATGCGCGAACAAGCATGCAAATGTGAGTAATAGCCAGGAATTAAAACTAAAATCAGGAATAATTCCAATCCCAGAGGTTAACAAAGAAATTCAAAGAACTAACAATTCTGTCGTTGTCTTACCTTGCAAATAGCATCAATTTCATCAAAGATAATAACATGCAAGTCACTTTGATCACCTGAAAAGTACAAATCAAAAGTATAAACGATTAAAAAAAATTACAGCAACTAAATCCATTACTTTCTTTGGTCAACGGCCAAATACAGGGAATTTTTTCCACTTAACCTCGAGTTCTCTGGTCATGCTCAGCATCAGCAAATAAATCCCTGATGTTCTTCTCAGTTTCACCAACAAATTTGCTCAATACTTCCGGCCCATTGACAATCTGAACAAAAGGAAACTTGTAAGTCAAATTACCGCAGCAAAAACAGCTATACATAGTCTATTTGAAATAAAAAAAAATAAAGCAATGACACTATAATCTTCTCGAAAATGATAGCAATTTAGTGTCCATGATAAATCACAGACATAAGCAGATGTACCAACCTCTACCACTTTTAAACTTCGAAAAAAAATTCCTAAAAAGTAGAGACTTCCTACAATCAAGCTACACAAAAATTAAATAGTCTCCCAGACTTGGGTTTCCAGGGAGGCATTTGCTATATTGAAAAACAATATAATTTTTGCGCTCAATATCCCCCACCCACATTTCAGGACTTTTCATCATCTTAAAATTTAAGCAGTCTATGAGGTTCATGTCACATACCTTTGGATCCTTCCCATTTAACACCTTTCCTATCTGGCGTGCCATCAGAGTCTTGCCAGTACCAGGAGGGCCATAGAGAAGCATTCCTTTAACATGCTTGATACCCAATCTATGATACTCAACGCAAAATAGAAATCAGTGACTCATTAAAAAGTAATCCAGCCACACATAAGCTAAAGCTTACTTGCTAGTAACATGGGCAGGGAAAACCCTAGAAGCAAAAGCTCTTCGAAATATATCTGCAAATTCTGCAGTCAGACCTCCTATACCAAGTTCCTTCAAATTAAATTCTTTTTGTTTGAAAAGGTTGCTGCTAGCTGATTCACGCTGATTGATTATCTGAAAAGCACATTGGAATACAGTCATTCCTCAGCAGTTTCAATGAGCATGAGAACACGATATTATTTCTACAAGCAAATTAAAAACAGATAACAATCACATGATCAGGTACCAACTTCTATTGTTCAAGTATAGTGACCTTACCTTAATTCCACTGCCACCTGCTGCCTCAAAAATAATGTAAGTGTCTGCTGACAGCATCCCTCTTTCAATATCTAACTTTTCCTGTCCCTCAACGACAGCCTGGTTGACTGTGAAGAGAAAGTTATTGCCTAGGTACTCAAAAGTTACCTTTTGGCCTACAGTCAAAACCTGCAGAAAGTAACTGAAAAATAATTAAGATGTGCACTGAACAAGAAAGAGAGGAGACAGTATCTCCTCTTCAACTGCACCTTCTCCAATACAAGAAAAAGGGAACATACCAGCATTTCTTTCATAACAAACAGATCATCTATAATATTCCTTGATCATGGTTTGTTTGCTTTAATTGACGAGACACAAAAAAACAATTCAGCCAAATAAATTTTTTTGACGTGTCCTAGGAGACCTCTTTCCACATGAAAATTATTGACTAGTGCCTTATCCTGATATGCATGAACTCAACATGAGACTTGTATAGGGATGGTTTGATGATAACTTTAGCTCAACTACTTTTTTCCGCATACATGTTAATGTGTCCACTTTGAATGATTTCAAACAGATGAAAGGCATATAAAAAAGTAAGATTTTCTAACCAAGTGTATTTATAAATCATGCAACAATATAGAACATCATGAAGAGGAATAACAAGCAAACAAAATTAACGCATTAAATTTTGAACATCCTACAAAGGGAAAACAAGCAAGCAAAACAGACAGAGGAACTACGACATATAATCTCTGAAAGAAGCAAAATGTAAAACACGGTCCTTCCAGTTGAATGACAGTAGTCTTCAAGGTGAAGGCACTAAAGATGAGGGGGATAGAGCAGTGCAATGCTGGAATGCTCTTAATGTATTTGGGAACTTGGCCCATGCTTTTGATACAATTACTGTTGAACATGTTTCTAGATGTTTAGAACTAATTACTAAGGCCCATGAAATGGAAATTACTGCCAGAAGAATGACGGCTGCAAACTTCAATAATAATATGTTCACTTATTTTGTTTGTTTTGTTAAAGGCAGTACAAAGGTCAAAACTTATCTTTCAATGCGATTATATAGTATTACATCCTGGTGTGCAGCTGCAGCACCACAGATCCTAAGCAAGCAAGTGGAAACTCCAGGGAGTTCCATACATGTAATTTTATACGTACAACCTGAAGTGAACACAAAATAGAAACAAACAAATAAACTTGCCTGGTCAACAAATCTTCTCTTAATCAGTTGACCCACAACAACAGCATCAACCTGTCAACAAAGACATTTTAGCAATAGCTTCATAGACATACTCGGTATGACATCAGAATTCAGTATGCCTACAAGGCTACAAGGAACAAGACAAGTAGAATAATCTAGTTTCAACAGCACCCAAAACAAAGATATAGAACCATCGCGTTGCCAATCAGATAATATCCTTTATATTAAAAAGGTAAACAAATATAACATGGTAAAACAACAAGCAATACAACCGAAAACAAATATTTTACAACCAAATACATAATTGAAGGAGGTTGAGGCAAACAGACCTGTTCATCTCTGGCTTTTGCTTTTGAAACAAAGTCCAATTCAAGATTAAGCACTGCGAGCTTGAAATCTAGAGGAGCTATGAATCTAAAAACAAGAAATGAAAGAAAATTTGTCAAAAAAGGGTACAAAACCATCAACAGGATGAGATAAACAAAACTTAAAACCACCAAACCTTCTGACAGAAATGGCATCCCCAGTGGAAACCCTCAAATACTTTCGTTGGATGGAATTAAGAGCTATGCTTCCGCTAGACACCACATCATGTGCAGTACGCAACAGTAAAGGAGAAACCA
Organism: Dysphania ambrosioides; assembly: GCA_026401315.1. NCBI lineage: Eukaryota > Viridiplantae > Streptophyta > Magnoliopsida > Caryophyllales > Amaranthaceae > Dysphania > Dysphania ambrosioides. The sequence continues at coordinate 32,934,893 of CM048657.1, read as the reverse complement.
ACGCTCATAAAACTTTCGGTACAGAACACAAAAAAGTTTAAAGAGGCATGCCAACAAAACTGTCATATTCAGAATGATATGCACACAGAAAACAAGGGTCAAGCGCTAACGATGGAAGATCAAGGCGGCTTAGATACAAGCTAATCAATCTGAACAAATCCACATAAAATGCACTTCAACAATTGGAAATTACAGTCAAACACTAGTTTCTATAAAAAGTTCCAAACTTTTCATTACAACCCTCATCAAACACGCTCCAAGTGCCTACGAGTCATCTATTGTTGCTACACATGATTAATTCTTTATTCATAGCTGTTCAAAACACATAGCAGACACATGATGCAAATGGAGGGTGACCAGCAAATGCTTCAAAAATTATAATGCAAGGAAAAGGATATCCAATAGAAAGGACCCAAGAATCGGCGAGAAGGGCAAAGACATGGGGCGATCCAGGAGTAGCAAGCCGGCGTTGATCGATAAGGGAGCAGTAGGCTTTATTGGTCGACACGAGATCTTTCCCCGGTGTATTGGTCACTATCATCGTCTCACTCGCCATTTCTCGGTAACAATTCAATTCTTTTACTCACCCAAATTGTATTTATTCAACTCAAACTGCCCAAATATTACTGATATTTCACATATAAATGAACTTATTTACCGGCAAAACCAATACGATCGAAGATATTGTTTGGATAAATTTGTGCAAACCAACGCAATCACTAGGCTTAGTGATCAACGAAGATCTGAGCAGACGACAGACCAGGATATTTGCACCTGCTCTCGGTTTTTCTCCTGCTGTGTCCGAGTTAACTCGTATTCCAGCATTTAGAGACCAATTTTTTCTTCGTTCTTTTTTTTTAAAAAAATATATATATATAAAGTCTCTTAATCTATTTATGTATCTATTAATCTAGAGTCGAAGTAAACTCCCAATTCTCAACTCATTGTATTAAAACCTCAATACTCCGTAGAGAGTAAGGAATAAAACATTTAATTATTTCTTGGTTGACATCCACCTCTATGGGCAATCCCATTTGTTTGCATAACAACCAATTAGTATAGTCGTGTAAAAACCTTTATATATCATATGTTCTTAGTTCAATAGTAGCTATCATAAAAATAATAACATGCCAAAATTTGCACAATTCTACATGCATGCGACATGCGATAGATAATGAAATAGAAAATTTGGTTGCTTGTGACGAATAAAACTGAATTTTCTATAAAAAGTTCAATTACCCAACAAGATGGAAATGAACACTTGGGATACTTAATATGAGTGATATTACTATAAGTTAATTCTTTAATAAAAAATTATATGACATCTGAAAGAATAAAAAACAACAAATACACATCAAACTAAATTAAATAATACTCCACTTTGAGAAAATATTGATTGACGTGAAAATTCATTCCCTTCTTCCATATCTTTGTTTGATATAATTTTCAATGAGAAGTTTAAGGATTTGTTGCAGTCTTGCCCCAATAATCGGACATCTCTTGCGCCGACGCATAGATCCCCTTCCATACACCACTTTGCATGTCAACCCACAAACCCTAATCTTTCACAAGGAAATAACAAAGATAAGAATATTGGTCAAAATGCTCCAAATGATCGAGAAATTATTATAAATGACAAGCAAAGTAGGCCGACAAACACAATAAAAAGGGACTTGTGTTGTCGCTGGCCAATTCTCCAAGACGAAAAGAGAAACTAAGGTTTAAAGGATAGGAGGGAAAAGAAAGAAAAAAGAAAAAAGCGATATGTAATCGTTTACCTTATAGAGATCGATGAGTATACCATGAATGGTTTTAAACAATATTTTATGTTCTAAAATACATTTTTAGTCACTATAAAGTTCACATCTTTTCAACATTACTCCGAAATTGTGTAATATAGCCTTTAAGTTTCGAACATTATTGACATTTTAAAGCATGACAAAATTTCACCTTTGTATGCTTCCCATAAGACATGTAGGCCTCAAGAGGTCTACTCAGTTGATGAAATCATATTTTTAGACTTCAAATCGCCCCAACCAAAGACCAATTAGAAGGACGTGAATAGTTCCAAACCACTAGTTGTAATCCAAAGATATGTTCTAAAACTAGTTATATTTCAAATTATTTTGTAATCATGAATTTTACCCTTTAATTTCAAACAATTTCAACTTTATAGACTAATTGATGTAACACATTTGTATGCTCCCCATTGACCTTAAAATACCATCAATTGTCATTGTTTAAGAGGAATAGAGAGTTGTTTGATTAAGTACATGAATAAGTTTTAAATCATTTTCAGTTGTTTCGCTTAATAGAGGAATGAGATTTAGCTTTTTACTTGTTGTTTGGTTTAAACATAACTAACTGTAATATTGATATTAACAATAAAATATTTTTATTTTTATATATTCACGATATTAAAACTAGGGGTGTCAATTCGAGTCCACAGTACATTTATGGGTTGACCCCGCGAGTCGATGCTTATTGATCTAGGTTAAATCGAGTCAATTTGGTCTATCGGGCGGTTCAAATTGGGTAAAGTCAAATCATTTATTTGCTTGCTCGAATTCGAGTCAGCTCGTATTTGATTCTGGTCAATGTCGGTTCAAGTCAATTCGGGTCGGTTCCTAGATGGGGTATAATAGGTTTTGGGTTAAGTCATCTACGCGCTATTTGTCAGGTTCAATCGATTTCGAGTTGTCTTCGAGTCGAGTCTATTACACTTCAAACACATATCAGGTTTAGATATTCGAATATCAGGTCAAATCGACTTCAGGTAAATTTTAGATCAGGTTGGGTCGGTTTATGAGTTTCACTTTTTGAATCATAATCAAATCTGGTCCAAGTCGATTTCAAGTAGTTTATTGGGTTGTGTCAGATTTTAACAACTCTAATTAAAATAACTATAAAAATAAATATTATAGAAAAAATACTAACGATACTAATAATAAAATTTTATAAATATATTAATAATAGTAATCAATTTAATAAATAAAATAAAAATGATAATACCATTAATAATAATAATAATAACTATAATAATAATAATAAGAATAATAAAAATTATAATAACACGACATTCAAAAGTTGGAGTAGGACGACGGGGTTTGAATAAACACTGGGTGAATACTGACTAAAACCAAAAGAAATAAAAAAGGAGATTTCAGGAATGTTTGAAACCCCAAAGGGTTTGAAATCCATTTTTTTTTTCCCAAAACAAACAGTTTTTAGTTAGGAATGAGTCAAACCTCATTCCATTCAAGTTTCTCATATCAAATGAGTCCTTACTCCTTAGAAATCCAAAAATAAGCTTCTAAGATTCAGTTCCTGAACCTTTGACGTCTATCATACAAGGGTCTATATGGAAATTACAATTCATGAGGACCAAGACAACTTTTACGAGTCACATAGATGCAAGTTATACACTGGAGGTTTGGCAATTTAATTTGCCTCAGTGTGGCTAGGCATAACAAAACCGTTGGGCAAAAATTAAACCTTGGGAGAATACAATAGTCAAAAGCGTACTATATTTCTATACACATATGATGACTAAAACTGATCACTTAGATAATGTACATATTATAGTCTAATAAACCTCAATAGCTGATCTCAAAATGAGATATCGAATGAAGAAGATAATGAAAGTAAAGCCTCTGTCAGCCTCACACGGCCAAGTTCGGATCTACCATTCCAGCAGCATTGCCTTCCCCAGTCATAAGGTGGTCAGGATCCTGAAAAAACACATTCACCAACAAATTTATGATGTTTAACAGACGGAAGAACGGCTATCTCAGAATTATATAAACTACCTCCATTCCCCATTTGATGTAATCTGGTGATTCACAAGCCTTGTATTCATCCACCAGACTCTCAATTATATCTCTTGATTCGTCGAATTCAGATAAATCATTGTCCTGTCGAAATTCCAGAATAAGTCAAATTTAAGCTAAACATTTCACTGAATGGCAATGGCCAACTTGGAAGCAGGGTGGATAAGAATGCGTACAATTCCTGGAGATGCTATCATCATTCATCAATATGTGGAAAATCAAATAAACAATGACTACCACATATCAAATAACAAACCGACACACAAGCATTACCTAGAAAGTAAGGCTGGAAAAGCAATTGCCATATATTTCACAGAAAGAATCAAACATTGACTACTTGATACCACTCCAAACACAAGTCAGATACAGGAATGCAATAAAGAAAGAAGATTAACAATGTAGTAACGAATACTGCAATAGAAGTACAAGCTCTGATGCCCAACAGATCATGTCTGGATGGTTATTTCCTATCCCGAATCTTCATGATCAACATAGTTTATTCTGGTAGTTAGCAGAGGTCATGCAAAAGAAAGGCGATTACTGCAAGTTTTTATTGTCATGCATTATCATCACACAACGTCAATTATATTGCAAATCATTCCAGGAAAAAGGAAATATAGATTGGAAAGATGATGAAAAACTCGACGTAGTTGAATGCAAACCCAGAGAGACTTAAAAACATAGAAGCTACTTCAAGATTTGAAAAGATAAGCAAGTTGGAGTAAAAAATCTGAAACAAATGCAAGTCCTTAACAAGGTTTTTATCGGATGATAGGCAACCACTACTACTTACAGCAAACATAGGAAATTTCCGATAGTTGTCCAGGAAAGCTTGCTTCTTCCTCAATTTCTCGTATTGACTTAAGCACTTGCTAAAGAGATGGCGAATGCTAGTGTGACTTGCCAGCATGAGACCACTAACCTGGCAAGATTTCAAAAAAGGGGAAATTTTCTACTTATTATCCACACAAGGAAATGTATAAAGCTTCTAAGATAATTTCTCATCTAGAGTAACAAAGGATGGTCCAAAGCAAGACAAAAAATTTATAGGCACTCTCTTTTATAAAGAAAAATATTCCTGGAGATGGGAGAAGAAATGACAAACTCAGCAAAGTTTGAAGGTTTACCCTATGTGCTGTCTGGACATATGGTGATTTCCTAGACAGAGCAACCTGAAAGTGAAAATTTTATAGGACAAGACAAATTAGAATTTTGTAAAACATCAAGAAGACAGAAATAACTGCTCTGATTCTATCATGTTAACTTTAATTTTAACAAAAAAAAACACCTGAATGCTAGCAGGACCCCACTCAATGAAGTTGACCAGTTTTCTTTCACGAATACGCTGCAAACTTTCATGAACCTGATCAAGAAGAAAACAAACATCAGAGTTCCAATGCACTTCGGAAGATTCATCATACAGATAACTGGTAGACTGAGTACATAAGGTTCAGAACTTCTGATAAAGTTGATACTGTACGACCCAAGTTCTGTTGCCTTTCATTCAAGTATAATTGTATCCAGAAGCAATCACGCTTTCTAGCTAAAACTAATTTTTTTGTTTTTATCAGCAATCAAGAAATGCATTAAAAGGAATGCCAAGGAAGTGTCAAGTCTATATTTCATATCCGAGGTTTCCTTGTTCTTCACTAGCTTATAGTGAGCAATGAAAGAAACCAAGTTGTACAGTAATAAAATGAGCATAATCAGAAGAATTCGTAAATGAGTCTGCATGTCTACATGAACAGGCTGTGCAAGTTCTCAGGGAATCAGAAGACAAGGCACTGTAAAACCCTAACTCGAATTAACTAGAGACAAAAATTACAAAAAAGCAGCAACCATACTCTTATTACCTGGGTTGGGTCCACTTCTCCTTGAATAATGTTTAAGATTGATATATACTTTGCTTGACTGGCTTCTTTAGTTCGAGCATAAGAAGAAACCATAATATTCTTAGTCTGCAGTACAGATTACTGTTAAGACTTGAAGAGTAAACCACTATGATAGAATCTTAATAGAAATGTCAAATGAAAACATGCCTGAAGAAGCCTTCTCATGACATCAAGTACAGTTGTTTTTCGAATTAAATTTGCCTGCAACGAGTTAGAAACAAAATAAGCCATCAACTGAACTTCTATAGTTTAAATGCCTGATTAAAAAAGAAAAATCATTTTGACACTGTAATAACAGAAACCAGCTTCATAGAATTATGCAATACCTGGAAGCCGTATCTTTTTTCCAAAAAAATGAAATTTTCAATTATTAGGTAACAAGAAAAAAAAATACTTCTCACCATCGCTTAGATAGTTCTCAGTAAGTGTATTGAAGGAAAACTACGAGAACAAGAACAAGAACATGAACAGACAACTATTTCAACCTAAGTGGCAAATTGTCAATCACCAGATACACTGCAGAAGAAACACAACTAATATCAATCACAAGAAGCATACAAGTTTTATCCTCCTTATTCACAGAGCCAACTGGATTAAATGCTCTGGAACAGAGTCTCAACAATTATCAGTGTCCAATGTGCTTGCTCTCCTATCTTGTGACCTTGTCACATCAAGCAGTTTAGCTATACAAGTTTCGGGAGGAGTTTGGAGAGAAATCTCATGAAATCTGCATTCCGTACCATTCTTCAGCTTGATGATTAATGGGGATCAATAAAATTTTATACTTATAGATGACACTACTGGTCCAAAGTATTTGAGGGGGATATCGGTTTACTAGTTTACTGAGGGTTTTATTTGGAGTTTTGCTTCAACAATATGAAGCCTGATTTTACACTGTACTTTTTTCCCCATCAAATTTCTGTATAGGAGTCCTAATCTTACTGACATACACTTCATTCCATATATTATTATTAAAATAAAAAAATTTAAGAAATAAGGACAAGGAAACACTAAGTTAATCAACAGGTCACAGGGACATTGAATTTGAACATGTACATCAGCAAAGTAGGAAAACAAAATGGAGTGGATGTTAAGAATGGAGGCAACTGAAGACAGTTAATTTTTCAAGCTCAAACAAATGGTTCAAATTGCAATAAGAAACAAGTTTCCAACAATAGACAAGCTGGCCACAGGAAAAGGAAAAATGTATTTGTGTCATAATTTGAAGAGAAAAGACGGCCGACTTTAAATAAACTTGACCATACCTGGCGCTCAACCGTAAGTGGAGTATATCCAGTCATAAGAAAATGGCATCTGGGTGTAGGAATCAAAGAAGCAAGAAGACCAACCAAATCATTATTCATATACCCAGGATACCGCAATGTGGTTGTGCTGGCAGACATTACGGTAGAGACCAGAGAATTGGTTTGAGCAAAAGTAGGATTTGATAAATGAAGTCGTTCCACAGCAATTCTGTTTAATGCAGTATTATCCAAAACAACAACACAGTCTGCATTGAGGGTCAGACGCTTAAGAGTCAACAAAGAGTTGTACGGTTGCACCACAACATCACTTGTTTCCATTTGATTGGGAAACACACTATACGTCTGAACAAGTTTTTTGCTGTAGCGATCATTCAGGGTTTCAAGCAGATACGAACCCATACCTGCAAGGATATTTAGAGAAAATGAGAAAGACAATAAATCACAAAACAGCATGCAATAACAAAAATTTGATTCCAACAACAATCTGCAAATTTAAGGCACATCAATGCCAAAAACTTCAATGTTTTTACTTTGTTCTTTTCCCATTCACAAGTAACATTTTTCAAGCTTCAAAGGAACCTAGTAAAACATATATAATTTCTATTTCCACATAAAATATCCAGCATGCAGCAGCAGAGAATGACAAATTCTACATGTATAGAATTAAGTATAGTTACAACCTGATCCTGTTCCTCCAGCAATGGAATGGCATAGAACAAAGCCTTCAAGACTATCACTTCCGTCTGCTTCTCTATCAATCATGTCCATGATGTCCTCTTCAACATTCTTCCCCTAAATGAGCAAAAAATTTATATCAAATGAAAGATCAATAGGATATCAACATAAGACAACTAATGTACAAAACCCAGTAGCGACTAGTATAACATGACAAATTGATGCAAAACCTACACGATTCATATAATACAAACTATAATTAGCTGCCACTTGAGCTTGCTCAGATTGATTGTAAAATATATCATCTAGCTTCAAACTTAAAGATACAATTTGATTAACACCCACAACCCCCCCTCCAACACTCATACAAACTTAAAAGTGAAACCGTAACAGAGTCAAGTTTGATGTTACAGTATAGACTCATGATTGACTGAAACTCTATGTCTGATTTACGTTATACTTGAATGATATCACGTCCTCAACCAAACCTAATCATCCATTAAGGGTGTTCGCCTTGTTTATTAAAGACAGCAATATTGCAATCCACACAGCTCAGACACAATGAAAAGATACGACATGTTACATGGAAAAGTGAAAAGGTTTAAGCACAATTAAAACTATTAGAAGGGAAAAAATAATATTAAAAAATTAAGTTCAACTGCAAAGAACAACTAGTGAAAAGGGCTTGCACACTCAAATCCCCCCTTCAACAAATACAGAAAAAATGTTAAGTAAAAAATTAGAAAATATAATGTTTTTCTTTTCACAAATTTCAGAAAATTTACAGCAGAATGAATCTCTGACAAGTTTTGACCAAGTTGCAACAGTCAGGACAGATGCAAAAAAGTGATAAGAAATATGTTGGAGAAACTAGGCTTTATTCCTAGCAAAAAAAAAAATTGGCTTCACATCCATGTCACAAGATAAGAAAAATCAGCAAAAAGGTATACCTGATGATATCCACTGGCCCAATTGTTTCCAGCACCTCCACCATGATCTGCCACAAAAATGTTTTCATGATTGTAGAGATTCCGGTATTCACTGTTTTGTATACCATTAATTACTCTAGGCTCCAAATCTATAAGTAATGCTCGTGGTATATAGTGCTGGTCATCAGCTTGGTAGAAAAAGACGTCTTTCCTGTCACCTCCCTACAGATAATAAGAAGCAAGCATCACATATTTATATAAAAAATACACCATGAACAAATAACTATAGAGTGGCAGTGGGATGATATATAGTTCAAACTATTTTGTAAGAACTGTTACATGTAAGAGTATATAATTTGTAGAAATAAAGAAAACTACCCGGAAAGGCCGAAAGATCTTCAGGAGAAGTTAGTAACAAACCAAGTACATAGCCCAGACTGAATATCTGTCCCAAAGCTAAATGGCAAAAGGGTAAAGCAATCCATTAAGACTATACCATAGATAAATTCACCAAAATGACTTCCCCTGGGTGATTAACTGCAAGCTCTTCCCTGAACTATAAAGATTACCAAAACATTTATCCTATGGATAACACTTCAAAAAGCTAAGATCAGGGACACTTCACCAACGGGCCCAAAGAAGCCCAGCATCCAACGTTGTCTGCATAAGGTTCTACAAGTCCGAGCTGATCTAAACACTATCACCAGTTGTTGGGAGACAAAGATGGAGGAACAGAACAGATATGTATCATTAATATCATATCGTGAGGTAACTTACTAAAATTTCTTCACAATAGGGTAGGCCCATAAGCCCAGTAAAGTTACATGTTTTGACATAATTTTTGAGATAGGGTTTAATGACTTACATAAGCCCCATAAAACAAGAGATGGTTGATCTTTTTAAATGATAGATCACATACTAATGGGGAAAGTTCACACAATAAGCATAAAGATGAAAAAGGTTCAACAACCAAACACTACCTAGAGGATAATTGCTACTGGAAAAGTGGATTAAGGGCACACCAAAACAGCAAGTCAAAGTCTACAGTAATTGAACCTTAACTTCAGCATCAACAAAGCTAAGCCTTAATCCCAAAAAGATGGGTTGGCAACATGAACCAAGAATCTGTCCCTAATATGATCATCTACAAAAACATTTCTCCTCCATTCCCCTTCTATCAACTATCCATGGCACATATTAATCGTAGTAATGTTTCTCCTTGGATTTTCAGTTAGAAATACTGGAAACTCAATTCAATTCTCCCAAAATTAGATGATCATAATATCATATTGGGATTCTTTTAATTGTATTTTAACTATTGTGAATTAAGTCAGCATAAGATGATCACTTCATCCTATTCCGATTCCTTATATACTACCTTTAACTTTTGGCGATAAAAACTGCTCTAACCCACTCTCAGTAACGGAAAATGGACCCATGAAAGATCTGCTAAACATTAGTACCCAAATAAGAACAACACTAGGTCCACAGTATTATCAAGAAAAACCCTAAACCCTGAATGTCCGACACACCATAAAACCTACCTCGTACCTCCTACAAAAAAATTCAGAATAATGCATCAATTTCACTTAAACCCAAAAACAGATGGGAATCAATTGCTTGAACAACAACAAATCAACCAAACCCTAAAATGTCCTCTCACCTCGTGAAATCAGTTCTCCATTTCAATCAGCATTAAATTATCAAAAAATAAAAAAAAATTGAATAAAGGGGGAAAACCTGAGTAGCGAAATCTTCGAGAATGCCATCCTTGCTGATGCCGTGTTCGAGGCAAAGCTGTTTCCAGAACTCCATGCCGATTTGATTGCCGCATTGTCCCACTTGCAGCGTTATAATTTCTCGAGGCATATTAGCGGTTCTGGAGGCCGGAAATCTAATTTCTAGGGTTTGGCGGAAGTGCTTCGCTCTCTCTCTCCTCTCTCACTGGCGCGGAGGAGCTTTTGAAAAGAGAGGGAAAATTATCTTAATTAAAGAGTAGAATGATGAGAGTGACGGGCAACGAAGTACTCGGTTAACTATTCACGAGAGCTACTCATATCTCGAATTACACATGTTCAATTCAATTGAAAATGAACTTTTTAAATAACTTTATTCTTTTTTTTTTCTACTTTGGAACAATTTGAAATTAATCTTGATAATAAAATATTTAATTAAATAAAAATATATAATATCTGATTTTTTTATGGGCGTTTGTGTATCAATTAAAGTGTTAACAGAATTACATGTATGAAGTAATTAAAATCAATATCAATCAATATTACATCTTATGTACACTAGAGTGCACTTAAAAGAAGGTATGTACATTTACCTTCTTTTAGTCATCACATATGTATCATTTTTAGTGGATTTCATCATAGTAAGTAATTAGGCATCACACTCGTGTTTTTGTACATGTAAAATTCAAAATGAAGTAATACATGATTGAACGTTTTTTATAAGGGAATTCTATCCCATAAATCTCAAAACTGAACTATAAAGTGACATAAGGGATCATTATTGAATACGTACTAAAACTCTTAGACTCAATATGGATAAGGAGCAATTATTAGGGAAAGGTGAGATATACCCCAAAAAAGAGCTTGTGATAAACTTTCTCCTACAATCTTAATCACTAGAGACCGGCAATCCATTTTGAGTAAGCAAAGCTATTGAGCCTCACTCAGGCATGGCTTCAAAGAGATGCACTTGCCATGATTAACCAACCCCCTAGTTACCCATATTACATTGTTATATATTGACCCTACTACCATTACTTACTTAGATGTGATTGCTTAGTTGCTACTTGCTCCATTATTCAAGTATTTCGATTCGGAAATAGAAACCAATTGTGTGTTGAACAAGTAATGAAGCGTGGATGAAGGATGCTACGATTGTATTTCGAGGAAAATTACACTGATACTTAAGTCTGCAAATGCAGCTTAAGATTGGTGGAATCCTCCTTGAACTAAATGTATGTTTGGTGTTCATGGCCTAGTATTGTACTAATACGCTGTCCGCCTCATACAAATGTGTACAATGCTAGCTCCTCTGGGTAATCGACAGCTGCATCAAGCATTTAATTCCAAACACAAAAGTCAAGAACCAAGGCTGGGAAAACAGGCGTAAACTTCACACAGAAATATCATTAAAATCAGCAAATGGATCCATAGATTTCTTATTTGCAACGACTTATTAACCAATGAGTTTGTGTTTTGAATGTTAACTGACAAGCCATATAATTAGGATTATCTGAAGGACCTCTAGAGAGGAAACATAGAAGCAACATGTAAAACGGGCCAGCACCAGGCACTAGCTTAGCTTGTTCTAATTAGGAAAAAATACAATACATCAACCAAAATTTACCTACATTCTCCCAATTGCCTACCAGACAAATGAAATCAGAGTTTAAGAGCTCAAGTCAGTAACTCAATCTGATATCCTCATTTCAACTCCCAAGATATCTTTCACAACCTCATATGTCACAAATGCTATTGATATGGATGGCACTACCTGGGAAAAATAAGAGATGCAAGCATAAGCCACAAATAAAATCATCTCTGGGTAAGCGTAAGCCATGACAACTCTACATATACCACAAAGCAATTGAATACTGACCTTTACTGAATTAGGGACCAGTCCTTTGTACAGAGCTCCGAAGCCCTCGTGTCTAACAGTTTTTCTAAACGTATCGATCATACCAGTGTATTGTAATGAAACCTTGCCCCTCCCATCACCAGTGACGATAGAAGATGCGTCTTTCCAACCCACCATTTGCATCCTTCTGCGAATAACATCGAGAGGGTAAGCAACAGTTTGGCCAATAGTCCCCGCAACAGCCCCACATCCAAGCCTTGTTGTCACGCTCAACTCACTATCTTGTACTAATCCAAATGGCCTAGCTTTCACCAACCAATCTTTTAATGACTCATACACGGCAAAATTGAGACCAACATATGGAATCTGCAAGTAACAGGCAGAAGAGTAAGAAAACCATCAAAACATGCAAGAGAACCTGCTTAAGTTAGTGAACAAGCTAAGTAAAACTAGCAATCCATCTACCGAGTGCGTGGTAACACCCTCTCAACCAAGTACCAAGGTTCCACAAAAGTTGATACTCTCATTACGCGCATCTGGCATAAGAGGCAAAGTGATTTTATCCACACAGACAGCACAAGAAGTTATCTTATGGATCTATTATAAATATGTTAGCCAAGTCATCCTTAAAATTCGTTTGAGACAACAGATAGCATATAGCTCCACAGAAGATTTAATTTATAGTCCCTTCATTTAAGATTAATTGTAACATTTTGACGGACACTCCCAAGCCAATGGAGCCAATAACTTAACTGTTAAAAAAAAAGGAGATTACTGTGACATTGCTTTTATGCGAGACAATAGAGAAAAAAAAAACCCATCGTTTCAACCATATAAAACTACTGTTCATTAGCCAGTTGAATGCACATTCCAAACCAAAACTATTCGTCGTACTTCAAAACTTGAATAGCAAGAACTGGATCCATATTAATATTTAAATTCAGAGATCTTACAACTCCAATCACTGAGGGAAGCCAGCCTTTGTATAAAGCTCGTGGACCTTCCTCACGAAGAATTGTCGAAAGAGCATGAACCATGCCTCTGTACTGGTAAGGAGACTTCTCAGTCTGAAAATCCAGAGCAAATTTCATTTGAAGCAAACGGCAAACCACAGATGTGCTTCATTGATATTGTTAATGATACTTGCAGTGAGGGAGTAACAAACATGGACATTCACAATACCTGTACAGTAATTCTACCCCGTACCATGTCCAGGGGGTAAGTTGCAGACATCGCTATGATGCCAGCACATGCTCCAGCCCCAAGGCGCAATAAAGGAGTGAGTTCAGCATCCTCTGAAATGGACAGTCAAAGCAAGATGTCTATTAGTTCCAAGGCTTTACCAACATCAGACTTCAACTTCCAACAGATTTTCAGAAATTGTCACATGATAAAATCGTCCTGAAACAGAGAATTCCAAAAACCTAAGCATGTCGGCATGGAACAGACCAGAGATATCCACAGCTTTACAAGATCAATAATACAAGAACTTTCAAATTTGTGTAAAAATCTCGTTTTTCACTTTGCCAACTTCACTAGGTAAAAGAATGCTGGTCAAAGAACATGTATGAACTTCTGGAATGAAACACAGTAATATTTCTAGACACAAAAGTGAACACCACCACTTCATCCAGAGCCTGGGTAGACCAATCAGGGAAACAAAAAGCCTTCTCTCTTCTTTGACTAGATATCTCTTAAGATAGATCTTGTAAAATATAATTTAGGAAATTCAAAAACACAATGAATATGTGAAATATTATTTAGGAAACTAGGAAAGAGTATACCACCAAAAAGCAACCAGACCTAACTAATGGCAAGGTAAAATTCAGATTTTTACTAATAAAGAAAACTAAAGTTCATCATGAAAATTGCAAGGGGAACAGTACAAACATTCCAACAGTGAAAGAAACAAAAAGATTACCATTGCCACTCTGTTGCTGATGTAGCCATAGTATGCCCCTAAGAAGAAAAATAAAGGTAAATCACTAACAATGAAAATGGGATATAAATACACACTCAAGAAAGCTATCTTTAGACAATCTTATTCCGTAAAGTACTTTTCAGCCATATGTCAACAACAGAAAATACCACATGCATAAACTGAGGTTTATAAATTCTAGAAATTCAAGGATGCCACTCTTGACACCAATGGTACACCAAAGAGGAAGTATACGCTACATCATAAAAAACTGCCTGTTTCTCCATCTTAATTTAAATTTCCCAACCTCCATTACAGGGATTTATAGCAACTCACCAAGCGCCGAATATCACCGCAAGAGCTGTACAAGTTACATTGATGCAACAAGGATTTCAAGCAGTACAGAAATAATGAATTATTGTCATCTTAGACCAAATAGAATTAAAATTCTATATGAAAAAAGAAACGGGTAACTTGAACACTACGTTCCTTTTCTCAAATGTAGCCAATCAAATTTTACGTTCCTGTTTCTCAAATGTAGCCACTCAAATTTTACGTTCCTGTTTCTCAAATGTAGCCGATAAAACTTACTTAGAAGCTTGCTCGTAGCTGAAAAACTTGACCGCAGAGTTTGGCACAATACGTGCACAGTTTGTTCCATTACCCTTGAACAGTCCTCGGAATCCCTCTGTCTGCCAGATATACTTCAACCCTTGAATGGTTCCATTGTATTTAATGCTATGTGGGTTTTGAACCTGAAAAAATAAGTTCATTTCAGTCAACTTTTTTTTTTTTTGGAGAATAAGGATGGGCAATTTTCCAAAGTCCGTGCTCAAGCTGATAAATTATTGACCTACGGACAGCAGCTAAGAAGAAAAGGAAGTACCTGGAGCAATATCTTGAGACGTTCTAAGGGGGCAACAGCAGTACGTGACCTGAGACACATACCCAATAGAATAACTAAGGCAAGATTAACAACAGAAGAAAATCACCAACAAAATAAGAAACATAGGTTATGTCCCTCGGAAGGTTCAAACGGGAAACAGTTCCTCAACTATCCAAGAAGTAAGCTTTAAAAGTGAACCCTCACTATAAGGTATCTCACTCTCACTCACTTAAACTGTCGACAATGTACGCAACCAAGCCCTTTAAGTCCAAACTCCAAACATTGTCTGATACCAGCAAATCCATAAAGAAAAGGCAATAATAAAAGTTCAAGGAAACAGTAACTTCAAATTGCATATTTAAACTAACACTGCACTGTATCTGATTCATGATGCCACTTCAAAGTCTACTAAAAAAAAAATCATCACAAATTCCCTAGCCACGAAATCCCACGAACAACAACCACACAAAAAAAAAAATATATATGTATGAAATGGAATAATACATGTGAAGATCCGTGGCAAGTTTCATTTGAACACAAAATATCACATAAACAAAAACCCTTACTCTTTGACTTACAGAAAATCAGTGCACTAATATTGAGAAATCTTGACAAGATCTAACTTCAAAAGATTGGACCTGATAATCAGCCAACACTAAACGGAAAACAAAAACTAAAAAGGACAACTATCCGGGACCCACATATTCATCCAAATCCAGACATAACAACACAACTCCGCCAAAAAAAGGTTTTAAAAAAAAAATCAATAAATTCAACGATCAAAATTTCATACATATATCAAAGTTTTATATTTCCATCAAATGCGATCGCCTTCATAACAACTATTGCACAGAATAAATATCATCGGAAAGTTATCAGCTTTATCAACATTGCAAGAATAAAAGAAGGAGAAGAAGAGAGAGACAGACACTCCGCCGGCGACGCCACCAGCAACGAGAGACTTGCAGATGGTGAGGATAGCGTAACTCGGAGCCTTGACTCCCTCTCTTGCAATCTTCGCCTCCTCCGCCAGGTTTACGATCGTAGTCACGGCTGATTCGGTTGTCTTCACATCCTCCGATGCCATAAAATGATAAAAATGTTGAGGGATAAAAAATAGAGTCGTCTGCCGGTGGAGATTGAGCGAGTGAGTGAGTGAGAGAGGTGATGAAATAAGGCAGTCCAGACTCAACTAAAAAGTGACGGCGTTTGTTGGTAGTAAAATGAGCATTGTAATTATGAGGTGGCTGGCTGCTCCTACTCGGGCGGAGTTTAGGTACGTATCACTCGCTCTGTTTGTCGCCCACCTGGATCGTTGTGGATCCCCGGTCCCCCCTCTTGCTTATTTTTGGACTCGATCTATTATTAGCGATTACCCTATGCAACGTCGTTTTACAGCAAATAGGAAACAACTTTTACAATATTATTATTATTATTTTTTTTTAAATCTATTTCACAAACTCCCAATCTTATCTCCTCAATGTCTTTCTTCTCCAATCTCCATCAACGCAGTTGGGCTTGGGTTCATTACGGCTATGACGTTGAGTTCTAAGAAACCTTTCAGAAATCCGGTAAATTTGGACAACAAGGAATGAACACCCATACAGTGGATTGAAACCTTAATTCTATGATTTTTGCGTTCAGGCAAAATTATAATTTTGAATTTTTTTTATGTAACACTATATAAAATCCATTGCAAATGTTGTCGAAGATTAAGACAACACTCTTTATTTTTTGTGGAGAATGTACAATATAGTCGTTTTATGCTTGGTGAATCTTGGGATATTTTTATACGAATTGTAAGAATTTATATATATATATTTTTTATGTTCATAACATCAAAAATGTAAGTTGTTGTAATTTGTTCAATTTGCACTATTTTCGTACATTATAATTAATTTGTTCAATTCTTATATTTTTTTGTTCAGTCTTGGTACTTTTTGTTATAAAAAAATTTATTGGATATTCAATTTTCTTGTGTTATACATTGGTATAATTCAATCTGGTAAAATATTTTTCAATTCTAATTCAGTTTTTGTTCATAAATTTGAAAATTGTAAACTGATGCAATTTCTGCAAATTTTGATCTATTTTTATAAAATATCATAATTTTTTTTAATCTAGTGTATTTTTTTATTCACTGGTCTATTTTTATCACGAAACCTTGTGAAACTTAAAGAAATTTGTTGGATATTCAATTTTATTGGGTTATTAACTTGTGAAATTAAAATTGATTCAGTTTGTGTCCATAAGTTTGAAAACTTTATATTTAGCTATCTAAGTGGTGAATATTATGGAAATATTTATTTTACATAATGCATATATATTTGAAAACTAATGGAAAATCACATAGTGATAAAGTTCCTTCAATGAACTTACAAAATAAATATGTTCATTCAAAGAGAAAATGTTCATATCAAAATTAATAAATGTTCATAATCAAAATCAAATATTCATCCAAAGTTAAAAAGAACAATGTTGTGTGTATGGGAGGAACATGACACATGTGTAGCTAAAAAAAACGAGTAAATTTCAAGAACAACATTTTTATCATATAATTAATTTTTGACTTAGTTTTAAAAACACAAGGTTATAATATGGGTGACGAGAGTTCAGATTTTTCATAATACCAATACTTATAGAGAGTTACAGGCAAGAATCAATCATATATTTTACGAGATGGATATCAAACTTTGAAAGGACATCCCAACAAAAATAATGTTTGTCCACTCATGCTTCTTAATATATACACTATGCCTTGTTCTTCAACTACATAAATAGCTTACCATATACTTTAAAAAGTGTGGGATATAGAAAGGTGTTAGTGTTTTTAAAGTTGTTGAGCTGAGATGATACATATTACAATAAGATATATAATTTCAATAGTTTTATCTAAGCAAATAAATTGTCTAAAAACATGTTTACGTAATACTCCGACAATAACATAAGGACAAAAAAAGAACCTACAGTTGTACCATATTTGATTTCTAATTAACTTATCTCACCCAAGATATTTCTAATTAATTTGACTCAATCAATATCAATTGGCGACCATAATAGGAAGAAAAAGGAGCAACAGCCTATCTTTAGGCCACGAAATGATGAAACTATATCCACTTTCACAATTTCTAAAAGCGTTGGATTAAATTCCCACTTCTAACTTGGGTAGCTTTCACATATTAAAGCCCTGTCACTTATCATGTAATTTCTGTGGTGTTTTTTAAAGTTTGGATAGAGGGAATCTGTTTTCTACTTTGATCTTTCGTCAAAGTGAGAAGCCACTGTCTTTTGATGTTAGAATTCAAAAATATTACCCACACGCGTGGACCACACGAGTTCCAGGCACGCACTTTCTTCTTACGCGAAACGGAAATCTAAGCGCGGCGTTCAGCTTTGACCCCACCTAAACCTTACCAGTATTTGAGTAATGTAAAATAACCCATTAATGTTTTGGGCCGGACACATAGAAAATTGGGCTAACAAAGTGGATTCTGGGTTAAGTGTCGAGAGCCAAGTATTGTGGGTTCATTGCGAACAGGCAAAGGATGTTGAGTAGGCTCTGTCTCAAAGTTTCCGCCATATGTAGTGTATCTCCCCCATGAGGCCACAAGATAATAGATATTGTGGGTCTAAAAATATCTCGTGAGCTGATGGATGAGAGGTATTACTTGGAACTATGGACGAAGTGGCCTCATAGGCTTGCTTAAACCTCCATAGATTAAGTCACAACGTGTTTTAGAGAGAGAAACTCACGTTTTAGAGATTTGTATAAGTGATGGAATGAATGTATGTTGTTTTTTACAATATTCATAAGGTATTTATAAGGTCATAAAAGTAATGCTCTTTAATGCCTAATTTTCTCAGTGGCTAATTGGTTATCTCCTTAGATATTCTCCTTATTCAAATACTTCCATTTTTTCGACCGTGCTATTAGTGGGTTGTCCTATTAGTTTTAATCCTATTTTGCTAATTGCCAAATTTGCTAAATAAGTAGGTTGTCCTATTAGTTTTAATCCTATTTTATTACTTTATTTTGAATTTTTTTTTTATAAAACAATATGTGTTCAACTCAGGAATAATCATGAGAAATAATTCAAAATGTTTCGTTTAATCATCAAAAATCCACGACACCCCTCCCCTAGGCTACTAGTTACACATTATTTTCTTAATCTTTCAATTTCGTAAATTGATAAAATAACTTGAAATGATTATTTCCAACATAATAAAATATTCGGTCAATACCAAAATCAATCCTAAATACTTGGGCCATCAAGAAAAATTCTAAAATATTTTTCAATAATTCTGAGAATCAAATCATAATTAACGCAATTCCAAAACAGTTATTTGTTCCTCCAAATAATTCCTTTGAAGTATAAAATCAACCAAAATATCATTTTAATCCATAAAATTACACAATCAAAATTATAAAATCTTGTTTAAGTATCTAGAATAACAGTAGAACTATGAGCTGTAATTAGAGGCGGTTGAAATGCAGTTAGCTGTAAGCCTATAGCATACAATAAAATAGATTATTACCACTCTAAGTCCATAAGACTATAACAATAATTGAGTCTGCTATTTCTAATATCCATAGAGCAGTTACACATAGTCTTATTTTACCGAAAAAGGAACGATAGTTAAGTTGTAGATTAAACGTGAAAATTAAACAAATGCAATAGTGCAACACGCATGGCGCCGTTGGATTGCAGATTTGGAGTACATCCTCATGCAACTTTATTCGTCTAGGATTATAGATTAGCATGGTCAATTGGTCATGACACAATTGAAAGGAAGCATTCTCCATCATTTGATTCCTCTCTACCAATACACTAAACCCAAGCAGCAAACTTAGCTAAGTCATCACTCATCAGTGCACTTGAATCTTGGGCAACTATTGCCTTCTTCTAGCTTGGCCAGTGTTCTAATTAAGACATACGATTGCTTAAGCCTATTGAATTTCATGGCCTTCATAAGACGACTTTAAAGTAGTTCAAGTACACAACGTTCCCCTATGTAATTTTTTAAATTTCTCTCAACCAAATGAGAATTTAAAATGAGAAGGATGAGCATAATATATGTTACGAAGTACTCTGTAATTTAAATAGGTGTGTATCATTGAACTGTTAGAATTGATGATAAATTTTTGCTAGCGAAAATTTTTTGCAACTTATAGTGAAAATCGTGGGACTAGAAAGTTGCCCTATCGTTATAATGAAAAGTGTTACAAAAAAAATCATGATCAAAATTCCTCGTAAAAAAAAAAAAAAAAAAAAAAAAAAAAACAGAAGAAGATGATAAAAGTAATGATGTTTGATTAATATAAAGGAATGTGAGTTACTTCGTCCTTTATTTCATCTAAGACGGAAAAGGTTATCTATTTTATAGAAAACATACAAAGACAATATTCTCTAACTCAATATGAAAACTAAGATTCTAAGAACATTCAAAATGATACTTTGTAATACATTATACTAAACAAAGACTTTGGCACATAGATTTGAGTTTGCATTTTAGAGGAGGGTTCATTAGCCCTCTACTCCTTCAGCAACGATTTTAATATTACTCACCTTTCATATCAAAGAAGGTTCCATAGTTATATTCTTAGGTACAACATTTGACAAAGTGAAAGTGGGCAAAAAGAATTACGTACTCATAATGAACATGCTTGAACATAAACTTCGTATCTCTGTTGGCCTATTTCGAAACTTCGTATTCAATTCCCGTGGATTATTAAGATACAGTTAATTATAAATGTCAATTAAACTCAAGTTCAATACACAACAAGGAATTATAATAAGTTCAAATACTAAGTATACAGTTTTCGCAGTCTTTAACCCCAGGCCAATATCTTATCCAATCTATATTCCATGTTGCATAAGGTGGGCGTTAGACCTATGCATTGTGTTGGGTTAGGGCCGAGATAGATTACATGCAAAACGAATTGGGCCGGGTTGAGCCAAAGAAAATGTAAAACGGACAAATCGGGTCAGGTCAAAGAAGATACAAAATGGGCTAAGTCGGGTCGTACCATTATTTATAGTGAGTGATAGTTTGTCTGTATCACCTCAAATATTTGGCAATGGACCATTGACAACTAAATGGAAATAATTCATAAGCTGATAGTGTTTAAAAACATTGGAAACTATTAGCCCAGTATTAACCCGACTTGACTCATTAACGACCCAATAATCCTTTAGAAGAACGACATAATTAATTAGACTCTTTTACAAACGAAACAGTCAAAATACTTAACGGACCCTTCCATTTGAAAAGGGGGTAGTGGACGGAGGGATGATGCATCCATGCACAACAAAATATTTAACCGTACATCAATGTCCCCTTTATAATTTTCAACTGGAAAAAAGTCAACAATTACATTATGACCAACGATTATAGGCTATAGCACCTCTTTGGGATAACTTCACATATACGAAGTATACGATAAATCATTATACAAGCCCTACTAAAATTAATATTAATTAATGTATTTTCTTTCATTTTTTGAAAAAATTACAAGTGGCATAAAACTTTAGAATAGCCCATTAAATTTAGGACTCAAAATTTATATTAACAAATTAAACAAGCTAGCCAAATACATTTAGAGTAATAATTTTGACCCAACTAAGTGGATAAAATTAAATTAGCCGCATTTCATGAAACTGTTCACATTAACTACAATAATGTTCTACGTACCTACCAAGCTAGAACTTGACTATAGTTAAAAAAAAAAAAAAAAAAAAAAAAAAGAAGTTGGTGAAGTGACTAGCTAGTTAAATGATACATATAAAAGCAACTAGTGCATTTGTACAATATGCGTAAAAATATTATTGTATGAGCAACAAACATACATCGGTTTGGATCAACTTCCTTTTCAATTAGTGAGACAAATGATTATTGTAACTTATAAGTAACACGTAATTGGCTTGATGTAGAATTTAGTAATATGTTGACAGTATAGTGTTTGAAATTATTGAGGCAACCTCAGACGTAAATTATTGAAGCCTTTTGGTTTTATTACATGAATTTTATTAATAAAAGATTAGAAAATTAGCATAAGCAGTGGGATTGTTAACACTAGATACCCAGAGATTCGGTAATATAACACTAATTTGAGACGATAAGGGACTTAGAATTACAACAACGTAAGTAAAAAAAATATATATAGCTTGATAACATTTTATGATAATCAGTATAATCACACACAATGACACAAGCAGCAACAACTCCATGTTTTCAGCGGCTTTCCCAATACTTTCTTTCAACCGTTTTTTTATTTTACCTATTAGGGCACTTACACTAATGATACTTGAGAAAAGTCTACAAAAAAATAAATTCCTAGAAAAACTGATTTTTTCTCTTAATTAAATTGATTTAGGTTCCAAACTTCTTGTACTTTTTTTTGTTTGATATGTTTTTTGTGGTCGGCTCATATGTCGCCACGTGACATAGTGACGAGTTTTATTTTTACGCATTATGACCTAGGTAAATATTGGATGAGGAAAAATGACGTGAAGAAGGAAGAAAGGAGGTAGAAAGAAAGGATGAGGACAAAAATTTCCTGTAAGAGTGGTCTTACAAAGATATATAGAGGCTGCTCACCAAACCCTAACACACACAGTTCCACACAATTATATCCGATCGTAGTGCACTTGATCCTAGAAAATTACACCTAATAAGACAAACTTGATAGCTGACAGATGTTGTAAATAACAAAAAATATAAAAATAAAATGCTATCGAGTGTGAGAGCTTTTGTTGATTACTTGGCTACTACTAGACTTGACTACGAACCTCATTACTCCCCTTCAAGCGAAGAGTGAGGATTAATTTCAACGCCCAACTTGGACAAGAGGTAGGCTTGTTGAGAAGTAGTTAGCTGCTTGATAAAAATGTCTGTTAGTTGTGTGTTCGAGACATATGTATTAAGGAATAATATATAATCTCTTTGATTATGCCACAATATTTGATATTGACATCAATCACTGATTCTATCTTTTATTCTCTCCTTAAATCATGTAAAGGATTTATGTAATTATCATAGTTAGCTAAATTGTAAGAATATAAATAGTTGTATCTTCTCCTGAATATAATCAAGCTTTCTCTCATTCTCTCTAACCTTTCTCATAACTATATCATGGTATCATGAGCTATAGATTCAATTTCCCGCTCTTTCTATATATGTCCTCTTCTTCTTCCATGGCTATAGTATCAAAAACTTTTGCCGACATCGACAAATGATGGTAGCCATACTCATACTCTCTCCAATGAAAGTTTCAAACAAACAAAAAAAATCTCTCAAATTCATTTTGGACCCATGTAATTTATTTACCAAGTGTTTTCCAACCTTAAATTTTGGACCCATGTAATTTATTTCCATTTTGGACCCATCTTCTTTCTCCAAAACCATTATGGAGTAACATAAAATTTCCTTTTAAACTATAAAATTTCCAAAACCATTATGGACCCATCTTCTTGTATTCAATGGTGGTGAAAGAACCCTTATATATTTTTTTCCCCTCCAAGCACATGCTAGAAAAATTATCTTTTTTTTTGCAACCAATGGTTCACATGCCAATAATTGTGAACACCTATTAAACAACTCCTTGTTCCCTCTACATTTTGCCTTTTCATCCAACTTACATACAACAAAAAAACAAAAACTCATTTTAATGGAGAATCATCTTTCCTTCCAACTATATTATTTTCTTCGAAAAATCAATCCTATTTATCCATTCTAAAGTGAAACACTTAGCACTTGACTATCCCTTCATCCGGGATATAGTTCAAGCTGGTAAACTAAGATTTTTTTTACATCTTCTCCAATAGTCAACTAGCAGATTCCTTAACAAAACCATTGCCACAGCATACATTCACAACACTAGTTTTCAAAGTCAGTCCCTCCTCGTGGCCGACCGTTTTGATGGGGACTATTGAGGAATAATATACAATCTCTTTGATTATGACACAATATTTGGGATTGACATCAATCACTGATTCTATCTTTTATTTTCTCCTTAAATCATATAAATGATTTATGTAATTACCATAGTTAGCTACATTGTAAGAGTATAAATAGTTGTATCTTTTCATGAGTATAATCAAGCTTTCTCTCATTCTTTCTAACATTTTTCATAACTATATCAATATGTGGGAACAATATTTCTATCTGGTGCTTTTATCTCTGATGAATTGGCAGTCAATAACATGTTTGGTTTTATCATGGTGCACATGTTTGGTTGCAATTGCTATAGCTGCCTTGTTATCATAGTTTATAGGAATTGCACCTTGTTGCTTGATGCCTGAATCTTTAGAATTTGTTCCATCCACATAACCTTACAAATAGTTAGTGTCATGGATTCGTACTCTGCTTCTGTTGTGCTTTTTGAATCTAAACTTTGGTTGTTGCTTTTTCCAAGACACTGGTGACTCTCCTAATGGAATGCATGGAGAAATCTAAAGTAGACCTTGTGGTTTGAATACCTACCCAGTCACTATCACAATGTGTTATCAATTATGCAGTAGACGACTTGTTGAAAGTATGGCTGGTCAAGAGAGCCTTCTAGGTATCTTATAACTCTTTTTGTAGTGTGCATATGCACGTGAACTCTTTTTGTAGCTTGTATATGCTGTCAATATGCTTTGTTAATATAGAGTACTGTTTCTGCCAAATCGGGTCATGCTACAGTTCAGTTTACCAAGTTGTAGCTCTTACAATAGAGAAATAAGTTGCCTTACACTAGATAGATCGACAAGAACAGATAATCGTTGACTTGTTGGTGTAGCATGCCAACACATCAGATCAATTAGTGGGACATAATGCTCCAATTCGTTGTAGATAGAGACCTAGCTAAGGGGACAATGGATTACTACTATATGTACCTTGTGTGATACCTTAATATCACTACATCATGGTAAGTTCTAATTGTTTAGTTTTCATATTTCTAAATGTTTAATATCAATTACTTTCAGTTGATCAATTCAAATTATTTTGTTTTGTATTAGACCGAAAATTTGTTAGCTATTTGTGACTATTGTCAAGAAAAACACGACCTTAATCATGTTATAGCGAACAGAGTCATGGAGATGTGTACCAAAGGTATGGAGATGATAGGTCACGGTCACCTACTTTGACAATATCAGGAAATCCATCATTCTCTTGTTCCATAAGATCCACTATGTACATCCTCCTCGTCTATTGGTTATGATATCCTAGAAACTCCTAGTTTACATATGGCATCAAAGGGTTTCACCCAGGGTGATTCTTCGTATACATCTCCTCAATATCCATTAAGTTTTACCCCAAAGAGGTTTAGACGCTTCACACAGAACAGAGTCAGAGCACTTAGTTTCATCACTTAGATGCCATTTTTGAGGAGGGGACCTCAGGTCCATATTCTTAGTGTTTTAGTTAGATTTTAGGTGTTCATATATAGTTATTGTCTATAATGTGCATAATTCTTACATATCTTCTAACTTATTATGCAATAAATCAACCTCCATCTTCAAGTTTTTATTTTTTAGTTCATTTACTGCTTTTAAATTCTTGTCTATATTGATTGTGTTGAATTCAGATTGCTTCGAATTGAAAAAGATATGGAATGAGGTTATGCTGGATTGAAATAATAGAATGGATATTGGAATGTTTTGAAACATATTGTGTGTTATTTGACATTACAAGGAAATAAAAAAAAAATTCCTAAATTAAGTTTAGGAAACGCCCTAGCGATGATTCCTCCACTTAACCAAAAAAAGGTATTAGGAAATTGCTATCCGAGGCAGTTATTTCTTCTCAAAAAAAAAATACTCAGAAAAATAAAGTAAGTATTTAGGCCAAATCCAGCCCAATTTTTAACAAAGGAAAGTCACTATTTAGGATAGTGATTTTCCAAATTCCTAAATCACTACCTTTATAGCGATTTTTATCCAAACCGGCATAAACTTATTTTGAAATTATTTTGGCACGGAGCCTAAATTTGAAATTACATTTTAAAAAAGCTTAAAAATTCAAGAAGATAAATTATTATTACTCCATCCATTCTTTATTGATGTTCCTAGTGTGAATCTTTGTAAAAAAAATAAAGTTGGAATCAAAGATAGTCTAGCTATGTTAAACAATCACTGAATAAATAGTGGAGCAATATTGTAATGTCTTAATGAATAAGTAGTGGATCAATACTTAAATGCATTTGCTTCCTTTTTTCAAGCAAAATAGAGGACAAATACGAAAATACGATTTCCAACCAAGGTTATTTTTGTAAATTTTTTAAAATAAAATTAGTAAAAATTCTAAGTAGGAATAACTTAGGAAAGTAGACGTTTTTGAAAATAGGAACATAAAAAAGATCAAAGAGAGTATTATATTTTTTTTAATCACAGTTAGTGGCTAGACTAGCTTTTATAAAATTTTGATTAGAG
The DNA here is from genome assembly GCA_026401315.1 of Dysphania ambrosioides. Lineage (NCBI taxonomy): Eukaryota > Viridiplantae > Streptophyta > Magnoliopsida > Caryophyllales > Amaranthaceae > Dysphania > Dysphania ambrosioides. Next base: position 32,908,490 of record CM048657.1, on the reverse strand, counting down.
ATTAAATAACATGACTTAGGAGTCAATAGGTGTAATGCTCGTAAATCAGTTTTAATTTTGAGTACACTTGGTAAAAGTTAATACATGAAGTGTACCGCTGAAATTGCCTATAACAAATTATGGAGCTTGAAACATGCAAATAACTGTAGTCGTAAAAAAAACACAATAGGAGAGTCATCTCCAAAAGATGGCTCAAAGGGAATTGAATATATTATGTTATATAAACCCCACATCAGCCCCCCATATGAACAATGTGGTACTCAAGTCTCATACCTTGTAATGGACCATAACATACCACCTCTCTTTGCAAGCCACATGCCCTCATGTGGCAGGCTTTGTATTAGGTAGAAGAAGGGAGGAGACAGAAGATATAGAAGGTTCTTAGCCCCGGACCAGCATTGGTGTCACCTCCATCGATCACATGTGGACGCAAAGAGTGGCGGGCGGGGCCGATACCAGTAATATGAGTGTCATCCTCAAAAGCTAAACTTAAAGGGAGGAGAATATATTCTCCTATATAAACCCCACATCAGCTCTCCATATGACCGATGTAGGACTCAAGTCCTATACCTACAATGGACCATAATATAATCAATGGGTTTTTTTTTTATTGCACGAGAAGCATGATTCACATGAATGAGTTTGTAAACGGGTACAAAATAAAATACTTTGTAATTCTTAATCAACTGGATTTATTTTAATATTTGTTTGACATTGAAAATCAACTGGATTTGTGGTGAAATTATGTCAAACTAATGGACCGGCCATCAATAATTACAAAATTGTAGGATCATTCAAAATTTTCTTTTTGCTCTGCTTGGATGGTAGGATCATTCAGTACGTATTTCCAGTCACTTACGACCTAATAAAAGCAACTGGATTCATGGAAAAATGTCATACTGCTGAAAGAGTGTCCATTACAAAAGAGATGGGTAGGACTTCTTTAATATTTCAAGTAAGTCACTTGCAATTACTTTCCAAGACGTCCAACTTTTGTTATGTTCGTTAATTTCCATATTATAATCTGTCCATTTAGTCCGTTTTTAAGGCAACTACTTCATTTTACAATATCTTTAATTTTTTTTTATTTGATTCACTTATTATGAATTTTTTTTTCAATCTCTTATATAGAAGCCATGCATAAGACTTTTATATCAATTAATTTTGCTTTGTTAGAAGAACAAAAAGTTAGATCGTATTATGGTTATTTAGGGGTGATAATGTAAATAACTTATTAACATATATGTAATTGAGTATAGTTGGACACTTCTTATAAACATATATATATTTAAGTATAGCTAGGACATCTCTTATAAACATATATGTATTTGATTATAGCTAAAATACATCTTATATATATAAACACCTATTGTATCAATAAAGTTTTGCCAAAAAAGTAGCACTATTATGTCAGATCTTGAAGTTTTGCGCGAAAAAGTAGCACTTGGTGGCAAAATTATTTGACAAATATAGTGACATCAAAATCCAATTAAGAATAAACATTCCTCCTATAATATTATACAAATGATAGTAGATGATTTTAATATCAAGATCAAATAGATAGTATAGTTTTGTACTCAATCAAATCATAACATATGTCCAAAACATCAATTATAAATTTTTTTTCCAAATCTTATAGAACTAAAAATTTTACATTATTATATTCATATTAAAAATAACCTTCAAACCAAATTCACTTATACTATGTTTAGGTAAATTCATTTTAAAAAGAATGACAAATGATTAAAATTTAAAGAATTTAAAGTATTTCATAACCAATTCTTTGATTACTTTGTTTTTCACGAGGAAGTAATGACTTTGAAACATGATCTACAGATGCATAGGATGATAGGATTACAATATACGAAGTACAGTGCAAAAATTGTAATCATTTTGTTTTAATAAGTTTAGATTAGTTTTTTTTTTCTTCTAAACGATTGAGTTATTAACTAGTACTCCTCTATTCCTTAACGTTTGTCTCCATTTTAACCAATAAGTTCTCAAAAAAAATGATTAAATAAGGCAAATATTAAGTCATAAAAGGAGTATCAAGCTATCAATGGCGGAGGGGCACACCAACTCACTAGCCAATAGTCCAATACATCAAAAGTTAACAACGCTACATTGAAGAGTTAATTTACGTTAAGTTTTATACTAATCTACGATTGAAGGAATCATTATGATATACATATATAAAAAAAATTATTTATTTCATATTAATGATTAATTTCCTTATACTTTTCTTAATATGCTGTAGTAATACTAATACTAATACTCTAATAGTACTACTACTATTACTAAGAATTATAATGATAAAAATATTATAAAATGATAATGCTTATATATAAGTAAGTATATTTTTTTTTATATTTATTACTCTCTCCATTAATTATGTTCTTCATGTAATCCTTACTGTGGTATTCCAAAAAAGTTCTTTTTATTTAGAACCTTTTCAATTAATCCTACATTTTAGACGCAAATGACCTCATTGTCTTAAAATATAGTTTCTAGTCCTATTTTTCTAGTCAAGTGAGCCACGGAGTATTAATTAAAACACAACATTTCTCCCTTTCTCACATAGTGTTTGACCCATTTTTCTATTTGCCCTAAACCTATTTATTACTTTTTTTTTTTTTGGGTGAACTGTGTTAATGACAAAACATGAAGAAAACTCTATTTTTTTTAAAAAAAAAAAATTCTTCCTCACAAAAACTATAAATTTCTCCTTAATTATTTTATCCCTAATTCAAAAATAAGAAAAAAAAAAAAACAGAAAGAGTATATTATACTCCTGAGTCCCGATATATCTGTAGACATGATAATAAATACAGGAAAATCACGGTATAAAGTAGTTATATAAACAAAGGTGGGGGAGATGTAAGGTGGACGGTGGTGAGTGGCTAAGAAACAGAATGTGAATGTGTCATAGAAGAAGATAGAGTTGAGTAATAGTGTATTGGCACTGTATTATAAATTATAAATTGACATTTTCCAAAATCACAATCCCAGGAATCTTCTTCCCTCTTCTCCATGTTTTGATCAGTCTTCATACAAATATGAAATATCACACTCATACTACCCCTCCTTAAAATACAGTGGAACTCTATAAACACCAACACAACCCCAACTCCAACCCATAAACACTCTCTCTCCCCTGCTATTCTGCTTCACTACACCAACTCATTACCCTTAATAAATAGTTCAAGATATCTTTATTTTTTTCTTACTCCCATCCATTTCTCCAACTTACTCTTTGTCTCCTTGCGCTCCTCCCATACGCTACTTATCCCATCTTCCAACTCTGCCCACTCTCCACTTTTCTCTTCCTTTCCCCCTGCTTTTCAGCTTATATTCCAGGTAGTTTATTTACTGAAATCTTTTTTTTTACTAGTACTACTTACTCAGGCCTTTCTTGACTATGTGAATCTGTTGAATGGGAGGTCATTTATTAATGCATCCATTGATTATATGTGATTAGTGTTAAATCTGGTACCTTACTTAATACGCGATGATGTATATGCTGTGTATCCTACATGTCCAAACTCTGAGGAAGATTCTACTGATTTACTTGATTTCTGAAAATATTTATCCTAGAACTAGTATATTTGAATATTCTCATCAGAATATACCACTTTGAGACGTTTTACTTTACTGTGATTCGATCCCTTTCATCAAATCTTTGTTGTTATACCCAAGTAGAAAAGAAAAAATCCTGTTACTCAATCAAAACAACATATCTCAATATTGCTCTCTGACAAATATACATTGAGTATATATGCATGTTTTTGTAGAAAAATTAGTCTCTTTTGTGCAGTCTAGAACAGCTGACTTGTTGATTGACCTCAATAATACACTTTTAGTGGCATCTATCCCACTTTTCCCTATCTTTTTAATGATCATTATCTAACCTTATTATTATTGTTATTATTGTTGTTGTCGTGCATTTTATAAATAATGCAATCATACAATTTATTGAGCAGGAAGGCGAGTGAGAAAATGTTGGAAAAAATTGAAGAATTTAACGCGGAGAAAGTGATCAAGGAATTCGAAGAACTAACCAAGAATGTAGGAAAAGTACAAGAAGAAACGCTAAGGAAGATACTAGAGGAGAACGCCGAAGCCGCATACTTGCGAGATGTAGGCCTAAACGGAAGGACAGATGTTGAGAGTTTTAAGGAAAGTGTTCCTCTTGTGACTCACCAGGATTTGGAACCTTATATTCAAAGGATCTTAGATGGGGATACGTCCCCTATCCTCACTGGCAAACCTATCCCTACCATTTCTTTGAGGTATTACCTGATACCTATTCTCTCATGGTACCTAGCTTGTCTTGACTCCTTTTTTGTTACTGTCTTGTTAATTACCGTGATCATCAGAATTCAGAAGACGGTTTTTGGGGACCCCTTCTCATATCTGTAGGCTGTAGCATTAAGAATTCATGCATATTAGGTTAATGCTTGGTTGTTTTTTTGGGTTTTGGCAGCTCCGGGACAACAAATGGAAACCGAAAGTTTGTACCTTTCAATGATGAACTCTTTAGCAATACGATGCAAATCTATCATACTTCTTTTGCGTACCGGAACAGGTAGATATCTTTTCTCTTTTCTAACTATCTAGATTCTAGCTTGAGTAAAACTTTTAGGCGGATTATTCTTGCTCCTTTTATGGAATGTCCATTCTTTCCTATCATAGTAAAGAATGGAGAGATATTAACGCCAAGTACTTTACTCCATTTAGTGTCTATGGTTTTAGTTAAAATATTAACTATATTCCTTATTTTTTTTTTTTGTCCCATTTGACTTTGTACATGATTTAAAACGTCTTTATTTTCAAATTTATTAGACAAAAAATTATAAAAACTTGATATTGTAAAATTTTACCTTGAGATTCATTCAACAAGATTAATAAATAAAAATTTGGGGCTAAACATTTTAAGCTTAAACTTTATAAATAAAAATGGAGTAAAAATAAAGGAACAAAAGGAATATCAATTGTAGTTTTTTTATCCTTGACTTAGTCTGTCACACTCTTTTTAGTAATTAATATATATTTTTTTTTCTTTCGTCATAATTTCATAGTTGGTTCCACACTCCCACTCATATTCTTTTTCCGACTCATTTTTTCCATGTAAAATCAAATCTGAAAAGGAGATTTTATTGCTAAAGCATTAACTTTTTTTAGGGGTGTGGGGGATGTCTTCACTCTTACAAGCTGATAGCTGCTAAATGTGTACAAATTGTGATGGTCCAGAGAATAGTGCTCACGTTTAGAATACGTGGTCGTCCTAAGGATCGAAGCAAACAAAGACAACATAATTGATTGGAATTTACTACGCTTTTGTAATATTCTGGAACTGCCAAGTGCTTTGCTCTAAGTAAAACAAGGGGTGTTTCCTCTTGTACATTTTCAATAATGAACATTCTTTGGTGTTCTGTTTTTGAGTTTGCTGTATTTACACAAGTGTCGTCTTCATTGGATAAAATTGTCCCAATCAAGTTCCCCACATTATTTGTCTACATTTGCAAGAGAATTTTCTAATAAAGTACCATTTGCTTGCATAGATCCATAAAAATCATCGTCAATTGTCATAGTCCATACCCACCTTAGAGGAGTGTCAATTATCTGGCATATGAATACATATTGAAGGATAAAATATCAATTTTTACAGTAAAAATTGGAGTTTGTTTGCATACGTTGTTGTGACTCAAATGTTGTGCACTTCTGGTTTGCAGAGAATTTCCAATCCAAAATGGAAAAGCATTGAATTTCCTTTACAGTAGCAAACAGTTCTTAACCAAAGGAGGTATTCCTGCTGGAACTGCAACAACAAATGTTTTCCGTCACCCAAAATATAGTGAGTTAATGAAGGGGATACAATCCAAAAGTTGCAGCCCTGATGAAGTGCTTTTCGGCTCTGATTTTCATGAATCTTTGTACTGCCATCTTCTCTGTGGCTTATTGCACTACAATGAGGTCCAACTCATTTCCTCAACATTTGCTCATAGCCTTGTTCAAGCATTCCAAACCTTTGAACAAGTTTGGGAAGATCTTTGCGCTGATATCCGTCATGGAGTCTTGAATGAGAGAGTCACCGATCCAAGTACTCGTGCTGCTATGTCCAAACTCCTTAAGCCTAACCCTGAGTTGGCTGAGATGATTTACAACAAATGTTCGGGTTTAAGCAAATGGTATGGTCTTATACCGAAACTTTTTCCAAATGCTAAGTACATTCTTGGGATTATGACGGGTTCCATGGAGCCTTACGTAAATCAGCTAAGGCGGTATGCTGGATGGTTGCCGTTGGTTTGTGCTGATTACGGGGCTTCAGAAGGGTGGATTGCGGCAAATGTCAACCCGAAATCACCACCTGAGTGCGCCACCTTTGCTGTTGTTCCAAATATAGGCTACTTTGAGTTCATTCCTTTGAAGGAGACTAGGAATGGGGAAGCTGAACCAAAACCTGTGGGACTTGCAGAGGTTGAAGTTGATGAAGAATATGAAATCATCATCACCACTTTTGGAGGTAAGATCAACCTTTGGACAATGTTTTTTTTAATTAAAGAAGCAGATAGTATATTTACGTGTTTATTTGAGTCCGGCTAAGTTCCCAACACAGTAACACTCAGGCAACTAACTGGGTGAAATGCCGACAATGCTTTGACAATATATTACACTGGATAACAAAGTAACCTCCTTTAGAAATAGTATATGCTCCTTAATCATACTTCATGATAAAGATGAAGTCCTGTAGAAATGTCCAAACACAGTACGCACTTGGATGTTTACGTCTTGTTAGGGACTGGAATGTATACGTTTCACTCATCCAAAACCTCCAGTAAAATATGCATATAGATCTAGTGGATGTTCCATGATTTTATTTTTTTTGGTGGGAATATCTAGTCTGACGTCTTTGTCCAATAGCATATTGTTGCATACTGGTGGAATCATAGTCTGCAAACACTACCTAACTTTTCCTGGTTCTTTTGATTAGCCTCCTATCCCTTATTCAGGAAAGTATCCCCTACTTCTTTATGTTTTGTATGGTGCAATCAGGGATTGACGAGGCCACTATGGCAAAACTGGGCTCCACCCCTCCTCCTCTTTCTGTCACCGGATGGTCGAAAAGAAATCTTTAGTCTCGCGTATTCTATACCACAATACTACACGTATATCATGTATTTTGATGATCAATTCTAACGTATACTTGTATGAAAAGTGTAGGAAAAATAGTGTTTGGTCAGGACTAATTTCGACCACAACAAATTTCAGACACAAGTGGTACACAAAAAGTGGGATCGAACCCACTTTTCTTATGCATAGCGCCTGGCACCGTACTGCAGATGTTAACAGCTAAAGCATCCATATCACCTTGATATAGTGGAGATCTTTTTTAAAACATTAAGCTTAATCAAACATCCATAAAGCTCAACAAGTTGGTCAACATTATTAATGAGTATTAATTTAGTAAATGATTCTTGAAAAGATGCTTTGAAGGGAGTAAAATAATCCTTAAAACTGTCAATAATATACTTATCCAGTTGTGATTTCTGACTTTTTGCTCTGCTTTTTCACTTGTTTTTTCTTTCACGATGATCCAAGCTTATGATTTAACTAATGAATGATGACTAATCCTAGTTAATTTGTCAATTCAGAGTCATTATCATTATTTTATAGACATCAGTTCATGTAGCATGTGCTTCGAAATTTAATTTGTACTTCAATAACTTAGTGTCACTGTCATGCCTGCAGGCTTATATCGTTACAGGCTAGGAGATGCTGTTAAGGTCATGGGATTCCACAACACCACCCCAGAGCTGAAATTCATGTGCCGTCAGAACCTTATGCTTAACATCAACATTGACAAGAACACCGAGAAAGATCTACAGCTCGCGGTGGAAGAAGCGGGCAAGTTACTGGGGGCTGAGAAGGTAGAACTGATAGACTTCACCAGTCATGTGGATGTAACCGAAGAAGTAGGTCACTATGTAATATTCTGGGAGCTGAGTGATGAGCCCGATGAAAATGTTTTACAAGAGTGCTGCAACTGCTTGGACCGAGCTTTTGCTGATGCAGGGTATGTTAGCTCGCGCAGAGTGGGGTTGATCGGACCTCTCGAGCTTCGGATTCTAAGCAAGGGAACCTTCCACAAGATAATGCTGCATTGCTTGGGCATGGGGAATACCCTTAACCAGTTTAAGACACCAAGATGTGTTGGGTCTAAAAACAAGCCATTATTGCAAATTTTACTTAATAATGTTGTAGATAATTACTTTAGTAGTGCTTATTAGTGAATTAGAGTAATTGTATCACCAGTGCAGTTTTACTCTTTTACTATTGATCATCCATGTACATTTCTTCATTTGCCCTGATGTTTCATCACCTTTTCTTTTTTACTGAAATTATTTTACAGTTCATTAAGACTCGTTTTTAACAATTCCTAAGTATTTCACCCATTTGTTGTTATTGAATAAAATTAAATTTTACCAATTACACTAATTTTTTAGGCCACAATTTTCGTAAAAACTTATCTTCTATATATCCTGTTCAGATTTACAAAAGTCCACCAATGTAGGGTTCAAATTGTGACTAAACCTAGCTACAATGATACATTGTGGATAACAAGATTGTTATAGTAGAATTTATGGGCCTAGGTAACCCAATTAAGAAGAAGAGTCAATCCATATTGACTTGTTCATTTGATACCGCCTCATCTTTTTTTTTACTTGTATTTATGATATGTACATAGACATCAAGATTATAATGTAGAGTCGCTATAGAATATATAGTTTTTGATAATGTCACTCATTAATTCTTCAAGACTCAACAATTCAATTGTTGAGATTCATTTTTATTTCTGATAACGACGACTATATTTAAAAAGATTATGACTTATTTACTTCTTTTGTTCCCTTTTATTTGTTTGTATAGAATATTTCATTTAGGTTTATATTATATCATATAAAATCTTATTAATCACATTTCAAAGTATAATTTTTTAATATAAGCTTTTTTTATAATATGTATTTATAGATATTAAAGTTATAATATGTGCTTTTAAAATTATGTAAAAAGCAAATGTGTGATAAATAAAAAAAAACAGATAGAGCAGTAGAAATTGTTTATTATGAGGTGTAAAGAGACGTGATAATATCACTCATTAATCCTTAAAGACTTTCACAATTCTTAGATTCATTTTACTGTGTGTTCTTTTTCTTCGAATGGCGATTACATTATCCAGCAGAAATCGTTAATCATACATGCAACAGATATGATTTCTAAAGCTTAAGTACCAATTCAATATGTATCTAATTAATTAATATTCAAAAAAATTGTCATCATTCTCTGCAAGTGAATACCGATTATTTTTTTTATATGCTATTATAGAATGAGTGATGAAAATGGGTGATAAAAAAATAAAAAAAGGGTGATTTATCATAGCATGCATCTGAAAAAAGAGGGTGTCCGTTGTTCAGTGTTCACAAAAGAAAGACGCAGTGGAAACGGGTTTATTATTATTATTATTATTATTATTATTATTATTATTATTATTATTATTATTATTAATGGATATAAATATATTGAATCTCAGATTTCAAGTATCACTTTATAAGATTTTAACTGATTAATATTCACTGTATAAGATCATAGTAAATAATAGGGTAATTATAAAGGTAGGCAATTTATATTATGGAAAAAGGGGAGGTACAAATGTGTAATAATTTATGATATTTTTGCTCTTTAAAAAATTGTATAAACTCCGTTCCAATATTTTTCGTAGATTGATAAGTTAAACCCAAAGATTAATTTAGGTACAAAAGAATCCAGCATAAAAACACCGTGGCATAATTGCGGCCGCCACCAAACTTGTAATGATTGCCATGCATATGAAAAATATTTATGATTGCATCATCATTCATTAGCGTATAATTATATCTAATTGCTCATGAATTATGATAATTACAATTTTTAAGTATCCCTCAGTATGAGCCAAGAGCAAGAGACATGCCAATTATTCCGCTGAAGAAACAAACTAATTTTTCTATCATAAACACTGCCAAAAAGATGGCTTGTCTGCACTCGATAACAAATTTTGTCTTTTTGTTTGACAGCATAAAATACGAACACCACATTTAAATACATTCTTATGCAAGCGAGAGAGAATTTAGGCCTATAAATTGTAAAACATTCCCTTTATTGCATATATTTAAGCCAAGGAGGTAATTGTTGAAACGTGGATAGTCAATAGTGCTGCTATAATGGTACGGTCTTTACCACCTAATCACACCTATTGTAAGCTCTTTTTGACTGAAAACTAGACTATAAAGTATAAATCTTATGCTAATGTAATAAATAAAGTATTATATATATACGGGACGCAATAAAATTATTAATGTGCTTTCAGTATAAGTGACATCTTAATATAATCAAAGTTATATCTTTAATCGCCTAATATTGTATTTTGCTGACTAAATAGGAAACTAGTGTGGAAAGCAGAAGATTAATTCATTTAATTGCTTTTTTTTTTTTTTTTTTGTGGTGAGTGGGAAGAATAAACAAATGACTTTTCAATATATATTATATACATGTGTATATATATTCAATCGAGATATATACTTCACATTTTCTAAACCTATAATTATATTAATCCTCTTGTATAACATGTTTGCTATCTGTAACTATACATTATTCTTAATTTAAAGTCTATGAGCATAAAACAATAAGTTGAACCAATGGCAGATTCAGGAAATTATTCGAGAAACTAATATTAAAGAATTAGTAGCAAAAAAAATAAGAAAACCAAAGACTAAGGAATGAATTCAAGACCCATGCTAACTAAGTTGCTTGCCAAATATAATTGCGACAAAGACAATATTTCAATCTACTCCTCTTGCAGGAAAAATAAAAATCTTGTAGAGGCGGCCCCACTATCCGCTTTATCTTGGCAAGTGTGTTGAACAATGTTTATAGCATCAATTTGGAGTAGACCTTAAAAAAAAAGGTTAGCATTTGCCTTATCAATGTTTTATAGTAAGACGGGAATTCTTGTGGAACTTTAAATTCGACATTGGTTGTTTTAAGTTCAACGACGAATAGGCCATTTGGTTGAAAAACTTTTTTTACTTGCTTTGATCAAACCAAATTGGAAGGATCATACTTGGTTTTTAGTATCAAGCTTGCTTTAAGTGATATGCTTAGTTTTTATAAATTTACAATATATATTTTATCATATATATGGATTAAAACAAGTCTTGATCATATCATAATCATAATTTTTTATCAAAGTTATTATAAAATATTATAGTTCTTTATCAAAAGTACAACATGGAAAAACTACTCCTACTCCCTCTATTTTTTAGTCAATAGTTTCATTATGGTACTTACAAAGTACATAAATAGAAGGAGTTATTGGGTTAGCCCCAAACACCTAAAATTATATGTTTTCGACTTAGTGACCAATCTCAAATGATGATCTTACTTTAGACTTGACTAAATTAAATGGTAATGGTATAAATATTTTATTTATGATTCGAATAAAATACGATTACATTTAGAATACGAACCAACATGTTCATTAAACATTCAATTAACTTTTTTATTCGAACAAAAACCTCTAAGAATAGCATCAAATCAAAGTCATGATTCTAATGAGCTTTACACGAAAATTGTGGTTTACTCCATTAAACAATAAATGTTCAAATAATGACACTCCTCTCGTTTCCACAATAGCCAACCCCTCTCTTTTTACTTTTCCCCAACTAGTCACATTCGGCATTAAAACCAATGAAATAAAGAATAAAATGAAGTGAGCCAAAGGAAAGTTTATTTTTTTTTTATTTACCTTTTTTTAAACTGATAATCAAAGCAAATTTTGATTTTGGAGGAAACAGAGCAAGTTAAAGCTTAAAAAAAGAAAAAAGAAAAAAAGGCATCATTTCTCTCACTTTAGACGCAAACGACGTCGTTCGTCACCACTTTTAGGCTTTAGCCACAAAAATAGAAAAAATTGTTTGTGTGAAATACCGCGAGAATTGCAAATAGAATCCCAAGTTCCCGACCCACAAATTTTCGTTTCATTTTTTTTTAACATCTGAACGACTGAACCCACAAATTTTTCCTCAATTGCTAAACTCACAAAATAGCTAATCAAAGGGTCCCCCATTTCCCCCTTTCTTTAATCTATATTTTTGACACACTGTAAAAATTTGACAGTAATACAAAACAGAACAATTTCTTGTAAGTTTTACTTCTGGATTCCTGTAAATTCCCCCTTCAATTTGGAGCCCTGTTTAATGTTTGTTGGGTCAATTTCTTATTCACGTCTCCCCCATTAAAAATCCCTCCTCAAAATAAAAACAAAAATATAGAATGTGTCCTCATATTCTTGGCATAAATGGGTTATCCTAAAGTTTTGTTTTTGTTGCTGGTGGTTTAGACTTTAGATCATTGATGTTACTTGTGTTTTTGTAATTTTTCTGGGTGTTTGATTTGAAAGATCCCAGAAACTTTATAAATGGCTGTGGAGTCCTCTAAGCTAAGGTTGGTCCGTTGTCCCAAGTGTGAAAATCTACTTCCTGAGCTTCCTGATTACTCTGTCTACCAGTGTGGTGGATGTGGTGCTGTTCTTCGAGGTAAAAGTTTTCACCTTTTTTATGTAAAAATTTGATCTTTGATGTAAATATATGATACTGTGATTTTTTATATGCTTAATTTGGTTTTTTTATTTGATGGGTTTGGTTGGGATTGAGTTTTGCATGTTTTGGGTGTAATTTTTTCATTTTATTGTGGGTATTTTATTTGCAGCAAAAAAGAGTAATTCAGAAGCTGGGAATGAGTCACTGAGGTCTACTGAGGAGAAGGTTGGGGTGGTTTCTGAGGAATCTGAGAGTATTAATGTGATAGCTAAGAAAATTTGGGGGAAAGGGGTTGAGAATGGGGAGGTTAGGCTGAGTAACAGTGAAGGGAGTAATGAAGTTGTTGAGGATTTTGGGAGTGATTCTAAGAGAGAAGTTGGTGTTTGGGGTGTTGAAAATGGGAATTCCAGTAAGAATGATATGAGTAATGGTAATTTGCTAGCTAAAGTGGATAAGTTGGAGTTATTAGATGAGAATGCAAATGTGTTGAGGAGATCAAGCCAGTTTTTTGAGCGGAAATCGAGTGATATAGGTGGGGGAGAGCGATTTGGGAGGACTAGACAAGGTTACTTTGAAGGGATGAGGTCTTCGAGTTCGAGTCATTTGGGTGCCTCGTCTAAGAATCACTTGGATTCTGGCTACCGAAATGAAGGAAGTCGAGCTACGAGAACTGAGCTTATTGAACAGGATCGAGAGGAGCTCTTGAGGAAGTTGGATGAATTGAAGGAACAACTTAGTAGGGTTAACAGTGCCAATGGTAAGTTCCATGAAAAACCGCCGCTGGCTCGGTTGGAGCAGAGGATGGCTCGTGTAGAACCTTGCATTGAACCTGTGGACTGTTTTCGTGATCATCCATTGAGCTTCCACAGGGCTTCAAGGCAATTTTCTTCTCCTAATGAACATGTTACTGGGCCACCTTACTTTGAACATTATCAACAGCAGTTTCCAGTAACTCATAATTACCACAATGAAATGCACAATTTAAATCATGTCCCAAGGTATGAGGATTCATTTGAAACTGAAATGTTCCGGAGACCTCCTCGACAAAGGATCCCAAGTCACCATCAATATATGGGTCCTGAACTAGACCCTTTTGAGCCACACCCGTATGGTATGGCTCTCAATCATCATACTTGTTCTTGTTATAGATGTCATGACCAACAACTGCGAGCTCCTTTGCAAGTCTCACAACCAGCATTTGCCAATATAAGGGTTCCTCATGTTGCAAACAAGCCCTTGTCATTCCATCGTGAAGTGCAAGGGGATTTAGGTTCACATGGGTATAATACTAGGATAATCGATCCACAACCTCATACAAGGTGGCAGAGTGACCTTAATGTTGATATGGGGAGTTTTTGTCATGGTCGGCCTCATAGAATGGTTGTAGCTAGTGAACATCGTTGTCGTCCTGTTGCAGGTGGTGCTCCATTTGTGACATGTCACAATTGCTTTGAAGTATTGAAGTTGCCCAAAGAAGTGTTTTTCAAGAAGGATGAGTTGCAAATTTCTTGTGGAGCTTGCTCCACTGTAATATCTTTAGCCATTACAGATGAAAAACTTGTGCCTGTTGACACATCAGTGAAGCAAACAACTACTGAAGATTTTAACAAATACAATGGGTTTGGCCATGGCCACAATGGAAGCTTTTGCTCTGAGGACTATGCTAACTCAGTGTATGATTTTCAAGCAATGGATAGGGAACCTGTTTCCTCATCAACTTTTCAGGGTGTAAATTCCAGCAAGTCTGAAGAAATGCACAACCTTCACTCAGTTTCTGCTACTACATCTGAGGATGAACATCTTTCAGATGATCTGATTGCTAAAAAAGGTGTTGCCTCTGCAACTATAACACCTGAAAAAGGTGCATCTTCTCCTTCTGCCCCAGGTTCACCCCTTCAAGATCCTTTTGATTACACATCTAAATATTGTGCTGTTAACCGTTATGGAAAGGGAAATTTGAGTAGTCGCTCAGATCAAGAGAGAGTTATTTCAAACAAGACTGCTGTCCGACAGAATTCTTTGAAGGAGTCTCTGGCAACTGAGATGGAGGTGTCACTTAGTGATTACACCAATAATGAGGTACCACAAGACTCAGTAGATAAATGTAGAGAAGAGGATCACCCAAAAGTGAAGAGAGGGGTGGATTCATTTTTGACAGGAATTATTAAGAAGAGCTTTTCTAAATCCAATCAAAACTTGGAAAGTGGGAAAAGAAATGTTATGGTTAATGGACATCTAATTCCAGATAAATTGGTGAAGAAAGCCGAAAAGATGGCAGGTCCAATATACCCCGGACAGTACTGGTAAGTTCTTGCAATGCATCATTTATCTTAATATGTGCTTACACTCTCTTTCAAATGGCTTTGCATTGTGCTGTGCTTGAGAGTATCATATTTCATAATATTGCCTTCTTGGTTCTGTTAATATTAGAGCTAATGTTGTACTTGTATTTTTCTACGCAACTAAAAGTCCAAAAGAGCTATTGAAGTGAAAATTCTAGAAATTTATTGAGCTTGTTCTCTGACAGATCATGTAAGGGAATCAATAATCTTGAAAATATCCTGTCTGGCATAAATTTGAACTGTAACTCCGAAAACTGCTGTCTGCAGCTATTATAGATTTTTTGGCTTATTTATGTTTATATTCCAGTATATACTGACTGAGCTATATAACAAATATGGATCTATCCTCTTGGGTGCCTGATGTGAATCTAGGTATTGAAACCTTAATCCACACAAAAGGGATAGAATTAGATAGAAAACCCTCTAAAGCTACGCACCAAAGGTTTTAAATCTAGGGCGAAAGTTTAAGAATTGATTAAAGCAAAGCACCCTCAATTCCTACACTTCCTCACGTGAATCTAAAGCTTTAAGCACCAATTCACAACTCTTTGTTACACACAAAGAAAAACAACAAACTCTCTAAGTTTATTGAAGAATATATAGAAAAGAATCTCCAAATCTGATTTTTCCAAGCTTGGGTGCACATCTATTTATACCCATAGCTTGAGAGTTTCAATCATATTATGACTAGGCCTCCTACTTCTAAAAGGACTCCTAATAACCAATAGGATAATGCCACCTATTTATTACATAATCCTACTAAAACTCTAACACTATCTTATCTTAATTAGAATCTTATCCTACCTAAAAAGATAATATTACAAATTAACTACTCTAATCCTATTTTATTTAAAGTAAAACACTAAATATCCAATCCCATGTGTGTAGCCACGTCCATACCCATGCCATGTCACTTGCCATGTCACTTAAGTCGTAATAAAGCACCGATAAGATGTAATAAGCACATCTCAATGTAACAAGCACCTCCCCTTGTCTTAAAATTTTCCTCCTTGGTCAAAATTTTCAATCTTCGAAAATTACTCCAAGATTTTAGCTTTTGATCAAGGCCTTCCATCAATCATCACCTCCATGGCTTCCACAATTATAGAATCATAAAATCTGAAAATGGAAAGTTCAAAACACACCTATGCCTAAAATGAGAAAAACCCTATCAAATGAAATGGGAGAAAACTCATAGGCAAAACCAACTTATTCCCTATGTCCACCAATCCTCATTTACATTTGCGTGTTATCATGCACATGCAAATGTTCCCCTTTGATGGCTAGAAGATTCGTGTCTCCATAAGCCAACAACTCTCCCATGGTAGCATTCTTCTTTAAAGCTTCAACCAATCCTTCGAATTTGGCATCCTCTATCATATCAGTGCCTGTTGCATTTTTTTTGTTGTTGATTGAGTTGCAGCATGATGTATGAGAGTTGCATGAGTATGTATAGCAGTGGTGCCTTGCCCTTGTTTGTGAAAGTTTAGCTGATTTTGTTAAAATTAGAAACTTACAAGGAAAACTCTTTTGCTTATCCTAAAGCTACAGGTCACGTTTTCTCTAAAACATGGACAAAGTATTATATTTATGACATATTGCTTCTTCTGGTTCTGGTACTTGCCCATGCCAGTTCAGTGTTTCAAGCTTCATGTTTCTCCAGCAATCTTGATAATAATCCTTGCTTTGGAATAATGCTGCCAGTGGCTGTTAGAAATAAAAGGCCATGTGTCAAATTTACAACTGATGTGTATGTACTCCATGTAGGTAGCTCTCTATTCACCCACTGTTTTGCACTGTTGTCCTACAGATTTTCACAGTGATTCTAATGCACAATTAATGACTGCTGTACACTTGGGTTGTAGTTTTCTTCATAAGGTTCTATTTTAAAAAAAAATTAAAATGATGTTTCTCTTATGTAATCTAAATCAAATTGTGGAATATGCTTGTTTAGTATGGGCTAGAGAGCAATAGAAGTATCCAATGCAGTACCTACATCTTCATGTTAGAAGTTGAATTTTCCACATGGACAGCATGTTTAATTGCTTTGTTGTAATGGTTTCGTCCTATTTACTAGGTATGACTACCGAGCTGGATTCTGGGGTGTGATGGGTGGACCTTGTCTTGGCATCATACCTGTAAGTTCTCCAACTTCTATTGTGTATTATCTGTGCTGTTATCTTCTAAATGTTGTTTTCTTGGTTTTGGTTTTGGTTTGTGTATTTCTTTTTATTTTTATTTTTTGATGTAGACTCTTCAATTTTCTTACATTCTGCAGCCATTTATCGAGGAGCTCAATTATCTGATGCCAGAGAATTGTGCTGCTGGGAACACTGGTGTATTTGTTAATGGGAGAGAACTTCATAAAAAAGATATGGATTTGCTCACTATTAGAGGACTTCCAGCTGTTAAGGATAGATCTTACATTATTGAAATCTCTGGACGAGTTGTTGATGAAGATTCTGGTCAAGAGCTTGACAGCCTTGGGAAACTTGCCCCAACGTAAGTCTTCTTTCTTGCTACTTTCACTAACCATAGAATGCTTCCTTAATTTGAAAAAACCATAAAACATTGATTAACCGGATCAATGTTGACTTCTCAATATACTGCTCCCTCGAAAGGGCATGTCGCTGTGTCTCCGTGTCTAATGACATTAGTAATGTTATCTAGGTGAATATTTGTGGAAAACGTATTTGATGGTTGTAGCTGGAAATTTGACTACCCTGCTGTGCATGACATAAAGATCATGGAGGCTTCTTCATTGTCGGATGGAAGGAGGTTTAGGGAAAATTCTTTTAAAAGTCATATTTCCTACCAAAGAGAAGAATTCTCTGTTTTTCTTGAGAGTGACAAGCTATAGAACTTACCCTTACAGAGAAGAGTGCTCGACCTAAAGTTGATCAAATATGCCAGCTTTTGTTGCTATCTATTAAGTTCTTTCTGCGTAACAATTAGCAAAGGTCTCATTCTGGTGAAATATGACCTTGTTCGTGTTTGCATGAGTATAATAATAGGGAGTCCTGGATACTTGGAATATTACGTTAAATTGTTTCTGTGGTCTTTGCAACAATAAAACCTCTCAGCTGGATTGGTTCTTTGGCTATAGTCTTATTTCTGTGTGTAATCCTATAAATTTTACCAGTTGGATATCGGTCTATTGCTGCTTAGTTATTACGCACATCATATAGTTTTGTCTAATCTGACAAAATTCCCCCATATTTTTATCAGGATTGAAAAGGTCAAACGTGGTTTTGGCATGAGAGCCCCGAAAACTGTCTGAGTTCTAAACTGGCATGCATAAATAACAAGTTCACCAGAAGCTCTTATGATTGGAAAAGAGACTGACTTCCCCCTGTCAACTCGTGATTTGGTTTCAATCTGCAGTGCTATTGGAGTGGTTCCCAAAGATATGCCCTTGTACCCTGTTTGGATAACAGAATGGTAATCGCGATTTGTCTGTCATATTCAATGATTTTTCATTAGTGTATTTCGTTTGTAATGAGAAGTTTAGTTGTCTCGAAAGGTAAGAGATTATCCTGTTTTTCGGCATTATTTGATATCAATCAGCTGAGCTAATTTATAATGATGTATATTGTTAGATGTGTTGTTAGTCCGTTGGCGTTAATTGAGTGAGTATATATATATATATATATATATATATATATATATATATATATATATATATATATATATATATATATATATTCCTTGCCATGAAATTTTCTATCAGCTACAAACATGTGAGATATAGTGACGTTAAATCCATTGGTGGATGAAGTGTTATCATCTTTTGAAACTTCATATTTTTCCCATTCATGGTTGTAGTTTTGTAATGTATCAAAGCAATGATAATGGGTTGCAGCCCAGATTAACTGATGGTTGGCAAATTCATTCGTTGCTAAGGAATGATGAAGCTCAGATAGGGCCTCTTGATAGCCTTCTCATGTCTTGTCTTGCGGCTTCAGTTTTGTCAATGTAAGTTTATGTTATCAACTAAACTATTCCATGAATCATTTCAATTTTATCGGATGTCTCTAAAGTAGTTTTTCACTTTATTATTTTGGATGTTGTTGAAGATTGTCATAGCTACATACAATTGCTCTTTCTCCTCTCTTTCCCCTTAGTTTCTTCTTCTTCGATCATCTCATGACTGTGATAATAGTGAACTGGTGACGTTCTTTCTATTGCTCTACTTTTACAGAAACTTTAGAAACAGAAATTTCAAGACTTTATAGCATGGTTTTCATTGAGATCTATCGCGTTATTGATAATTTTGAACATTTTTTATAATTTATTTTGAAGTTGTTGCAATATTTGATTTCTTGACAAATTGTCGTCAAATTAGATTTGTACTTGTGTTCGTTTTGATTTTGCACTTCAATGTTTCTTAATTCTTATTGTTTTTCGGCGTGGAATTTCGCAGTGTTTCTTATAGAACTAATTGTTGTTTTGTTTGTACATATTGCTTCTTTGCATGTTCCTTTTGAAATCTAATTACTCTTTAGAAGTGCCAAAAATATTTTGTTGTAGGGAAGAGTTGTTTGTTAGGGAGGTAGAGATATTCCAATGTCTAGAGAGAGACGTTCCTTATGGAGGAGAACTGCCACATATTAATACTCATTGTTAATAATTTATGATATTTTTGCTAATACGTGCAAATAAATATAAATCTATTATTGATCAATTTTCTCACCTTTGGATTGTTCCTTTTTCTTCAGCTTGGAAACCATTGTTGGAAGGGCTTGCTTGAGCTCGTTAAACTTTTACTCAGCTCGAGCTCAACGAGCTTTCAAAGTCAGGCTCGAGCTTGAAACTGAATAGAAGGCTCGGCTTGCAATTTCAACTCGATATTTTTTTTGGGATTCAAAATCCACATCAATACTTGATTTGGACTAATTATGTTATGCCATTGGACTAGCTAAAGCCCAACTATCTCACCATATACTTTGCCCAAAAGCATTTAAGATAGTTCATCCTCAAATTAGGTGCACTAATACAAGACTCATGGAAGTCTTTACCTATTTTTAGACTCGTCATTCCTTAAGTATTCACAACTCTTCAATGTGGGATAAAAGAAAGTCGTAACTTCTGATATGCAGCCTTTGCCTTCTGAAATTTGAACTGAGTTCTGCTGTCGCTGTTGCAACAAAAATATAAAGTGACTAATTATGAAAATCAGTCAGAATTGCATGAAATTGCAATAATAGGCCCCTTGTAGTGTTTATTTCATCCTTCATGCAATTCTGCTGTTGCTGTACAGTGGATGTAGCCACGTATTTATCTCTACTAACATCCCATTTTGCACGTAATTTCTTCACAACAGCAGCAAATATATGCTTCCATTTCCATTCCCTAGAAATCACACCTAGTTCAACCCCAAATCTAGCCACTATATGAACAATTGTGTTCATTTTACTACGACCAGGAGAAGGCAGATGCGACCCCACACTAGAAACTCTATTAGCAGCCATATTAGGAGAGAATACAAGCTGGGCTGACTCCATATACACTCATATATACATTTTTGACGTGTATTGAATCCTTATATTTTTGGTATGTATAGGTTGCATATTTGCAAGCATAATTGGTGCAAGTAAAGGCACAACTAGCCAACTCTTCAGTAGACATTCAAACAGGTTTACTAGCACAATATGTGCAGAATTTCAAATTATAGACTCACCATTCTGGAAATCATTTATCTTCAAGAATAGGAGGTCTCTAGTTGTGATGAATGCCCTTACTAGGCTTTTTAGCTTTTTACCTTGAATGCTTTATACTATTCTGGTGTGCTGCTACTGTGTTTTTCCTACTTTTGCTTGAGCTGCTGTCTTTATGAATGATGTGCAAGGGTGGATCAGACACATGGAGAGCATGTGTTCAAAACTTCTGTTGGCTTGAATAAAATTAATTGGACTTTGGTAATATGGTGGTGCTGTACATTCGTGTATGTGTGAGACGTGTTAAGTAAGTGGCTGTACCAAAGGCTGTTGGTTATTGTCTTGTAGAGTAAATATATATTTTACACTTTTTAATGGATAGATATAAACATTAATATTTATCTAAAATATCACTTGATCATATTTTCTCTATTCAACTGTAAAAAAAATAGTAAATTAGTATATGTCTCAAGCTTGTCCCACCTCACATATTCACGAATTCACATATTCACAATTTTATCGAGCTTATTATCAAGGTTTCGAGCCGAGCCGAACCTTGCTCGGCTTGGTTTGTTTAATTCGCGGTTATTGCTAAAGTTGGAAATCGTTATTACAATGGTAAGAGACGACAAATACGTCGTAAGCACATCACTGTGAGAGAATACCTCTCAATTGGTGTTGTTAGAGTGGATCGTGTACGCACTGAGAATAATCTAGCAGATCCTTTATCTAGCAGATCCTTTGACAAAAGGATTAGCTAGAGAGAAAGTCCATAACTCTTTTAAAAGAATGGGGCTATTGCCACTAAGATGAGTCACACATAATGGTAACCCAACTTATAGTCTGAAGATCCCAAGAAATAAATTCAACGGGTAATAACAAGTTATGGAGTGATATGTGTAGATTATGCTATGGGATTCGAAGCATAAATTCCTGAAGCGAATAAGGACGAGTTAATAGAAACTCTTAATGAGATCTATACTCCATTTGGAGTGGAGTACTGAGCTACAAGAATACTCTTGATAGATTCACCTATGTGATTGTGGGAGTGAGGCCGCTTCCTATGAAATGGTTTGTGGTAAACATTTCTAGAGCTTTCACTATACTGAGATAGATGTGTATAGTCGTAATTGCACGGGTCTAAAGACAACACCCAAAATAGATTGTGCGTGGTATATTGTCAGAGATAGGGTTCAAAACTACGAGTTACCCTAGTAGAATCTGAATTGTACACACTACGCAAAAGTTCAAGTTGAAAGACACTTTTGTTTATGCATGATTTATATTTATTAAGAAACTGCTCAATAAATGTTTTTAAAATTCAAAGTGGGGGATTGTTGGAACTTATTATGTTGAAAGTTGAACTTTATTTTCTTACTTGGGATAAGAGAAGTATGACCTCTTTAAATAGGGGGTTGTTCACTTACTTGGGTGTGACCCAAAGGTTATCACTTTTGTGGAAGGAGGAAAGGCTTAGAAAGTCGAGCCGAGCTAGATTGGGTCTTTAATGAGTGATCATGAGCTTCTACAATATTAAGTGTCTTAATTTCTTTGTCTAGTTACTTTTTACTTTTACTGTAATCCCCTTTTACAATTTGATTAGTTTATTAATCATGATTGATTCCAAGGATCAATTTCTTTGTCTAGTTTCAAATCATCTTTATTGCTTATTTAAGGGTACAACTTCAGCTTGATTAGTTTCTAGTTAGTGGCCACAAAATCCCATTTAATTTGTGAGTTGATTAGGCTTTACTCAAGAAATACATACTCTATCAGTCTATCATTTGGCAATATTTCTGTGTCTTGTTGTGTTCTTCTACTTGTCACAATTAATAATTCAGGGTTAATTAGGCAAACCTCATAACTCATTACTCATACTCTGTAACTAGTATAAGTACCACCATTTACCATAATTTAAAGTCAGGATGTGGTGGTCAAGAAATATGGACACCCACTATTCTAAAAGCTTTCTTGTTACAGTCAATGTTGAATATTGACATACCGTAGGTTATAGCTGTATGGTATATTCAAATGAAAGGGGACCCGTTTGTAAAAAGGTCTAATTAATAATGAATCTAATGGGTTGATTTTTTAATGGGTAATGTTTTATTGGGTCTTAATGAGTCAAGTCAAGTCAATAATGGATCAATAATTTCCAAGACTTTTAAACACTATCAGGTAATGAATTATTTTCACTTACTTGTCGATAGTCAACTACCAAAGATTGGAGGTGATATATGTAAATTATCACCCTCTATAAAAAAAACTATACTCTCTTTGGACGGTTGGCCCGACTCAGCCCGTTATGTATCTCCCTTAGCCCGGTCAGTTTAGGATCTTCTCTGACCCGGCCCAATCCGATATGTTTTGCGACCCATCCCGGCCCCAACCTCACCCAATGCACAGGTTTATTCATCACATCCTTAAACTTAATCACAATCTTAATATGGAATACTTGTTTGGTTGCTTATGAGTGTATGGAAAGATAGATATAAAAAACGTTATATAATTCGTAATTGATAATAACAAAAGAGGGAAAAAGTTCTTAGGAATACTTAATCCCTACAATATTGAGGTAGTTGCTTACATTTTATTATCCAAAATTTGATGTCACATTAATTGATTGAAAATAGTGAGTTGTAATGCAAATGATAAACAAAGTACTCAATATAATCATATGTACTTTGAGTAGGATTCACAAAATCTCATGCACACCTCATACATACTACTTCGCACACCAAACCTAAAATTAACATGATGTTACTCTATAATAGTCAGTGAAAAAATAGTGATATATGATTTTGTTAATATGCATACAAAACAAGTAGAATATAAGTAGGAGATCAGGACAGGATTACCTAGGTAGTAAATTAAATTTACAATCCAAATGACAATATCATAGCACACAGAATTGTTGTGTGATAGATAATTTCTAGCAACACGTGCAAACCAAACGACGAAATACTATTTTTTAGTCTAGAGGTAAATAATAAGTCCCATATTTTATCAAAATCATATCAAGTTTTCTCTAAAAACCCCTTACTCCATTAGCTCTTCCCCCAATTTTTTAAAACTACAATTATTGCCTTATTAGCCACCAACAAGGCCAAAAACAACTTTACTCACTTTATTATTTGACAAGTTTTTGTTGTAAAAAAATATATCCAAACCAAGCTACACATACTACAAAGTACAAACATCCCTCCAATCCTCAATTCAATGCCAATAATTATAAAATTATTACTCCGTATATATATTAAGAAACCAATCCACAATTTCATATCTTTTTTATTATTATTTTAGGTAAATAACTAAAAACATCCACATCTTCAAACAACTTTCTTCTTTTGTAAAAGTAATGAGGTTTGGAATTTCAGATCTCATTCTGCTTTTCTGCATTGTTTGTTTGGAGGTTGTAGTAGTAAATACCCCTCTTTAATACACCCATCTTCATTCCCCTTCCCAAAAAAAAATACACCCATCAAAATCCCAAAACCAAAACAATATATCCGCACATATATCTCAACTCTTGAAAATTCCATATCCTTGGGAAACAAACAGGGGAGTAGACAACAAATACAGGGGAGATGAGTGGGGATTCAACCTCATTGAAACCCCTTACATTTTACCAACAATATTCATTTGTTAATAAGCTTCTCATTCTTTTTCTGCTGTTTGGTTTGACAATTCACCTCTTTAGTTCTCATTCCAATGATTACTCATCTCCAGTTTTGGATTCCCAGTATTCTTTTCCTGTTTTTCATTCTCCTGAAACTGATCTCCTTACTTTTGATAAAGGTACCATCTTTTCTTTCTTTTCCATTTCTGCTGCATGTTTATGATCTCTCATATTGTTTGGGGATTTTCTTGTTTTTTTTGGGATTTAAAATATGCTTTAATTTTATCACACATTGGGCACAATTCTATTCTATTCTATTCAATGAATAAGAATGCTTTATGGTATTTTTCTGTGAAAAACTATACTTTGAGTAATTCAACTTCCAAGTGCATGCAATTCGTACTTCAGTGAATTTATTATTGTAACAGTTTAATTGGTGGGTACAATTTGTAGAATTATACTTTTGGCAAAGATCACCCAAAAGGCCACAGTTTTTTTTATAAATGAGATGCTGGCCTCAAAAAAATTAATTTGTAAGCCAACAATGTTTACAACTTAACATATTGTTGTCAAAGATGTTTATGGTATGAGCATTAGAGTGCTTTGCTTGAACTTTATAGGCTCATTCACACCCAATTCAACCAAAACGTTTGAAGATGAAGCAAAGCCTACAAAATGTGATTTGTTTAGAGGTGAATGGATTCCAAACCCATCTGGACCAGTTTACAACAACAATAGCTGCCCTTTCATCGAGCACCATCAGAATTGTATGACTAATGGCCGCCCTGATTCAGAGTACCTGTATTGGAGGTGGAGTCCCTTGGACTGCAAGTTGGCTAAGTTTAACCCTGAGAAGTTTCTCGATTTGATGAGAGATAAGTCATGGGCGTTCATCGGCGATTCCATTTCTCGTAATCATGTCCAATCCTTTCTTTGTATCTTGTCAAAGGTACATATATATAATCATGCTTTTTATGGAAGTTTGCATGTGTAAATTGTTCCCTCTAAATCTCTATTACCCTTTTTCGGAACATTTTAATACTTGCTTCAACACGCTTTGAAAAATTCTATTTGTACAGAGGAACTAGATGTTTTGGACTTTTGGTGTGTAGGAGTATGTCTGCTCTTGCACGCGCTTATTGTTCACGTAAGTTATGCATTCTCTTGGTTCATTAAGAATTTAAGATCTTACTCATGGTCATGAAGTACTGGAACTTGGGTACTTATAGCAGTGGGGGCAGTCATTAAAAGAGAATGATGGCTAGTTTACGAGATCTGCCGTGTTAATATTAGCATCTCACTGCTACTGCCATTGGAGCATAGAAGTCTCTACTGCTATAATTACTACCTTTTTCTTGTCTTATTATGCAAGATAGGGTCCTACTTACCCTTGAACATTCATGATTCATTTTCTTCTTGGTGGGTCTTGTGAAAAGAATGTGTACGCATCGTTAAATCGTTTGTCGGTGCCAGCTGCTGGGTTTGTTGAGAAGTCATGCTGAAGGTCAAGTTGGCCCTTTCCAAAATTACAGTGAAAAAAATCCCTATTTCACAAAGCTGGTGGTGGAACTTTCTAGCTGCATTGCATTGTTGATTAGGGAATGAACCCTGGATGAAATGTATTCCAAAAGTCTTGATTTCTTCAAGTTATGATGTAACTGACCGAATTCTGGCCTTTTCCTGCAGGTGGAGCAAGCAAAGGAGATATATCACGATGAGCAATACAAGTCAAAGAGATGGGTTTTTCCCTCGTACAATCTTACAGTAGCGGTAATCTGGTCTCCGTTCCTTGTCAAAGCCGAGATTTTTGAAGATAACAATGGGTTCTCAACAGCTGAACCACAGCTCCATCTGGACAAATTGGATGAGAATTGGGCCAGCCAATACAATGCCTTCGACTATGTGATAATTGCAGGTGGAAAATGGTTCCTGAAAACAGCAATCTACTATGAAAATAACACAATTCAGGGGTGCCACTACTGCCAGGGGAAGAATTTGACAGAACTTGGGTTTGATCATGCTTATCGCAAAACACTTGAGCTAGTTCTGAACTTTGTGATGAGTTCAAGTCATAAAGCGCAAGTTTTCTTGAGAACAATTACCCCTGATCACTTTGAGAATGGAGAATGGTTTAGTGGCGGGACTTGTAATAGAACAATGCCATTCAAAGAGGGTCAGGTGAACTTAACTGACATAGATAGGATACTTCATGAGGTAGAGTTGCAGGTATTTGACAAGGCAGTTGGAGTTGGTTTTGAGAAAGGGGTATCTTTGAAGCTTCTCGACACGACACGACTCTCGCTATTGAGGCCTGACGGACATCCTGGCCCATACAGGCAGTCGCATCCATTTGCAAAGGATAAAAACGCCAAGGTCCAATATGATTGCTTGCATTGGTGTCTGCCAGGGCCAATAGACTCCTGGAATGATTTGGTCATGGAGATTCTGATGAACGTCTAAACAAAGGAATTGGAAGAGTGACTGAGTCCTTGAAAGGAAATGTTGTTGGCTAGGTCTAGTGAAGGAGTAAATCCATAGTCCTATAGTTTCTCACACATAGCTCTTCAATTATGATTCACTCGTGTAAAAAAATATTGATACTAAATTCTTTGAGTGAAATGCTCTATAGTGATTAATAGGAGAAAGTTCCTCAATGAAGATTTATATATAGCCTGCTTTACATATAAAAAGTTAAGTAAATTATTTTGATCAGTGTTGCCTTTTTTTTCAGAAAAATGTCTAAACTAAACCAAAAAAAGAAGTTCCCTCCTAATCCTCTAGCTTAGGTGCTATTTTCAGACAGCCAAGTAGGCGGTTCCAGAAGTGGCACCCGGTGGTTCTAGCACTGGTTCCAGTTCAAAACATTAGGAATCGTGTTGATCAGTTCCCGCGTTGGATCATAAAAATGTCTTTAGTTACCCGGTCTTGCCTACCCCCTGAATCCCCTAATCATATCACTAATCAACCAATAAAAATCACGACTTAGAAAAAAACTAGAGTAGTAGTACACCAATGAAAAATTCAGAGAAGTGATCAATGTAATTTAAAAATCACAACATAGACCAAAAAAATGATCGTGAAAGAAACATAACAAACCAGTCATCTTTATTGGGTTATTTGGGTTGCATCCGCAACATTCATATTATTCTTAATTACGCAAACAAAAAGCAGTCATCTTTTTTTCGATGGAAGTTGACAACTAAACTATCTATCTTTCAATACTAGAGGCAGCAATTACACAGTTGTCATTCATCAGTCGACTATGAACAAAAGCATTTTCATTGGATCAAGTTGAATAATTAAAAGCTGCTTTAAGAAAAAAAATATTATCCCTCCTTCATTCTAGGTGAATAAATGATGTTAAAACGGTATAAGTTACACCTCCTAAGGTAAAAAGATTCGGAAAAATCAATGAAAAAAAATGTTATATCAGCAAATCCCTCGACCTCATGTAGTCATACACTCATACATCCAAGCATAGGCATACGCCATATTATCCTAATTGCTGATTTCGCCATACTCCTTGTCTCCCGCTTTAGCTTCACCGTCTCACTATTTCCACCCAACTTGTCCCATCTTCAACCTTCCAAAGCCCAACTCTCCTTCCTTGACTCCCTCCTTAAGCCTATCTCCCAACTCCTTCCTCCCTCCCCTTAGCCTGACCAATATACCTCAGATGCAAGCCTAGACTCCACAATCTCCCTCACCCACTTCCACTCTCTTTCCTCCATCCATTCCGTACTAGGCTTTCTGGCCAAACAGTCGCGGGTTGTAGCGCTTGTGACTGATTTATTTGACACTGACCTCTTTGATATAGCATGGAGCTTACTATTCCTCCCTAACTGTGTTTCACATCAACAGATGTAACTTTGTTGTTTGCCTTCCATTTTGCCTAATCTAAACCAAATAGTGTCGTGTGAGCACAAGGATATGCCAGAGCCATTGGTTTTGCCAGGGTGTATGCCACTGCATGCTAAGGACTTCGTGGAGTCAGCTGCGGACCGTGAGTCATCTGATAGTTATAGGGTGGTGATACATCATATGGAGCAATATATGCAGGTTGAGAGAATCTCCGTCAATACCTTTCTTGATCTTGAGCCAGGCGCTATACTAGATTTGCAAACAGAAGACCCGAATCATCCCCTAGTTGACCCAATCGGACCAATAAGTCAATCAAGTTTGGGTCTGGTAAAGGATGGATCAGAGTGCTAGATATGGTTGGATTAATGGCCTTCTCGATCAGTTGTTTTTGGGTCATTTGGAAGCGCAGGTACTTTGTCGTATGAGCAAATTCAAGGCACCCCGTAGTGAACGGGCATAAGTTCTTGAGAGAAGATGCCCACTCCCCCTTCCACTTTGATCTTGGCTATAGGGCTTGAGAGAAGTGTGCATAAGTTCTTGTGGGATGTTACAAGCCCAAATGACAAGTGCACTTCTGGTTCGACTATCACTTCTAAGTTCTAAGTAACAACCTATTTGAGTTCCTACCTGGGAATTAAAGAAAGAATTAAGTATTTCAGCTTATTGGTCCCAGCTTGGACCCCAGAAATAGAGATATAGAGCCACAGAGCAACAGGAGGATTCTTGACTCACTGTGGATGGAACTCGATTCTTGAAAGCATGGTTGGCCACTCTATGCTGAACAAAAGATGAATGCAGTTATGTTGACTGAAGGGCTTAAAGTGACCTTGAGACCAAATACAAATGAACAAGGTCTTGTAGAATGTAGAGGCTGATGAAATTGCTAAAGTTGTAGAGGCTTTGATGGAGGGTGAAGCAGGCAAGATAGCTTACAACCAGATGAAGGAAAAAAGCGATTCAGCTAAAAGGCTACAAGTGAAACGGGGATTCCACCAAGGTGCTGGGGATTCCAGTTACTATTTGAAGGAAATGACAGGAATAGTGGATGTTAATCAGAGCCCACAAACTCTAAACGAAGTGGTGACGAATCGGAGAAGCAATAGCGGCTAATAGAGCAATAATGGGTGGGCAAACTATATCCCTCACTTCACGGTGATACCTCATTTGGAAAGTGATCATTCGCCTAAAAACTTCCTCCTCCCACCACCACTATCTTCTATGTTCTACCTCATCGTATCATCACCTATTCATCCTAATTAACAGCCTTTAAAAAAAACATGGCCAAGCAGTGTGTGTCAGCTAAAGAGCGATACAAATACAAACACTAACTTATCAGCATGGGCAATGATATTAAATAAAGTAGGAAATAAAATTCATCAATCTTCATATATTTCATACTATCACTCTACCAGAACCTGTATTCAGAATAATACAGAACCTTCCAGTCTCCCAGCTGTATTACATATGAAGCACGGGTACTTCATTTAATAATAATTAGGCAATACAAGTCAATTGAAGCCCAAATCAGAAAAGCAAAGCTTAATGAACATAAAGCCACTAATTTCAATCAGTCTAAACTTACATGATAAGGACAAACTGTCAGCACGCAACATATGAAAGAGATCTAGTGCGATGGAGAAGACTCGTTCTGTTTCTTTGGCACTGGCTTCTGAAAAAGATCCTGTATTGATTCACAAATAGGAAATTAATCAACTCCATGAAAACATGAATCATGAATATAATAATAATAAAGTGGAAGGAGGAGTAGGAAGAGGAATGACGGACGTGGACGAACAGATTGCCGATTACAGCGGCCCCGATGACGCCACTGGTCACCACTGCAGTGCTAGTCAGCAGACTCCACTTTCGGTAAATCATGTTGTCTCAATCGGAAAGCCCCAAATGGGAAAGCAAAGATGGAGTTCCGATATTAAGTTTGAGTCTCTTAGGAATGTTTACTAAGAACTGTGCATTGTGTTGGGTTAGGGCTATGATGGGTCACAAAAAAAATGGGTCGGGATGGGTCGAGACAAAGAAGATACAAAATGGGTCGGGTCGGGCCGAGTCAAAGGAGATATATAACGCGTCGAGTCGGGTCAAGCCATCAAAAGAGAGTATAGATTTTATCTATAGAGGGGATAGTTTACGTGTATCACCTCCAATCTTTGTTAGTGAATCATCGACAAGTAAGTGAAAATAATTCGTTACGTGATAGTGTTCAAAAGTCTTGGAAACTATAGACCCATTATTGACCTGACTTGACCCATTAAGAATCCAATAAAACATGACTCTTTAAGAGACCGACCCATTAAACACATTATTGATTAGACCCTTTTACAAACGAGTCGGTCAAGGGCCCTTAACAGGCCCTCACCCATTTGAACAGGTCTACTACGCAACTATGCAAGGGAACGAATCTCATTCACCACCAACTTTTTCCAAAATTACGTTGTTGGGCTGTAGTTTTGTCACTCGATTTGGCCCACATACTCCTTTCAAGGCCTAGTACTAGACTGCATGCTGTTTTTCCAAGTTAAACAAGGGACTTGTTATTTACAGACTTATTATTTACCCCACGAATTATGCCACTCACCTTATAAAAAAGAATTTACCTGAGAATTGGACGTCAGTGACTTGTCGGCCATTTTGAAAAGAGGTGGTGGCGGCAACGGCCGATGCATTGTGGTGTAGTCGTAGGTGGTTCGGGTGCAGTAGTCCTGTGGTGGAAATGTGATGGATTATAGGGAAGATGAAAAAGTGGAAAAGGTAGGTGAATGTAATTTGGTGGAAATAGAGGGGTAAAACAGTGATTTATAGGGATTGTTTGAATGATTTTCGGGTGGTAGATAGATAGCACTCTACTAAAAAAATGTGGCAAACTTATGTTTTTTTAATATTATAGAAAAAGTACATCAAAGGAAACAACCAATCTAAAATCTAATTCTAGTATTAGATGTTCCCTTTGTATATGTATACGGAAACTGTGTAATCTTGTTTTTGTCACTAATGCTAGAAATAAGAGGTGCCATTGCTATTGGGACATATTAACTAGTAAAACATTGATAAATGATTGCCAAAAAAAATGTGATATATGATCTCATATTCTTACATGTCTTTTTTGTGCAAACTGACATGTGAAATTACTATTTTTTTTTTCATTTTCTTTTTATCAAGAATATGTTAGATTCTTGTAAATCTATGGCTTCCTAGCTCACTTCCTATTGCATAAGTCGTCCCAGTCTCTCAAGATCTTGGTCTCTCATTAATGAAGACAAGGTTGATGTTTATCCACTAACATCAATTCTTCAATTATTACATTTTTTTTTTTGGTTGATGATATATATTCTAGGAACAATTTTATTAGAAGCGGGTAGTATTCAAGAATCCGTCCCATAAAATTAGTCCAATAATATACTTCATTTACTTTGAAAATATATAAGCATGCATAAAATACGCACATATTGAGGATGTACCACTCATCTGTCAACATACATCAAACAAAAAAAAATAAAATCAAAGACATAAATTATATTTGAAGAATTCTACACTCTGACAGCAAAACCCAGAGGCCAAAATCTCATTGTTTACTCTGCAATGATCCTTGATTCTAGTTAATCAATCAATAATACTATTACTTTAATTTGGTTGACTTTGCAAAAACACAAGATCAAGTGCAAGTTGGCATGAAATACAACATAAATCCTAGAGTTTAGCTCTCAAATTGAATCTCCTAACCCTGTAAATCCTTAACTCACAAGACATTGCACTTAGCTTCCATCAAATCTAATCAATAAACACAAAGATGGAACAAGAAGAAGCGGCACAAGTAGCCATGATCTCAAGTCCAGGAATGGGGCACCTCATTTCATTCATAGAGTTGGCTAAGCTCCTGATTTCCCGTTTCAACTTCTCCGTTACTCTTCTACTTCCATCTAGGAGCGGTGATCAACCTACAGAAGCTCAAACTTCAATGCTTTCTGCCCTCCCAAATGCTATCTCCTACGTCTACCTCCCTCCTGTTGACCTCTCTCATATACCCACCAATGACCTCGACATCATCATCTCCCTCGTTATGGTCCACTCGGTCCCGTCCATACGGGATTCTCTTTCCTCCCTACCCCGCCTTGTCTCCGTCATCACCGACCTCTTTGGTACCCCGGTATATGACGTTGCTAGGGAGCTAGGCGTTCTACCTTACTTGTATTTCACTACTAATGCTATGTATTTGCTTTTCCTTCTCAACTTGCCTAGGTTGCATGAAACGGTGTCGTGTGAGTTTCGTGAAATGACCGACCCGGTTGTCTTGCCCGGTTGTGTCCCGGTCCATGGTAAGGATTTTGAGGATGCCCTACAAGACCGCAAGAGTGAAGCCTATTCTTGGATTTTTTACCATCTAAAGAGGTATAGGCTGGTGGAGGGGATTTTAATTAACACTTTTTTGGATCTCGAGCCAGGGGCTATTCAGGCTTTGCAATCCGGGGATCCGATTGTACCCCCGGCTCACGCTATTGGCCCGATAGTGAGATCGGTTACTGGAACTGAGGAGGGTGGATGGGATTGTTTAAAATGGTTGGACGAGCAACCATCCGGGTCGGTGTTGTTTGTGTCATTTGGGAGTGGAGGGACTTTGTCTTGTGATCAACTCCAAGAATTAGCAAATGGGCTGGAGAAGAGTGAAGTGAGGTTTCTGTGGGTGGTTAAAGGCCCAAACGAAGAATCGTCTTTTGGGTCATACTACAAGGACCGTGATCCAGATGAGCCTTTCAGTTTCTTGCCCAAAGGATTCGTTGAAAGGAATAAGGACCGTGGGCATCTAGTTCCGTCCTGGGCCCCACAAATGGAGGTCCTAAGACACAAGTCAACAGGTGGGTTTCTGAGTCATTGCGGGTGGAATTCGATCATGGAGAGCATAGCCCATGGCGTGCCATTAATAGCATGGCCCCTCTACGCGGAGCAAAAATTGAATGCAACAATGGTAGAGGAAGGATTGAAGGTGGCGTTAAGGCCCGAGACCAACGAGCACGGCATTGTTGAAGCGGAACACGTTGTTGAAGTTGTGAAAGAGTTGATGTCAGGAGCCAATGGGAGGAGAATTCGTGACGAAATGGCCAAACTAAGTGATTGTGCTAAAAGAGCGATCGCTGATTCTGGAGATTCCTCAATAGCACTGAATGAAGTTGCTTCTAAATGGTTGTCGAGCAAAGGTCAGGTCCGCTCCGCGTATGCAATGCATTAGTATGATCTTTTGGCTACGTACGGTTGTTTCATACATACCCATGGATGATGGATACATTGATGTATCTTCATATATTGGAATTAACTCCTTTAAACTTTCAAGGCTTGTGTACGTTCCAGCGTTTACTTCATTATTGTTGTTGTGCCATATATGCGGTTCATGCCCAACAAATTAAGTTGATGTACTACTACATTAACTATTTTGTTGAGATTTATTTAATCAAATATTTTGTCCCTAGTCCTTAGCAATTACTTCTTTTTCTCATTTTGTCATTTCACTCTGCACTTACGTTAATCATCACCATCATAGCAACCACCGCAAAATCTGATGAAGTCTATGGATTTATTTGTCAACATACTAGAGATGCATATGATAGGGGCTTTTCACAGACTCCATATAAAAATTCACTATTCCGTACCCTATGAACATACATCAAAGGCCGAACTCTTTTATTTTTTTAACCTTTTTTTTTTTAAAAAATTTTGAAATATAACCCCCGCAAATAAAGTCGTTGTCATAAGCAACGACTTTTATGTGAAAGTTGTTGTCCAATTATTAATATTTTGTTAAATGAAAATAACTTTTTAAAAAAATTTAATATTTTTTTCTTAAAAGTCGTTGTAGTCACTGTCAAGGACAGTGTATTTCAATAAAAAAAATTAAAATTTTTTATTAAAAAATAATTTTTATATATTTTTAATAAAAAATTAAAAATAATTAATTTTTTTGAAAGTCGGTGTAAAGAACAGTGACTACAACGAATTTCAAGAAAAAAAAAACTATTTTTTTTAATGAAAAAACTTTTTTTTAAAATAAAAAAAAAACTCAAAGTCGCCCGAATCTAATCCTAAGGTCATATTAGGACAGCAACTACAACGAATTTCAAGAAAAAAAAATTTAATTTTTTTTAATAAAAAAAACTCAAAGTCGCTGTCTACAACGACTTTATACCGAACCTAATTTCAGGGTCATATTTTGATATATTTTAGTGTGGGGTTATATTTTGAGTTTTTTTAAATAAAGTTTAAAAAAAAATTCTCCCTTTTGCGATATGATAGATTCATAGGTAAAGTTATGGACTGCTATGTGAGATAAGGATATACTTTGTATCAAATACTAATCCAATCTGTGGAAAATCTTATATTGCTAAGACAACTAATATGCTCAAAGCTTTCAAATTTTTATTTTCACTTTCTTACAATTGTCTCTATGTCATTTGCTCTTACACAGATGTCATTTTTTCTGCTAGCTTAGCAATTGAATCATTTCCTTTGACCTTAATCCATTACAATATGTCAATATATCATACGGCGTAATTTACTAAGCTTTTCTTTTCAATGCTCTTTGTTGATGAACAGGCCTTATAGCAGAGTGAACAAGAACTTTCTATATGGCAAGACCTCTCGAGTCTTGATTATTCATATGCCTTGCCGTTAGTGGAACAAACCTTAAATTGCCTATTTCTTTGGCAAGAAAAGCTTGTTTGGAGTAGACCTTTTCAAATGGGAGGAGCCCCATTAAAGGTACTTGATTGGCCTGTTTGTAAAAGGGTTAATCAATAATGGACCTAATGAGTCGGTCTCTTAAAGGGTCATGTTTTATTGGGTCAAGTTGGGTCAATAATTTTCAAGACTTTTAAACACTATCAAATAATGAATTATTTTCACTTATTTGCCGATAGTTCACTACCAAATTAAACATTGGAGGTCATACATGTAAACTATCACCCTATATAGATAAAAACTACTCTCTTTGGACAGTCTGACCTGACTCGACTCGGATTGTTATGTATCTCTTTTGGCCTGACCCAGCCTGTGTTTGCATGTAACTCAACCCGACTCTAACACGACCCAAAGCACAGGTCTACTTTGGAGGACTAATGATCTATAGCAAAAAGTATGACCTTCATAACCGTCGTAAAATCTTTTCTTGTGTATGGTAGAGGCCCTTGTTATAGGTAACATTGGAGGCGCCTATGAAAGGCACTCCTACCATGGTTGATGCATCTTCTCCATACATCTCATGTTTGCTGACCTTTAATGATTTATGTATGATAAGAAGTATTGCCAATTTAAGAGAAACACAAACCTTTTTATTTACTTATTATGACATGATAGCTAGAGGTGGCCACTGGGCCGGACTTAGCACCAATTCGCCCGGGTTTTGGTTTTGGCCCCTCTAGCCAGGCTCACTAAAGACCCGTTTCGAATTCGGTTTGGCCCGCCAGCAAGGTGGGATGAATACGAATCTGATTTCCAAATCCTGACCCTATTCGATTCGAACCACAAAAAAAAAATCGATTCAACCCCAAACCAGTTTGGCCCGTCCCACTGAACCGGTTCGATTCGACCCGGTGAACCGGCCCGACCATATTTGATCCGCCTAAATATTTTAATTTTGTAAATTTTAGTTTTTTAAATGTAGTTTAGTTTATATAATTGTTAATTTAGTTGAATATATATTAATTTATAGAAATGTTAGATGATTTGCATATGGTTTAATTTATATGAATGTTAGTTTATTTGAATATACTTTAGTTTAATTCTTATGAGTCAATAAATGTTAGTTTAGTTGAATACAGTTTTAGTTTATATGAATCAATGAATGTTAATATAGTTAAATTTAGTTTAGTTTATATGACTCAATGAATATTAGTTACTTATATCAATGCTAGTTTAATTGAGTATAATATAGTTTATATGAATGTTAGTTTAGTTGAATATAATTTAGTTTCTATGAATCAATGAATGTTAGTTTATTTGAATTGTATATAGTTTAGTTTATATGAATCAATAAATGTTAGTTTAGTTGAATATAGTTTAGTTTATATGAATCAATGAATGTTAATTTAGTTGAATTGTATATAGTTTAGTTTATACGAATCAATGAATGTTAGTTTTGTTAAATATAATTTAGTTTATATGAATCAGTGAATATTATTTTAGTTTATAGAAATGTTAGTTTAGTTTATATGAATATTAGTTTAGTTGAACATAATTTAGTTTATATGAACGTTAGTTTAGTTGAATATAGTTTAATTTAGATGAATCAATGAATCTTAGTTTAGTTTATATGAATGTTAGTTTAGTTGAACATAGTTTGGTTTAAAAAATTTGATTAATGTTAGTTTAGTTGAATATAGTTTAGTTTATTCATTACATGAATCAATAAATGTTAGTTTAGTTGAATATGGTTTAGTTTATATGAATAACGTAAGTTAAGTTTATATGAATCAATGAATGTAAGTTTAGTTGAATATAATTTAGTTTGTATGAATCGAATATAATTATGTATTTTTGTGATTATATGCAATATATGTAATTTATGTAAATAGAAAATGAAAAATAAAAAATATCGACAAAAGAAATGAAAAATGAATGTGATTAGTCAAATATAAAAGTTTACAACGAATGTCATTACGTGACTTGTGAATATAACCGTTTAATTACTTTTGAAACAATTCATTTCTTCTAATTTCTATATGTCATTATGTGAAATTCGGTTCGATTAGATTCGATTCAATTCGATACGGGGAATTCGATTCGTGATTCAGTTCGATTCTATATGAATCCAAAAATCCAACCTCAGCCCCAGCCTGACCTGCCCCGAGGACAAGTCCGGTCCCGGCCCCCATTCCCCCATCCCAGCATGGTGGCTAGCCCGACCTAGCCCACCCGGACTAGCCCGTGGCCACTACTAAGAATAGCTTACGAAAAGTAAAAGTTAAGGTATTTAACATAATGATACATAAAGGCAAAAAAATTTTGAGGAAGAAAAGTATTGTAAGAAACTTATGGAGAGAAATTGACACCATGTACAATAGTTTTTATGTGAGGAGTATTGAATCTTTGACAAAAATATTTTTTTTTGTTATCAAATATAAGAAATAACAAAAGAAAGAAAATTATCCAAGGTAGATATGCCAATTATGATTTCCAATTTTTGAAAACAAACTTACATGGGACAACTCTTTCTTAAGCACAAATGGAATGTGGAGTAAACTTCAACACAAATTTGCTATCATTATTTTCTCAACATCTAACAAAGTAATTAAAAAAGAAATCATTAAACTAAAAATTTACTATGGACTTAGAATTCTAAGAAAACCTACAAATTAATGTTGAAGAAATATTATTTATCTATCAGAAAGATAATGAACGGTTTTTAAAATTTGAGTGAAAGAATAATGTAAACCTATATTTTTCTTTGCTAGACAGTGAGAAATAAGGGGTTTATTTTCTTTATTTATTATTTACAAGTAGATTATTAGGAGCGGTTGAGTATAACTTATTTCTATTTATAAAATACATTTATATATATATATATATATATTAATGAGGAAAATAGTTATTTTATGTCAAAATTATGGAAAATATCTAAATATTGAGAGTGATATTTTAGTAATTGGATAAAAATATATATCTTGTATAGGTTCATTCAATTCTTGAAGTATAATAAAAAACTCATTCCTCAATTCGTATTTTTAATTTATATGTTTAAATGGTCAACTATATCAAGAAGTGACCCATAGTAAGAATTTGTATTTTGTAGTACACACGGAATGTACGTGTAGATATCAAATTATTTACAAATTATTTACCGTAAATTCATCATCATAGTGCACTGTCAAGTACTCCGTACACAAACTATAAAGCTGCCCTAAATTCTAGAATCCCTGAAATTAACGAGTAAAGATCTCGCGTCATTAGGGGATCATCACCACGTCACCTCTTCACCATATCATTGTCCACTTTGCAGATGATCTGAATTAAAAAGATCCAAAGTTGTTGGACTTTATGGATTAAGGAAACATTATAGACCGTTTCCTTTTGTTTGAAACATTTACCTTTTGTATGGTTTTTTTTAAAGCATATATTTTAACTATAATATATATAAAATTCATATTATATAGAAATATTAAATTTATATATTAAAAAATTATACTTTAATATATATATATATATATATCTGGGGGGATCAGGTATGAACCTTGTATTATATAAGAACTCTTTCTATACAAGAACTCATCTACAACCGTTAACAATTCAATGTTTTAATGCGCTTCAACATTTTATGGCAAAATGTAAATATTTAATGGCGCGTAATATTTAATTAGCAGCATTTTATTAATGACAATATTTAATTAGAAATATTTAAATGACATGCTTCACAAATGTATTTAATGACAATATTTACTTAGCCTTAATTATTTGATTATAAAATTTGGTAATTTATAACAAAATTTCTGATCGTGTTCAAGTGTTCTAAAATGTAGTTCTACACTGTTCCAAAATTTTTGTTATGTTATTCTAAACTTTTGTTCTACTTTTCTGAATTTTATCTTTACTGATCCAAGTTTGAGTTATATTATTCTAACGTTTAATTCATAATATTGTAAAGTCTATACTATTATTCTAGGGTTTAATAATGATGTTCAAAAGTTGAATACTATTGTTTTAAATCATAACACATATGTTTTAAATGTTTATTCTATTGTTCTAAAGTATACTGATGCTCTAAAGTTTAATATTGGTGTTCTAAAGCTTAATACATATGTTCTAAATGTTTATTATATTGTTCTAAGGTCTAATATTGATGTTCTAAAGTTGAGTATTGATATTCTAAATCTTAACACATATGTTATAAATGCTTATTTTTATTGTTCTAAGGTCTAATACTGATATTCTAAAGTTTAATATTGGTGTTCGAATTACTATTGAAAAAATAATGAAAATCGAATATAAAGTAATGGAAACAATTTGAAAACTATTAAAAAATTGTGCAAGTTGACATTATAAAGCTGATTCATTGAGAATATAAATAACATTTTGGAAACTACCCAATAATCATGGGGTGCGATTTTTTATCCACTGTCAATTAATTTCAAATTTTTTCTATATTTATAACTTTTCCATTAATGAAAAATTAATCATGAGTTATTACCTGATCTCAGTTATATATATATAAGTTTTTCACTGTTCAAGTGGAATGTTTTAAATAGAACAAACTAAAGGGAACAAAGAAAGTAATAAAAATAAGTTAAATTTAGTAAAATTAAGATAAATTAATATAGTAAAGTATAAGGATGGGAGAACATTAAATTTAGTAAAATTAAAATAATTACAGATTAAACAAAATGACAAAAACGAACATTAACTTGAGTTCGCTGTTATATAATGTGGATGTAGCCAATGTAGGCACGCACATCACATTTCTACTAACAGAGAATGCAAACAATATGGGAGATAGCTGGATGCATCATGCATACTCTAGTCTATAAAAGCTCACGTTTTATTGACGTCAACCTCACGTATACAAGAATATACTTGTGTCGCTGCCTCCGTCTACTTGTCCAAGGAAGTTCGTTCCGCACACCCTAATACCCTATATATTAATATATTATTGCCTCCTCAATGACGTCACACAGCCGTCTAATTACATTGGACAACCGTTGAAGTGAAATATAATATAAGGAAAATTAAACTACTCCGTATTTATTTATTGATCGTATCAACGTCTTATTCTTATTCAATTAATGTTTTGAAAAATATTATCTAAGATGTGTTTATATAGTTAATTGTGATAAGTTATCATTAAGGTGGATAGGTATAGCTTTTATAACTAGGAGTATTTCTATATCTATGTACTTCATGAGAAATATTCAACCTTTGCAAATTAGGAAGTAATCCATCCATTTTTATTTATTTATTATATTTGACTTTTTATGGTGTCTAATACGTAACTTTAAACTTTTTTTTCTTCTTTCTATATTCGTAAAACAAAAAATTATGAAAATATGATATTGTAAAGATTTATATCGAGTTGCATTTAACAAAACCTCGATTTGATGTATCATTTGCTAAAATATAACTAAAACTTATGGTAAAAGTTTTTAAACTTTAACTTCAAAAATAAGAGGTAGCAAACAAATAAGAATGGCGGGAGAAAATATATTAGCTAATTGCATTACGTGCTTTGATTTGTATCAATTATTTCATTCTCCTTAAACCGTACGTTTCCTAAATTATATTCTCTCATATTGCATTATTATTTATTTCTCCATTTTATAAATTGTAGAATATTTTTTCTGAAAAAAGTACCTTACTACAAACATGGTGTACAATAGCAAGTGAAATCCAACGTCTAACATTAACATACGAAGCAAGTGCATTAAATATTTGAGTTTCTTAGAAAATTTCTTAAACATAGCCTCACATATAAATTCCTTAACAATTCATTATAATTCAAAATTGTAACTTGTTTGTATCCAGTCCTCAATAATCCAAAGAGAGTCAATATTGGACAGGTTCACAAAATAGTCCACATACATATATGCCTATGCCCCCCTTTGTTTTTTTTATTTATTTATTTTTTTTTGTTCCTATTCTCGTAATCTCGTTGCATTTGCTTGACGAGTCTTCATAGCTCATACAATTATATATTCACTTAGCACATTTCATTTTTATTTTTTTGGGTGCAAATATTTATTAATTTAATTCGTATACCAAATGGCAAATGCCAGGGGAATGAATAATATGCCTTCCAAATTCCACTACTTTCCTAACACCCCCCCACGCACACACCCAGACTTACAATTATTTGCAACAACTTTATTTTTTTTTTTATAAAAAAACGTAGCTTTGTTTTCTATAAATAGCACACTCATAAATCAAAATGTTTATCTCTTCCAACAACAAATAAAATTCACAAAAACTTTATCCACTCTCCAAAGCACCACTACAAATACGTAGCCTTGGTCCTCTGTCTTGCTTCCTTAAAACAAGATTGAAATTGTGGCACCAGCATCGGACATGGATCCTCAAAATACTCCTCACGTTGTGATCGTTCCAACTCCTGGCATGGGACACCTTATCCCCCTCGCGGAGCTTGCGAAGAGAATCCTCCAAATTACTACCTACCAATTATCCTTCGTCATCCCCACTGAAGGCCCGCCATCACGGGCTCAGAAGGCCGTTTTGGCTGCCCTTCCCGAGGGCCGTACCTCCTCCACCTTCCTCCCTCCTGTCGATCTTCACGATGTGCCAGCCGACGCCAAGATTGAGACTAGGATTAGTCTCACTTTTGTGCGATCCCTCCCCGCCATCCGGTCCTACCTAAGAGACCTCCAGGAGTCCCGCCACCACCTCACCGCCCTCGTCGTTGACCTCTTTGGAACGGACGCCTTCGACGTTGCCCGTGAATTTGGGATGAAACCCTATCTGTTCTACCCTACGACAGCTATGTGTCTTACGTTGTTCTTTCATCTTCCACAGCTTGACGCACAAGTTTCCTGTGAGTTTAAGGACATGCCGGAACCGGTGGAATTACCCGGGTGTACTCCTCTTCATGGGAAAGACTTTCTAGAGCCGGTTCAGGATAGAAAAGATGAAGCTTACAAATGGACGCTCCATCATGTTAAGAGGTACAGTTTAGCCGAGGGTATCTTGGTAAATTCTTCAAGCGAGTTGGAGGAGAGGACTTTCAAATGCCTGCAAAATCCTGAGCAGGGGAGGCCCTCGGTTTACCCGGTTGGGCCTCTGGTTCAGACCGGGTCAGGTGATGTGAAGGTTGATGGGTGTGAGTCCTTGAAGTGGTTGGATGCACAGCCACGTGGCTCGGTTTTGTTTGTCTCGTTTGGTAGTGGTGGGACCCTGTCGTGTAAACAAATAACAGAGTTGGCTCATGGTTTGGAGATGAGCGAGCAGAGGTTTTTGTGGGTCGTGAGGAGTCCCAATGACGAGACCATTAACGCAACGTACTTCAGTGTGGAAGGCGATCAAAGGAACCCGCTAGATTTTCTACCCAAGGGGTTTCTGGATAGGACTAAAGAGCGTGGACTAGTAATCCCGACATGGGCCCCACAAGTTAAGGTTCTTAGCCACCCTGCAACCGGAGGGTTTTTGACTCACTGCGGTTGGAATTCGATATTAGAGAGTGTGATGCATGGGGTGCCACTCATTGCGTGGCCACTCTATGCCGAGCAAAAGATGAATGCGGTGATGCTAACTCAGGGCATGAAGGTTGCGCTAAGGCCTAGAGCCGAAGACAATGGACTGATTGGTCGCGGTGAGATTGCTATGGTTGTGAAGGGTCTGATGGAAGGTGAAGAAGGGAAGGTGATCCGAAATCGGATGAATGACTTGAAGGAAGCAGCCAATAGAGCTGTTGGAGAAAATGGTTCTTCTACAAAGGCACTTTCACAAGTGATTCAAAAGTGGAAATCTCACTGATCCAATTCTACCCCCATAATGCTGCCATAAACAATGCTAATAGCTCCATCCATTGCTTTAGTAGTGCGTCTCAATGTACAAACTTTTTACCTCCTTTATCTGTTCAGCTTTGTGCGATATCCCGACTTTATTGCTTATCCTTTTTAATGCAAATAGTAGTTCATCAGTCATAGTCTCAGTGTGTAACTAGACATGATTCTATACAAAATATATATATAGATATTTTTTTTGAAAACTTTTCTCTACAATCATGCATATGCAAACTGGAATTGTATCCCAGTGACTATCTTTTTCTATTTGGATCAACCAACTTTAAAAGTTTAATGGTAAGTAGGGTAGTGGTTGCGACTTGGATGCATCATACAGACAGGCAACTGATGACGTGATGAGGAGCCAGTTGTTCAATTAATAGAGGTAATGGACCATTGGGCACATAACCAGGAATTTTTGCTCAGCAGTAGAAATTTTAAGGTCTGACTAATTTCGGGTAGATGGTTGATGATGGTTTTTGACTCAGAAAGAGTTGGAAACTTATTGGGAGTTCACCCATCAAACCATCCTATTACATAATTACATATATTTGTGTGGTATAGTGACTCACGATTAGTGATATCTTTAATGATCGTGGTTGTTAATATGTTAGTATACAAATTTTGATATATCTTTCGTCAAGCCTGTTTTTCAATTTTCACCACCCAAATTAAGCCTGTATGGAATGATGCTCTTTTATTTTCTTTCCATACTTTTTGGGTAGGATGGATGCGACTAGAATGTGTTAAACTGTTATTTGCCTAAAGTAACTATATAGAAAACCCATCCAAGCTTCTCTCTCTGTTTTTTTTTTGGTCGCTGAGGCCAAGCTTGGGTTTGTGTGTGAAGGTTCGCCATTCTTAGAAATTAGAGAGATGAATTCAAATGAGATAAACAGGGGAGGGGAAAAGGGTGGTGCTAGTTTGATTAAGTTGCTGGTAAAATGGGTGCTGTATTTGGCAGACGATGGTATCGAACAAGTAGATGAATGAGCAGTCCCCCAATGGGAGCTCGATAATACTGATGTCTACTTTTCATTCTGGCTTATCTGGTTTGTCGGTCCAATTATTACTTAACTCTCGTTTTCATTTTATCAAAATGTTAGTTTAACCTTTCAAGAGCATTATTGCCTAGTTATATTGTTTATTAGGTTTTGTAGATAACGATTAGTTGCCTCTTATTTTTAATCCCTAATTTTTTCTAATTCTTAGTTTTTAGTTTTTTATATCAGATTTTGGACTATTTATTTCATATTATATTCCCTATGATTATGTTTGCTATCCACGTTCTTTCTCCCACCAACAATATAAAATGCCTTCTTATCAACATAATTACTCAATGGCTTATCTACGT
This sequence comes from Dysphania ambrosioides, assembly GCA_026401315.1. Taxonomy (NCBI): domain Eukaryota; kingdom Viridiplantae; phylum Streptophyta; class Magnoliopsida; order Caryophyllales; family Amaranthaceae; genus Dysphania; species Dysphania ambrosioides. The sequence continues at coordinate 32,864,530 of CM048657.1, read as the reverse complement.
ACTACCAAATTCTCATATTGCTTCTCTATGTAAGATGATCATCAATTGATTGATATAACTCATCACCTAAAATTAGGGCAATAATTGCATATTTATCAATGGAGTCCTATTTAGCTTTTTAAAATTAGACTCTCTATTCAATAAAGTACAAGTATTCAAATTAATGCTCCAACTGCATTTTTGTATTAGTATACAAAACTAATATAAATATATCCGTCGAACACCACTCATGTCCAAAACTGACTCTATTACCACCCACGATACCAATTCTTGGTCTTTTGTTTTACATTTTTTAGTATTGTCGACTTGTCGGATTGGGGCCTTTTGCAAACGTAGAGCATTCACAAGATTACAACCACAAGAGAAGACTTTAAAAATGCATGATTGGCTGCGTAGGCTGCATTATTTGAACCTTAATTTAGGCATGTGTTTTATAATGCTCTGTAATAATTTTTATAGGCCGATAAATGTGAGCTCTTATCTACTTATCTAAAGTATATTAAAGTATCTTAATTTGTTCAAAAACATTTTGAGATAATGTTACTTCCTCCCTCTATTCAGTTTTATCCGATACTCCAGTAAAAAAAAAAATTAAAGTTTTATCGGCATCATTATTCTTTAGTTCGTATTAGTTGTTTCTTTAGTGTGTCAATGCACTTTTTATCTTTCTATTCCAAGTTTTCACTCCATTAATTTTGACTTACACCAAACTTTGCTAGAATTTCAAGGCATTCTCTCCATTAGAAATAAATTGTTAATATAAAAGTAATGTAATTAATGGAAGGGGAAAATTTTAGTTTTTCATCTCATAAATTTAAATACTTGTAGGAGAAGAGACAGGTGGCTAAATTTGAACAGTCAAATTGAATTACGATAAAATTATCTTTGAAAATCATATCAAGAATAATATGCACCAAATTGAACATTATCAAGAATAATGGGGCAAGGTACTGATAGTAGGATATTATAATTAATACTACTGCTCCGTATTTCATATATATATATATATATATATATATATATATATATATATATATATATATATATATATATATATATATATCATTTGTCACAACTCATTAAATTAACTCATCATTGAGTCGTAAGTACGTATTGACAAGGTGACTGACTAGCGAGTCACACGAACTTATAGACGAAGAACACAATGTGATACACATGTCATAATTTCCTAACACGGTAAAAATCATGTAGAGATCTCAAGTGAAAAAGTAATCCGGCAAAGTATGAGTGTATAACAGTAAGCGTAAGCCTAAGGTGCGTAAAATCAATGATCCATCTTTTACGAAAATTGATAAGTGGGCGGGCCACTCCGTAGTTGTGCGTATTAGAGTATGGAATTATTTGGGCCTTACTTGCTGAAGTTGTAGGCGCTAATACCATGCCTTTTGGAGTAATCAGTGCTACCTTTTATTTTTCTCAAGTGATTTTTGATGAAAGGGTAATCATATTATAGTTCTGGCTAGTTTGTGTCGCACCACACTATCATTCTATGGTGGAGTTAGTTTTACACAAATATGCCTAATAATACCTCAAAAGATTACTACCAAATGTTGTGCGACTAAATTCAACTGAACCATTATTAGTTAAGGACATTTACCTACCATCTATGCCACCTTATGCCAATAAATAATGCCACAAGAAATTAATATAAATCAAATGCAAGTAACAAAAAAGACTGCTCCATCAAATAGACTAAACAAAGCAATCCAAAATGTGGAATATAATAAACTTGGTGAGTGTAACATTTCATTTTCAGACCAATAACCATGATCAATCTAAGCAACCCGATGTTAGCCTCTAAAGAAGTTCTCTTCTATAACAATGGCAAGTTAGAAAAACTCAATCATCAACTAAGTTAAACTATAATGACATCAAAACTTTATCGATGTCTTCTCCAATGAAATCAATATGCTTGCACCTCATTAATTAAATGTTGAGAATATCAAAGGATTCTTCATAACAAGGATTTTACAGAGGTGGCAATAATAGCTGATTACAGTGAAACTCTAGGCCAGTACGTACATTATTCGTACACCAATTCAATTTCTATCTTTAAGTATGTGGTAGCGTTAGGCTAGAAAGCTACTCACGTAAGGCTCTACAGAAAGTCTGAGTTCTACGAATAATTTTTAGTACGTATTGCAAGATTTGTGTTACGGGAGGTGCAGGATTTATTGGATCATCTCTCATCAAAACGCTGTTGTTTACAACGTTCATGCTTCATTAACAAACTTAGGTCAGTCCGTCAGTGCATTTTATTCATCTCTGTTTCATTATTTCCTCCAAATTCTCATTACGCTAAGCATACTGATTCCAATATTTTATTGTTGCTTTGGGAAACTTTATATGATACTGTTGCATTTTTTTTTTTTTTTGATAAATTTATGTTGGCTGCTATATCTCAAATTAGTTCTAAATACAAATTAAAATCACTTAACTTGATAGTGAAATCAACCCCCATTAACTTGTCAAGTTGCGAATTTAATGAGTGTAGGAATTTGAGTTAGCTAAGAACTCTAATACTTGGAGTAGGATAATATTAGAGCAAAGAGAAGTATATTAGGAGTCTAAGTCGGTTAAGAACTAAGTAGTATAAATACAAGATTGTAAACAACTGAAAAAATACTGAAAAAACAAACCAAGAAATTCTCTTCTCCAATATCTGATTCTTTCTCATACAAACTCAACCATAATCAACCAAATTCATACTCAACCGTTTCTTCTATGAGGGTGTCCAATAATCAATCTACTTCTATAATTTTTTGTTTATTTGTGTATTGATCTTCACATCATATGCAACTAAATACGATTAGGATTTTCTTGTGAATTAAGTTCCGATGTTGACGTTTCCTAATTTGATTTCTATAGTCACCTTTATTTAGTTTAGTGAATTTGTTTGGTTAATTATGTAGGTGCAAGTATAATTAAGGCATGAAGAAAATATTAGATGATTGTGAGAAATGCGCAAGGAGGGTTTGATGAATAATGATAGATGTTGTCAACGTATCATCGGTGGATTTATGTTGAATGGGACTATGGGCGTACGTAGTGTAGCAGAAGCCCACTTCCAACCCTAAAACATCCGTCAAAATCTCGTTGCTAAATCTTAATATTGCATGGTATAATGTTTGATCATCGATCAGACGATCACTAAGCAATCTTTCTTTCAAACTGAATGGAGAAGTGGTACATTTTGAAATCTTAGGGAGAGTTTTATTCAATTAATCAGCTTTAAATTCTGATACAATCCTCTAAACCTCAAAATTAAACCTTGTATTACTATTATACAAGAGAAGATTTCTTCTAGTCTATGCTATAACACCTCAACAATTTTCACAATGCATGCAATCTGAATTACATTTAGGGTTTCGAGTTTCTAGAGGTGGAATAATAAAATAATAGCTAGCTATATAGTCTCTTAAGAAACAAAAAAAAAAAAAAAAAAAAAAAAAAAAACACTCGTGTGTCGTGTCCTAAACCAATGCACAAGCGCACAGTCGATTCTTCTTCTTCGTTGTTGTCATTTGGAGGGAGGGGTGGTGTTGTTCCCAATTCATCACTGAGCGAACTTACTATCAAACTGGTGAGTGCTGAATAGGATTGAAAGGACAAAAAGGTTCAAAGCTCAAAAGAAAAATCGTCCCCAAAATCAAGCAACTGATAAATAGGGAATTCAAAGTCTTCGACCATAGCGTTCACGGGTGAATTTGTGTCCGAGTTTGGACCTGAAATCGCTTCATTCATATCGGTTTCCGAGGTCAATATGGTAAGTCCAGTGTGGGCCTCGGTAGCGTGGCACGGAGATAATGGAAGGTAGTTGGACTCCGAGGTTGTTGGTGAGCCAAAACTAGGGCAGAAGCTCAACATGAAGTTCTCGATGGGATCAGGATGTACATGGGTTGAGCTGAATGAGAAGGAGCGGAAAATTTGAGCATGGTTTTCAGGCTCTTGCTCAGGTTTAACTTCAAGGTCACTTTCTGGGCCAAGGCCCACATAGACTTCTTGCTGTTGTGGGCTTAAAGGTGGTGGCGGTTCTGATTTATTTTGGGCCGAATCCATGGGGTTGAACAGGGCCTCCATCTGGGAAGCTTGGGAACAAGTGTGTTCGCCTCTGTATATGATTTGGTAAATTGATGAGTCTTCATCTGATCGCTGCACATGCTTTGTGGCTGCACAACCCTTTGTGTGTCGATGAGTGCATCTGTAATATCCCCTGCATTATTACATTACCTTTGCTATATTAGTCACATGAGTACACTTGAATATTTAGTGAAACATATCACTCTCTAATCCAAATATAAATGAACAAACTCCATACATCAAACGCCAACGTCCTTAATTTTAATGTTAATTTTATATTGCTATTATTAGTTAACTTTTTTCCCTCTCTCTGGCTTGTACAGCCATTCCCATCAATACGCTTTTTCGCTCCCAACACATTACACGCATTGGTTTCCTATGTAAACTCAAATCCGTACATAAATACACAGTACTCTATTTATCCATTAATTTTTGTCCCATTTTCATTTATAGATTCAAAGTTTGAATAAAATTTGACCATAACACATTATAAAAAATAATATATTCAAGTGAGATCTTATTGAATGCATTTCAATATAAATTTTTATAATATAAAATTTTTATAGTTTTTTGACTTATAAATTTGGAGATTAAAATGTTTAAAGTCGTGTATTAAAAACTATAAAAAATTAAATGGGCCAAACAATTAGAGACGGAGAGAGTAATGGTTAAAAACCCAATGAAGACAAGTTTAACAAACTAAAAGGCACTTGTATGGAAAAGATCAAATTTGGAAACCATGTTAATCAAATGATAAAAAAGAAAGCCAAAAATCGTGCAACTATGCAGGCAATAGAATAGTGTAATTTGTCCCCACAAGGCACAAGACCATAATTAACCATCCACAAGAATAGTAAGAAGTATAGTTATATAATACACAGCCGTCCAAATTATTATGACAAAACCTCATCTCAAACGATACTAGAAAAGTACTCCATGTGAGAGATAACGCACTTAATGATTCCATATTTTAATTTATGATGATTGCTTGTCACATCTTTACCTAGTTCTGTAATCTTTTACGTTTATTTCCTTTACAATTTTAGGTTTTTATCCTCTAATAAAAAGAAATGTACTCGTGTCATTCTAAAAATATACTCCTCTACCCTTTTTTTTTACTAGTTTCTTGGAAATACGTAAATGCAACTTAGACCCTAAGTCTGTATATCCTTTAATGATTTAAAGGTAATATTGGGTGCTTTCTATTTGCTCAACTCTGAGAACACTCTGACAAACGACATAGTACACACTATGAGTTTAATGAGAATCAATTTACTACGAGTTCAATCAATCCTTGTTATAAGAGCGATTTTTAGGCGTCGTCGTAACTGATGTTTGTGTTCTAATTGTTATCTGCGTCATCTTTTATGTGTATGCGATTTCCACTTTTTAAGATAGAAATCTTACATGGAGTATATACTAAAACCAAACATAATATAAGATAGATAGACATGTACTCCGCATACGTTTTTCCCTTTGGAATAGTCCACAATTTACTATCACCCCATTGTAAAAAAAAAAATCAAAAGTGGTGTGAACTTTAAAGTGGTAGTACATGCAATTATTGTTAAAACCAAATGGGAACTACAAACTTTAAATTAAAAGCAAAAAAAAACCATCACTTGGTATAATTTAGGATATCGCATTCATCTCAAGAACCCCACGTGACTTATCCTCTTCAGTAACAAACATTAATACAATCGATTCAAACTCATTTATAATCAAGTTCCTGATTAAAAAACCTTCACTAACGAAGTATAATATAAAGTTTCTGACCTTGGAAATTTGGCACCGAGGATGTCTTTCTGTCCATATTTTCTCCAACTAAACCCATCTTGAAGTACTCCCTGTAAGCCTTTATTCTCTCCTGCGTTGTTGATTTGCACAATCTTTGACCACTTAGGCGTCATTAATCTCCTGCATTCATTCAAATTTTATTAAAAAGACGGAATCAGAGCTGATGTTGTCAACAAAAAACATTACAGCAACAGAAAAGCATTTACCTTCTCTTTGAAGGAGGATAATCAGGGTGAGAATTTTCACTTTTTGGGCTACTAATGGTCAAAGAATGAGGGGACTCTGATGATGGGACGTAGTTACGATTAGGATCGTTAATGGAGGAGGGGTCTTGAGCGAGTTGAATATGGAGCAACTTGGCTATTGTTATGATTTTATCAAATGATGACAATATTTTTTCAACTAATGAATTATTAAGTGCCCCTACTTGATTATTATAATCATCGATGGATGATGAAGATGAAGAGGAAGATGAAGATGAACTTGTTGGGTTCATAAGTTGCTTTCGCAATTGCTTTGCGAATTCCAATCCTTCGAGTAGCTCATTGATCAAATGAGCTCTTCTATCAAAACCCTTCACTTCTTCCATCCCAAATCAAAACCCTTCGCTTACAAAAACTCGAAAATCGAACCTTTTTTTTTTGGACAAGGGATGGGTTTTTGACGATCAAGGGGAGTTTAGAAATAATGTATTATGCTAGTGAATGTAATTTTGAGAGAGGGGGTGAGCATTTTTCACAAACATATATATGTGTGTGTGACAGTGATATATATATATATATATATATATATATATATATATATATATATATATATATATATATATATATATATATATTAAGGATGAAAAAGTATATATGAACTAAGGGGAAAAAAAAAGTATAGAATAATATAAAAGGGTTTAACAATTATAAGTTAGATTTGGTGAAGCAAGAGATGAAGGAAATGCACAAGAAATTACTTGGAAAAGCTAAGGAGTTGAGGGAATAGAAAAGAGGTGAGCACAATAAATATGAAAAGAATGGACCAAGTGTATAAGAAAAAGAGATCTGAAAGGAGGGTGATATTTAAGTGTACGAAAGGAGAAAGATGAGGCGGAAGATATAGAGGGAGGGAGCCCAGGGAGGAGAGAGAGAGAGCATTAGCAAAAGGTGGCCTATGGATTTGTTATTTAGTGATTTGTGATTTGTCATGTTACTATACAAAATTTAATAAACAATGAGAGGTCTTGTTTTGTATTGATGTCTTATTTTCATGATAGTTAAATATATGATTCCTAAGTTTACTATATTTTGGATTAACACAGTACTAACTCCATCTCCAATTGATGTATTCCGCCTTAGGACCTTTGGGTTACGTTGATGTTTTTGAATGTATAGGAGGAGACATGATCGATATAAGCTAGATAAAGAACATGAATGAGAAGCTAACAAATAAAATTTGAGTAAGATGTTTTTCTGTCCAACAATAACATTGATTAGGAATAGTGGTCTTATTTAGTTATAGAGTCAATATGATATAGAAACTAATCAGACCCGAAATGACACTTGAAAGATTTAATTTATATTGACGGCTATTATTTTGGAATTATGTATAAGCTTGAAAATAAGGACATACTTTATCAATGGCTTCCGCATGGACAACCGTTAATAAGAACATCGACTTACTTACAGGAGAAAGCAAATCCGTATGGGTCTCGGAAATTATTTGTCACAAGGCGTGGGATGCAAAGAAGATTCGGAGACTTTTCAGCAAGAATATTGTGTCTCTAATTGTGAATTCTCATATCAGCCAAGAGGAATCGTATGATAACATTGTTTGGAAAGGGTCAAAGAATAGGAATTTTACTGTATTAGCAGGATGTCGGTTCTTACAAGAGAATATGACTCAAAGCTCCGTTTCCCTCCTTCCTCCCTCTAGTGAAGTTAAATTCTAGAAAATATTTTGGAAACTAAAGCTCATGTCGAGAATTCTTATTTTCGGATGGAAATTAATGATAGAGCTTTGCCATCCAAGAAGGTACTTCAAGATAGAGGAATCCAACTCGACCCGCGGTGCCTTTTTTGTAACCAACATTTGGAGACACTCAAACATCTGATGCGTGATTGTGAGTTTGTCAAAAGAATCTAGGGTACCTCGTTCCTAAGTCTCAAATCGTCCCCGACCAACCTTTCTATTGAAGTCTGGTTACAAAATTGGTTGACTTTTCTTATGAAGGAAGATGATTAGGTTCACTACCGTCCAAATTATTTTCTCATTCTGTTATGGTGTATTTGAAATCACAAAAATGAATTATGTTTCAAGGGAGACAGGCCTAATCCCATCAGAGTTTTCGCTCTGTTTGAAGAGTGGGTTCGAAGATCGAGTTCGCATGTAATCACCATGACAGAATTGTTGCATCACAATGCCCTATGCAAACGCTGGTTTTCTCTTGGACTAGAGGAAGACTCTCCGGAAGTTCGTTGATTGTTGTTGATCTAGATGGGGCGTGGAAAAGAGGTAAGAACTATGTTAAGAGTGGGGACTACCAGGTGAGGATTGGTTGGATGATACATTGTAATGACGGCAGAACTAAAGGAGGTGCGGAGAGGGTTCGTGCTTCCACCCCACTTCATGATCGAGCAACTCATTGCCATATGGAGGGCCTCAGAGAAGCCCATAAAAAGGAATAATTGTGTCATTAGATCGGACTGTTCGGAAGTTATTCAGGCCCTACAAAGTCCTTTAGCAACTTTTAAGGAATTGAAGACGTTGGCGGAGAATATTAGACTAGAAGCTTCTTCATGTAATTTTTTTGCTTGTTTTAAAGTAGCCAGAACTTTTGTTAGCTATGATACATAATACTTGGAACTTGGAAGGCATAGATCCAATACAAAGACTAATTGATCACTTGAATCGCTAATAACATCAAGATGGTATCTTAATACCTATACATGTTCAATATAATGAACTCAATTCGAATTACTTTTATATAATTAGATGTTTGAAATTTAAAATAAAATATAAATTACCATAATTGCAAAATCACAATAATATGTTTTCGCATATGAAAGATAATACAATTAAATATTTCCGGTATTCAATATCCCTCATTTCTTTTTTTTGTTCTTTTTTCATCTCCATATAGTACTTGTATACATATAATTTTATGTTTTTATGCAATCTAGAATATGAAAGATTGTCGAAGCAACAGCCAACTTGTAGCTACTTATACTATATAAAGCAACACCCGATGGATTAGAGGCAGATTGTACGCGTAATTATATAATATGAGTAACTTATTACTACAAAATTAAGTGTACTAGTCTAATACTTATCATAAGATACTGATTCAACTCGGTTCGAATGGGTACTTGTCACTATATATATCTTCTCTTTTTATTTTAAAGGCAGGGATAGTTCTCTGACCCTATTTAGTACATGGAGTATCATTGAATTCCATCTGAGCATTTGACACTGTTAGAAAACTTTTCTTCAGAGAATGGTCTTGAGAATTTCGTTGTCTCAGTACGATTGTTACAATACACATCATTTGTTTTATTATAAGAACTTATAATTCACGAAAGACTAAAAGACAAGATGTCAAGATGACTCCTAAACTATTTTTTTAGTGGCTGAATGTGTCATATGCACATCCCTTGGAAAAAAAAAAAAAAGACCTACAAAAATTATAGAGAAAGTGAACAAAAGAGTATTCAATTAATATTGCTGTCCAAGTACAAACATCCATCATTGATTTGCTTATCAAAGATCCCACACCATATCGGCTGTTTGCTCAGACCGCGAGGGACGGTAATGGACTATCGATTTAGCAAAGGATGATAAAATAATAATAATAATAATAATAATAATAATAATAATAATAATAATAATAATAATAATAATAATAGGACATCCAAAAATAATCAAAGAAAATAGGAGACAAGCTAGAGACACAAAGGATTTGTCAAAGAAAAGGGAAAAACCACAAACTTGTAATAGAAATCAAGATGTTTAATAATGGTATATAAAAGCTCTTCAAAAAAATTTCTAACTTTTTTGATATGATAATAGTTTTATCTAATTAGGGTACGTTATCGAAGTGGGCCGTGGTCCAAAGGAACTGGCCCATGGCTTATAAGATGTATAAATATAGGTATATTAGGATAAAGACTTATGTACAAGCACTTTTTATGTTTTCTACCTACATTCATATATACCCAACACTAACTATAATATTTAGAATAAACAGAGTTTGTATTAAAATATGGAGCATAATTTTTTAAGTACACTCCATCCATACCCTATTTTAGCAATCCTTGTGGCTCAAAATATTTTATTTCTTCCTTACTTGTATTATATTTCTCTTTCAAATATTATGGTTGGGATGAAAAATGTCAAGATAATAGTAATAAGTAAAGCGAATACTAGAAAAGGGAGTAGATGATTTAAAGATATATACGAGACATTCAGTGACATTAGATATTTTATGATATCACTTATAGTTTTATAGATAATGCTTAGATCGACCTACAATTAGAAACAAAATATCTATGCCATATAATAGAGGTTTGTCCAAACAAAGGAAGATGGGGGTATTGGAAAGTCAAAAAATGAAAATGAGAAGAAATGACAGAGAATATTCAAGGATCAATGTTCAAAGTTCAAACCCCGTTTCCGCGTTTCTTCTACTCCCCTCTCCTATCCTCTCTCTGACTGTCCAAAGTGCTGCTACTATCGTTTAAAAGCACTCGTCAAGTACAATAATTATAACCTTAATGTGGTGTTATTAATGGAGGTGGGGTGTAGTGAGAGTGACGTAGTGGACGGATATCGTCAGGTTTATTGCCCCGTGCTTACGTTTGGGTCCCTTTTCTTTGTGCATCATCTCATCGTTCATGTAGTCAGTCATACGAGTATTTTTATTTTAATTATACATATACACTCGTAATTTTGTACTTTCATTATTTCTAATCTTTTATCCGTGTGTAATAAAATTTTAAGCTAATGTCTTATTAGGGTACTTTTTCAAAAATATACATAAGTTAATTCACACAATTACAAATTCTCAACGGAATTAATTAGCAAATCATTGCACAAAATTATAAAACATCCACTATTTATCAGAAAAATAATGCATATGCTAGCGATCTCCACAGGGAGAATATTAAGATAATATCGAGTATCAAGATAATATTAGGATATATATTTTAGGGATAAACTTGTATTCCTAGATAATCTTTATTTACCTAGAGTTTGATATTGTTTAGGAATTCTGCATTGTATTATATAAGGCCTTTAAAGGCGATTAATGAAAGTAACTTGGGGCTTTATTGAGCAATATAAATTTCTACATGGTATCAGGCCAATTTTTTCCATAAAATTAAATTCACCTCAACCAAAAAAAAATAAAAAAAGCAAACACCAAATTTAGCAAAATCAGATTACCTATGGCAGGAGGTGATGAACAATCGCCTCCCCCTCCACCAAAAATAGAACCCAATTCCCCATTCTACCTCGGTTCGCAAGATCGTCCGGGGGATTTCATAACACCAACTCGTCTAACAATAGACAATTATGATTCTTGGGCTGCAGACATTCAAACGGCTCTTGAAGCACGCCGCAAGTTCGAATTTCTTGATGGAACAATTACTTCTCCATCACCTCCCTGCAGAAAGTCCGATTGGACTGCTATCAATGCAATGCTTATTTCGTGGATTACAAATACAATTGATCCTACTTTAAAAACAACATTGACAAAATTTAGAGAGGCCAAGCAGTTATGGGACCATCTCAAACACCGTTTTTCCCAAACGAATGGCCCGAGAATTCAACAGCTCCGCTCTCTAATTGCAAATTGCAAACAAACCCAAACAATGCCAATTTCAGAATACTATGGCAAATTACATACCTTATGGCAAGAATTGGATAGACACGAACCAATTATTTCGTGTTCTTGTTGTTCTTCGTGCACCGCCGGAACTCAACAAGAACACCGCCGCTCTCAAGGTCGTTTGCACGAATTTTTGATGGGTCTATCTTCGGAATTTTTTTCTGGATTGAGAACTCACATTCTTTCTAACGATCCACTCCCTACTTTGGATCGTGCCTATCAATTGGTGATTCAAGAGGAAAGAGTCCGTTCCACAAAATCAGACCCACAACCGGCGATTTCAGAGGCTGCCGGTTTCGCCATACGCGCTGTAGCAGACTCGCCGGCCGGACTGCAGTCTTCACGTGGTGGTGTCGCCGGGAAAACGCTGTGTGCTCGCTGCCGTCGTACAAACCACGAGACTTCCAAGTGCTGGGCAGATTTAACGTGTTCTCACTGCAAAAAGCTTGGGCACCCTTCTTCTCATTGTTTTGAGTTGGTTGGCAAGCCCACCAACAAAAGACATGCCCAAGGTCGTGGGCAGGCCCGTGCGAATGTTGCTGCCAGTACACCTTCGTCTAATGTATCCTCAACTTCAGGTCCTCTTTCAGGCTCTCTTTTTACTCCGGAGCAATGGAAAGCAATCTCAGGTCTTTTTGGTAATTCTCAAATCCCGGAAAATCGCTTAACCGGTAAGTTTGATACATCATCTTAGATCATTGATACCGGCGCTACCCATCACGTCACTGGACAATTTTCATGGTTGTTTGACACCAAACCCTTTGATTGCCCGATCGGGATGCCTAATGGGGACAAAGTAGTCGCTACTTTAATAGGCTCCGTTTCCTTGTCCGATAATATAACACTCATTGGGGTTCTCTATGTCCCTAACTTAAATTGCAATTTACTTTCTGTCTCTCAACTTAATGATGATTTACGAACTATTGTCCAATTTGATTCTAATAGTTGTGCTATACAGGACCAAACGAAGGAGCTGATTGGAATGGGAATTAGGAAAGATGGACTTTACTACTTTAGCAAATCACCTTTTGTGTCACGCATAGAAGCTACATCAACATTGGAATTATGGCACAAGCATCTCGGTCATCCTTCTGAAAAAGTGGTTAAATTACTTCCTCATATTAGCAGTAATAAAGAACATTTAAATATTGGTTGTGACGTATGTATGTATGCTAAGCATCCAAGAACTAAATTTCCTTTAAGTGATAATAAAGCAACTAGAATTTTTGAGAAAATACATTGTGATTTATGGGGTCCATATCGTCATACTTCGTCTTCTGGGGCTTGTTATTTTTTGACTATTGTTGATGACTTTTCTAGAGCCGTATGGATTTATTTGTTGGTGGATAAATTAGAAGTTTTTCGTATGTTTATGTCCTTTGTTTCTATGGTTGATAGGCAGTTTTCCCAAAATATTAAAGTAGTCCAAAGTGATAATGGAACTGAATTTAATTGCCTGCTTGAGTATTTTAATGCAACGGGAATATTATTCCAAACCTCATGTGTGAGTACCCCTCAATAAAACGGCAGGGTAGAACGGAAACATAAACACATTTTGAATGTTGCACGGGCCTTGAGATTCCAAGCTAACTTACCTATTTATTTTTGGGGGAGTGTGTTCTTACTGTCGCTCATTTGATTAATCGTACTCCATCTCCATTATTACATAATAAAACTCCTTTTGAAACTTTGTTTGACAAGGTCCCTTCATTTGAAACTCTTAGAACTTTTGGGTGCTTGTGTTTTGCACATAATCAAAATACCAAAGGAGATAAATTTGCTAGTCGTAGTCGGAAGTGCATGTTTGTGGGCTATCCTTATGGTAAAAAGGGTTGGAGATTATATGACTTAGATACAAAAGATTTTTTTATTTCCCGTGATGTGAAATTTGTAGAGGATGTTTTCCCGTTTGAAAACCCCGAGATTGCCACCGCTCATCATATCTGATATAAGGATAATTTTGTCCATGAAGACTTTGACCACATTTATCACCAACATCCTCCTACAATTTACGAAGACTTAGACTATGCTCAAGAAGTTTCGGCCCACTCTTCTAATCATCCCACAATTAGTGCCTCCCCAACTAGCCCTTCTGTTCAGCCCAATTCGCCCCCATCAACTGGGCCAACCGTCCAGCCCAGTTTGCCCCCACCAATTAACCCCTCTGTTCAGCCCAGTTCGCCCCCACCTACTGGGCCAGCCGTTCAGCCCAGTTCGTCCTCACCTCAGCTTGAAGTGGATTCCAACAGTGGGCCTGCACTTGTTGAGCCCAACATGTCTAGCGCTGAGGGGGGGCCTGCTTCTTCGCCTACTATGCCTCCTTCCCCACATTTGGGCCGTGGGCTCAGACAAAAAGTCCCGAATGTCAAGTATCGTGATTATGTGACACATACGGTTTTTGCTAAAAGTCCTCTTTCTGTCTCTTCTGATCACTCCTCAGGTACTCCTTATCCTTTAGCACATTATATTAATTGTGACAATTTTTCTGTAAATTATCAAAAATTTCTTGCAGCTATTATTAAGGGCAAAGATCCTCAATCCTTCAAGGAAGCTATGCGTCATGAGGGATGGCGCAAATCAATGAACGAAGAAATTCGTGCTCTTGAAGACAATGGCACATGGACCCTTGAACATCTCCCTCCTGGAAAACGAGCTCTTGGTAGTCAGTGGGTTTACAAAACCAAATATTTGGCAAATGGAGAAGTAGAACGTCTAAAATCAAGACTCGTGGTCTTCGGTAATCATCAACAGGCCAGCATTGATTACGATGAAACCTTTGCCCCGGTTGCAAAAATGACTACCGTACAAGCCTTTCTCGCAATAGCAGCTTCCAAAAATTGGGAAATACATCAAATGGATGTCCATAATGCTTTCTTACACGGTGATCTCACTGAGGAAGTTTACATGAAGTTGCCGCCCGGGTTTCAATGCTCCGATTCTACCATGGTGTGTAGGCTACGCAAGTCATTATATGGTCTCAAACAAGCTCCTCGTTACTGGTTTGCAAAGCTAGTTTCGGCTATGAAAAAGTATGGTTTCTTACAATCCTACTCTGATTATTCTCTATTCACATACACTAATGGCACTACTCAAATTAATGTCTTAGTTTATGTGGATGATCTTATTATCTCTGGGAACGATTCCGCTGCTCTCCGGATTTTCAAATCCTATCTTAGTGATTGTTTTAAAATGAAAGATCTGGGACCCCTAAAATATTTCTTGGGGATTGAGGTAGCCCGTAGCTCTTTAGGGTTATTTCTATGTCAAAGAAAATATACATTAGATATAATATCTGAAACATGTCTTCTAGGTGCAAAGCCTTGTGCCTTTCCAATCGAACAAAATCACAGACTAGCTCTTGCTACCGGCGACTTATTGACAGATCCAGAGTCGTATAGGCGTTTAGTGGGGCGACTTATCTATCTTGCTGTCACAAGACCTGACTTGGCTTATTCAATACACATTCTCTCCCAATTCATGCACTCTCCTCGTACAGAACATTGGGAGGCGGCTTTGAGAGTGGTTCGCTATTTGAAGGGTACTCCGGGTCAAGGAATATTGTTGCGTTCCGACAGTGATCTCACATTGAAAGGGTGGTGTGATTCAGATTGGGCAACTTGCCCTCTCACTCGACGGTCTCTAACAGGATGGCTAGTATTTTTGGGACAATCCCCAATCTCTTGGAAAACTAAGAAGCAGGATACAGTTTCAAAATCATCTGCAGAAGCAGAATATAGGTCTATGTCGGCCATCACTTGTGAGTTGAAGTGGTTAAAGGCTTTGTTATTAAGTTTGGGCATTCATCATCCCAAGGCCATACCTTTGTTTTGTGACAGTCAATCAGCTTTGCACATAGCAAAGAATCCGATGTTCCATGAACGTACCAAGCACATTGAGGTGGATTGTCATTTTGTTCGGGATGCCATTAAGGAGGGTTTAATTGATCCTCAACATGTGTCCACTACATCTCAGCTTGCGGATATTTTTACCAAACCACTTGGCAAAACTCAGTTTGATAATCTTCTTTCCAAGTTGGGCATTTACGATTGTCATGCTCCAACTTGAGGGGGGTATTAAGATAATATCGAGTATCAAGATAATATTAGGATATATATTTTAGGGATAAACTTGTATTCCTAGATAATCTTTATTTACCTAGAGTTTGATATTGTTTAGGAATTCTGCATTGTATTATATAAGGCCTTTAAAGGCGATTAATGAAAGTAACTTGGGGCTTTATTGAGCAATATAAATTTCTACAGAGAATGACCTAAGAAAATTATAAAACATCGGCCCTAGCTTGTTTCCTTTATGCGTAAGTTCGGTTAATTGATTTGAGATTCTAGATATAAATAATGTCCATTTGTATAAATAGCCTCAGTTAAGCTTGAATGCTAGCCTCCAACTAACTTACCATAACAAAGTTGACAGATGATATTGTGAACTTCAAACTTCTATAATCTATGTTAAATGAATAAGAAAATAAAAATAGTACTATAGAATGTTAGAATAACATTGCTGAAGCCATAAACTGAAGCTATACTTGCATTCCTAACAATAACTATGCTTAAATGATAGTTGATACCCTATGTTATTATTTTTACTTGTTTAACAACCTTATATTTTATACTCACAATTGCAACAATTAATGACTAAAAAAATACTGTAAAATGTCTACATGTCTGTTGTATAAACAATTCAATAATTGAGAAATGTTACAGTACAAACTGAAGATAGTTTGTTGGAGATACAGATAAAATCAAGAGATAAAATATTTTCTGTATATTAATTGAGAAAGTAAGAGTGTCAGCCATTCTTCATAAGAATTTTTTTATATCTTAAACAACTATAGATTAATTCAATCCACATTATACGTTAATAATTCAACTTCTTTAGTTTCATTTACCAAATTTAATACTGTGTTATTGCACGGACACATACTAGTCTTCCTCGTGTTATGGAAATTATATTGGTCATATTTTCCCCAACTTTATGCAAGTTGGTTTACATGTGGCCAACTGTCCTGTCATCTTAAGCGTAAGTATCTAACCAACATGCATGCATGTCGCCCTTGCTCCGTTAAAAATGGCTAAAATGGTGTCCCATTATACACCAACTTAATTTCTAGCTAGATATAGCAAGTAGTCTATATTCTATGGTCGCTCAATAATAGAATAGTAGCAACCAATTGCACTAAGCTTTATTTTCTTTAAAAGAGTCCAGCCAGAACTGATGGATTACATATGATACGAATATATCATAAAAAAAAATCAGTACTGTGTATAAACATATATAAACAAACTTTTTCGTACAAACAAATGTCTATATCTGATATAAATAAATATATTAGGTAGGGGTGGAAAAAACTAATCCGACCTGAAATAGCGGATTAAGGTTCAGATTTTTGATACGAAAATTAAATAGTTTGACACGAACCCGACCGAAAATTAAATGAGTTGGGTTAAAGTTGAAAATTCCAACCCGAAAATGACCTACGTAACCCGAAAATATTTTCAGGTCAAAATAAGGTCGGATCAACCTGAACCCGACCTTATAACCAAACTATATTAAGTAGATTTTAAAAAAAAAATATTTGGTCAGTCACCTATTCAGCCCAAACCCCAAGTCCAAATTAAAAATCTGAAAGAGAATTAAACTACTACTGTCAACTTATCATCCATTTCATCTCAACCCTAAAAGTCATTTTTCTTCAGCCATTCTATTGAATCAAAATAGCCACATCACAAGGGGTGACAAAAACTGGCCAGACCCGAAAAAAGTGGGTTAGGGTTGAGATTTTTGACACGAAAACTTAAAAGGGTTGACACGAACCCAACCCGAAATTAAATGGGTTAGGTTAATGTTGGAGTTTTCAACCCGAAAAATTAAATGGATCATGTTCGGGTTGGGGGATAGCTGACCCGAATACGAACCCGACCTAATCCGTTTGCCACCCCTAATATCAGGGGTATTTTCGTAATTTTATTTCTATAATCTGAGATCACAATGTCTATATTTGATATAAGTTTTTCCGTATATTTATATATCTTTTGTATTTTTATATATGATATAACAATATATATATATATAATATAACAATATCTATATATGATATAATAATATCTATATATGAAATTTCAATATATTGATATAATTTATATTAGATATGAATTAGAAAAGCAGCGATGGTATAATGGTATGGCACATTGGTACACATTTTCTTTATATCCAAACTCCCTTATCATATCCTAGAGACCGGATATGTTGGCATGTTGGGTAATTGGATTACGCTTCTTTATAAGGTTACTTTTACCTCTTTATTACTACATACGGTGTATTTTGTAATGAGTAAAATAAGAAATACTTACGGAGACTACATGATATTTTACTATGTATCTTAGCAAAGTATGCATAAATGTATAATAATCAAGAAATTGCTAGTTGCCACCCCACTTGTTTACTGTCTTGTTAAATTAATCACATTAACTAGTCTTGTTGGACTTTATCGAATATCTTGAGGTGATGCTGACTTGCTGTAGTAGCCTATGCAAGGATTAGTCTAGCACCAACTCATTTTTCATTTTATAACTTTAATATGTTTATTCCGCGCTCTCAATGATATAAAAATCATTAGTTTTACCACGTTGTTAGTCTAGCACTTAAATTAGTTTTGTCAAATATAATCAACCAACTTATCTGATAAAGTTTCTGGACCGTTATTATGAGATCAAATGTTTAGAACATTATTAGTACTGATTTTTAATGATTTCTTATTTTTATGCATGAAACATTTTTTTTTTTACTGATTAAATGTAATTTTTATAATTGAAACTTATTTTTATCGAATAAAACGATTTTACTGATTGATTTTTGTTTTTTATTTAGGATGAATTGAACATGCATGATGTCGTTAGGATATGCCATCCTCAACTTTTCAAAATAAATTTAGCAAGCAAAAATAAGTTAAGTTTAATAATAATTTATTCATTTAAAGTGTTTTTTTTATCCTTGTAATTATTTTAAATATCAATTAAATTTAAACCGGACACTAAACCCTATTTTATTAATTTGAATATTTGGAATAACATTGTAGAATCAACCAAAATAATATGCTGTAAATAGTTAGAGAGGTATAAAGATTGAATTTAGAAGTAAAGAATTCACCGATTTGTGCATGATTTAATCTTAGAAATTCCAAAGTTATGCCAGAATGTATTTATATAGAACTAAAAACCATATAACCATTAACCATAAATAAAATGAGGTCCTGGAACTTTTCAAATATCCTGCCACTAATTAATATTTAAAAGAAAGTTCCAGTAAATGTAGTTAGCCCAAAATGCCAAATGCCTCAAATAAAAGATGAAACAGTTGGTTCTTGCAATTATAAAGGGGTGGCCCAAGCAACCCAACACTTCCCAGAATTTACCAAAGACACTTCCCTTCGACAAAGCCGCTCTTCAAGGTAGTTTCTCTCTAAAGGACTAAAGGTACACATAGGACATAATGCTGATACTTTTCAAAGTTACGTACCAAGTATTATTACTTGTTGTAATGATGATAATTTTTACAGGACATCAGAGGAATAAATAAGTATATATATATATATATATATTACTATTAATATAGTTATATTAATGTGAGAACTTATGACAAAATTACATAATGAGGTGTTCATTATTACTAATATGATCCCGTGGCGTTTCTTATAATAGGACTAATTCTATTATTTTTGATTTAAAAATCAAAAAGTAATTTCTGTTAAATTAGGTTGTTTATTTTCTTCTCCCGAAGGTAACTTTTAAGATACAACTGAATGTTGTATTATAATATTATTGTACAAAAATTATAAGATAACCACAACCTTGAAGATGAGTAGATATAATATGGGCGATTGGAATGCATAATGTATTTCATTAATTGGGTGACCTTCTAGATGAGGGGCCTTCTCACGAAAATGATCAACTTTTTACTTCTTGTGTAGACGCCTCAAATATTGATTTTTGAGAGTCAAGCGGAGAAAACATTACTAGCGTCCTAATTGTCATGTAGCGCCCTATGAAAATATGATTGAACATTTTAAAAGTTGGAAGCATCACAAAATTGAAGCTAAGCTAGCTTAGATGCGGCTCATGAAAAAAGGATACATGTTGAATATGTCAATGTAGAAGCTTCCTACGGAGCCAAGGCACATTTATTTTTACAAGTAATTTAGAGTAAAATTAAGTTAATAATATAAGATTATAAATTAGTACATTACAAAGTATTTTTCAAAATACTTTTATTAAAATAATTGTATATATTGTTATAATAATTCCCGAATTCTTATCATAAATAAATATCCTAAATTTTTCACTGGCAAATATATAAAATCAACTAGTAAATATTTCCTGACAAAATGATAATAATTGGTAGATTTTTCCGAATGTTTCACTGTAAAAGTAAAAATTATTCAGTACTGACTATTGACGTCAACATTATCATATCAACTAAATTTGTCGAGACATAATAGAATCATCATTCCATAATTCCATGCTATCTGCCGCTCTTCGCAATTACTTCGTATATTATATGCATACTATTTTTTTTTTATAGCACTTGCATAGTAGAAATGTAAAAGAAGTGGAAAAAAGTAGCAATGTAATTATAGTTGTCCATGCTATTAAACAAATGGACAAGTAACGGGGAGAAAGTCTTTTATTTTTACTCTATTTTTATTTATAAAATTAAAAAGTTTGACTAATAATTCTCATTATATTATAAGAAACATAATATTTAAGTGATATCTTATTAGATACATTTCAATATAAATTTTTAGAAGCTCGTAATTTTTTATCTTAATGATTTGAAAATTAAAAAATATCTTATGTTGCCTAGAAGACCATCAAAAATCAAATGGGACAAAAAATTAGAGATATTAATAATAAAATTTAGGTAAATTTGATGTGAAGAATTTACCCTTTGAAAGATTCACTTTTAATAAGCTAAACTTTTATTTATTTCTAAAAAATTCAACCATTAACCCTTCTTTGTTTTAATTGAATTTGTTTGTGTTATAGTTGTTGGTTCAAGTTGACGTAGTATTGGCATTTCAGTTTTCCTTTAACTCCCCCCTACTCACTATTAGATAAGATTTTGTCAAAATTTAAATATATTTATATCAATTTTACATAATAATATAAAAATATAGTTTTGTATAACAACATAAGATTGGGTTGGGTATCACTCCCACACTAGCACACAAATCTTGGATAAGTTGCCGTAGTTGAATTCGGAGAGGATGAAGTTGAAAATGATTTCCCACCCGGCATCCCAATCAAATTATCGAAGTGGCTATTATTTATGTCAAGGAATTCTAAAAGGATGAAGAAAAGTACGAAAGATGATGAAGGACGAATATAAGATGGGAAATGGTGAACAGGTAGATGTGTCCGTGTGTAACTGCAATATAGGGGGAATGCTTTAAAAGAAGGAAAATAAAAATTAATGATAAATATGGGAGTTACATGTATTTGACCAAATTGTAAGTCAACAATGGAAGCAATTTACGCAAATAGAACATTGCATGTAGTATTTGATCTTCACTTCATATGTCAGCAATTTTATCTCCTATCATGTACAACAAGATGTTTAAAGTAAAAAGAAAACTCAATTATAATGTACATTAATCACATATATGATGTTCGTTATAATTAACTCAAATATACATATAAATTTTTTTATTCTGAATGTCATATGCCAACAATTTTCGTATTTTAGTTGCTCATTATTATCGAATCAAATGTACATGTACAATAAATTAATATCATATACCAGCAATTTCAGTTTGAGCATGCGACAATTCGGTTCCCGCAGTTAATGATTCATGTTTTTGGGGGAAACTTTAAACTACCCATATTCATTAAATAATGCAAATGTATTATGTTTAAATGAGTTGCGTTTTGATCCAAGTGCATAATGCTCATTGTGCATCCGCTTGCACTGTCCATATGTTGAGCAATTCAATCCAAGCAAATGAGGGTAAAATGTTGGATTATTTCATAAATAAACAAAAATTTGGCTTATTAAAAGTTAATCATGCAAAAGGTTGGATTATTCACGTAAATTTTTCCAAAAATTTATTTTGATAAAAAGATAAAAATTTCATGAAACTAAAAAACAACCTCGATGTTTTTGAAATTTATTTATACATTAGAAAAAGATTCATTTTTATCCACCGAATAAATTGTCTATTATTAATAAGAGAATAAACAAAAATATTACAACCTATAGCCAGTCCATCCAAAATAATACAACATATGCCCTTTATTAACTTAAAATAGGTTAATTTAAGGGACTTTTTCATATCTTTCTTTTTATATTTTTTTTTACTTATACTCATCCTAACACTTTTGTTCAAAAAACATGGTTACCAAACACACTTGTCATATAAACATGGTTAACACTTTTAAGTCTTGTAATTTATTTTAAGTTAAATAAGAGTAAATGTTATATTATAGAGAGTTAAGATAAATATGATATTATTTTGAATTGACCAACTATAAATTTATTATTTATGTTCATTCCCCTATTAATAGAGAAAGTATTTGAGTCCAATTTAGCCAAATTTATTATTTTTATTTTTCTATTACTCCAATGAACTGTCTACTCAATGATTATATATCACTGTCATATGCGAAGTAAAACTTACGAAAAGATAAAAACATCGTGCAATTCAGCTAGAGCTCCAAGACAATTATTGCAAATTTGCAATGTTTCTGGATTTGCTTGGTGTTTTTTCATGGGTTTAATTTTGACCCTTCGTTCTCTTTGTCCTTTTTGCGAAGGCACATGTAGATGAAATCTTTTCTATTTTTTCATTTTTCTTCATCCATGTATTACGTCCATTATTTTTTTTTTTTTTTATCGTGTGATTAATTGGCTCCCTACTCTACGAAATTGTGACTCTATGAAGTTGTGACTTTGTTGGTCGTCCGTACATGGTCCAAGAGCTAGCTAAACGAGGTCATTGAAGGAAAATGTCATTTGATCAAGTGTACAAATTGAATATAACATGGATATATTATGAAAATAACTATAATCGGCAGTTTTAGATGATCATAGTGTTTTGTTAGAAACCAACTATGATTTATTAACTAATTTGATTAGTGCATGACTAACCGGTCCTATAAGGTTACACATATAAGTATATGATTGGATTAAAGTACAAAAGAGGTTAATAAGCTAAATGGTCATGCTTATGTGAAGTATGAACTAATGGATATATTTGTAACATATGGATGTTACTTATAAATAAAACCATGGTTATGAGAAACTAACCACTCATACTTAGCCATATTCTCTCAAAAAGCTCATTCTCTCTCAATTTGCCATCACCAAGAAAAACAACAAGGAATCGTTCCTTATGCCATACTAGCATACGTAGAAATTCAATCATTGCTTGTGAACCAACACTAGAATAGCAACATTTGGTGTTCTAAGGATCTCCATATAGAAGTGTGAAGTGCTTTGATCTTTTTGTAAATCACACTTCAACGGTATGGAATTCTAATCATATAGTTTGTATTGAAATGTGCATAAGATTCTGTTGTAGATGCAAGAAATTATTTTTTGAAATTCCGCTATATGCATCTATATTCCTACAGTCACCATTTCACTGACTCTAGAGAAATAAAATGGCAGTTGCTAACTTACATCACTGAATATAAGTTAATACTCCATTCGTCCTAATTATTTGCTATATTTTTATTTTTAAAGTCAAAGTTTAAAACTCTTGACTACAAATTCTAATTATATTATAACAAATAATATATTTAAGTGAGATCTTATTGAATTCGACTCAATGTAAATTTTTAGAATATTAAGTTTCCATATTTTTTTGTCTTACGAATTTGGAAATGAAAACGTTTTAAATCATGTCTTGAAAACAGTAAAAAGTCAAATGGAACAAATGATAAGAGACAAAGTAAGTATCCAAAAATAAAAGAATATGATAATTTATTGTAGTGTTTCCAATTATTTCTTGAACATACATAAATGTCAGAATTTGTAATTCTCAATAATTAATATGAAGTGAATTTAATTTGAAAGCCACGAGGCACCATTCTAAAACTTGACGTCAGCTCGTCACCATCAGCTCACCATTGTCATGAGCTCTTAACTAACTTGACTAAATACGTTAATAAGAGTTCAGTTTATAGGTTAATCAAGTATGGACAAATATGTAAATAAGAGTGCGGTTTATAAGTTCATCAAGCATTGTCAAAACTTTGAACATGAATCTTGGACAAATAAGTAAATCTGTGCATTGGGTTGGGTTAGGGTCGTGATGAGTCACATGCAAAATGAGTTGGTTAAAGAAAACACAAAATAGGCTGAGTTGCGCCAGACCGAATAAGATACAAAACGGGCCGAGTTGTGCCGAGTCGGGCAAAAGAGAGTATAGTTCTATATAAGAAGGGTGATAGTTTATCTGTATCACCTCTAATATTTGGCAGTGAATAATTGATAAACAAGTGGGGAACATTTATTACCTGATAGTATTTAAAAGTTTTGAAAATTATTGACCAAACTTAACTAATTAAAAACATAGTAAAACATTATCCTTAAGAGATCGATTTAATTAAATTCATAATTAATTAGACTATTTTATAAACGAGCCGATTAAGGACCAGACTCTTCCATTTAAACAAATCTACAAAGACAGATCTACAAAGAAGTATACTCAAACAACCCATCCACCCCACCCGTCGCCCACACACTTTCCCTCATCAACAACCTTCTTTAAAATCTCGCGCCACCCCTCCCTACATTTTCCCAAATCCCAACCCACAAACATGTTCAGGTGAAGGGTGTTCTTCAGGGGATTTTGGTCAATTTGGCCGCGGATTTTCCAGCAACCAATTGGTGACTTCCATGTGTGTCTAAAATATTTGTAGGCATGCAAAATAACTGCATGGTGAAGTTTGAGATGTTGATCTGCTCGTCTGCTACCAGAGGCGGACCCAGGATTTTTTACCTGGTGAGTCACAATCGATAATCAAATATGTTTAAAGAATACAAAATACAACCAAATACTTAAAAAAAAAATTTTTTAAAAAATACTTAAAATTTTTTTTTGCCTTGGTGAGTCACTTGACTCACCATAACAAAGGGTAAGTCCGCCTCTGTCTGCTACAGATTGGATGCAGTAGAATATCCCACTATTAGCTCAACAAGTATAATATCAAATTATGGCGTAGAAGAGAAGATAAACAAATTAATGATAAATACTCTTCGAACTCCGGTCCCAAAATTTAAGCTACCTAGTCACTGTCTCTAATATGTAGTCACCTTTAACTTTTCACGATTTTAAAAATATTATTTAAAACGTTTTTCTCTTTAAGATAAAAAATTATAAAAATTTAATATTTAAAAAATTTACATTGAGAAATCCAATAAGGTTCCATTTATATAAATTATTTCTTATAATATAATGAGAATTTATAGATAAATTTATTTAAATTTTGAATTTATAAATTAAAATAGGATAAAAAAAATTAGGAATAGATTTAGTATGAGTTAGTTTAGGACGTATCAAATTCTCTGGTACGGAGTACTTGACTTATTGGCGAAATATAAATTTAGCAAGTTATGATGTACCAATTCCATAGTACTTGGTCAAATATAGATTTAGAAAGAAAGATTCAAATGGAATATCCATTATGTATAGATAGTTGTAATCTATTAAAAAGGTCAAAATGTAAGTCTTTCGCCCAATAAAAATATATAGAAATTAGTTACTATTTTTAGCATAACGTTTATTCTTCAATTTATAAATTAAATTATTTTTCACCTGGACATTAGCCAAAATATTGCGTGGACATTTAACCTTATACTCTTAAACCAAAGTTATAAAGAAAAAAAATTCATAATCATTATTTTAGTTTAGTTATTATGACGTGTTTATTTGATGAAGTTTTTTTTTTTATACACGTCACACAATTTTCAGATTTTAAAATATTTTTTGTCTCAAAAATGCCATAATTGCATCATTGTTATGGAGTCTTCTAGTATTGGCATGTTGACTTTAGCCAATTATTTTAACTTTGGTCATTATTAGTTATATATCGCTTGTGATTTAAAACCTTTTCACTTTATGAAAAAAAATTAAAATTAGGATAACTTTGAACATAAATTTGGACCAAAATAACTTAAAAATAAAGTATTAACCTTTAAAATTAGGTCATTTCAGTTACATATGGACCTAACAATACTTAAATATAGTGTATTATCCTTTAAAATTAGGTCATTTTGATTACATATGGACTTGATTAGAGAACACTATGATAGGCTCTCCGTAAAAATATGTATTTTAGTTACAATTCAGATTTTAACTTAATTCAATTTCAACAATTACTATATATGTATTTTATTTTTTTCTCTTTTTTTTAATAATTACATATTAGTGTTTTTTAAGAAATATATAACATATTAATTTTTTGATGTAAATATGACGAATTAATTTATTTTTCCTTTTATCTTTTTAGAAATTGCAAATAGTACAAATAAAAGTTGATGACTTTTCCTGTTCTTTTATAAATACTTCGTATATGTAGTTGGATTTTACTTTGAACCGGAGTAAATATTTTTCGTAGTAGGAAAAAAGAAACGAGTTACAAACTTACAATAAGATCACTGTTCACAGGGCCTTGACCAAGAGACATAGGCCATAGTGCCATACAATAAGTAATCGGATTCACAACCTCAAGTCACAGGGCCCAAATATGTATAAAATCAAATGTCCAAGAAAAATAAAAGGATGGCTGGAAGCATTCTCTTTCCTATCAGAGCCAGGTTTCGATCCTGGGACCTGTGGGTTATGGGCCCACCACGCTTCCGCTGCGCCACTCTGATTTATTAGTTTTGGATAGGCAAAAGAAATATAGATTCAATCATCTAGTACTTGTTGCCCCAACTTCTACGAAGCTTACGTAACATGTTCAAGCCTTTCAGTGAAAAAAGATGGCTGTGATTTTGAAAATCGTACATATAGTAATGGGAGGAGATCAGAACGAAAGATTGGAAGAAGTAACGCCATGAAGACGCATAACAAAATGGAAAGACCAATTTTTAAAAATATTTTTCATAAAAAATTCAAAAAGTAACATCCGTTCGAAAATATTTTGAAAAATGATCTTCTGGCTAGTTGCGGGTGTAAATTATTGTCAGTAACAGTGGTTTGAAGTCAATACACCGAGAAACTTGGACATTCTGGGCAATGTTAAAATCATTGTCAAGAACAACGGTTTTATTCTAACTTAAAATTAAAATATGAAGTTAAAAACTATTTTATCTTATGTTGAAACCGCCGTAATGTGAGATAAAATTCAGTTTTTAATACGTGATAAATTCACTTAAAACTGCTATTAGTGATAGCGGTTTACACCTGAAGTTAGTTAGAAGATAATTTATCGAAATAGTTTGGCATGGAGATTACTTTTTGATTTTTTAAAGAAAAAGGTAAAAACAAAATTAGTCTGGAAAGTTGCTTCCTTGTAAACATTGTAATCAGCTCATCTTGCAGTTGTCCAATATATTCCACTTGACCTCACATATTGTCACTACTTTTAACCACAAGTCATGGTTTTTCCAGCGAGGGTCCTGACAAAGATATGCATTTTATCCCTAGGTTGCGACATCAAACAACCAGGGCTTTTTGAAAACATTTACATATATATAGCTTCTGTTAGTACTACTTGTTGCTTCACTTCTGCAGCTGTCAACTTTCTTTGGTTGATTAGCTAGGAAGACGAGCCTCTGTTGCTCCCGAGGGACTCCCTCCTTGTAGCTGACCTTGGCTTTCACAACCTCTAAGCTTTCTATCTCTATTGGGATGGTTTCACTATTTAGTGTCTCCACGTAAACTTGATTAGACATCTGTCAAAGTTTCAGCAATACACCGTCTTCACCACCCAGCCACAATCTCAGCATCTCACAGTTTAAAACTAAAAGGTCAAGTCAGAAGTTAGAATATATGTCAATACATTCTGTTAGTTGTATATTTACTATTTTTGTTCATTATATATTTATCTCCTTAATCATAGGGAGTTAGGCCATAGTTTATAGGATTACCATACATAGCCATGGTTATATATACTATATAGTGCTGTTGATGTACTTGTGGATGATCAAATGATTATCTTCCTTCAATAAGCTTCTCCCACGATCTTAGAAACTGCACCAACAAACTCTATGATCCCTGTTTGAGTGGTTCAACCTGGTTTTTTCTCATTTATTTGGCTACTAACTTCATAACACTCTATGAATGCTTCAACCAGTTAACCAACTTCGCAATATCCCCAAAGAATATTCTTGGAACCGTTGGGTGTTGGCGACAATACCCAGACAACTTCTTCAGTTGGTGCTAGACGACTCCTGACTCCTGAGTCCTGACCATATTGACTCTTGTTTACTTGAATATCAGATGTTTCACCATAACATATACCAAATTCACATATCTATACAACTAAATGGCTAAAGTCGTTAGTAAACATTACACTACGGCGGATTGGCCATGCTTTAACCAATTTTATAGTGTATCAAGTTAAACTGTATGCTTGTCTAATAAAGCGATTGATTGGATCACCTCATATGATAATGTAAAAATATGGGTGAAGTTCACCAAACTCGAATAACAACCAAATAACAAGAGTCGCCAAAATTTTATATCATCTTAGAAGTCTCTTCC
Source organism: Dysphania ambrosioides (assembly GCA_026401315.1). NCBI lineage: Eukaryota > Viridiplantae > Streptophyta > Magnoliopsida > Caryophyllales > Amaranthaceae > Dysphania > Dysphania ambrosioides. The sequence goes on along the minus strand of CM048657.1, from coordinate 32,836,031 downwards.
CAATTTATACTAACACATATTTTAACCCAAGGACGAAACTAACAAAGTGGCAAACAATTGCCACATCTGGGGCTCCATCCTACTCCTTGCACACGGGCAGGATGCAATAAAAGTAGGAGTGTGCCCCATAAATCCATGCCAAATAATACATGGGCTAGATACCTAAATACTGAGGTCGAGGTTGCTATCTCAGGACTGTCGGCCTAGTGATCACCTGTGACAAACACATTTGTAACGATAAGCGCTGTTCAAGGGGTCGTTGCCATCAACCGGAATCTGCTCAGCTCGGCATCTGTACTTGCATCCTCTGCACTCATTATAGGTACAAGTGGGTGCAGTAGATCCTATTAACATTCTCTTATGAGCACCCTATTGTACAAAAGGAAAAAAATATGCATCAATTGATATAAGCAAACAATACAGACAAGATAGAGAGAACATTGTTTTTTCCTTACCTCCAACTGTAATTTCCTTGCAGATAGATTCAAGTTGGATGCTAATATTTGACTCTCACTTGGTGTAGAATGCGAGGCAATCACTGCACCAATTACGCACTTTTTTATCAGTTTGATCCATAATTGTTTGGCAAGCAGAAAGGCGAGAAAAATACATGCAATAAACAAACTACGAGCAAGCTTAAGAAGTAAGAGCAAAAATCTTGCACTTGGTTGAACTGCAATAAAAACTTCTTTTCATTGTACTATATGTACCCATGGACTTTAATTAATGGAGGAATCCAACATTCCAACTTAAAGGTTATTCGTTTCAAAATCCTGACATATACACTTCATATTTTACACTAGATTCGTCCCTTGACCTCTGTTCTCCAATTCGTCTGATACAGGAGAGGCGTTCTATAAAAATCTAGGTGTGTGTGTGCATGAGTACAGGCATAGCACCCCTATAAACTTGAAATATGAGGCAGATGACAATTCTCAACAACAATTTCAAGCATATAAATTAATACCACATAGTTTATGATGACAGTCTTAGTTATTCTTAGCTCTGATAAGTCTAACCATGCTTAGAGGTTCAACTGAGACCATTTTGAACCACATTGTATGATGCGGGGAAGTTACAAAAAACAGAACACGGAAAGCCATACTATATGGCCTGGCACTCGTCCAATAGGCAATAACAGTAAATATAGCTTAGAAAAGTACTGTTTCAGATACAGAATATTTATGGCTTTGATTAATTGTACATTTACAAGTTTGATGAATACAAGAAGCTAGATACTGGCCTGTCTTTCCAAAGGTAAACAAACAGCAGAATGAGCAGTGTTATAATTGGTTATCCCGGTACTGAAAACCAAACCAAAGACAGACCATTCTCAAAAGAATCATACACCAAATTAGCTAGTTTTGTAAAAGTACAGTACAGCATCTTTTCAAGAAACTCATTGATAAATGTGTCAAACAAACAAGTCATAAAAAATGATGGTAGCACAACAGGAGTTCTCTGACCTCAAACAAGAAGATTGCAGAGATACATGCAAGTACATTGAAATAAACACGTCAATCAAGTTAGAAAATAACCTGAATGAACAAGCAATGAGGCAATTAAAAGCATGATGAAGACCGAAACCATCTTGTGAGCTCGCTTATCCACCAACATTGTCGCTGCCATTGGATATAATACACCACACACCTGATATTTCTCAGGCGAACGTAACCTAATATAATCTAATCTAATCCTCGAGGTGTGAAAGGATTATTATTATGGAGGAGGATGATAGCTGGGTAATGAGACCATCAATTATCGTGGGCAAATAATGACCATTGATGTCATGGCAATAGTATTGTGCAGATAAAAAGATAAGACCCAAACGAACGAAAACCCGAACACGAGGTCCCCCCGAAACTGACAAAGGTGGGGGGACGAGGCCATGCTACCAACTAGCAAGAGAGCTCATATATGCATATGATATTCAGCTCAAAGAACACGCGTTGGTCTGATTAATGCATAATTACAAATATTCAGACAGCATCTTCAGTTTTCTTTTGGGGTCCCCTCCAAAAATTTTGCAGTTATCTGGGCCCCATGAACGTGGAATTGATTAATGATTATTCTGGAAGTTCATTCAAATTAAATTCAAGAACAGGAAGACGCGCCTAGAAGTTTACCTAGCCTCTTGGTGTATTCGATTTCAACGAACCCTACTCAGATGAAGAGCTTATAGGCTTCCTCAAGTCATGAATCTGGCGTTTTGAAAAGTAGAGTGAGGGAGTGAAATGGTAAGTGCAGGGGAAATAATAGAGCACCATATTCTGCGATGCATGTAAGAAATTTCAGAATTAAACTATACGGCGTAGGATGCAATAATTATTAGTTTGAGTTATTTATTGTGTGATTGTTCAGTTAAACACCAGAGTACTTTCTATTCCACTGAAGGTTTTTTTTATCTTACGTAGTAAATGTACACTATAATTTCGCGCTTAATAGGGAGACGCCTGAGTTGCACATGCTCCTTCAAAAGGGACATTCAAGCACAATCCAAATGCCCACATATTTTGACCATTAAATGTTTGGTCCTTTTGTTTAAATAGTAATAAAGAGAGCTATAACACTATTGAAGCTGTTGAACAGATTTTCATATTTTAGGACGACGACAGTATTACTATTCCCACAGAAAACAATTCGCATTACTTCACTGTGCATGCTCACAGTATAATATAGTGGATTGGATTTACCAGTCTATGATCAGAGACACTGTGAGTCTGTAGTACTGCTTGAAAAAGAAATCAGATTTCTTCTTCAGGGAACAATCTGAAAACTAAACAAGAACGCATTTGTTAATGCAGTGAAACATGGCATAATGCAAGACCAGAGACGCGAATTTCAATTAAACACCAGTATTGACATGAAACACCAACTTTCGCTTGTGACAGCAAAGTAAACCACGTTACTGGATATCATAATATCATCATTACATTAACATGGTAAATCCGCTCTAACCAAACACATAATACAGCACTAACATCCATTCACAAGAACAGACAACTAGGATAGAAAAACCACACATAACTCCTAGGATTACCCTTAGTAGAATAGAATCATCGAGTACTTTCAAACCCAGAAGTTTCAAGCATTGCCTCCATGCAGACGGAGAACAAGATGAAGAGACTCCTGAATGTTGTAATTTGCCAAGGTCCTCCCATCCTCCAATGGCTTCCCAGCAAAGATAAGCCTCTGCTGGTCTGGAGGGATACCCTTCTTGTCCTGAGTCTTCTTCATCACATTCTCAATAGTATCTGAACTCTCAAATTCAAGGATGAGTGTCTTTCCAGTAGGGGTCTTCACAAAGATCTGCACCCACCTCAGAGGCGAAGGACCAAGTGCAGGGTTGACTCCTTTTGGATGTTTTAATCAGCTAAAATCCTGCCATCCTCTAGATGCTTCCCAGCAAAGACTAGCATCTACTGGTCAGGTGGAATGCCCCACTTATCGTGAATCTTAGTCTTGATGCTATCGATAGGGCCAGAAGCCTCAGAGCTTTCAAAATGATTGTCTTGCCTGTAAGAGTCTTCACATAGATTTGCATTCCAGCCCTCAAACAAAGTACCACATGCAGAGTAGACTCTTTCTGCAAGAGTTCTGTCATTCTCAAGCCCCTTGTTTCCCCACAAAGATGAGCCTCTCTGCCTGTCCGGTGGAATACCCTCCTTACCCCGAGTCTAGGTCTTAACAATCTCAATAGTGTCCGAGGTTTCGACCTTAAGAGGGCCGGTCTTCACTACCTGAATCTTGTAAACATATCAATAGTGTCCGGTGTAATACCCTCCTTACCTCAATCTTTATCTTATAAAATGCCAGTTTTTGCATGATATCTCCCATTTTCGTATATATCAGAGAACAAGAACGCACGAGTAGAAAGAAATATTCCGTACGAGGTAAGACAGTCGTTGTAGTCATACAAAATTACGAAGTGAATGATATCTCCCAAGATTCACATACATCCAAAATCTGGAGAAATGAGGTGGCATGCAACTACTTCACCTCATAAAGTAATTTAAACTGAACAGATGATTTAAATCAACATATATTTCTATTTAATTTCTTGGATCGCATAAGCCTAAAAAATAGATTTCTCTGAAGATTCTTAACAACTCATGTAAAAACAAATTACTGTACAATTAAAAAAAAAAAACTAATCTTGGCCTTATCGGTCTAGTTTTGATACATATAAGACCTCAAAAGGTCAAGCTCTTCTGAAGACAAGCAAATGATCAAGCCAAGTACCGGAACAACTGCGGGTTTTCCTTATCTCTTTCAATATAATCTCGAGTTATCAAGTCCTCAATCCTCTTCTTTATTGCCTTGAAATCAGGCTAAAAAGAGCAAACAATACAGTCATGCAAGGGGGCAAAAATTTAACATGGCATTCTCAGAGAACTGGGAAACAGAGGAACAAATAAAACATTGTGATCACTAAATATTTTTCCCCAACAAACAATAGGAATCAGAAAACAAAATCAATAATATCAAAACAATATGTCCATCAAGGCAATTCAAGTACATCATATCCAATATGCCCTGCCTATCTATAACTACACGGGATCCTTCTCATATCCACTTTCTAGGAAGGATTGCACAAAAAGAAATACATCATATGCATAAAAGAGAAACACCCAATGGCAAAGAGCCAAACAACCAAAACACCTAAAAGGTAAATCTATGAAGTCTCATCATGGCAAAGAGCCAAACAACCAAAACACCTAAAAGGTAAATCTATGAAGTCTCATTCTACACCAACAAGTTGGCTGCAGAAAATACTGCTTATTTTACAAAGGCTACGAAACTTCTCAAACAATCAATTCTATCAGGGGAAAAAACCATTTCTCTCCAAATTGTCCTAGCTAACAAAATCCTACACAGCATATCTTACAGAAATAACCATTATAATTTATTGCTGTATCTAAGTAAAGGCAAAAATATGATGATCCCAAGATAATTCTTTTAAACTAGAAAGGTCATTTTCATATCATGGATTACTACATTTTCTGGGGCATTTCCATTTTGCAAAATTTGCCCACCAAAAGTCATATCAGTACAGTTGTACAATAACGAAATCTCAATTCTAGGACCCCACAGTTTCAACTAGTTTAGTCCAATACACAAATCTATGTCATTTCAATGTTTACATAAGCACAATACGTATGTTTGCAGCCCAAACAAGATCAAAGAAATTTTTTTAAAGACCCTCAAAGATTTTTTTTGACCGAAAATCAAAGTAGTCAGCATACAAGCTCACGCTGCCAAAAGGAGCACATAAAAAACCAAGCCAATTTTTAAAAAAAATTATGAATTAGCTCAAACTAGCCTCCTCTTGTAGAAATGAGGAAACTAGTAAAAGTCAGCATAAACAAATAAAATCAAAGTTGTATCATGAAAGAAGAATGTTGCTTTCAATTCAATGGGCTTCTTCACTTCCTCTTGATACTTTTACCCTTCACCTGGATTGGCAGGCAATCCACAAAAATATAATTTACAATCATTCTCACTCCTGTCTCTATTTCCTTCTAGGGTGTTGGTGGTAACTCAACATCTCCATTAGTTTTCCTGTTTTCAATGGAGCTTCCTTCATGATTCAAAATTTACACATAACCCCTTATTGTCCTTTTTTTCTGTTCATCATAACCAGAACCACAAACAGACGTCAAACTACTTAGCTTCTGCTCAACATTCATCACCATCTTCCAAAACAGTCTCATGGTACCAAGCAATGAGCCAACTACTCCCACATCCATGTATCCACAATTAACTTTTACAAATGTAGTAAAGAACTCAGAAGAGACCTACCAGTCAGTCTATCACCACTTCCTAGAGTGGACTATCAATCTACAGCATGTGGCATCCAGGAAAGTTCATTATTGTCAATCTTACCTCTGTGGCTCTACCAGTCCAAGCAAATAGCAAGACACCAGTGAGGTGATGACCAAACATGACTTCTAAACTATTAAGCACTTATACATTTGGTTGGATGCAAGCTAACATGGGAAAGTCAAATACAAAGAAAGATAATCGTGTACCATTGGTTGATAAATATTTTTATTTTTAAGGATTTTTCAGTTCCCTATAGAGCTACTTTCCCATTAGCCATCGAAAGATCCAAGAGGGTAACCAATATTTTCTCATGGTTCTCACCCTAACATCACATTTGCCAACAAAAATATAGCTTTCTTGAATGGGTTACTTTTGTGAACTCACAATTGCTTGGATCAAGTTTATCACCCAAAGGAAACAACTTTGATAATGTCCACTTCCAAACACAATTCACACAGATTGAAAGAATAACACGCCACAACATTAATCAAGGAAATCAATTAACTATTTTTCTCTCTGTACCTTGATTTTTGTATTGGCTCCAGCAACTACCCTCTCCAAACTCCAAATCTTCTTCTCTTCTCTGTTTCAAAACAATCATTGCCCGTCTCTTATTTGATTGTTTGCAACAACCTACTTCAATAACAACTCATCCTACCAACCTCCTATGAAACACAGGTACTTCATTATATAGCCGTCCCCCATACCCCCCAATACATCCCTGTAAAGCGGAGGTTTTGAGTACTTCACTTAATTGTGTACCATATCCATGTTAAATATTCAAATTTGCTGATTTCCATTCCCGTACCAGTTTTAGACCATATCCCTGTCTCAGTGCAACATAGCCAATCTCAATATCATACCCAGCCTGATCTCTTTGTTGGTGATTTATGCCTTGTTTCGTAATTTTATTGAATAACATCATAGTCAATCACATAAAATTTAGCCTTGCCTGAATTCCAGGGTCTAATTGACCAATAGTCAACCATCTAATAGCAGCATTGAGTAAAATTCCTAGCTAAAGATTCCAAAAGATTGTTAATGGAGAAGTCATCATACCTTGAACATGCGGCTTAACTGCTCCACACACTCTGTAATTAATTGCTGATATCCCAAAACCTTCCTACTTTTCATTATACGAACAATTGAAGCATCAATCGCATATCTTCTATCTTTGTCAACATCCTCAACAACCTTTTTCCTCTCATCCATTGGAGGAAGAGGGATCTATATCCAAACATCAAACAAAAAAATGAATCTCACAAAATACAATTTTGCAAAATATTCAACCAGAATCAGGGGGGGAGGGGATGGGGCATACCCTTATTCTCCTCATTCTGTCGGTAAAATTGGAGTTGAATGAAAAATAATCAGTTGCAGTCACAGTTCTTGTACTTGGCTCCTTTAGAAGAATCTTATACTTTGCACAAGATAGAGATTGAAGCACTCTTATCAAGTCTTCATCAGCTAAATTCAGTTGAGTTGCTATTTCTGAATAACTCAATCGATCTGATGTGTTAAAGAGCATCAAAGCAGCAGCCTAAAAGGGAAAGTACATAAAGATGATAAATTAAAATCATAAAACTGTTGTATCTGATCAATTTTACTTCAGAATAGTTACCTGGTAAGTTCCAACAACCAATTCAATTGTTTTTTGACCAAACTTGCCATTAATGTTACAACTTCCCAACGAATAAACCCAGGTCAGCTTCCTGTGCTTTGTCTTCGTTTGATAGAACTGCTTAAAAACTTCAACACACCTCACCTACAAGAAAAAATAAGAGTAGATTAGGATATGATGATGCCACTCTACAAGAAACATCTTCCATTAACCACAGAACAGAAACTTTGGAATAAAAAAAAGCCCTCATTACCATCTCCGCAGGAAGGTTAAGATCAGAGGACTTGTAACTAGGCCAGAACCCAGTTGTCAAAACTGTCACAGTCAAGTCAAGACCAGGACTTGCATCTGGAGTATGTCCAAGATATTCCTCAAAACTAGTCTGATTCTCCCTAGCCAATGTCAAGTCTGTCACCTAAAAGGATATCCAAAGACGTTAAACCCTGCAGACCAAATTCATCAACTATTTACCACAACAAGAACAAAGAAAAACAAGGCAGTCTACCATCCCCTCCATCTTTGATGTGAACTGTCCACCACATTGCTGCTTCAATTTAGTTAGAATACTTCTCTCATGATCATCGTTAGCACTCTTGTCAAAGAGTAGCCGGCGAGAAAGCTTCTTTCTATTAGAAAGCAAGGGTATCAGGCAGAATTAAAACATATTAACAGAAAACACTGTGAAAAGGAACAATGAGAAATAAGAAGGGTTCAGATATGGGAAAAAGAAATGCTAACCTATAAAACTCAGCAAACAGGTCTTTATCACTAACATAAGCCAGAAGCTTCACCACCTAGAGATAATGAATTTTTTTAAAAGAAAGTAAATAATAAGATACTATAGTAGTGCTCAAGCTCAAAAACTGACAACAAGTTACCTTTTCAAGTGAATCCTCTATAGCCTCATCACTCAACTTCTCACTACCACCTTTCTTGAGAATATTATCGCAAAATGTTGCCAGCAGTTCAGCACTTGAACTACCAGCAACACCCTTGTTCAAGAATACCTCAAAAGCTTCCTTGAGAGCCTACAGAGCAGTAATACGTCAGCTCTAAACAACAGATCAGGACCCAAAGTCAACAAATAATAAATTTAAAGGCGAACCTTGTGAAAAATGGTATGGCTGTTGAAACTATCAGTGACATAAGTCATAAATTTATCATGCAACTCAATCACTTTCCTGACAAAGACCTGATTAATAAATAAAAAAATATTCAAAAAGTAACCCTGAATATCTCATCCAATATCATATATAAAGGTGCAAGTTAAGAGACCTACCTGCTCATGTGAACCACTAGAATTTTCAGCCTGCCAAAGAAGTTGTATCAGCAAGAAAAAAAAAACTAGAGCAACTGATACATGCTCCAGAAGGGTAACAAACAAATGACCATAGTTTCATTAATCTACATTCCTCGACAGACAAACATTTGAGAAGAAAAATATTCTGAGTACGTATTGCCAATTGTAGTAGACTAGCCAAGAGGCACAGGGCACTTTTGAAAAAATGTCTAGTAGAGGTTAGAGAGGGAAAGGAGTCAGAATGTTATATAAAAGAGGAGATCAGGGAGATTGAAAAAAAAATCAGAAAATTGTACAGTGTCTGGTTTACTTTGCATAGCCTTATGTTTCAGACCTCAGAGTGTAGAACTAATCAAAGGTCTGGGATTATTACCATCATTTGATGATTTAACTGCATCAAATTACAATCAATTATCCATTATTCCCCCAAATTTTCTTCTTTTTTCTATATTTCTTATATATTGATTATTTCACCAAATTTCTTTTCAAATCAAGCAAGATTTAACAGAAATATGAAGCACATAGTAACTACAAAATTACATGATCATGTATTGTTCATTTGTTTCAAGCTCACAGCAAGTCACTCGTTGAATTCTGTACGATAATCTAGACTCAACTTAGAAAGGCAGTATAGGTAAGTAATATCATTTTTCCGTATCCTTTAAAGCAGTTGATAGAGTGGAGTGATAAGAAATAACTTTTCAGTATTGATAGCGAAAGATGCCACACCTTGCTGATTGCAGCATCCTCAGCCTGCTGCACTAAGGCTGTTCCTTCATCAGTTATATGCTGCAGGAGAACCACAAGGTACGTTAACAAAGTTGCATAGGGAAGATGTTATTCAGTTGAAAGTATGGACAAAGGAAAGAAAGCTCTTACCTGTTTGAAGATACTGCCAATGGGTTCCAACCCTTTGGGAACCTTACTGTAAAGCCTGTACATCCTGGAAAGATCTTCCACCTAAACAGATTCAAGAACCAAAGTCAATATTCTGCAAATTGAAAATTAACAAAGAGTATAAAGCATACAAATTGTAAAGCTATACCTTATCATCTTTCAGCAATGCACGACATCCAGAATTCTCCTTCTCAAGCAACTGGTTTTCATAAACCAACAGCAACTCATTTTGCACTTTCTGTGCAGAAGAAAGCCAATAGGGGGAAAAAAAACAAACCTCATAAGTTGCCCAAATAATTCACAGAATATCAGGGAACATCTGAAGATAATACAACTAAATCTAACCTCCAGAAGCTTTGGCTCACTGCTAGAATGTAGATAATGAGCCACTCTCTCTTTCTCTTTCTTCAAACATTCCTCCGACTGTATTGTACATGACTATATTAGAATGGAATCAATGCATGAATATATTTCTATGACAAAGATTATACAGCAGTGAAATGAAAATTCATGCCTTCAACATGTATTCTGGACATGAGTCCTCCAGGATCCAGCTTGAGGCCTTGCGTGAGTAGTAAGTAGCAGTATCATCCAGCATATGAGTTTCAAAGTCCTTTTCATAGTAATCCATTTGACTCATTCCGATTTCAACATATATATCAAGAACATTCTTCAACAATGCTCTGTCAATTTGCCCACCCTCTCTTTCTACATCAATCTAATCAGAAACACCATGTCATCTCTCATCTGCATGCATAACATGTGAAAATACCAAGAAAAAAGCTTCATGGAATAACCTACCAAAGCTATAACAGCATCCTTGGTTTTGCCTGATATTTCTTGATAAACCTGATTTAAAAAGAAAAAGAAAAGAAAGATTTCATACTGATGTTCATCCCTTCATGTAGTGCAAAAGTAATATGTAGATAATATGCACAGATGGCAAGAGTATACAAGAAATCAAGAGCAAAGATAAGCAGACGTTTACACTTCTTTTGTTTCCACAAAATTAAAACACTTGACAAAAACAAGTTTTTAATGAAAAGCAAAAGAGATAGTTTCCCCCACTCCATATTTACCATTTATTCTAAGTCAGCCCCACTCCCACTCACTCCATAAGGGCATTTTTCATATACATTATATCAAAATTACAAAGTGTAGAGGAAAAAATACTTTCCAGGCAAGTGTATACAATTTCAAAGAAACAGAGGAAGTATCACATGAAAAGAGACATGATAATAATGTCATACCAGATCACGGAAGCAAGTCAATCCAACTTCATGCAACGAAGGAAGTGACCTCCGAGCAATGAAGTAGCGATCCAAATAATGGAAGAAGCGAGACAACCATCTGACCATCACTTTATGATTTGACCATCTCTTCACTAGCTCTCTCAACATAAATTCATCATGTTTCTCCCGCAAAGAGGGTAAAACCTAATTCAAAAAAGGGATGGAACAGAAAAGAGGCAGGAAGTGTTAGATGCATAGAGCTGGCATGTAGGATATATTTGCACAAAATAGATCATAACATCTCTACTGACACACGAATTGATATTAAGAAAATCATGAAAATATAAAACGAAAGAATGGACTGATACCATCCTGTCTAGAGAAAGAGGTAGTTACACACAAACCATGTTAAACTTTTGCTCTAGATAATCGAGGACAACAACCAGTGTGATGTGCAGCAATTTAGCCATAAGAAATAAATCTCCATAAAAATATTAAAACTGGCAAATGACATGCCACCAAATGCACAATAATAGAGCAAAGGTAAAGCAACAGTTCCACGGATGAATATGTTTGAGCAATCCCTTTTTTATACAACTAACATTACCATCTTATCGAGTCTGAATAGCAGATCAACCATCCATAAGGGTAAGTACTGACATACACTGACACAAGTTCTCTTCCATTTTCTTGGGAAAAGATAGCAGCAAGATTGTACAGGTACATTAAAAAATAACCCTCAGAAGAGTGGCTAGGTGCCAAAACTACTTAATATTCTCACCATTGAGTTTATGTAATCCACAAATGCCTGTTTGTAATTGTCATAGAGCTGTTGAGAGTAATCATGCGGGGGTTTCTGAGTACACATGTTGTATATTGTCCTGCATTTGAAAGATATCCAGTTATATGTAGAAATAGTATGGGGGAAAAAATCATATGAAAAATCACAAAATAAGGCACCTACGTGTAGAGCATTATGTGGTCTTCAGAATTAAATGGCGGCTCTGGAAGTCCTTCCAGAATCCTTTTCAACTTTGTAATCCCCTTCCCCATGAACTCCCATCCTTGCTCTAGTTCAATTACTTTACGATCATTCATCTTTTATCTACTTAAAGAGCTTGATCAACTGTTACAAGGCACAAAACAAACCCATCAGTCACAATTTTGGCTTGACCACACTTTAAATTGACCATGAGATTGGCCATAGATTCATTATAAAAGATACAGGGGAATTTCAGTCATTGAACAAAACTCAGATCTTAATAATAACTTCAGCAAAAACTACTAAAGTATACAGTCACCATACATTGACAAGAGTATACATTCACAGAACTTTCCAATCTATCTTGGATTAAAACTTTAATAGTAACAAAAGTAATCCCAGAAACCTTACTTTCCCTGTCCCCTTACCATGCTAACCAGCTATCAAAGCCAATAATCATCAAATAAGTAAAGATTGAGCTCAGTTCGTGTACCTCGGCCTATACTCAATAAAATAGTAATAATACAATAAAATGATGTCGAATTTCGCAAGCCAATCAATCTCAGCTCCTAATTCAAATAACAAAATGGCAATATACAGCATGAACTGCACAAAAACCAAACACCATCATTCCCATTTCCCATCAAATTCGGACAAAATTAGCTCAATTACCCAATCGTTAATGCAAATAACTTGCGAAAACCCTAATCTGGGTTTACAATTACAACCCAGACTCAAAACCCTAACCACCAAATCAATCAAATTCAAACCAAATTACGCTCACAAGTCATCACTGACTGACAAATAAAGTCACCCAAATGATTGAACCATGCAAAAAAAAGGATCAAAGTACGCAATCGGCTAAACTAATCAGGAAAATAGGGCATCGAATTGCAATTTAAAAAACCGGATTGAGTAGCAAAGCAAGAACTTACCATAAATTAGAAAACGGGGAGACGAAGAGAGAGATCCCAGAGAAGAGGAGGCAGAAGGGCGGGGTGAGGACACCGACAGCCGTCGACGGAGGAGAGAGAGGGAGGGTGATGAAGATGCTTTGGATATGATGATTGTTTGAGGGACGAGCAAATAAGCGTACGACTCTGCTGGAAAATCCAAACTGCGATGGACAACGGGCATTAAAATTACCGCTTGAAAGTTGAGATCAACTAAAAGTGCTCGTGAAATGTTCAATTTAACTTTGTTAAAGTTCACTCCAAACTTAATTAAACTATGCTTAATTTGAATTTAAGTTTGGTTTAAAAGTAGAGATTTAAGTGATGTGTAGTGAAGTTGGGCTATTTTTGGCTATTTTTAAATATTGGCATCTTTAATAAAAAATTATAAAGTATATTCCATCCGTTTTTTTTATTCTTCTCATTTTCCCCATTCGGATTTCAAAATATTGTTCTCCTTTGAAATCTTTTTATTTTAATTTAATATTGTGATTTGGTGAAAAAATTTGGTTGAGATCACTATTCATGTAATAGGTAGCCCATTGGTTAATTTTTTAATTGTTTAATATCATAAACTTTAAAATTTTCACTACTTATTTAATGCTCAACCCACTTGCATAATTTTTTAATATAATCTATTCTTATTTTTATATTAATTTAAATTATTTTATAAAATCTTATTGATATTTAATATTGTCTTGGTTTCTTTCCTGATTCCAAATTGGAAGGAAAAAAAGAACGGATGAAGTATATCCAAAGATATTTCATTGCATATTTAGTTATTAATGTTTTTAATATTTTTTCATAAAAATGGTTAGTTTGTTATGAGAAAAGAATATTAGTTTTTTTTTATAAAAAGGAATGTTAATTTTTCCAAGTATATTTACAAACTAGTTTTCTTTTTCTTTTTCTTTTTTTAAAAAAATATTTTCAAACTAAGTGTAGTTTATGGGATGACTTACTTTGGCTAAAAACATTTGATAAATGAGAGTTTGCAACTTTACCAGTGACAACAAATAAAGAGACTAAAATTGAAAAATTGATGTAGCAATCACCGCAACAAATTAAAAGAGAGACATAAAGCAAGAGTTGATTTTTGTAACAAGTCGCGCTTTTTCAGTTGTTTAACGAACATTAGTCCTCAACTAAAATATAATTAACTCAAAATTACGCTACAAAAAGGAAATTTAAGTATACAAAACATAACTCATTAATATAACTGAATCGCTAAACATCGTCCGCAATTACATGACATCGCCCGCAAATTTTCAAATGAAATTACCATTACACTCTTAGTCCATTATATCAACTAAATCAAACCCATCCTTACAAAAAACCATTTCAATACTTCAAATCCTCCAAACCATTCATTAATCCTCTCAAAACAAAATTTACAAAATTCCTTGAAACATCATGTCCCGAAAACCCGGCAAAGAAGTGGCGAGGAGGACGACACCGCTGGCGACGGCGGCTCCTCTTCCGGTGGTGGAGGTAATTTTTTTTGAGTTTGCAATTGCCGGTGGTGGAGGGAAGGAGGCAACACCGGCACGGCAAGGCGGCCGCCGGTGGCGGCTGGCGTCTGGATCAGACGTCTAGGGAAGACGCCTCAGCCGTGGACCAGGCGCCTGGATCAGGCGTCTATGGAAGACGCTCGTTGCCGTGGTGGGGCGTCTGGATCAGGCGCGTTGTCCAGACGCCGGCCGCCGCCTCCTTTGCTTCGCCGCGCAGCCGCCGCTTGTCGGAACCTAGGTGATGTTAATTTTTTTTTCAATTTATTAGTTAATTACTAATGAATTTTATTAATTAATTATATTAGGCATTATAATATGTATATTTAGGTTAACAATGGTAATTAGTTAAATTATATGATTAAGATAGATATATTATTATAAATATTATGTTAATAAGTTAAAATACAAGTTTATGATATATTATTATAATTATTATATTAATTAGTTAAAATATAAGTTTATGATATATTATTATAATTATTATATTAATTATGTTAATTAGTTAAAATATAAGTTTAAGATATATTAGTATAATTATTATGTTAATTATGTTAATTACCTAAGTAAAAAATATATGTTTAGTATATATAATTATAATTATTATATTAACTATGTGAATTACTTAAGTATAAATGTAATACCCCATATTTTAGACATTATATTAAGAATATTTTAGTACAAAATAAATAATTTAAAAATTATTTTGGCACCAATCACAATTATGGAACTTTATTTATATATTTATTTTATAAATTTATTAAGAAAATTATTTAATTTTATAAATAAATATTTAATTCCTCAATTATTCCATTAAAATTCCAAAAAAAAGCCCTCTAAAATATCCAAAGTATCCACTTTTATTCTAGAATATTCTAAAAGCTTTTAAAACATTATTCTTAACAAAAAAATATAGTTTAATATATTTATAAAGATTATTTTTTAATTTAAAATGGATAATGTTGAAAATATGATATATTTACAAAAGAAAAAAAATATATATATATTTAAAAAAAAAAAAAATTCGACCATATCTAATAATGGTCAGCTACCATGATTAGAATTTAAAAAAAAATTAATTTATTATTATATATATTTAACCCTAATTTAAAGGATAATTTTAGTTGAAAAGATAAGTTTAAATTAAAAATAATAGATTTTCAAAAAAAAAAATAATAAATTCTATCCTTATCCTATCCTTTTTCTATGATTTATATTTCAAAAAAAAAAATTATTATAAAATTTTATCTTTTTTAACTAATTCTAATTGGTTTGTTTTGAATTAAATGATTTTAATTGGTTAAATTATTTAATAATTTAATTATTTTATAATTAAAAGATTTTTCTGAAATTTTGAGGATAATTATCAATTTAAATTCATATTTATCTTTTAGTGTTTTAAAATTCTAAAATTCATCCTAATTTCTAGTATAAATAGACCCTTAAATCTCACCTAATTCTTCGCACAAAAATCATTAAACCCTTTCTCTTTCTCTCAAACTTTCTCCCTCTCTCTCAAGCCACTCTCTGCATCTCTTCGGCCATCTGGTGCCACCAACAACCACCAGCCTCCGTGAGCATCCTATTTCCCTAACTATTTAATTGTTTTAATTATTTTGCAAACTGTTTAATTCTTAAAACTATTTCTAAACATAATTAAAGTTTCAATATTATATGCATAATTATTGTGTTGCATTGTGTTGATTAGTTTATCTTAAATTGATAGGAGGATCAACTTGAAGTTTAGTAAAGAGTTGTTAGAAAGTACTAGAATTTAAGGTACGTATATGTGTTAAATCTTTTTATGTGCAATTGAATATATTATTTTGTGAATTATATTGTGCTAAAATATTTTTAAATATATGTTTATATATGGCTATGTATTTGAAATTTCGATAACAAAAAAAAGGGTGATATACATTTACCTTATTTTATTTAATATGTATCATGTTTCAAAAGGGCCGAATGGCATTTGAGATTTTATAAATTTCAATGAACTTTAATAATTAAAGCAAGGTATTTGTATTTAAGGAGTTATAAAAGGAGAGTTATTATTATTATATATTACCGCTTGATTTCATATCAAGAAGGGTTCATGCTTCAAAGTCCACTTGTTGGCAAATAAAAGGAAACTCCAAGGATAGATCCGTGATGGGATAACTAACTTGGGGGGTGTGCACACTTAGGATCAAGGAGGGGATATAAGAAGAGGAAATTGTTTTTATTAAGTGTTTTAATAATTCCATTTGTATTGGATTATTATAAAGAAAGGTTCGAAGTTTATTAATATATAAGAAGGCAAGTTTGAAATGAAGGAATTTAAAAGTCAAAGTATTTCTTTTATCATGTATACGTACACAGTGTTTTTACATTGACACGTATTTTCCTATTTGTTTTGGTTCGCCCTACTTACCATTTATGGTGAGTAGGTTTGCAGGAATAAATATGCATGGGAGCATTACATCAAGGGGCACATACTAGTTAGGAGTTTTATAATTTTTCTTAATCAAATTTTGTACCTTTGGATAATCAAAATTATAATTCTTTTTAATAAATAAATTGAGTTTTTCTTCCACTGCAATATAGTAGTTAGTTAGCACAGCCGAAGCGTGGTGACACGTGGCGGTAATACCCCTAAGTTACTAAAATTACTATCATTATTATTATTATGTTAGTAATTTGGGGGTGTTACAATAAATGTATGTTTAGGATATATTATTATAATTATTATATATTAATTGTATTATAATTATAATTATTATATTAATTGTGGTAATTTATTTATTTTAAAATATATGTTTAGGATATAGTATTATGATTATGTCATTTTCCTTGATGTAATTAGGAATCGAGTTACCGACCAGGAAAAGGGAAATCGATACCTGCTCACATGATTAGACAACACTTAGAGGATGATTCAGGTCCAAGGCATCCACGTACTCGAGGTGTGTCTGCCTTGGCTCGAAGGGAGAGGGTATCTACTCGATACGAGCAATCAGTAGGTATGGAGGACGAAGAAGAAAGTGCTGATAGTTGGGATGATGATGAAAACATCTTCGAGGAAGATAAAGAAGATTATATAGATGAATTAGAGGTTCAATTAGAGGGTGTTCATGCTGATCGAGAAATAACTATTCGTAAGGGTAAGGGTGGCCGGTTCGTTAGTACTTCTGGTACAACTTCCTCTTCTATTTCTGGTTCTGGTCAAAGCCGGAAGAAGATGAAGGTCGATGATTCATGGGTTGTGAAACGGGCGGTTCCTGGTGGGCCGGTTGATGGGAGTGTTGTTTCTAGTTTTTTGGGTCACATTGTTAGGCGTATATCTTCCACTGGCAGGCGATCGTGTTTTTCATCTGGTGCTGACTTTCTTGCTTGCTTGGTTTCTTAGCAGCTGTTCTCAATCCCTCTTTCCATCTCTATCGCACAGACTTTGAGAAAGAAGAAAGGCTCTTGATCAAAGCCCTTTCCCTAAACTGTGTTGACGGCTCTTGTTTTCTGGCTTTGGCGGCGGCCGCTCAACTGTTCGAGCGCAATGCAGTGGTAGTTGGTTCCGATTCGACAAGGCCAAAGGCGAAAACTAAAAAACTAGCTCGGAGAGGAGGGCTTGAGGCTCGAGAGACCTAAACTCCTTAGCTTCAGTCTCGCATCAGTCACAGGATCAGAACCCTTTCCTGCTTTCAGTCTTAGGAAAGCTGTAAGCAAACTCCATTCCAAGACTTTTGAGTAGATGGTAAAGATAGGGAATCTTCATCATGTGTTGGTATTTTAAAATGGCAGAACAGAGATAGAGCGTGCGCAAATTTGCAAACCTGGTATGAATCATGGATGGCTGATGGTTCACCTATTTGTGCATGCTTAGATAACACTAGAGTGTCCCACCTGCCTTGGGCCATGTTCAACCATATTGATGCTACCCTTTTATTAGATTTTATAGAGCGTTGGCAGCAACTCATTTCACTTCCCATTTGGAGAGATGACGATTTTATTGCACGATGTGCAGGAGATACTTAGGGTCCTTATAGAGGGTAAATTAGTTAGTGAAAAACCAGATGTTGGGAATCTAAAGAATTTTTGTGTTGAGTTACTTGTTGTGAGCATTGAAACATTAGATGCTCGTAAATATTGGCAAGGAGGTGGACTGAATATCAAGGCAGTTGATGATTTATGTAGGAAGGTGGTACCACCTAGGCATTTGAACAATCAACTCAGTGCCTATTTTCTTCTATGCCTTGGATGTTGTTTGTTCTTTGATACGAGTGGTTGTAGGGTGAGGCCACGGGATATAGTAGAGGCGAGGGAACCTAGTATTATGGGAACATACTCGTGGGGATCGGCTACTCTAGCATTCTTGTACCATCAGCTTGGAATAGCCAGTCTACTGATTGTAAGCAACTCACTGGTTGTCTTACTCTATTTCAGGCATGGATATATGAGTATTTTCCTGCCTTTTCTCCTCATAGAGATCGCATTCCCATTGAATAAGGGTACCCTCATGCCGGATGTTGGAATGTCCACTGAGGGTGATTCGTCGGCAGCTTGATAATATGACTGCGTCAGAGGTTAGTTATCCTTGTCTTTATGTTCTTATTTTGGTTTACTTGACGTATGATTGGTAATCGTTTGCTTTGCAGGTTGAGTGGTTGCCTTACTTTCGGGACCCTGCTAAGAAGGTACCAAGGACTGCATTCCTCGGTTTCTTACAGTATCGGGACATCATTGAGCCTTACATGCCCAACCAATGCTTGCGACAGCTCGGGTATTTACAGGTCATTCCATCTCTCGCTCTTAAGCCTGTGTTCGCTAATCGTCCAGAAGTATCGTCCGAGTATAAGGTGGAGTGGCCTATATCTGTGGTGGAGAACTTGTGGCTTCAGTTCCCGAGGGGTGCAAGATTCTTCTTAGGTGATTTGACACGTACTGAGGTTCCTTCCATTTGTGATGACTCGTACATGACATGGTTCGAATCGAAGTCACATCCTTGCCTTGTAGCAAATGACGGGTCTGAATCTAGAAGAGACCGAGTGCTACCACAAACTGCGACAGATGCTGTAAGTTACTTACTCTTATAATTCTCAGTTATTAATTTTTGTCTCTTATAATTGTTTCTACTTTTATGTGCAGTGGATGAACATGGTGATTGAAGTAACGTCCAGTTTCTTGGAAGTTAGAGATTTGATGCCTACCGAGAAGGCGAAGGCCGCTTGCGCTCGGTGGGATAATATTATTGACATGTGGAACCAATCGTTGACTATGCAAGATGCCGACTCATCTGGGTGGATCATAATATGCAGAATTAGAGTGGCATCACGTACAAACGAGGGAAGACTAGCTCGCACTTTGCCTGTAAGTTCATCAAACCTATGCTATTCCCTCCCGTGGCCATATCAAACAATTGAAAGATAAATTCCATCACATTGTCAAAGGCACCTCCTCCATAACCGATTACATGAGATCATTGAAGGAGTGTGTTGATCAGCTTGCCATCCTCGGAAAACCGGTTGAGCATGAGGACTTAATAAATAAAGTTCTTGCTGGCCTTGATGACTCCTACAATTCCGTCATTAATTCCGTTGATGCACGAGATACTACCATTTCTTTTGAAGAGCTTCATGAAAAACTAATCAACAAAGAACTATCTATTCAACAAGCCCAAAATCGTGCGGCACCTTCCCTCCCAGCTACTGCTTTTGCTGCTATCTCCAAGTCTTATCACCGTCCTCTACATCGTCAAACCAACCAAGGCCTTCTTTCTACTCCTCCTTCTCCGGTCGTGCCCAAGTAACCTTGACCTTTTCTTTGTAAATGTCAATGGTGTCGTGAACAGGGTCATGTGGTTGCTCACTGCCCCTTATTCACCAAACAATTCCCCTATGCTACTCCTCCTTCTCCACGTTCCTATGCCTCATAGCCCCACCGTACCTCACCCAAATCTCAAGCCCATACCACTCAACTCTCCGCTGCCCCGTCCTCACATTCTTGGCTCTTAGACAGTGGGGCATCCCACTATGTTACCAATGACCTCAATAACTTATCACTTCATGCCCCTTACGATGGCACCGAAGAACTAATTGTTGGTGATGGTAAGGGTCTCCATATCACTCACTTTGGTTCTTGTTTTCTATCCTCCCTGAAACTCAACAATGTCTTAGTGGTTCCATCTATGTCTAGAAATATCATCTCTCATTCTCAACTTTGTCATGATAATAATATCTCAATATCCTTCTCATCTAACTCTCTCCTTATGAAGGATCCTTCAACGGAAACAATTCTGTTTCAAGGGATATCTAAACATGGAATCTATGAGCTCTACTCCACCTCTCCTAAAATCTACACAAGCACAACTTCCTCTCTTGCCTGGCACCACCGTCTAATGCCCCTAGTATCTCTACTTTAGATTGTAACTCTTGTGCTTGCAATAAAAGTCATAAACTACCCTTTTCTACCTCTTCTATTGTCTCCACTGCTCCGTTGGAATATGTCTACACTGATCTGTGGACATCATTTGTTTATTCCCATGACAATTTTAAATATTATCTCATTTTTTCTGACCACTATTCCAAATATATTTGGTTATACAATTTAAAACAAAAATCAGACACAAAACACGTGTTCATCCGATATAAAGCTCTTGTCGAAAAATATTTTCAACATCCCCTCAAAACACTTTACTCGGATAATGGGGGTGAGTATTTAACTCTCCAACATTATCTAACCATTGATGGCATTTCTCATCTTACCACTCCCCCACATACACCTCAACACAACGGCTATTCTGAGCGCCATCATAGACACATTGTTGAAATATTTCTCTCTCTTCTCTCTCATGCAAGCATGCCTCTTGAATATTGGTCACATGCTGCTTCAACTGCAGCCTATTAGATAAATAGGCTTCCCACTCCTACTTTAAATAATGTTTCTCCCTACTACAAACTTTTTGGTCATCATCCTAATTATGTTAAACTTCGAAGTTTTGGGTGTCTTTGTTATCGCTGGCTTAAACCCTATACTTCCCATAAACTTGAACCCAAATCTCTCCCGTGTGTGTGTATTGGCTATTCTCCTACTCAAAGTGCCTACTACTATCTTAATCTCTCCACAAATCGTATTTACGTTTCTCGTCATGTTCACTTTAATGAAACAATGTTTCCTTTTGCCTCTTTGACCACATTCTCTCATGATGCCACTAAATTACTTGATCAGTGGGCTCCTTTTTCACTTCCCACGTTATCTTTGCCATCGTCATCTCCATCATACTCACATTCTCCACAAACTCCTACCTCTACCCAAGTTCCTATACCTTCTTCTACATCACATTCGCATGCACCTCTCTCGTCCTCTTCCACAAACTCCACCTCTTCCTCTCCATCAACTCCTCACTCTCCTCCATCGCAATCTCCTTCACATTCTCCACAAATGGTTACCCGGCTTCAATACAACATTAGAAAACCCATCAATAAGCTCAATCTTAATGCTGAAGTCCACGAATCTAACCTTCCCAAAAAAATACCCAAGCATTAAAAAGTCCTGTGTGGAGAAAAGCAATGGAGGCTGAATTCCATGCCTTATTAAAAAACAATACATGGTCTCTTGTTCCCTCCTCTCCTTCCCAAAACGTAGTGGGTTGTAAATGGGTGTTTCATATTAAACAAGACAAGGATGGAACCATCATCCAACATAAATCACGCTATGTAGCTCAGGGTTTTACCCAACGGGTTGGTATAGATTATGGGGAAACCTTCAGCCCCGTAATTAAGCCTACCATGGTTCGGTTAGTCTATCTCTTGCATTCATTCATGGTTGGGTCTTGCGTCAACTTGACATCAATAATGCCTTTCTCCAAGGCACTCTTTTTGATGCTGTTTTCACAATCCAACCCCCTGGCTTTGTTGATCCTAAATATCCCGCACATGTGTGCAAACTAAACAAAGCCCTCTATGGTTTAAAATAAGCTCCTCGTGCTTGGTTTACCGAACTTTGCCAACACTTACTTCACCTAGGCTTCCGCAATGCAATCTCTGATCCTTCCCTCTTCACTCTATTTGTTAATGGCGTCATCATATACTTACTAGTATATGTCGATGACGTTATCATCACTTGTAACGTGCTCGCATTTCTCGTGTCCTTCATCGCCAAATTAGCTTCTCGATTCTCTCTCAAAGACTTAGGAAACCTATCCTATTTTTTGGGAATAGAAGTCATGCCCAGCCAAAATGGTTTATTCTTAAGTCAAACCCGTTACATACATGACATCCTCTGTAAAGCAAATATGGAGGATGCTAAACCCACTTCTACACCTCTTGCTGTCCATCCTCCCTTAACCACTATCGGCAAACCTCTCCCCGACCCCTCTCAATATCGTGCATTAATCGGTAGTTTGCAATACTTGAGTCTTACTCACCCTGATGTTGCATTCCCAGTTAATAAACTTGCTCAATACATGCAACGTCCCACTGAAGCCCACATGCAATCCTTGCATCGTCTTCTTCATTATCTTAAAGGAACATCTACAATGGGGCTTCCTATTCATAAAGATTCTCCTTTAAACCTTCATGCCTACTCTGACGCTAATTAGGCACATGACACAGATGATTTCATATCCACCACAGCGTACATTGTTTATCTTGGCAGGAACCCAATTTCATGGTCTTCAAAGAAACAGAAGACACGAGCACGGTCCTCTACGGAGGCTAAATATAGGGCAGTAGCTGCAGCCACAGCTGAGCTTCTTTGGGTCCAAAATTTGCGGCATGAGCCACGCCACCCTCTATCTTCTACTCCGGTAGTTTACTGTGATAATGCAGGTGCTACATATGTCAGTGCTAATCCTGTTTTTCACTCTCGCATGGAGCATCTTGCCTTAGATTACCACTTTGTCCGTGAAAATGTCCACGATGGAAAATTGCGTGTTGCTTATATTTCCACAAATGATCAACTTGTTGATGCTCTTACTAAGACTCTATCACGTCTTCCGTTCACAACCTTAATTCACAAAATCGGGCTTTCAACCTTGCAGCCCGTTTTGAGGGGGCGTATTACAGAATGAAGATCTCCATATTCTCAGCATCAATATCCCCCCATAATATCCATGATTGAAGGAGTAATTTCTACACATTATTGATATACATATTTGTCCCTTAATCATAGGGATTTATTTTCCTTATTTATAGACTTGTATATCTAGCTTCCTATATATATATATATATATATATATATATATATATATATATATATATATATATATATATATATATATATGATGTACCATTCAAAATATATATAACAAAACTATTATTCTTCTATATGTACATCCGTCCGGAAGGACTAAAGGAGCCATGATTTTAAACTTGGTAGTGCACTTATATGATAACATTTAAAAAATTGGACTGCTATGAATAATTATAGCTTGATGATGCTTGTTTGTATTCCATCGAGTTTAGTAGAATATATTCGACCTCCAACTTTCATCTTTCATATGATCAATCAATAACATTGAAAACCTCTACCTGCTTGAGTCGCACGGTGACTTTTTCATGATTCGAAAGTCATTCAACAAATATAAGATGCAAAAAAACATATTTCTTTGAAGACTACAAGCTAAGATTGATGGACCAACTGGTATACTGCTTGATTTTGTGGCCCGGAGGTCGGGATATGGGTGTTTACGATATGGTGGATGAATTCATTCAACCTTTTTACCCTGGAGTTGACTGTCTTTCGTAGTATTCTGTTTATATACAGAGTTTCCTTTCATTTTATCCTTCTTTTTGCTTGCTGATTTGGTTGGCTTATTTTTTTAGACCTTTTGGTGAATAATTCGGTCAAAGCAATCCGTGTGTGTTGGTCAAAATGATGGCTTCAAAAGCCTAATTATATAAATGCCATATACTTAGCTAGCAGTTCTGGGAAGGGGAAACAAAAAGACTCAATTTTTGCAGCAAACACCTTAGGGCAGCTAGCACGGGAGTAAAGGACTAGTACAAATTTTCTGACCTAGAAAGACAGATGTTCAAATTCTCTTGTTTGCATCCCACACAGTAAGCTCAATTGATTCACTTAGTTTCATGTTGATGGCACAAAATAACAAACTGATCCTTGAATAGCTCCAACTCTCAAGGTTGTGAAGGAGAAGGGGAAGTTGGAGGCTTGAAATCTGGATACTGTAAAAAGAATGAAGGGTAAAAATCAAAACTAGTTCAACACTTCCTCACAGAAGAAGAAAAAAAATAGCAAAGGAGAGATAATTACTGCAGGATATGGTGAAAGCGCTCTTGGATGTGATACTGCATTCTCTTTGTTCTGGGGTGTGGAATTGATCTCTGGTGCAGGTGCTTCTGCTAGTGGTTCGGGGGCAACTTGCGCTGGTGCTTCAAATAATGGTTCAGGGGCAGGTTGTACAGGTGCTTCTACTTGTGGCTCAGGGGTAGATTCAGCTTTCTGGAACCCGTTTTCAGCAACAGCTGCTTCAGAGGCTGCCTCTGCAGGTGCTGGAAGAGCTCTGTCATTCACGGTTATTGGCAGAAGGGCGATTCCTATTTGCTGCATTGAGTACCAAAATCAAAAATTGAATATCAGAGACCCTTAAATCTACCACCACAATCCCCATTCATCTTGGAAACATGTATATTACCAAAGATTGATAAGTGATTGACCTTTATATCTGAAATGAGCTCTTTCGGAGCAACCTTAGTGTTAAGGAATTCATCAAGTTGTCGCAATGTTTGTTTTCTATCCTGTCACGAGAATAAAGCATGGTAAGCAAAACCAAATATGTTATGTATTGCCATTGCAATTATTCAAATTTCTAAAATCATATCCACAATAACATGAACAGACCCCATTTTTTGGGATGAAGGCTTGGCTTTGTATATCCAAAATAACATGCACATAAATTTAATGGGCATGACGACAGATGATTTTTTTGTCGGAACATGTGAATTGCCACTTGTTTCCAAGAAACAAAAGGTGTTAGATTGATTAGCCCTTGTTCTTGTCACCTTGAAAAAAATGAGTTTCAAGAATTCATGTTCAGACAAGTTCCAATAAGGATAGCCAAATTCCATATGCAGTTAAGTTGCGTAAACCTTAGTTCCAACCAGTTCAGATAGGTGAAAAGAAAGAAGACTTGTCTTTCTACAATAGTAATATATGCCTACGATTTTCAGAAAGTCAGATAACTCGCCTCTGCAAATAACAGTTTCTTGCTGAGCAACTGAACAATTGCTGCAGACCCTAGCAGTTGGAGAACAGTTTCCACCTGAAACAAAAAATGTTGTAGGAGACCAAAGATGAATAATTGCTCAACTATAAGCTTGTGTCTTGAACAAAATCAATATGTTTAACCTCAGTAAATGCCAACAAACCCAATCCAGCAGCTGCAGCTGCTCCAATCCCTAATACTGGTAAACCATCAGCACTCTCCTGCGTTTCAGATACTCGTATTCGTAAAAAGGAAAATAACGAAAAGATAATGATGTTTGAAAAAGAAGAGAAAGTTGGAACCTAGAAATGATTAGCTCAAAAAATACAATAATTTTCTTCGCATTTCAACTTCAATGACAAAGTTCATCTTTGATGGTATACATAGTAAAATGAAATATATTATTGCACATCATCATGTGGATTCTTGATGAGTGAGACTGTAAAAGAGATAGCGCAGAACTTAAGTTCATTTTCTTTTGAGTCCATAAGCAACAAAGGATATCTCATAAACAAAATTTCCAGAAGAACCAAGAAACATACTTCAAATGCACCACCAAATGCTTCTGTCAAACTGCTAAAATCAAGGCTAAATGTTTTCTTTGGTTGAAGCCAAGGGAGACTGCTATTCTGCAATGCAGAAATACATCTCCTTAGTCCAAATAGTGAGTATCGGAGTATCAGTGTTAATTAAGAAGACACCAGTAACGTAAGTTTGAAAAGTGGAAGAAGGAACAGACCAGCCATCCTCGAGGTCCCTCTGCTCCATCTTTGATAGCATAAGCAGATTTGAACCCATTAGCAGTCACCAACTCCGCAACTAACTCAGAGTTTCCATCAAATCTGACAGTATCACATAAAGACATGATGGAATCAATAAATCACGTTATCAGTTGAAGAGACCACTTTACGGTTGACATACTCTCTGACAAGGGAGAAAAGAATTTCGAGCAAAAGTTCCCCATAAAATGGAAACTAGCACATAATATAATAAATTTTCTTCAAATGTTCCAAATCTATTGCTCTACAACTTAGGGGAAGACAACATCTATGCAAGTTTTGGATGAGCCGTGGAGTGCATGTGCATTTGCAATTTCAGAAGGTCCGTATTGTTAAAATGCATGAACGTCAGAATCATCACATTACTTGGAGATTATCACTTATACGAACAGAACTATTTAACAAGCAAGCAACCTAAAATAGTGGTAAAAATATTTCAAATATAATATAACAAATGTGTGTATCTGAATTTCTATCAGGAACTTTGTAGGGCAGGAACTTTTTATCTGATGCACTGGATAATGTTGATATGGTAATTTCAACAATGTCCTGATGGCCCTACAATTCTAAAAACTGTATTTGAACTCAGAAAACAATGTGACACCAATACTCAAGTCAATCGAATCTCCAAACTGGAAATCATTCGTATCTAATCCTGAAAGCCACATACACAGGATGATACAAAAAAAAACACTTCAAATTTCAAACCAAGGATGGTGAGGAACAATGAAACATAAACTAAGAAGATTGTGTTAAGTGTTCTCACTTGTCTAGGATATACAAAGTAGTGTTCTCAGGATCCTTGAACTTCAAAGACAACTTTTGCAAGAACCCGGGCTTATCTTCTCCTCTATACACAATCGAAACCGCCTTCTTCTTCAATTCTCGAATATCAGGACTACCTACTTCCCTCACTTCCTTCAAGGATCTTATATCAAGAAGCTGAGCATTTGGGTCATCGGCCAACTTAGCATATGCAGCCTTTGCAGACTGAACACCAAAAGGTTTAGGCTTGCTTCCAAAAACTTGAGATAAAACTAAGGGAACAGCAATAACAGCGACTCCACCAGCTATAATAATTGGGTTTTGAACAATTGTTTCAACAACACTACCTGCATCAAACTCGGCTCCAGAATTTGCATTCACTGATTGCTCTAATGCTTCTTCATATGTTAAAGCACCAGCGAATTTGGCACTGAAAGCAGATGATGCCAAAAGCACTAAACTTCCATGAAATTTCCTTGCTAAATCCTCTGCAATAGTCGATGGGTTGATTGAAGCTTGTGGTAATTTGAGAGAGGGAAGTGATTGCATTTGTGGAAATTTTCTAGGTTTTCCTCTTTGATCAGGAACAACACAAACTGGCTTCAATCCTACTGCATTAAGGGCCTCCATTGCATAACTTTTTCCAGAAAATATGTGAGGCTCTCAACTCTGTACTATTCTTGCTGAAGATTGATCAGTTCACCATGAAAAATAAACTAAAAAGCTTAGCTATTTTTTGCAACTTGCAAGTCAAAAGAACTGGCTTCACAGAACATCTTTTTGGCTGGGGTGGAGGGAGCTGACATGGAAGCAAGATCATTAGTTGTCCACCATATGGATGACACGTGGCATGAAAAGGATGAGATGTTGCTAATACTCTAGAAAGCACGCTGTCGGATGATTCTCATATTGTATGATTGTGTGGATGACAAATTATGATTTATGAAGAATATTTTTGAATTTTCTGGGAAAATAGTAGAGCTCAAGCCTCAACTGAGCCTAGACAGCGTACTACATGAAAGTACAGGCCGCAGCCCGAAACTCTCGAAACAACCATTACAATGTAATACAAAGTATAAGTCTTTTGTACTACTACAATTTTTGTCTCATTAGATTTTGTTATTAATAATATTTTCTTCTGTATAATGAAGAGGAATCAACACACCGAAAATCTACAAATCCAACTACTACAATGTAACGTATTAAAACAATTGCATTCAGCCAATGTCACTGCTAATTGCACCAGTAATGATACTCTGATAACTAATTTTATCCTTATAGGTCTTGCTTCTTTACACAACAGTGCTTCAAATGTACATAAATCGCATAAGTTAGCTGTTCTTGAAAACAAAAATTGAACAGAAAGTTGTTGGAAAAATTAAGTGTATACGCAAAAGTAGTTGGTAATATAAACAAAATAAACATCCATTACATAAAGTAATTGGGAAAATTCTTTAAATATTCAATGAGCTTGGGTTTAGCATGTGTGCTGTGTAAAAGGAGAACAGTATACAAGTTCACATATGGTACATCCTAAACTCACTTAACAAGCAAAGCTATTACAAGGCTTATGCACAAGCTTATTAGGACTCTCCCACGTAAAAAGATAAGTCACACAAGACAGTATATATTCAGGTTAAAGACAGGGTTTTCCTAGAAAAAGGGTGAAAGCTAAGAATGGGTTTGAGATGACAATAGTGTTTTCATGATTCTAGGTAGGTGAATGAATCATCAAAATAACAACAAATAAGAAGTGTGCCTACAGAAGATCAAAGAAATAATCTAGTCCCTGGCCTATTTCCCAGATTGAGATGCCAGCACCCCATGAACGTGCTTCCTCTAGTCTCTTAGCTATTGACATCAAAGTAGGATAGAAGACAGCATGTTCTCGATATTGATCATCAGTGTACAAGAAATAATGCTCCGCAAAGTCCTTTTGCCACTTTATGGTGGGTTTGTGTAAGTCCACTAAAGAGAGGTAGTCCCTGCCAGTTATTGCTTGAGCACCACCACCTATAAATCAAGACATAACTGTCAAAAGGGTCGTATGCTATAAATGAATCTATTACTCAGTACTTGAGAAAATGCCAAACTAAATTAGTACTCTTCCACAGAATTGCTTGTTCAACACTGCCACAGGCCAACATTCACACATAGGGTAAAGATGATAGGTAACCTAACCTTTTCAAGCAAAAACCAAATAGTTAATCAAGCTGGATACAAACTAAGGTCTGTAGACTACGAATTAAGATGCTCCCATTGTTTGTACAACAGCAGAAAGCAAAAGTAGGACCTAGTTCTGAACTATACAATCCTAGTCGTTGCATTCAGTCATTCCAAGTATCTTCATCATATAACACATGACACAAATTATCCTACACCTTGCCCACTGAATGCCATTCAGAAGAAGAGATTATAGAAATAAAAGTATACCTTCAGCTATAACATAATCGTTACCATAGAAATTGATTCCAACAAATATCTTGTTGGCATGGCTCTTACCACCTGCACCATGGAGGAGTTCTATCGTGGAGTGCACCCAAGTCAGTGGTGCATTAGGGCCAGGACTATGACTTGAGTAGTCATAGGTCATTAGTGAAAAACCATCTACAGAGTCACTGAGGGTATGCAAATCTTCTGGTCCGAAATCATGAGGTTGAAGCTTCTCAGACTCTGAATATGGAGGACCTATGACATACACTAGCTGCAATGGTTGACTATTCCTTTGTGAACTGACATTATGCAGGGAATCTCCAAGTTGCTTTACAAACTGTAGTGCCTGCAAGAATAAGAACAAATCTAAGAAGAATATCCCAAGATATCTATGGCACAGAAGTGATCTCATTTTGGTTCATGTAATGTTACAACTTTGCTAGAAAACCTAACTTAAGCTTCTTGTGTGATGGAAATGGGTTGCCTTAAATTAGAGACAAAGCTCCTAAGAAACAAAACAGCATAACGAGGTAAGAAGGATGTAAAAGAGGAGCAAAGCACTGACATATCTTGTACATAAAAAATATCTAAGCCGTCCACCCCGACCACCCTGCTTTCAGTATTCAATAACAGAATATAAACTGTTAATAACTATTTATCATATCCAACAACCATTGACCTTAATTCTAAAAACCCACAAATTCAATAAACAGCAGCAAGGAGAGTACCAGGATCCCCACTGGTCTCAAGAATCTTGTGGGCAATTTCCTACTTAAGAGCATTTATTTATCCAAGAAGCAAAGGTGAAGGGTATTAGTGAAGAACTATATTCTGATACCTAAGCATAGCTGAGGAACATAATTGATCATATCCAGCTCTTTTGGGAAATAGGGACTGACTATGATCTCTACTAGACAGTATAAAGGAATAGAAGTCCTACATTACCATTTTTCGCATGGAAGCATCATGGAGGACACCATATGCAGCCCATCTTGACCAAGATTCTAGGACAACCCCATCATATCCCATATCTCTGTTAAATAAAAACAATGAGATAGATGATGAAACTAGTGAGTAGTGCACAAACATTAACACACCCAACAGGATCCAGTTTTCCCAAAAACTTTTTCACTTCCATACAAACCAAATACATAAGCAGAAACTCTACAGTATACATTAGAAAGAACAGCATTCACATAATCACGAGCTTACTTGCACTCTGTTATGATAAGGTCAATAGCTTTGTCTCTTTGTTTCTTGTTTCTAAGAAGGTCCTTTGGCACCACTTCAAGGACCACTCTTGGTAAAACCTACACATCAAAAATTACAGGTTATATTCAAATAAACAGATCATTCTTTTGACCTTGAAATTCAACAGAAGATTAGAAAGTGGAGGAGAGAATATAATCACAAAGACAAAGGAAAAACATAAATGTCTTTTTATTGTATAGCATTATAGTTGCAAAAGGCAATCAATTAACAATGTTGACACATAAAAATGCTATGTTGCAAAGACAAGGGACATGCAAAACCATGTTCGGAAATGTTAAAATTAATCCACCTTTTACAGAGTAAGGAAAGCAATATGTAAAAACATATACAAACTCATAATGATAAAACTTTTACTCAGTGAAAATTTTCATCTAAATAGAATAATGACATTCTTTTACCAAAGCATTTCCTCTCAGTCTCAGCTCAGAAATCCATCCTGTATCAGCATTGTGTCTTCCCTCGAGAGATAGTTTTGTCCCTTGACTGAAAAACACGTATAATAGAAATTCAAATACATTTAGAAAACAAGAGAATGTATATGGGCATAAATGCATAAAGACACACCAATGTTACTGCTCCCCTCCCCCCCCCCCCCCCCCCCCTTTTTGTCATATCTACACTCTATGGACATTTTCAAGACTATTGAGAATTATAACCTTATGATGCAGAAAAAACAGGAAAATCTACTTAACAAAAGACAACAATCTAAATGCAGATGGAAGATAAAACAAACTCATAAAAAAAACTAAATTAGAGAGGAATGAAATGCAAATAAAAGCAAATAGATTAATGAAATGCTATTGTCATCTATGAAGTATATGAAAACATGCTAGCTTGCAAATCACGAAATATATTCATCACAGCATACCTCTTAAGATCGTACCACACAGGCGACAAATGTGTAAACTTGGGGCAGAACCTTTTTGCTAAGTCATAGCCTGCCGCATTCCTACACCATTTGAATAAGGTGATGCTATTAGAGTATTAGTATAGGATATTGGTTACATTAGCAAAAATAAAGAAATGTGTAATAGATGCCTAAAAGGAATCAAAGCAATAAGCAATCAACATCGCCAACCCAATCACCAACATAAGATTTATAAGGCTACCAACAGACTGTCATGTCTGATTGCAAGATTAGACACTTGAAACCATTTTGTGTTATAAGTGCCTAACTTGTGGCTTACACACATTTAAAGCCCCTTTCTCCCACAGACGTGCATCAATTGGTAATAAAGCTTATCAAAGCCCCTCCAAGTTCTGAACATGGATGATGATACCTATGTTACACCCGAGGCTTGAAAATAGGTCTAAAATAACTCAGCCACGAAGACTCATGGGGTTGAATGTTACAGACTTACAGTCCTATCAGGGGCGGTTTTAGTATGGGTTCAGTTGAACCCATACTAAAACAAAAAACCCCTTATATACCTTTTGTAACATAGTCCATCATGTACACAACACAAGCTCACTGGTAAGACTCTCTTCTTTTACACAGAACACTAAGGTTCGAATCTTGGTCTCCACTCTCTTTTCTTTTTTCCCCCTTCTGCCCTTCCATTTGGCATTTCATTATTTCACCATCTGAAAGGAAACCCTAGGTTTCCCCTTCACGAGTTCACGCCACGCCACACCTCCCTGACTGACCGCCCTGCTCCCACCGAGTGCTCGGCTGCTCGGCTCCACTCACGCTTCAATCACGCCTCATGCAACTCGTCTCAGTCCGTCAGTCGTGGCCCACTCTGCTTGCTCCACTCACTCACTTAGCCACTGACTATCAGACTCCGGCAGCCACACCACCGAGGTCCAACTGTCCAAGGCACCAGTCAATACGCCACCGCCCTCCGACCTCCGTATGTACTTGTCTCCTCTCAATCTCTCATTCCTCAATTGATAATTTGATTAATTGATTTAATTGTCATTTGTGAAATGTGAATTGAGTGAATGATTTGGGAAATTGTAGAAATTGATTTAATTTTGAGTGAATGATATCATCCTTCCTTTTTCCTGTATTCTTGTTAAAATATATTTCTCCTAGCCATATACACTATAGTTTTGTTTGTCGTGATGTTTTTTCGTGTCCCCTTTAATATAGCTGCCATTGAATTCCTTGAGTTTGATAGAATGCAAACCCTTTGTAATCCCTATGTACGTTGTTTGCCCATTTCACATCCTGTAGCTAGAAAAGTTCATAGTCATTTCCGTTTGAAAGGTTGTTGCAGCAAGTATAGGGTACCCACCACATATAGCCCTCTAGTACCTCCATTCTTGGAGTTTTTATTTCGTGATCCTTCACTTTGTACCTTGACAGTTTTGTCAATGTAGTTGGGTCTTATTTTTTTCCTCGGGAGGATGTAGAAAATCGAGTTCATGAGATTTCCTATTTGAGTAACAGAGGTGTTGAGTCGTCGTATTAAGCTGTAATTTTTTTTCATCAATGTAATAGCTCGTTTGGACGGTTGGAATCTCGAATTGGTCTTTGTAATTTAAAATTTTACACTTTTTTATATATTGCTTCATTTCGTAGATTTCGATCCCATATTACAAAATTCCTAACACCGCCACTGTCGCAAGGTACAGGAATCAGAACTCCATATCGATAAGTTTAGGATGAGGCTCTTCCATATATTAAGTATACATACCAAAAAATAGGTACCAAGGTTAACGGTGTCTCACTCTCTTTAAGCTAGCTTGCAGAACAAGTCCAATGACAAACACATACAAACATACAGACCATAATTAAACCAAAGCTCAAGGTCTTTCTCAATTCCTAAATTTAAGCGATTGAGCCCTAGTTTACCAACCTTTAAATTACAATTTAAGACGCGGTGAATCGATCAAAGATTTGCATTTTCGTATCTAATTTATCCACAAAAGTTCGAAACACACAAAAGAAACATAAAAAATCCATTGTTTTATCACAATTGATTATTCCATTTACAAAACATTCAACAATTCAATCAAAATCACATAAATGAATGAAAGAAAAGTGACGTACCAAGGCGTGATGTAAGCCAAGACGGGATTGGAGAAATGGCGTTGACTGACGTTTTCAGAAACCCTAGAATTTTCCTGCATTGCTTAAAACTGAGCCAATTATTCAAAAATGAGAAGTGAAATTCGAAGAAAATGAATAATTACGGAGGAGAGAGAGTGAGGGAGGAGGTAGGTTACAGTGAGGATCTCCTGTATAGTCACATCTGTTTTGACGAGACTTCGCTGATGCACAAATGACGTCGCCGGAGGGTGGTTGATGCGGCGATATACAAGTATGGATGTGGCGGAGGATGCGACGAAGAGGGTGGCGATGATGGCGAGGAAACGATGGTTGTTGCTACCTTGGAGGTTTTTGGAGGAGGATTTGGCGGATCCAGATTGACGCGTTGGCGATTCGACTCGGTTCCGGCGCCGAGTTGAGTCGGGTTTTAGTTTCTTCTTTGCCATCTGGTCGCAAAAGTCGAGATCAGTCACAGAGGTTTTACGACCCGCGATTCCTACGACGCCATTGCATGCTCTAGTGGTAAATCAGTAGAGTAACAGAGTATTTTAAACTCTAACCCATGCCCTAAACTAAACACGGTCTATCTGACCTTTACGTGATAAGGTCATGAAATAAGAGAAATGGGGATAAGAGAGAGCCCAAGCTATAGTCCTCTAACTCCTCTTATTTCACGACCTTACACATATTAAAAGTATTACTACTATTGTTACTATTACTACCATTATCATTATTACTATTATTATCATCATTGTCACTATTTTTATATTATTATGATTATATCTCATCTTGTTATAATAATAATAACAATAATAATAATAATAAATAAGAATAAGAAACAGAAAATAATAATAATAATAATAATAGTCAATAAACAATAATTCTGATAATAATAATTATTTTACTGGAGTACTTTATGCAACTTTATTGTTATAACTAATGTTATTATGTACGCCAATTAATAACAATAATTATTATTATTATTATATAATTTTCATTTCTAAATAAATCAGATTTGATATGAGAAGAAAGAACCAGAAAAAAAATCAATTTGAATCAAATTAGAAAAAGAAGGAAAAATTGAAACTAAATATACAATCTTTGACCCATCTTGTCTATAAAGGTCAACCTTCAGTTTATTTCTGAAAAATCCCACATTTCCACGATTAGTATTTTAAAGTGATAAACGAAAAAATTACCAGATGACTGGTAGGTAATCCCTATAACGTGGCGGTTGCTTCTTAAGGATCTTTGCTTTTGAAAATTCCCTACCTCTGCCTTCCCTGAAATGTAAGGAAATCTATCCATCTATGAAATAGCTTATGAAACAACTTTGTTGATGAAACTATCTTTCTCCTAAGAGCTACTAAGAGCAGAGCAAGGTTCACTTTCCTAACCGATAAGACAATAAAGACGCTCTTCTTTGGTAGAATAGAATCCTTCCTTTCCAAATGCTTTAATAAGGTATGTAATACCTTTGGTCTTAGGAGATGAATTCTCAACAGCAACATTGTGTTTGGGTCTTTAGGTTTTAGTTGCCAATCCTTCTGAAAAGGACAATCTTGGATAGGGAAAGATCTTGTCTTATTACCTCGAAAGAAAATAATTCCACTAGCTTTGATTCCAATTGGAGTAGACCAGATCCAATGGGAGTCTCATGAGCGTTAAGCCATGGTGATCATTACACTCACGAAAACCATTTTAGATTCGCCGTGGAATTCTAATTTTATAGGTGTGGACTAGCATTTTATTCCATCTTATATAAAATCGAAGAAAACTAACTAGAAATCTTATATCATACAAGAAGTAAAAAAAATGCTGGTGATCTCAGCAGCTTATGCTCGTCGATCTTTCTGATCTGGATTCTGTTGATTTTCATAAGCATTGAAAGGTGTAGGAGCATCGATAGTGGCACCATTAGCAATGGTACCGGTGGTAGAGATAGCGGCATAGGCAGCAGCGCTTGTTTAACCGACTGATCAAGTTGTTTACCTCGACACAAAGATAGGTTGCAGCTATAGTAAGAACTCCAATTGGGACAATCTAGTTTAAACCATGACCATCGAAAATTCCTGTTGTCTCCTCGGGTTCCTTCACTCACTTTTCCATAAAAGGCATTTTTACCCTGCTATGTTCACGATATGAAAACTAATCAGCCTTGTTTAAACCAGGACAGCCTAAGATAGAGCCTAGAAAGAGACTTTTAGGTAATGCAATTGGCAATGAGAGAGAAAGAGAATTACGAGTTACCGGTTTAACAAATAACCAGTAAAGGATCACTTTAAAATACAAATCGTGGAAATATGGGATTTTTTAGAAATAAACTGAAGGTTAACCTTAATAGACAAAATGGGTAAAATGTTGTATTTTTAGTTTCAATTTTCCAAAAAAGAAGTGTAAATTAGATAAAAATAAATAACTTAAAATAACTCTAGATGACAATAATTTAGTAATCTAATAAGGTGAATCGAATTGCTTAACATTATCATTGTTGAAGACTTGCAGTGCTGCTAATCGTATGAGTCCTATGAGAGAATCGGGTGAACCACTAAGTTCCATCCTGAAGTGTAGACGGATAATTGGATAAACCTTATCTACACAAAAATTCACAAACCATACCAAGTTAACAAATATGGTCTAATCATGGAAAACCCGCCTAAATCTCCCGCTTAAGGCTTAACGGTCACGTCTCCTCAAACCAACTCCATCTTCTCCAATGGAAATACTCGCTGCTAATCCCACCACCTTCCACTCATTCACTTCCCCTCTTCTCCCATCCCCTCCTCCTTCTACGACCTTCTGGAAGCTTCCCAGAATAACTTCCTCACATTCGCAGCACCCTCCTCTCATATCTGACTACTTTGATGATCTTGGTAAAATTAATTCCTTGAATTTAGTCAATCAGTTGCATACCCATGTGATAAAATCACCCAAATTGAGGAATTCTGATGAAATTTCCCAGGATCTGATCACTTCTTACTTGAATTTCCGAGATTCTGAGTCTGCTGCGATGGTGTTTTTTCTGGGTTTTGGGAGGAATTTCATGGTGTGGAGGTCGTTTTTGGAGGAGTTCAAGGGTTTGGGAGGAGACCCACTTGAGATTCTTGAGGTTTTCACTGTTTTGTATAGAAATGGGGTGGAATTCGATTCTCGAATTTTTACTATTGTGTTGAAAATTTGTGCAATTTTGATGAGTAAATGGTTAGGGGTGGAACTTCATGCTCTTCTAATCAAGAGGGGTTTTGAGTTGGATGTTTATGTGAGGTCTGCTTTGATGAATTTTTATGGGAGGTGTTGGGGTACAGGGTATGCAGATAAGCTGTTTGATGAAATGCCTGAGCGAGGGGGAGTCGCGTTGTGGAATGAAGCTATTGTTGCGGGTCTTCAGAATAAGAGTTATATGAAGGCTTTGGAGTACTTTCAGGAAATGCAGTTTTTGTTTGTTAAAGGTGATGGCTTTACTATTGGTAAGGCTTTACAGGCTTGTGCTAAAGGGAGAGCTGTTGATGAGGGGATGCAAATTCATGGTTATGTGTTCAGAAATGGTTTGGAGTCGGATTTAGCCGTATGCAATTCTTTGATCAACATGTATGCTAAAAATAACATGGTAGAAGCAGCTAGGAAAGTTTTTGATTCGATGGAAAACTGTAATCTATCTTCGTGGAACACGATGATTTCTGCTTATGCTTCGCTTGGTTCTTTTGATGATGCATTGGAGCTATTTCGTGGGATGGAGTCTCACAATGTGGAACCAGATATAGTAACGTGGAATTCCCTCTTGTCTAGTCATTTACAACATGGGTTTTATGATCAAGTTCTGTACATTCTAAATGACATGCTAGTGGCCAAATTACAGCCAAACCCGAGCTCTATCACCCCTGCAATTCAAGCGATCAGCGAGTTGAATTGGATCAATTTAGGGAAGGAAATGCATTGCTATGTTTTCAGAAATGGATTTCATTGTGATTTGTATGTGCAAACAACGTTGTTGGACATGTATGTCAAGACTGATGAACTGGTTAAAGCTAGAGCTGTGTTCGATATCACGAGGACTAGGAATATTGTTGCCTGGAATACTTTAATTGCTGGGTATTCCGCGAAAGGTTTATTTGACGATGCTTTGATGTTGCTAAATCAAATGGAAGAGGAGAATGTAAATCCAGATATAATTACATGGAACTCTCTACTTTCTGGTTATTCGCTGAATGGGCAAATAGAGGATGCGGTGGATGTTATAGAGAAAATGAAGGTTTTGGGTATGAAACCTAACGTAGTTTCATGGACTGCCCTTGTATCAGGTTGTTCTCAAAATGGAAATTACAAGGATTCCATAAGATTTTTCAATCAAATGGTGGAAGAAGATATAGACCCTAACGAGGCCACTATATCTAGTTTGCTTCAAGCTTCTGCAGGTATGTCTTGGATACAAAAAGGTAAAGAAACCCATAGTTGGTGCATAAGAAATGGGTTTGATACAGATGCGGTAGTGGCCACAGCTCTTATGCAGATGTACATTAAGTCGGGAAGTCTACAGAGTGCTTATGACATTTTCCGATGGATGAAAACCAAGACAGTTGCCACTTGGAATTGTATGATTATGGGCTTTGCAGCTTACAACCATGGAAAAGAGGGAATCACGCTTTTTAAAAAAATGCGTGAATTGGGAATTTATCCTGATGCAATAACTTTCACTGCTCTTCTATCATGCTGCAAGAACTCTGGTTTACTTGATGAGGGCTGGAAATACTTTGATGCTATGAAGGCTGATTACGGCATAGTGCCTACAATTGAGCATTACTCGTGCATGGTTGATCTTCTAGGAAAAGCTGGCTATCTTGATGAGGCTTGGGATTTTATTAAAAGAATATCTATTGAACCAGATGCTTCCATTTGGGGCTCTCTACTTCAATCTTGCCGAGTCCATGACAACTTGAAACTGGGGAAAATTGCAGCCAAAAACCTTTTTGAGCTAGAACCAAATAATTCTGCCAACTATGTTATACTGATGAATTTGTATGCTATGTCATGCAGATGGGAAGATGTAAATCGTGTGAGAGAAGAGATGACTGCTCGAGGACTTAGACTTCAACTTGGGTGGAGCTGGATAGAAATTTTTCGTAAAATTCATATTTTCAACGAAGAAGAACCTCATCCAGAAACAGGAAATATATACTTTGAGCTGTATCAGCTGGTCTCTGAGATGAAGAAAGCAGGGTATATCCCTGATATCCAATCTGTGTACCAAGATATTGATGATGCTGAGAAAGAGAAGGTACTGCTAACTCATACTGAGAAATTAGCCATTACCTATGGGTTGATGAAAATCAGGGCTGGTTCACCGATCAGGGTGATTAAGAACACTAGAATGTGTTCTGACTGTCACGTTGCTGCAAAATTCATCTCTGTGGTCAGGAATCGTGAAATTATCCTTAAAGATGGTGTTCGATTTCATCATTTCCGGGAAGGAAGATGTTCTTGCAACGACCATTGGTAGCAAGGGCTCTAACTTATTCAAAACTCAGTTGTGCCCGTTGTGCTTAATTAGGATGTATATGACTGGATTATAGTCAGTAAGAGTTACAGTTGATTTTTTTTGTTGTCAAATCAAATGGCTAAGGCTCATATATTGGTAAAATACTTACTGAATTTAAAAAGTGCATCATCTGTGACTGGGGGCTAGATTGAATCGTTTTTTTTTTTTTTTTTTTTATTTTTTTTATTTTCTTGCTGATGGCTGATTCTAGATGTAAATACAGAGAAAAGAGGGTTCTTCTGTAAGCTATAGCTTATGATGTTAACAATAGTGTTGCCATTTATATATCTGTGATAAATGCGAATCAGCAAGAAAAGACAGTGGCTCAAGATTTGAATCCATGGTTTAATTTAATAAGAAGATTTGAGTCAACATTATGCCTTTGGATTCTTCCTCGTTTTTCTTATATTATGGATTTCTACATTTCCCTAATTATTTTGTAGCAGTTAAGCTGGTGGTTCTATGGTCATTACCTCCACTTACAAATGGCAATTGATATTAACACTTAGAAAGGTAGTCATCTCCTGGGTAAAAAGGTTGATATTATTCTGCAGAAGTTAACACTACTACATGGATGTTTGGACCTAGAAATGTTACATGTTCATATTGCAAGGCTTTGATGTGGATCGATGAAAAGGTTAGAGGGAGTTCACTTTCGCAACCACGATTTAACCTTTGATGTGGAAGTGGGAAAATACTACTACCATATCTACTCGGAACACCTCCCTTTTTGAAATCCTTCTTGGTTGATCCTCATTTTAGAGTTAACATTAGAACAATAAACTCTCTGTTGGCATTCACTTTCATGGATGGAAAAATAGATCACTCTATTAATGATGGTCGAGGCCCTATGTCTTCCGCATCAATGGTAGTAATTACCACAAAATTGGTTCACTGCTGCCAATGCCAGGATAAGGTTTGCACAATTGTACGAGGTAAAAAATCGCATGAGTGTCGTTCAAGGAGCTGCATCACATGAAATAAATCCTCAAATCCTCAAAGGCCTATAAAATATGTTTGATGCTATTAATCCATATGCAAAGATATTTCTGTCAGCTAGAGACATGATGCGATCATGCGAGATCAATGCCATATTCAAGATTTACACATTAGGCTACTTAATGGCTGAGAAGGAAAAAAATACAAAAGACCTATAGCGAGTGAGGAGGCCGCATTATTGGTGGGTGATGGATCAGAAGACGTGGATCATAGGGATGTCATATTTCAAAAAACGGATGGAAGATTACAAAGAATAAACGAAACACATCCAAGTTATATGCCCCTACAATATCCCCTCCTATTTCCATACATTACTGATGGATGGACACTAGGGAATAGGGATCCCTAAAGTCATAGAGTCATATACATGCCAAAAACAGTTACATTAAGGCAATTCCTTGCATTTACAATACAAACTAGAAAAGCCAAAGGAGACATTGTTATTGAGGGTGACACATTGATAGAAGGTGGGCGTTTATTTCAGCAGTTTAATGTTGATGGATTAGCATCAATGGAGCAAAATCATTTGTACTATATAAGGCGCAACCAAGGAAAATTTAGGACGGTTGTATTTTGAGGGATACAAGATGTTGAACTGCAGGGGATGTGAATGTTGCTGCAATAGGTTGCCGATACATTTTGTCGTCGTCTTTCATAGGAGGACACTGTAACATGGTTCAACATTACCAAGATGCTATGTCAATAGTTAGATAAATGGGGCCTCTAGAATATTTCGTAACTTTCACATGCAATCCTCGGTGGCCAGAAATTATCACTAAGCTAGCTACATGCGACAATGGTCGTCGTACTGATGATAGACCAGACATTGTTGCACGTGTTTTCAAGCTCAAATTAAAAGAATTTCTTTGTAATTTCAAAGAAAGGAAACTATATGGTAAATTTATTGCAGGTTAGAAACTTACATTTACATATTTCATACACTTAACTAAACTATACTTATATAACGTAAATCATTTTATTTCTGACTTACATGTCATTGAATTTCAAAAACGAGGCCTCCCCCACACTCATGTCCTTTTCACATTAGCAGTTGAGGATAAACCTACATGCATAGATGATATCGACAAATTTATTTCTGCACATATACCTGATAAAGAAGAAGATCTTAATCGTTACTAAGAACATGATCCACGAACCATGTGGCCCATGTTTAGAAGAAGGAAGATGTTCTAAAGGTTATCCAAAAAGTTTTTGTAATAAGAAAACCTTTGATAGTAATGGTTTCGTCAGGTACAAACGAAGGCCAAACAAGGAACCTATAATTGTGAACGGACATGAAATAGACAATTGTTGGGTTGTATAGTACAATAGAGATTTGTGTGTTAAGTATAATGCACATATAAATGTAGAGCGTGTTGCAGCGAGAAGTGTGGTTAAGTACCTATACAAGTACATTCACAAAGGTCATGATCGAGCGACTTTGGTCATAGAGGGTAGTCTATAACAATCCAACAATGAAGGCCGCAAAATGACCATGGTGGATAAAATCCAACAATATCTAGAATGTCGTTATGTCTCTACAATAGAAGCATGTTGGAGAATTTTTGAATTTAAGTTGCAACACCAATATCTACCATCAAAGCTACTATAATTTCATATATAAGGAGAATAAGTTGTTCTCTTCCATGATAACGACAAACTATATTGACAATGTGGTTCTAGGCTAACAAAGACTACCTTGAGACCAACCAATACACTTACTAAGAATTCTCAAAACATTTTGTTTGCGAGAGAGCATCAAGGA
Source organism: Dysphania ambrosioides (assembly GCA_026401315.1). Lineage (NCBI taxonomy): Eukaryota > Viridiplantae > Streptophyta > Magnoliopsida > Caryophyllales > Amaranthaceae > Dysphania > Dysphania ambrosioides. Next base: position 32,793,971 of record CM048657.1, on the reverse strand, counting down.
GATGGAAAAGAACGAATGTCAGGATTAGTATTAGAAGATTACCATATGTTCATCCAAATTCTGGAGAACGATATTTCCTACGACTTTTTTTGACAAAAGTACGTGGAGCAAATTCTTATAAAGATATACGTACAATCGAAGGTGTTGAATACAATACATTTAGGGGAGCATGCAATGCAACAGGTTTACGTAGAGATGATAGTGAGTGGCACACAGCTTTGGGTGAGGCATCTACTTGGGCGTCTGGTGCACAATTACGAAATTTATTCTCCTCAATATTAATGTTTGCCGAAGTAAGTGATTCGAGGCGATTGTGGGACCAACATTGGGAGAGTCTTACTAATGACTTAGAAAGATTAATGCAGGGACAATCAAGATATACAGAACTAAGTCACATATGAGGAATTTGGGCCTGCAAGAAAATTGAAATTTTGCTTAATAGTAACGGAAAATTGCTAAAAGATTATCCTAATATGCCCTACCCTTCTTTACAAGCAACACGGCATACATCTAATCCATTAGTAAGGTAGGAACTTGAGTCAAAGAGTCATTGAAGCAAAGGTAATCCTAGGTCCAAGAGCTAGAGATTCAGTACTCATACCAAGAATTGACTTAATCCATACTAACAAGAAAAGAGACTTCCCATTAAGAAGAGTACAATTCCATTTGAAATTCGCTTTCACCATGACAATCAATAAAAGTCAAGGGCAAACGTTGAATAAGGTTGGAATTTACCTACCAAAGCCAGTGTTTAGTCACGGTCAGTTGTATGTTGCGGTGTCGAGAGTTACAACTCCACTTGGACTACAATATCTTATTAAAAACAAGAAAGAAGTAACAAAAATTAACTAAGAATACTGTGTATATAGAACTTTTATACAATGTCATTTAGAGCTCTATTTCATTCTGATTCACAGATGTATGTAATCAATAACAAAATTATATTGTACCAAAAACATAAAATATTATTATTATCACTTATTTTTTTAATTATTTCCTTATAATAACATGAGGTTTGTACTAATATGAAGGATATGGATATACTAAATATACTATGTCATTTCATCACACTAGGTATATCAAAAGTAAATATAAGGGTGTGATTATTATGAATGATTAATGAACATATCAGAGACAAAGGTGAACACACTCATCGTTCGAGGAATTTAGTATTTTTAGATAAAGAGGTAATGAAAGTATAGGACTAAATTTAATATTATCACTTCTTTGTATTATGTCTTTAAAAATAATTCTAACTCTTATCTATCTATTGTAGGGCGATGAGGTTCAAGTAACTTTGTTCAGAAGTGATATTGATGAATACAAAGATATAATAAAAATTGGGATAAGTCTATTCAATTACAAATTTAGAGATGATGTTGTTGGACTCTTCTTACAAATATGTAATGGAAAATGTTAGATTAGAGTTTGGATAAAAAACAGAGGTCTAGGAATTATTCAATGACATAGAAAATATTCCTCTATACAACTTCAATTTCAAGGAGTTTCACACTATCCCAATATAATTTCAGTAGAGATCACCCTAGACATATTGGTATGAAATAAAAGATCATGACATTATTTTTTAAAAATATTGTCACATCAATATTAACTAAACTATTATTGAGCAGATGTTATAGGATTGGTGATATATGTTTCTAAAGTAAGCATGATGGGTCAAAGAAGACAAACACCAGTACGAGATGTATTACTCTGCAACACAAAGTAAATGATTTATTTTTAAAGAAAATTTGTGTATACTTTTCCTAGATTATACATATTACAAAAAACCCTTTTTTCTAATGCAGAAAAGAAACAATACGAATCTTATGAGATAGATTTGCAAATAATCAAGGACACCAACTTTCCCAAGAATTAAAGCAAGTCCATGTATTGTCCGCATCTTTAGTTACTATTAGATATTATAATGGTGAGATATATTAATGGTAAAACCTAATACCATGATATTTAAATACAAATCGTTTAATATTTTTCTAATCGTTTTAAATATTGGATTATATCTATCTATTGTTGAGAGAAAAAGGTTTCTCATTAATCTAGATGTACAACATACTGAAGATTTACATGGCTGGTGAGAATATGTATTTTCTTTACCAAAATAAGATAATTACTTAACTACATACAGGTATGCAAATGATGGATACATATAAAAACATTTTACTTTCACCCAATCAAGGGCTAATAACATCTTTATTATGGAGATGTTATTCAAAGTCAAAAAAATCTATTTGGATGAATATTTAGTGACATCCAATGTGAAAAGTCAAAAACTACTCAAACATTTCTAATATTTCCCTGCATGAGTAAAAACCGTTAGCTATTTTCTATTTCAACAGGTTATATTTTAGGGTTTGTGCGATAATATTAAGTATTGATACCAAACTTGTCAATTTGGTATGATTCATGTGCACAACACTTTGTGAGAGCTGATAAATGCCTCAAATGTCGTTTGGCTTGCAACAACATTAAGCCTAGGTATATATAAAATAGAATACTACAATACACTTTTTAAAGTAAAATGTTAATTTAATACTTTTTGGCACAGATTTAGAGTACCAATAACCATTAGAGACAGAAAAGCCACAAAATATATTACGCTATTTGGCAAAGAGGCAGAAATTGTTATGGGTTGTAAAGTTTCCTACATTAAAACCTCTGATGATAATATAAGTTTACAATTTATAGAGTTTATTAAGAAAAAAACAGTAACTAACTGAAATAATTTTCATTGTTAAGAATATGGGCACATTTTCATAGAAGAAGAAGAAGCACAAAAGCGTATAATGAATTCATTCCCATTCATACTACATGCTCCAACTAAAGAGAATGAAAAAAATAAGAGTTGCAGCAGTTCTTCAGGACAAATGGGAGGAAGAATTTTTTTATCTTAAGCAAAATATGAACAATTCAAAATCATTAAATTAAACATTTTTATTTTTTTAATTTAGTCGACATTGTATGTTAATAATTCAACTTCTCCAATTTCATTTACCAAATTAAATACTGTGTTATTGCACGGACACATGCTAGTTTAATATTATTTAATAATATTATTATTAATATTATTGTTATTACTACTACTTTAAACATTAATATTATTTTAAATATTAGTATATCCTTATAATATAATTTAAAGTATCTAATTTTTTTTTTCATTTCGATGACGTATTTTATTTTTAATTTTTGTTAAAAAATTAGGCCATTACGAGGCACGACACACCAAACATGTGTGTCGTGCCAAGCCGTGGATAGAGTTTTAGGGAAATATAGCACGACACGACTCGATCACAGTTAGATACAACACAACATGACAAGAGGTTATACATAAGCTTTATAATATTTACCAAAAGTGTAATCTTGCGGTTTTCATTTGTGCACACCCCTCACAAAACCACATAGTATCAAGCATGTGCAAAGTGCAAAGTGCAAAGTGCAAAGTGCAAAGTGCAATGTGCATGCATAAAGGGGTGCGTTAACACGTTCACAACATGTTAACCTTGATTTTTACCCCCTTTTGTAAGGGACACATAATGTAAAACAACGATGAGGGGGTAAAACTAGATGGATTGTGATGAGCAATTTTCTCTTTAACTAGGTTAAATATCAAAAGGAAGAATGGTGTATCCATGTACCAAATAAATGGGAAAAGAATTGATATCTAAACATCACAAAAAGACACAAAAATCGGTGGTGTAGTTGAAAATCAATCCACCTAACATTTTACATATCAACTTGATAAAATATCACGTTAAAAGTTGTGTTTTGTGTTTCTCATTGATCTCGGCCAGTATTAGGGGTCGCAATAGAGAATGTCATAACACAAGCCACCTAAGGACAAAAAATTGGTTGCTATCTTCTTTACCAGAAAGCTAGCAAAAAGTCATTCCTATCTATTCATTTCTTATACATTCCAACGCACAAGAGATGACGAACGGAAGAAGCCCAACAATGATGGAGTGATTAAGAAGACGAGAGTGTCACCATGCATGATTTGTTTGAGTTAGATATTATTATTTATAAGCATGTGTAACTATATGTACTGAGTTTTTTTAGTGTATAAATATTTTGGGTTTGGTATGGTTTGGTGTCGCAAGGTTATTAATTTAGTGGGATTTGATACTTGTAATTACTTCAGCCATCCGAAAGGCATGATGGATGGATACGGCATTGTATTTTTTGTGGTTAGAAAAGGTAGTGTTTAAGAACCAAGGTTTGAGATTGGGCCTAGTGTGAGGAAGAAGAACGAAGATGGAATTAAGTTCACAAGTTTTTTTTTTTTAATCTTCAGCTTCATCTAGTTCGAAGCTAAATTCAGGATCTTTTGATGAATTTGTTGAATTCGGCGTGAAGTTGAATCTTGGACGACAATTTTGACAGTGTATCTCTTATTTCTTAGCAATATAACCAAGGATAGGATTGGGGTAATTCACGCACTTCGTTTTATTTAGGCTGCTTTGTTTATGGCTTGGTTGTTGTAACAAGACAAACTACATTTATCCCATCAATAGCACGAGAAGGAAGGTACACCGGGCTTGGAACAAAATTTTTACTCTAAAGCCACTTACTTAAAACCATAATGTTTTTTGGGCCCAAGCGATAACCTTTGTTATTAGATGGACAATAATTTTTTGGGCCCATATTCACTCGGGTGCATCTAGACACATATACTCCTAAGAGTATATTTTATTTTACACATTTGTTTAACTTTTACTCGTGTCAAACGAGCAAAAAAATCTTGGAGTGTATGTCTAATTGAATGTAAGTAAATAATTATAAATATATGTAAATTTGAATATTGATAATTAAAGTTAACAATATTACATAAATCCCTAAAAAAAATTCATAAGCAGAATGCAAATGATCCAAGCCCATGAATATTCCTGAAGTGCTCAAAAATCCTGTAGCAACTCACCTATTTCACGAGGTGTTTCTTTCCTATAGTAATACACCTATTTCGCGAGGTTTTGTATAGAAAGGAGTTCCTAAACAAATATTACTTCTAGCTCAACAAAGTTTTCCTAATTACATCAAGCTATTGCATGATAATAACAAATATTCAATTGAGTTTTGACTCTACAACATTTACTAGGCTTCTAACAATCTGACCTTTAAAAAAAATCTTCTAATGCATGATAATTCTAAATATGAAAACTATTTTTTAGTTTTATTAACATTTTTTTTGAATGGATTTGGTGGTTTATACTTACTATTCAATATAAATCTAATAATATATATATATATATATATATATATATATATAAAGAATTTTATACCTTAGTTGTAAAAGTCAAGATCTATACTAATCTAATACTCCTCTGTTTTTTTATATTTGATTTATTTTTAGTTATGAAGTCAAACTTTAAAAATTTTGATTGTAAATTCCCATTATTTTAAAAATTTTGATTGTAAATATAATTTTAGTAACGCGAGATCATTACCTCTCCTCCTTATATTGATAGCATCCGTTAACTCGTGAATCTAAAAATATATTGTCGCTCATAAAACAACCTAAACAAGGGCAAACTTACTATCCAGCAATAATGAGTGTAAAATGCATTTCAATCTGTTCACCAAAAACTTGGACATATATTTATAACCCACATTACATAATCCAATAGGTTGAAACTGACCTATTTTACTCGAGATTCGCAACCTTTGGATTATCATTAAAAGAGAATGATTCAATTCCTTGAGTAAATGTCACGTGGCAAGGAATCGAACAAACTGAATCATCAGCTCCACCTTGTAGACTATTTATAGAGAATATAATTTACCATAGTTTGAATGTCGCCTTGTCCCGTCTCCCATTCCCCATTTGCATTACTCAAATATAGGATAATGTCTTAACCTTAGAATAAATGCATCATCTTTGATTCTTCATATGTATCTTAATTGAAATGGCAATGTTTAAAAAAGTCACAATAAACATCAATTATTTCCGAGCATCGTAAGAGCTTAATACTAGTTAATTTAGTACAAATGATGTACAGAGCATAATCTATTTATCTATGCCACAAATACTGTTAATTTTACATTTTTATTTCTTTTAACAAATGATATCCACCAAGAAAAGAATTAGATGTGTTTGTTGTTGTATATATAGGACTGTCTAACCCTTTTTTTCCTTTTATCTGACCAGTGCATGTAAACCTCCTTAGTCCTAACCTCACTACCAAAGCTAATTTGTCAGAGATTTCATTTTAGTTGCAACATGGCTAAGTGCACGTTGTACGAGCGAGCACCCCATTCATCTGTTGAAATTGGATGGAGGGGCAAACACCTAAAAGAGTAGCCAGACATGCACCCGTTTGTGTCATGCATCCGCACATCTGGCTGTTTCATTTCTTTTCTGTTATGGGGTTTTCCTTGTCCCCATTTCTCTGCTGCTTTCGTTGGGATACCCACTACCAAACAAGAAAGTATATTCCACCGACTATTTTTAACTTTACGTATTTGCCCCTTTCTTGTTCTTTGCCTCGTCCCAACTAAGTTTCCCTCTTTTGCTTTGTCTTTTTCTTTTCCCTTAAGATTTTCTTGTTTGTTTTACCTAACCAATCCTTAATGACTTAATCAATGGGAGAGACCTCGAAGTTTCTAAGCTTGTCAAAGGGAATTTTAGTAATTCATGATTTTTGGGCTTAATTAATTATTTAATTAGTGAAATGACTTGAGGGTTTAAACAATTGTCTCACTCACTAGCTTTAGCAAATTTATGTCCTAACAACAAAAAATTCAAGAATGATACTTCGTATTTTTTCAAAATCAATATCTTATTTAAACCTGCTATTATAAAAGTAAGCCTAATATATAATCACAATATTCACAACCACCCCCTTAGACCCCCTCAATTGCTTTCAGTAAGGTTAGAATCCCTCACGTAACATTTCTTCTAATCGTATTCTATCAAATAACTTATATTATACACAACTCTAATTAACAATAACATATAGTAGTAAAGTAAATGAGAAGAAGAATAACAAGAGATAAAAGGAAAGAAGAGGAGGAAAAAACTGAAAATTGAAGTTTTCAAACATGCACTTAATTGTTTCGATTAAAAGATGTCCAAATTTTCACTTGTGATTAAGTTTTATGCTAATGTGACAAGGTGTTGGGAATTAAGTCTTTTTAGGGGGTGTTGTTAAATTTATTAAAAGGACAAATAATGAACTAGATAATTGCCTAATCGACCTTGCTTGAATTTTAAAGTATTGTACTAATACATATATTAAAATTTTAGTAAAGTGGAGATACATAAGTTATATTAAATGACACTTCTACGCATAAACCTAGCTTGGATAAGGAACCTCTTATGACTAACAGGAAACATGGCAACATCATAACTTTCATAAACAACATGCACAAGGATAAAGATGGCCACTGGGCCAATTCTGCCCGGCCCGGCCCAGACCGTCCAGCTAAAAAAGTGGGCCGAATCTGAATCCCGTTTTCCCAACCCTAATCCTATTTGATTCGATTTGAGAAAAAATTCGATTCTGCCCACTAAACCGATTCAACCCGTTGAATAGGCCCAACCCAACCCTATTCGACCTGCCTAAATCTTCTAGTTTTGTAAAATTTTATTTATCTAAATGTATTTTAGTTTATATAAATGTTAGTTTAGTTGAACATAAATTAATTTATACGAATATTAGTTGATTTGCATATAGTTTAATTTATATGAATGTTAGTTTATTTTAATATACTTTAGTTTAATTTCTATAAATCATTGAATGTTAGTTTAGTTTAATATAGTTTAGTTTGTAAGAATGTTAGTTTAGTTTATATGAATCAATGAATGTTAGTATAGTTAAATTTAGTTTAGTTTATATGACTCATAAAATATTAGTTTAGTTATATGAATGTTAGTTTGATTGAGTATAGTTTAGTTTATATAAATGTTAGTTTAGTTGAATTTAGTTTAGTTTATATGAATCAATGAATGTCAGTTTAGTTAAATTATATATAGTTTAGTTTATATGAATTAATAAATGTTAATTTAGTTAAATATAGTTTAGTTTACATGAATGTTAATTTAGTTGAATATAATTTAGTTTATATGAATCAATAAATGTCAGTTTAGTTGAATTGTATATAGTTTAGTTCATATGAATCAATGAATGTTAGTTTCGTTGAATATAGTTTAGTTTATATGAATTAGTGAATGTTATTTAGTTTAATATAGTTAGTTGAACATAATTTAGTTTATATAAATGTTAGTTTAGTTGAATATAGTTTAATTTAGATGAATCAATGAATTTTAGTTTAGTTGAATCTTAGTTTAGTTTATATGAATGTTAGTTTAGCTGAACATAATTTGGTTTATAAAAATCATTGAATGTTAGTTTAGTTGAATATAATTTAGTTTATTCATTATATAAATCAATAAATGTTAATTTAGTGAATACAATTTATATGAATAATAATGTAAGTTTAGTTAATATAATTTAGTTTATATAAATCAATGAATGTTAGGTTAGCTGAATATAATTTTGTTTATATCAATTAAATATGATTATATCTTTTTGTGATTATATGTAATATATGTAATTTTTGTAAATGTAAAATGAAAAATATCGACAAAAGAAATAAAAAATGAATATGATCAGTTGAATATAAAAGTTTACAACGAATGTCATTATGTGATTAATGAATGTAAATATTTAATTACTTTCGAAACAATTCATTTCTTCTAATTTCTAATGTCATTATGTGAAATTCGTTTTGATTTAGTTTCATTCAGTTCGATTCGTGAATGATTTGATTCATTAATTCCGTTCATGACTCAACTCGATTCGGTTCGTTATTCGATTTGATTCAGTATGAATCAAAACTGGACCTGTCCGCCCCAAGGACCGGTCCAACTCCGATCTCTATTTTCCCAGCCCGGCCGCGTAGCCATCTCTACCCAAGGACACTAATAATTTGTAAAAGAGGTGAATAAAATTTAGAGGGCAAACTGGTCTAATTGTAAAAGAAACCTGTTCAAAAAATGACACATCGGTTGTCCACGTGACAGGATTCTTTGAAAGCGTCACTCAAGTCGTGGCCAATATAACAGTCCTTAAATATTTCAAGTATTTAGCATACATTTCACAATCCTGGGATCCCTATTCTTGTAAGTTGTGATTATATATCAAATATAGGGCTGTCACTATCTCCGTCTCTCTTCTCTCTTCTCTCTTCTCTCAAAATTTTCACCCTAACATTTTTTTAACCGTTTTTGCACTCCTATATTTTCTACATTCAATCTCCGTCTATGCACATCATCCATCCTTAAGCCTGATTTACGTCAAACCAAAGAGTTAACTTATATTCCCCTTCAAAGGTATTATCAGGAAGAAGGCATACACATACAGGTACTTTTTCTTGCTTCTCCAGATCATCGTGCATCTCTTCTTCAACATATTACTTGAATTATACATTAATTAATCCATTATACGAAGTATATTTTTGTCGGAAATTGTGATTTTTTACATATTTCTTATGTAATTTTAAGATCGATTTCACGTTTCATCAAAGCGACAGTTTTGTTGAATTTTTTTTTTCATATTGTTAATGAACTATGAAAACAAATTTATATGTTATGTATGTGTATATGATTTGACTAGAAAATAGTACATGATTTAGTTGAGGATTTTAATATATGATGAGGAGAATTGGAAGTAGTAGGCATAATTACGATCGTGTGAAAGAGAACAGGCGGAGTCCACAAGGTTACAGCGTTTTGTAGAGCTGTCATTTGTACTAATTTCAAAATTTTCTTGCCGGTGTACAAGCTATGATGTAACACTAATACCAATTCTTATTTCTAGACATGTAACTCTTCGGGTCCTTGAAATATAAAGCTAAATAAACATGAAAACTTTTCATTACTTAATTATTACTCCCTCCACCCTCTAACCATCAATATGTCGTACTACTCCATCGCGGAGTAGTATTTTCCTTCACTGGAATTCAGGCTTTTGTAGGAACATCATTCACTGCAATTTTCGGAGGACGGAGTGACACCAATGGAAAAACAATGCTAGGAGAGTCGTTCAACATTATTTACAGGGTAGATGCTTGTTTTGTTAATGAAACGATAAACTAGTCTTTTAAGACAGAGACTAAAGGACTAACTGTTAGCCACTTAATAGGGCTAATAGCCTAATATATAAAATAAAAAAAATTTGTTGAGAAAAATAACTTTTTCCACTTTAAATTGTTAAGAAAATTGTTGCAACTGACAACTTTAGCTTCTACTTCACCTGCGGAATGATATGTGGATGTTTTTTTCTCAATGCTATGCTTGTTAGGTGAAAGCTTATACGAAGTATAAGAGTAGGTTAAATTAAGTGCTAATTTTAGAGTAAACTGGTTGTATTAGGTAAAGCTATTTAAATGAGAAGGAAAAGTTTATGAAAAGAGATCATCCTTCATGCTTGTTAAATGTAATCTCTACTATCCTCAACTTAGTCGCCGTTAAATTAGGTAAAGCTAGTATAAAAACTTTGGGCAAAGTTTATATGCTTGATCAAGAGTGTTAATTACCATATCTTCTGAACAAATTAAACCAACCGGCGGAATATTGTTTGTGCAGTTTAGAAAGAAACTTAGTTTTAAAGGTCATCCCTACTTATGTAACATTTGACAGTATGTAAGTATGTAACCAAAAAAAATCATAATTAGAAAACTTGGTGTTCATTGATTATTGGAATAAATGTTGTATAATTTACAGGTTTGTGTAACTTAAACAAGGCAACCATGGCTTGCTCTTCAATGAATATATCTACTTCCCACTTAGCTGCAGCTAGCAGGGTAGGCATTCTCGGGGAGAATGGCTGTCTTCGACGATCATCCTCCGGGGAAGAGTTGTATAAACAAGCCACTATAAGAAGATCATACTCTGACAACAGCCTCCTCTCTTCCTCGACACGAATTCGAGCCACCAATTCTTCACCTCGGTCAAGAACCCTCAAGTCAAACCGCCCCTTTGGGATTTTCCCTAATCCATTTCCGGTATCAACTTCTCCAACTCCTAAAAAGGCACTATTGTTTGATACTGAGATTGAGAATGATACGACAACAACAGTTGATGACAGCTTATTGAGTGATGTTGAAATGGACGAGGAAGTTGTGGGAGAGCAAAGGGTGAAAAGAGAGAGTTGGGTGGAGAGGCTCCTAGAGCTGAGAACGCGGTGGAAGGGTAGAAAAGAGAAGGATATCGATTGTAGGTACGGAGAGGAGGAAGAATATTGTGATGGAGAGGATGTTTGTCTACTGGACTATGGAGAGACAGATGATGAAATAAGAGTTGACTCAGAATCATTCTCAAAGTTGCTTGTTCTTGTGCCTTGGACAGATGCAAAGAAATTCTCTAAGCTATCTTACCTCTGTAACAAAGCTTATAAAATTCCTGAAATTGAGGTATGTATTTTATCTGTAAATAGGAAAGCTTCGTTCTTCCCGCCTTAAACTTGCTTATCTATATGTATTGGTAGGTACTTATACGAACTTATTAGACCTTGTTTAAGTTTTGAACTGAACTAGTAAATTTATGTACAGAAGATATAGAATGTTTTCTAGATCAAGGATTAAAAGTATGTTTTTTATCATTCAAAAGCACTAAGATGAGGAACTGAAAGAATGTATGTTTAACATGTAGGCTAATGACTTGCAAAGATATCATGGTCTACAATTCATCACATCTTCATTGGAGAAGAAAGCCAAGGCTGTTGCACTGAATGCAAAATTAGCCAAGGACTCAACTCGCAGACAAGAAGGTGACTTGGAAAATCTGCAGCAAAGCAAACGCGTCATTAGCCCATCTGTTGCCTACGAAATTGCCGTATCTGCAGCTTGTCACGTTCAAAATCAAGCAAAAAATGAAAATCATTCAATTGCATGTGGAGACGCTCTTTATGCAGGAAATAGAGAAGTATGTCCCACACCAAGAGGCTGTAATAACTCAGAGATGGCTGCTCAAATGGCAGCAACAACGATGACAACAGTAGTGGCTGCGAAGGAGAAAGAAAAGCAAATGGCTGCAGAGGAACTTCAATCATTACATTCTTCGCCTTGTGAGTGGTTCATCTGTGATGATCCAAGAGCTCATGTTCGCTGCTTTGTGATCCAGGTTTTTCCATATTCCTCATCTTTTCCGTAGATTCCAGAAGCTATGTCACCTTACTGTAAATTTGTATCAACTTTTCAAGTTTGAATTGTATTGTTTTAGGGGTCTGAATCGCTAGCATCTTGGCAAACAAACCTATTTTTTGAGCCTGCCAAATTCGAGGTAAAAGCAATTGCATCATTTTCAATAACAGGTAAGCTACATGGAGATATGGAGATTCTTCTAATTAAAATCTAACAAAGCACTGTCAATAAATACAGGAAACAAATGTATCTGTTCACCGAGGAATCTACGAAGCAGCTAAGGGAATGTATAAGCAATTGATGCCAGAAATCCAAAATCATTTAGAATCCCATGGAGAAGATGCAAGATTTCAATTTACAGGTCATTCACTAGGGGGTAGTCTATCACTATTAGTCCAAATGATGCTCGTGGCGAGAAGAGTCATCAAGCCATCAATCCTTTTGCCAGTGGTTACTTTTGGTTCACCATTTGTGTATTGTGGAGGTGAAAATATCCTGAAACAATTAGGGCTGGACGAATCCATGGTGCAAAATGTCATTATGCATAGGGATATTGTTCCTAGAGCATTCTCGTGCAGCTATCCTAGACAAGTTAAACAGGTCCTCAAGCGTTTAAACAGCTCTTTCAGATCACATCCATGTCTCAACAAGCATGTGAGTGTCTTCTTAAACCTTCATTCCTAGCTTCTGTAGTTTCAATTCCTCTCAGTTGCTCTTTCACGACCATGAGATCACTTATTGGTCTCACTCCTAGTTTCATTTGCATGCTCATACAGAATATGTTGTACTCTCCTATGGGGCAAGTATTTATACTTCAACCAGCTGAAGAAATATCGCCATCACATCCACTGCTTCCACGAGGGTGCTCTCTCTTTTTATTTGACAAGGCTCAACCTGCTTCTGTACGTGCTTTGAGGGAATTCCTGAATAATCCACATCCTCTTGAAACCTTAAGTGATCCTAGAGCTTATAGTTCGGAAGGAACTATCCATAGAGACCATGACTCGAAGAACTATACCAAGGCAGTCAATGGGGTCATGAAGCAGTATACACAGACAGCCTTCCGGAAAGCCAAGAAAGAGAGACATATGTTATGGCCATTGATAGCAGGTTCTCCACCTAAGTATTCATGGACGCATGAAGGTCTCAGGGAGAACACAATAGCGAGGGAGGTGATGACTAGTGTGTGATGCTACCGGAAATAGATCATACGTAGAATTAGGTTTGGGTGATAGAACCAATTTCATTTGTTGTCCAAATAAAAAGAAAGACCAGAGAAAGAAGAAGAAGAAGAAGAAGAAGAAGAAGAAGAAGAAGAAGAAGAAGAAGAAGTGAAGAACAGAAAAGGCGCATGTACATATATGAAGTTGGAACTAGAACTTTATTGTATAAAACATGTATATCTCTCCAAACTCAACTGACTAAGATATTGAGCTAACAAACTCTGACAACAATTTTGATAGTTGGGTGCTGTAAGCTAAGTATTGGCATCACAGGATAGATGGGCAAAATTATTACTAATTTCTGACAACAATTCCCATACATCACTAATTAAGCATGTTGTTAGACCGGCCTTCAGATTCATTGATGAGCAAAAGCCGTGCATGAGAAACTAATTTTTGAAGAAAATTTAATCATGAGACTAGGTGATTCCTTATATAGTCATGAATTATGTACTAACATAACATAATAATAATGTTATTTATTGCAAGGATGAGGCAATACGAAATTTAATGGTCCAAATTGATAGGACAAATTGAAGTATTGCTTTAAAAATGTCGAGATTAGCCCAAACAATGATTATTACGCTCTAGGCCCAAATACAAAACTTGGACTTAATTCGTAGATAATATAGATGATTAAGTTTACATGGATTACTACTCAAAATAAGAATTTCGGAATAATAAATTCTACACAATTTTATCTGTAGTGTATTTTGTGTAATGCGTAATAAAAAGAGCTTTGCAATCTTTAGTTGTTATTTCTTTATGGCATGATGAAGAAGTGATAAGTGTTTTTTTATACTTACTTTTACCCTTATACCATTTTGAATGCATATTGTAAGTAATCCTCGGATGAAATTATGACTTTTGTGCATATTTTGTATATTTTGGATTTGGTACTTCCTTTATTTGGTTTATTCTGTAGATCATGTGCATTTGAACAATTATTGTTCGCATCAAATCCGTAGTCCAAAGTTATATGATAGATAACCATTCTTAGTTAGATTTATGTCTCTAGAATATCTAGAGGTTTTTCTCTCCATGTGGACAGTGCCTTTTTGATTTTCTCCTAGATTGTCTTAGGTTCCCAAGGTTAGGTAGAGTGTCTTTTTCCCCAATTTATTTGCTGTTAAGAATATTTCTTCTTTGAGCCCCAATAGAAGTTGAAGAAACTCCAAACTATTCTGAGGATCATGGAACAATCCAATGCCGGCGGTTGCTAGCTCCTCTCTCCAATTTATTTATGACATTCTTTTACAACAATTAATGTAACATCTGGAGGCCATGCATACGTCTCATTTTTTTTCTTTAAGTGTTCCTCTGTAATAGTTCAAGCCTATATATTCAGTGGTTTCCTTTCATGCTACAACATTCTCCTCTTATACCCATAATGTAATATCCTCATCCAGCTGGTCTGAACATGCTAATGGGTATCTTGGTTGATCCTCCACAAATGCAAGGTGCAGTAGGAAGCATCGACTGAAGCATGTACGTGCTCAGAGTGTTATTTGGTGATAACGCCTTTCCACCCCCACTCATGGCTGTCCAGGACCTCATAGCAAACCAGTGGGAATCAGTGGGTAAGATTGTTGTTAAGTGCATTGGGCATTTCTTTGTCTTTCAGAGCGAAAGACAAGAGGACTTGGAAGCACTTCTTGAGCAACATACAACAATTTTAGATGGTTGTATCTTGACCTTTCAAAGAGCTCATATATCAACAGTCCCAAGTCACGTCAACTTTAATCTAGCAAAGATTTGGGTAAGAGTCACTGATCTACCTTTGGGTATGTTGGAGCCGGGGTGGGCGTTGCGAGCACTTAAGCATGTTGGTCACATTGATTTATTTGATCATGATAGAGTGAATTTATCGAGTGAACCCGAGTTTAGGGTGTGTATGTTGTTGGACTTAACACAACCTCTAATCTTGGGATCACTACTACATTTTCAATCTAATCTAACGATAAATTCTGTTGTATTAGGTGTCAAAAATCATTGTATTAGACCTAACACGACGCCTTTGTACCGTCATATCTGCTAGCGTTGTATTAGGCCTAATCCAACGGCACAAGGGACCTAATACAAAGGCATCAATAATGTCGTTGGATTAGATGATACCTAATCCAATGGCAGTCATTGTACTAGGGGTACCTAAACTTACGGCAGCCGTTGTATTAGGTTGTACCTAATCCAACGGCATTATTGATGTCGTTGTATTAGGTCTCTTGTGCCGTTGGGAAATAATGGATTTATATTTCTTAAGGGTTCATAAATGGGGAAATCTTTGTTAAAGGATGTCTCTTCGATTGTCCCTACTTGATGAATTTTTGGCAAAAGTTTATGAATCTTCCTTTAAATATTCATTGGTGACTCATACTTTATTATTTTAGGTTTTCTTTCGAGAGTCAATTACAAAATCCCTATTGTCAAACACATTCACGCGCGAGAAATTACAAGCTATATGCAAGTTGACGCCTACAAGAATGTTGTATATACTTTTCCTAATCATCATTAATGGCAACAATCTGGTTTTTGCAATATGGTTTCTAAGGCTTACCATATATTTATGCTCAACTACTCAAGTTATGAATAAAAGATTTTGATGCCAGAGCCTCTATGCGAACAACCATACACAACAATGTGATTGAAAAGTACTAGTATACAAATTAATTAAGCAAGATCATAGAGAAAATGACCAACAAGTTAAAACCAAACCAGAAATATTAGATTTACTGAATAGAACAATAGAATTATTAGATTTACTGAATAGAACAATAGAAGATGTACAATGAAACTAGGAAGAAAATTTACCAACTCTTAAAAGTTTTACATCAAAATTCAAAAATGGTATGTTGACATCATTACTATTGTAGTTTTATTAGTTTTTACAAAGGGTGTATGATTGGTTTTGCATTTTTTGCTCCAAATTGACACCTTTTGTAGTCTGCATTGATGAGAATCAAGTCAACTACCCATCAATCTAGCTAAGCTATACAATATCAATCATCCACTTTTTTACCATAAAGAGAGCCATAATGTTGGTATTAACTTATTAAGTGGTGGATCCAATTGCTGCGTGTCCTACGTAATTTTCCTTGATTCCAATTTGAACTCATCCTCCCATATATTGTCACTTTCCATTTTTTGGTCAAGTTAAAAATTATGGCCATGACCTTCAATAATCTATGATAAATATATTGTTAGATTTTTTAGATTTGTTTCAATATATATAAATTTAGAATATAAACTTTCTATTATTATAATATGATAAATATGTAAATGATTTAAGACATAATTTTGAATAATATGAACCTCAAATAAAGCAATATTTCAAAGTAAGAGAGAATATTAATAAACTTTTTTTTTTATGTCACATTATAATTTGGACCAACTACGAAGATTCTCTTCCACCCCCAAAGGCCAACACCCTAAGTCCCCAACTAGAGTATTTTACATGGAATGGGCCCGAATAAGAGCCTTAACCGACCCATTTGTAGAAGAGTCTAATCAATTATGGACTTAATTGTATCGGTCTTTTAAAGGGTCATGCTTATTGGGTTTTTAATAGGTCAAGTCGAGTTAATAATGAGTCAATAGTTTTTAAGACTTTTAAATAGTATTAGGTAATGAATGTTTTTTACTTGCTTGCCAATGGTCAACTGCCAAAGATTAAAGGTAATAGAGGCAGACTATCACCCTTCATCGATAAAACTATATTCTTAGACCGGCCCGACCCGACTAGGGGTAGCAAACGGATCAGGTCAGGTGGGGTTTGTGTTTGGGTCACCTATTTTCGGGTTAGTTGTCTCTCAACCCGAACCTGATCCATTTAAGTATTCGGGTTGGGTTCATGTCAACCCATTTAAGTTTTTGGGTCAAAAATATCAACCCTACCCGCTATTTTTGGGTCGGGTTCAGATCGGATTGAGTCAGTTTTTGCCACCCCTGAGATGTGGTTATTCAATAGAGTGACTGAAAAAATCTTTTACAGTTGATATGAAACAACTGATAAGTTGACAACAGTAATTTAATTGTCTTTTAGGGTTTTAATTTGGGCTTGGGGTTTGGGAAGAGTGGGTGACTGACAAAGTAAATTTTTTTTAATTTACTTAATAAAATTTGTTATAAGGTTGGGTTGGGGTTAACCCAACCTGATTTTGACCCGAAAATAATTTCGTGTCACGTGGGTCATTTTCGGATTGAAGGTTTCAACCTAAACCAATTTGTTATAAGGTCGGGTTTGGGTTGACCCAACCTGATTTTGACCCGAAAATAATTTCGTGTTACGTGGGTCATTTTCGGATTGAAAGTTTCAACCTTAACCTAACCCATTTAATTTCGGATCGTGTTCGTGTCAACCCATTTAAGTTTTCGTGTCAAAAATCTCAACCCTAACTCGTTATTTTCGAGTCGGGTCAATTTTTGCCACCCCTAGACTCAATGCGACCTATTTTGCATTTTCTTTGACCCAACTCGGCCCTAACCTAGCCCAAAGCACAGTTGTATCCCCAACCCATGCTCTTCATTGTAATCGAATTGTGGCCACTAGAATGGAAGTATAAAAAGAAACATTCAGTTTAAGCACACTTGATCCCCAAAATCTATCCAGATATACCATCATAATAAACTACTTCGCACTCTGCATGCATTTATGCTTATGTTTCCAGTTGGTAAGCTCTTTGGAAGTCTTTCGAAGTTCTAACCCATGTCAAGAAATAGAAAAATCATGGTTATGTCTGAACAAATTGGGAAACTATGACAAAGTGACATTCAACAATACTGGGCGTCTGGCCTATATTCCATTTGTAGGTTTCACAATTCACATACCTAAATACGGAGTAGTCAGTACATAATCTCTTGAAGTCTTGAGTTATTAAGTCGAACCCCTACAATCTTTATGGCACAAAGCCACAAACCAACCAATAGGCAATAGTGAACAATAAGCTGTTAGCCCAATTCCAATTCCAAAATCAACCACCCAACACAACAACCCTTCCACCACCACCACCACCCCAAAAAAAAAAAAGAAAAAAAGAAAAAAAGAAAAAAAGAATACATTGTCTCCTTCTCCAGTTGCCCTTTCTCTTACTCTCCCACCAGATTCTCTCTGTATCTCTTCCCATTTTTCCCAATACAATTGAAATACCCTTAAATTTTCAAACTTATCCAAAAAAATCTGATTCATCTGCCCCTTTCCCATTTTGTTGGGGCCATTTCTTGCGATCCTTAGCCTCTGCTTTCTTTTTATGGGTGTTTCTGCTTTCTTGTAGCATAGAACTTTTGTAGAATACCAAGCATTTAATAATCCCCCTTTTCTTGCAATTTCAGCTTCCAATTACCATTTTTTTGCATTTTTAGGGCCATATATTATTGTACCCACTTTGCAAAAGTTCTTCCATTTTTAGGGTTTTCTCTGCCAAATTTGGGTCACCCAATTTGACTCTTAATCTATCCTCAAAAGGGTTTGTCGTTTGGGGCATTTGGGTTTAAATTTGTTGGTGTTTTGGATTGTTTTCTTGTGATTTTTGGAAGCTGGTGATCATTATATTATTTCTAGTAGCTTAAGTTTGGGTATTTCTTGGAGTTGTTGTTGTTGTATTATCTAATTTGTAGTTTGCGTTGAAGGGTTGTAGTTTGTAATATCTTGGGTTTAATTTTGGGATAATTAGATAGCAAAAGTTAAAAAACTTTTCATTGATTAAACTGAGTTGATTCCCTCATTTCTTCATTGTTGTTGTGTTGGATTGAGTGAGTGTTTTGCTGTATTCAAAATCTTGTTTTGTTAGTGGTTTTGTGGGTGTGTTTGTTGCTTAGGAGTAGAGTGTTGAATAGAGGGAATTAGCCTTTGCTTGCATGGGCGGGCATGAGGGATGGCCACCGCCTAGTGGGCTACATCCGAATGGGCTTCTTCCCAATGAATCATTGCCGGTGATTCGTGTTCTTGATTCCGAACGATGGTTGAAAGCTGAGGAGAGAATTACAGAGCTTATAGCCTGCATTCAGCCCAACCAGCCATCTGAGGAAAGACGAAATGCTGTTGCAGATTATGTGCAGCGGTTGATCATGAAATGTTTCCCTTGTCAGGTGAGGTTTATTGAATTTAGAATGCTGATCGCCAGGTGTAATTTTTTGGGGTAGATTGAATGCTTTGCTTACTAACATTTTCCTGTCATTCAGTGCTTAGTATGGTATGGTATTACTTCAAGTGTCCTAGTGCACTAATGCCATATGAATTAGCCGTATGCTTATCATGATTTGTGTTTCATTTGTGTTGCTTAGTACATGTGCTTTGTTTAACATTTAGCATGGGAAGTAAGGTAGTTAATGTGCTTACCCCTTGAAGCTCACTTTTGGTAATAACTCTTCATTATTTCACCTGAAAACCATTATCTGAATATATTGGATCTTATCATTGAACTTTTTGGAAATTATTAGAACTTATTTTGGTTCTGTATACTTAGGTAGTTCTTATTTAAACTTTTTGGGACTCTCTGAATTTGTATTTTGTGAAACTTATGTGTGAAAAGAACAAAGACAAATCTAATTGACTATTTCAAAAATTCCCTTTAAACCTGTTTTGGTTTGTTACTTTGTTTCAACATTATGCTCTAGCCTCTATCTACCCCATGACAAGCTTGTTTGAGTCTATACATGCAATCTATTATAGTTTTATCTTGTCTTTGTCTTGTGATACTTCAAGTCCTTAATATATACTGTTTACAGGTTTTCACTTTTGGGTCAGTTCCTTTGAAAACGTATTTGCCGGATGGGGACATTGACTTGACCGCATTTAGTAAAAATCAGTCTCTTAAGGAATCATGGGCTACTCAAGTTCGTGATATACTAGAAAGTGAGGAGAAAAATGAAAAGGCTGAATTTCGTGTGAAAGAAGTGCAGTACATTCAGGCAGAAGTGAGTCCTTCACTCCCTTATTCTGTTTTTGCTTTTATTATGCAGGTACTTATAATCATGGTTACTATTATAGTTCTTCCTATTGTTTGTCTTTTATTTTTAGCCAATGTTAAGAGGATGATAAGTGGTGCGACTAATCTTTTTGTAATGAACTTCCTTTTTTGGGATGTTACTTCCTGAAGGAAGGGCTTGTCTTTGTAGGTCTTGTCGTCCTTTTTGATTATGAATGCTAATCTCCTTCCCATCCACGTTGAAAATCATGAAATTCAACATGTAACTTTATTATGTAGTTTTCAGATGCAAATGTCCCTATATCATTTTACACAAGATCCATCAAGACACTCTAGATATTTACATGCAACTTTCTATACTCATCCCTATCTAGAAGATACTTTACAAGTATGCATAGGAGTGTTCTGGACCCGTCTGATTCCCTAACCTCATAAGGCCTTTCAACTGAAATCTTCTAAAGCTTCCTTAGAGGTTTCTCACCTCCAACATTCTCCTTATAGGCAACTGAGTCAGCTCACTAGTTCTCGTCCCAATCCAATTCTGTTTGGCTCCAAATGTCCTAATATTGTGTTACTCCAAATTGGGAATCTCCTTGTTTAACAGCTCCTTTCTGAAATATGTCTCTATAAAGGAAGGTTATTTCCCTGCAGCATCCCCTAGAGTCCATGATGCACCAATGCCTAGTGATGCTATGCTCACAGTGTTCAGAGACTTGGATGAGTCCTGTGACAATCCCCTACTTAAAGGGAGTACTTTATGTGATTAGGACTATGGCACTGCCTTGGCAAGTTGGCTGTACAATTTGAATTTTTTAGACCTGATATATATTTCATTTTGCATTTTTGCAGGTCAAAATAATAAAGTGTCTTGTGGAAAATATTGTAGTGGATATATCATTTAATCAGTTGGGTGGGCTATGTACCCTGTGTTTCCTCGAGGAGGTGATGGTTTATCTCTTAATTCTTTCACTTCTATTTATACAGAACTTAGGCATTTATTGGAATTCTTACTGCAGGTTGACCATTTGATAAATCAGAATCACCTTTTCAAGCGTAGCATTATATTGATCAAAGCATGGTGCTACTATGAGAGTCGTATTTTGGGTGCTCATCATGGGCTTATTTCTACTTATGCCCTAGAGACCTTGGTTCTTTACATATTTCATGTTTTTAATAATTCCTTCTCTGGGCCTTTAGAGGTGATTCGTTTAAATCTTGCTTTCTTTTGCCGTATTAGATCCAATACTCTCTTATGCGGTAATGCCCACTAATATCATTTGCTTTTCAGGTTCTTTACCGTTTTTTGGAGTTCTTTAGTAATTTTGATTGGGATAATTTTTGCGTCAGCTTATGGGGTCCTGTACCCATTAGCTCACTTCCTGATGTGATAGGTTAGTCTCCTGCTAGCTGCTTATTCCTATCAAAATTTATACGTGCTTGCTAGCTTTGATATCCTATATTGGTCAATTATGCAGCGGAGCCTCCTCGCAAAGATAATGGAGAGTTACTGCTCAGCAAATTATTTCTTGACGCTTGTAGTGCTGTTTATGCCGTCTTCCCTGGAGGACAAGAAAATCAGGGACAAGCCGGACAACCCTTTATTTCGAAGCATTTCAATGTCATTGATCCTTTGCGTGTGAACAATAACCTTGGGAGAAGTGTTAGTAAAGGTATTTGTTTTCTGACATTTAAAAAAGGTTTAAACCTTCGATTTGAAATGTGGGGATTAAGACTTTTTCTTAGTGTATTTGATTCTGCCATTTGGTTCATTGTTTCTATCAATCTTTAGATGATTGAAAATTTGTGTGATACTTGTATCTTCATTTCTTAGGGGCATGGTCTAACTTGCTCTTGGCTAACCTATTGGTATTTTATGAGTTTGACATACACTTGCTCAAGATTCTAACTTGGGAGTGAGTATATTCTATTGAGCTGTATTTTTTCATCATTTCCTATTGACAAATATCTGGCTTATCAATCTGCAAAATTATGAAAATGTGTTAACTTTAGAGTTGGAGAATCGTAACTTATATTAAACATAGAGGTAGATTGAAGTCAGATATCACTATGTATACTATTATAAAACATTATAACTATTCCATGTCTACTTTTTGGTTTTCATGAAAGGTATTATCTGAATTGGACCTGTATTTTCAGGGAATTTTTTCAGAATTCGCAGTGCTTTTGCATTTGGGGCAAAGAGGCTAGCTAGGCTACTTGACTGTTCTGAAGAGAACATTGTCTTTGAATTAAATCAGTTCTTTCTGAACACATGGGAGAGGCATGGTAGTGGTGTTCGTCCTGATGCCCCCAGTAGTGACTTATGCCCCTTATTGACAAATCCAGACTATCAAACGAACAATCAAGATAACGCTTCAAGTGGCAAGAATGCAAATAATAATGCATCTATTAAAGAAATTGAGATCAAGGTTCCTCAAAGCAATCGGCCTTTATCTTCTCAACGTGCTAGCTATCCCCTGGAAAGCAATTCCAAAAGCAATGATGTTCCTGCAGTTTCTGTTTCTTGTACACAGGGTCAGAAGAGTTTTGGGATTCCAAACTGTTCAAGAATCGCTGAGCAGGTTGAAAAAGGCAATTCTGCCAAGAGTGTGCAAAGTGACAGAAGTCAAAGAAGCTTGAAACCTGACCATGTGCTGAATGAAGTTCAGGGAAAGTATCTTTTGGCCAGGACCCGGTCAAGTCCTGATCTCACTGATGCATATTATGAAGCGTCTTCACGAGGAAGGCGCAATAAAACTACTGAAAGTGCGAGAAGTCAGGTTGCTTCTTCAAATATGGATAACAGGAGGAAAGCTATAGCATCTGAAACTGTGTCAACTCAAAGCACTTTATCCTCATCAGATGGCCTTTCAACTGGGAGGCACAGTTCATCTCATACTGTTGTGGATGTTGCTGTTGATTCTATCAGTATTTCAAATAGCTGTGTTGATGATTCTGGAAGTGGCATTGTTAGCAAGGATCACACTTCTGTAACAGGAGCACAAGGGATGCATCAAGAGGAGCAAGATCTTGTTAATATGATGGCATCCTCTTTGCATAATTTTGGTGGACAGGTGCCTATGCCTCTGAATTTGGCATCCCCTCAATTTCCTCTGCCTGTACATCCATCATTACTTGCTTCTATGGGATATGGCCATAGAGGCATGGCTGGGATGGTCCCTCCTAACTTTCCCCTTATTGATCCTCATTGGGCTGCAAACCTGCAGTTTCAGCAAGGCTTGATTTCATCTCCATTAACTCAATATTTTCCTGGAGTTGGGTTGCCTTCAAATTCTGAGGATTTGATTGAACAAGGTGATGAAAATTTTGGGTCCGCACAACAAGTTGCTGATACTGAATATTGGTATGAGCGTGATGTGGTTTCGAGTGGAGGGTTAGGCCAAGCTGATGAAAGGTTTGAGACACTCCATGCAGATGACAGGCAGCCTTCAACTTCTGGTAATTCAAGCTTTGATTCCTCGTCTCACATGGCTAGTTCTGGGAATAATCTAAAACCACTGCCAAGAATTCCCAAGGAGCTTCGAACTTCGATGAGAGATGATTATGTGGAAAATTTCCAGCGCCAAGATAACCGAGAAAATGAGGTTTACTCAAATGATAAATTTTCTAGTGCTAGGTTCTCTTCTGCTTCTCAGGCTGGTTCCATGAGGAGTAATACCTCTTCTGAGAGTTCTTGGGATGGATCATCTGTTAGAAAATCGAAGGTGGGCAGGGAAAAGCGGGGGAGGAAAACTGTTGCTTCAGCTGCTTTTCCTTCTAATATTCATGGAAAAGATAAAAATATTAATGAACATTCCACTACAGAGGCAGACGATGAAACTAGAGATCATAACAGGTCGTCCACAAAAGAGATTGAAATTGATGAAAAAAGTTCAGCTTCTCAACATGCATCCGCTCTGCTTGTCCCAAGGCATCACTTATCTGGCTTTGAAGCGGCACAGACAAGTGGGTCTGATTCAGCCATGACTATTACTCCTATGGTTTTAGGTCCTGCCTCACGGCAAATCACTTTCTATCCCACTGGACCACCAGTACCTTTCTTTACAATGCTTCATTTTCCTCCTGAAGGTGGAACTTCTGATCCTTCAAGTAATCCTCTGCATGGAGAGCTGGGTTCTGATAACATTGATGCAGGGCGAAATATTGTTTCGTCTGCAGGGCATGATGCTCATGATGGTTTGAATAACTATAGTTCCATGACTGGAACAATTGCAGAAAAATCATCTGGGGAGCCAAAGTCTGATATACTTCACAGTAACTTTGCTAGCCATTGGCAAAATCTGCAATTTGGCCGGATTTGCCAGAGCCCACGGGGTCCTGCACCAGTCGTTGGCCCTTCCTCTTTTGTTGTACCTCCTATGTACTTACAGGGTCACATTCCTTGGGATGGTCCTGGAAGACCTCTTTCAGCAAATGCAAATATTTTGTCTCAGCTGATGAGTTATGGTCCTCGCCTTGTGCCAGTTGCTCCTGTTCAGTCAGTATCCTGTAGACCCTCTACTGTCTACCAACGCTATGCTGATGAATTACCGAGATTTCGCAGTGGAACTGGAACCTATCTACCTAATCCTGTAAGGGAATCTTGTAGAACTTTCTTTACTGCATGCAGATGTCCATATTTTGGCAAATGATCTTCTGCGGAATGTCTACTTATGTGGCTGCTTGACTTGAGTTTACAGTAAATATTTTAGATAGCATGAGTTTGTCGCTTTTTCTCATATGGTTGGATTAGTTTCTGTGTAAGCAATTTGTATGCTTGGATTGTTGTGTCATGTGAATACCCTTGATTAGAAAGCCTAGTTGAGACTATTAGATTCTAAGAAAATGTGATGGAATTGAGATTCGAAGACCCCCAGAATGCTATTTGTCCTTCACAAACCACATCTACGGCTCTCCTTTCTCTCTCCTCTCCTTCTTTCTCTTCCTATGGATTTTGAACTGCAGGTCCATGTCCATGCTTGATTTCTGTATGGCCACTCTCTTACCTGCACCAGCTTTTCTGATGCATTTCCACTAGCTCTCCTGCACTGACATATTCTATTTGTGAGTGAGAAAAATGGTTCTAATGTTGATTCAACCTTGAGGAGAAAATGGTTCTACAATGCTGTCACAATGAAGACCTATTCCCTATAACCTATAAGGCCTATAACCTCTCCCATCTTCCTAGTAGACAGAAGGAAAAAATCTTCCTGTATCTCTTTCATGCAATTGGGATGATTTCTATCTACATGTTTCCCCAATTAGATATGCCCAGCAAACATTTAGGCTGGGGTGTCCTGGCAGGGATTCATGAGAGAAGAGAAAGGGTTGTATGGGCGGTGGGAAGAGGTTGGAATTTTTAATGTAAATATGCTGTCAGTTACTGTGCCTTATATGTAATTTGTTCTGAGTTTCATACATCTAGTGCTAACTTCTCTTACTTTATGTGTTACTTTGTTCTCCATATTTGAGATCACTAGTGTTGATTTTTGCTTTTGATTATTATACGATTGCCAGAGATCATGGGTGATAGTTCCCCAAGTTTTCTCTTTTGGGTCACTTGTGGTTTATTCAATGCAAATGGTGATTGGCTGGTTGATAAATTTTTCTAGATTCTGAAATGTTGGCTCTTGTGGCAAATACACTTACACTTTCCTCTAGCTTTTGTTTTCTAAAATGTTGGATCTTTCTTGTTTGCCTTTGTAAAGTTTTGTCCGAAATAACCACATGCCCATTAAATATTTGAGAAGGCTTTGTATTCTTGATCACCATGACCAAGGCGGCTATTGTATGATTGAAGTATGTGTAATGTTAAGGCTATTTGGATGAGATGAAGTGGTCCGATAACTGAAAGGATTAAGTTGTACTGATAATGTATTTGTGCTGTATTGTCATGGAATGTTTCTTTCCTGATTATGGTCAAGTCAATTGTGTTCACTTCTTATTTTATTCATCACTTGATAATTCATTGTGAATTTCGATATGTTTCAGAAGGCTTCTGTTAGAGATCGGCATTCGTCCGGGTCAAGAAGAAACAGTTACAATTATGATAGAAGCGATCATGGTGACAGAGAAGGCAACTGGAATGCTGCAAAAGCGAGAGCTGCTGGTCGTAGTCACAACCGTAGCCAAGCAGAGAAGTCAAAGAATGACCGATTGGCGGCTAATGAGAGTCGGGCTTACAGGCCTTGGTCTACCTATAGACATGACCGCGTACCTTCGTATCAGGCTCAAAATGGCTCGTCACAACCTAGCTCCTCCCGTAGCAGTTCAGTGAATGTGACTTATGGGATGTACCCATTGCCAGGCACGAACCCGGGTGGGATAACATCAAATGGACCTACTGTACCATCCGTTGTCATGCTGTATCCATATGACAACAACTCTAGCTATGTATCACCCAGGGAGCAACTTGAATTCGGGTCCCTGGGTCCTGTGAATGTTGTTGGCTTGAATGATGCATCACAACCCAATGATGGAACTCGGTTGAGAGCTTTTGAGAATCAAAGATTTCATAGGAGCTCTGCACAACAGACTTCACCGGACCAACCATCGTCCCCTCACTTCCAAAGGTAATTTCTGTCTCACATTCACTGGGCCAACCTGTGTGTTTTGGTTTCATCTACTACTCTGCCGGTCATCATCTATTTAGTGAGTTCTGATTATATTTTTGGGGAGCTCATTTTGTGAAGCTGTTGTACTTTACCATCTTATAGCAGAAGGATTTAATTATTTGTCAGATCAATGGAATGAAGGAACTATCAGCTGACAGATGAAGACTTTCCAGCCTTGGTTTTCTGAAATCCAGAACAAGATGGTGGGAGGATCTGGATTGAGAAACTCTCCCATCACCACGCTGCAATGTTTGCATTACAAGCATAGGACGTGTAGGATTAATGGTTGGATTGGTGAAGGGGCTCTGCCGGCTTCTTATGTGCACTCAGGGACTTGTCCAAGTTATTCCTGCTCCAAAAGTGGAGGATTGGTGAACTACCAAGGGTCAGAATTCAATGGTTTGTAAATCCTCATTTTCAGTACATGTGACTAGGTGAAAGGAACTAGAGGTTGAGGCATTAGGGAGTCGCAATTTTTTTAGGGTCAACACACTGTAACCTAGTCTCAAAGTGGCATGTAGAAACTATGATTAGGGACTTTCCTTTGCCCTGATCAGTATCAGTTTTTCATTCTTACACGTTGTATTACGGGGGTTCTTGACAAAACTCACTATATACTTGTTTTTTTTTTCTAGTTTAGATTTACTAAAGATGTAGCAAAATCACCCCCATTGCTTAAAGGAGTATTCAAAAAGTCGTGAAATTTTCCATATTAATTTTCTCGTTCTTCAAGTTTTTCTCACCAGTGTTATCTTAGGAGTGCCTTATTCGTAAAGCATTCAACAAATCTTGAATAAATTGTATTGCATTAAACCCTTTTTTCACTAATTCATTATGCAATTGCTCTGATAAAGGAGTTGTTTCTTTACTCTAGTTACCAAAAAAAAAAAATCAATCACTATCCCATATAGAGAGAATTGCCTGTTATCGGATTGTGGACTCACACACGTTTTATACTTGCTAGTTTTTATGGGGATAATTTGTCAAAAAGTAACTTACAAGTGTATATTTTGCGAAATTTTAGAAAAAATGAAGAATTAGGGAAAACTAGATAATTGAAAATTATGATTACATAACGCATTTACTTTACTTGAAATGGTGTGATAGAACTTTGGGCTACTTTGATGGAAGATTCCACCTTATTTGGATGATTGCTTAGGTGTAGAAAGGGGCAAATGACGTGGTGAAGAAGAAGGGGAAGATTAGAGGGAGATGAAGGAAAATTAGGTTTTGTAAATATTATGTAAGGTCAATCCTCCGCTCGTGGTAGCCGTTAACCCTTGAATTAGGTCTTGAAATCATCACTAATATCACCTTCTTCATTTGGTCCAATTTTTTCAATCAGCTATACTCCTCATTTCATTTCAATTTCAGGGGGTTTTGCAATTGTTAATTCAATTCATCAAAATTTTGAGCCTACCTAAGTTGATTGGTATTTATTTAATTTGTGTTGCAATGTGAAACTCAATATTAAGTTCCAAAAAAAGTGAATGAAATTATAATTGATTGCAATAAATTAATATATTTATCGAATTATATTAATATTTTATTTGTTGGACCAAACCCTATCATCATATATTTCATCATATATTATGTGTGTAATTTTTTTTTTTGTGAATAAGATAAAAAATTTATTTCGAACACCAACGAAACAAGAGTACAATGCTAAAAAAGGGAACAACCCAAAACAGCCAAACCAAAGCCTACAGCCTACAGCCGTAGCCTAACAAAACAAAAACTACTAAGTTCCAAAACCAATCACTATCCTTCCAAGAAACGTTTCTGCCCATAATACCTGCCCTTTAGAACTTGAAATTTATAATCAAGATGTGAATTTTATAAGCATTTCTTGTTTAATGTAATTGATGCCGAAATATAGACAAATCATGATATATACTTCATGAGTTTGAAGATTGTTTCGAGGGTGCGTTTCGCCTTTTATGATATTGAGTTGATTTACATTTTTGTATGTGTATGTCCGTTAAGATAGCGGTTTCCCTTGGGGAAGAGGCTGACTTGGTGTACGTCCTGCTGGTTGGGTCCTTTTTGCTGTGAACGTAGGGAGTCTTTTGTGAATGTGTTGGGTTTATGTTGTTGAGCTGATCCGCTTCCACTTTGCTAGGTATTCTAAGAACAACATGACTTCTGTTGTATCGTACAATGAGTATGACGCCCATGTTTCTCGTGGGATGGAGGTGACGATGATGGAGTAGCCTTGTCTCTTTCGATGTATGAGCTACAAGTACGGGACATGACATGAATTAGGATTGACTTTAACTATATGAATATATGAGATAAATTCCTAATTTATAAATGATATATATCGGGAGTATTTTTATAATTTTATTTCTATACATGAGATAATAATGTATATACCATATATATGAATTAGAAAAGCGTGTCTTTAATTATGGAGTTTAGAACAGTACCTCAAAGGCATCTTCATCACTTGTGTCATCCCCGATGTATATTGGGAGAACATCATTGGAGCTGGCCAGCCCGAGGCTACCAAGTAAATATTCTAGAGCATGACCCTTATCCCAGTCAATAGGGGGCCGTATTTCCAAGACCTGGTTCAGGAGGAAGGAGCCATATAATTTGTAACTTAAGTAATAGGTGCTCTTCTCATGTCCAACATTTGGAATTATACTGTCCCTACTGTACCTTTTTACCTCTTGTTAGCTGAAAGTGTGGATGTTCTTCAAGTACAGACTTTACTTGCTCTTCTAGTGTGCCCAAGTCCTGCATTTTTATAAGAGCTTCTGTTAGAAGTCTTAGAACCCAGAAGTTAAACCTGCTCTTTTTCTTTACTCCTACATTAGGAACCGATCTAGCTAATGTGACAAAGTTGTCATGAGGAACCGATCTAACTCGTAGAATTGAACAGTCCTACTGTGTGAAAGACAGTTGGGATTGGCTATGGGACATATTCTTTGTAGGTTTGACCTATTTGTTGGATGGTTGATTAAGACAGTAATCACAGTAAAGGCATCAGCTAGAAAATACCTCATCCGATACACTTCTGAAGTGGACAGACATGCAGAACTTGTTGTCTTCTACTTTCACGCCTTTGATTTCTTCTGTTTTCTCTGTTAGTGACTTCTGAATCTACAGGGAAACGTACGCCTTTTTTAATCAAAATGAAACAAGGGATATTTATAAATTACGCTACTACAGGAAGTTTCTTGGATCTTTTACCACTTATCACTTGAAAGAAAACTAGCCAAGGTTATTGATTATATTCATGGGAAGCTATCTTTCTTCTTAAGTAGAAGCAGTATCTGTAGAATGAATTGGGCAAGACTACTGAGCTTACATGTTTGAGCATTGCTGTCAACCAGATAATACTTCCATAGCTGTCAACAAAATAGTACTAACTCTGAAATATAGCAAATCTATGATCTTTTGAGATTATTTGGAGGACTTTTGATATTGATATATTATATGAGATGGATGATGAATGTTTACCTGACTTATTTCAGGCAAGTACTTGTTTGCTGGTTGATAGATGACAAGTTTGTTTCCCTACAAGAGAGAAACCAGTTCATGGAAAACCGGAAAGGTAAATCAGGTTTTCCTTCAGGTATCCTGATTCTAGTTGCTGAAAAGGCTGTTACGATGCCCATTTTTTCGGTCTCTTTGTATACATGAGGGGTAGGGAACTATTTGTTAATGCTAAAATTAATGTTCATGTTTACAAATTAGAAGCTAGAATTGAGTAGAAAAGCAAAAACCTTTCGGTCAACTGCTTTTGCATGATACTTCCAATCTCTAATTCTTGATGGCTGCAATGGTGCCATTATATCCATCCCGTGACTTCCTGCATAGTAAATATTGTCCAATTGGACAAAATCATATACCTATGAAAATACACAATAGTTAGTTTATATCATTACAAAGTTATATGTTAATAATGTAAGTGTGGATAATCAATATGGATTGTGCTACCTTTTCTCTGCTCCTTCCACTGATTATTGAAGTTGGGAAACAACAGCCAACTTCATGCACCACAGCTCGCATCTGCAATTTTTTTATGTTGTATTAGAATTAGTGATTAGCATGTTTATTGACTGTTTCAAGGGTAATTCTGCCTTAAGGTGGAAATCCCTAGACCGCGTATCATAATGCATTGATTTCCTCCAAAATAATTCCTATAAGATGCTTCTAAATTGCTAATAAGCTTTGCCTGTTACCTGATGTGTAATAGAAGTTATGTTCACAGCTATTTAGATTGGCGTACCTTGTAACTTCATACTTGAAAAACTTGTTTACCTTGTCTGTCATAAAGGCTACCTCAGGGTCATTAACTATTGGTGATAGCGTTCCGTCATAATCCAAGAACACAGCTATCTTTTTGCTCTCTGCTCCATGCATCATCTTCTGGAATGTGACTAAAGCAGAAGGGTGCTTCTCCTGTATGTCATAGAAAAGAGATATGTATATTAGGGACTTAAACATGCTAGTATTTTTACGGTGTAATCTGTAAATTTGGTCCACCAGAGGCCCGGTACTTTGTGCTTCTCTGCAAATACCATTCCATGTAAGCATGTGCAGTGGACACTAACAATTACGACAGAGTATATGGATCTTACTAGCCATGAGTCATACGAATGCCAATCTGTGTTTTTTTCTTCATCAAAAGTGGAACTTGAGACTGACTTCAAGTTGCTAAGTTTGGCAATCACCCTAGGAAGTCCCATTGCAGGCACTGATACTCTATATTATGCAGTTAACCTGTAATAAATTGTTCCTGCGGCAATCAGTTTTACATCAATGCTGAAAAGATTGTACTTACAAAAATATACCATAATTAATGCTTTGCTTCTGCATTTCATAAATACTTTGTTGCAGTTACTTTACAAAAGAAAATAATGGACTCTGACTTCAAGGATGCAATGCAGCTTACTGTAATTTTTGAAACAAAGGGGGGAGCATATGATGGAGCAAGATGAAATTCAGCGTTTTTCTCCAAATATAGATGCAAACTATTCTTGGTAAGGATGGAATTTTTTGATCTTCTGCAAGTTTTTAGTTGTAGCTTGCCCTCTTATGGATTTGTAAATTTGCTCTTAGGTTCTGAATATTTGATATCTGAGTTTGACTTAACAGTTTGCCATCTTAAGAGAGGAAGGTTTCCAATGTAGTTAAATAGACATTTAAGGATCATTGGTGCAGACAAAAAGGGGTCACAAACCTTTTAGTGGGGACAGTTGAACTTTCGGTTTCAGATGGCCACTTGACCACCCCTCCTTTTGCTTTCCTCTTTCACAAG
Organism: Dysphania ambrosioides; assembly: GCA_026401315.1. NCBI lineage: Eukaryota > Viridiplantae > Streptophyta > Magnoliopsida > Caryophyllales > Amaranthaceae > Dysphania > Dysphania ambrosioides. The sequence goes on along the minus strand of CM048657.1, from coordinate 32,761,786 downwards.
AGGCAGGCATGCGTAGTTTTATCCCAAGGCAATTGCAAAATTGACTCTTCTATGTGAGGGAGAGATGTTATTTTACAAATAGAAACAAAAGAAAGGAAAATAGCATGAAATCCATAATGTGATAATGGTGATTATGATTTCATGTATACCCTCATTGAATCATACAGCTCTCAAGGGCTATCCATCCATCTACGTAAATAATTTCATGGTTGAATATAATAGTTTTGGACTTTGAGCGCTTATAGCTATATACTGCAGGTCATTGAATCGCCTCCCAGAACCTTTAGGGCCACATCAAAAACCCTTTGTTTTCCTTTCAGACAGGCAATTATGTTGGATCTTTCAGGAGTAAGAGGGTCTGAAAGTGATCAAACAGGTCACTGAGGCAATCAATAATGGCCACTTACGTATAAGCTAAGTTAGTAATAGAAGAAATGTACAAAAGATGATAGTGACACTGCTATCCAGTTATCTGAATTGTAGGACTTGCCATTTTCTCCCTTGGTTATTGCATTACCACACATAAGAGTTAAGATGGCAATCCCTTATATTGTATAACTATTTGGAAATTCAAGCTGTCAAATGATGATGTGGACATGTTATATATGTGTTAAGTTGGTATAATAGCTTTAGCAACATGTGGTGCATGGGCATTTGCTAGTAATAGAGAAAAAAAAAAATTAAATCTTTTTTGTGAAATATTTTTAGAAATAGGCTGTGGAGCAAAATAATTTCAAAAATAAGATTCTGCATGTTCGGGTTTAATTCGTTATTCATGACAGTGATTTGGATTGGGCAAAATCAATGCCTTGGACAACGATTTTAAATTGGTTGGAATTGGCCTAGTAAAGAATTCCCTCACTTAGTAAGGGGAATTTTTTTAAATAACTGGAACAACGATTTTCCTTTTCATAAAATTGCATCGCTTTAGCTTTCAACCCAACAACCTCAGTGTCAGTCCCATCCCAAATAAAATCGTTGCCTAAAAATTTACAAAACACTTTGAGTCAACCCAATTTAGGGTGATCCAAATTGTCCCAAACAACGATTTTTTGTAAAGTAAAATTGTTGCCTAGAGCTGTAATTTAGATTCAAACCTACATGTTGAAACTTTTTTACAAAGCATTTTGATTCAAACCTACATTTGAAAATACTTTTAAAAAAAATCTTAAAAAAATTTTACATAGTACTTGTTTGTATTATTGTTTATTAGCCATTAATATCATAGTAAACCTAGGTACAGATGTCACCGTGTGGTCCGAATTCCGAAACCACGATTTGAGGCAATACACATTAATAAATATCCAAATATCAAAAAAAAAATTAAATTTATTACCCAGCTTGAAAAGTTTTAATATAAAGCCTTTCCCAAGTTTCTGAAATCTTGATGTTAGTGATGTTGAAACTCATTCAGGAGTTACGAACTCTATGCTTGTTGCCAAGCTTCGGCCTTAGTGTTGACAATCAAGTCTTAATTTCTGTGATCTTCAAATAGGACAACTTCCCTTTCAGTTCAAAGGAGGAATCCCAACTGTCCATTGGTCATGGTGGTCATTCACCGACCTTATGCCCTACATACTTTTTCTCTTTAATTCTTCTGTTGAAACAAATTAGGATGGGTCCATGATTTGATGCTTACATGACAGTATGTGACAAGCTGACAGCTCTATTGGGGTTCCCGTGATAGGAACTTTAAGAATTTTTAACACACTCCCTCTCACTTCCCCCCAACTTGCAGGGAAAGTTCTTAGTCTAGTAGAAGCCAATAGATCTTGTTATCTTGATTCTTGAATAGAGGACATTTAGAGGTGCTCTTTCATGTATCCATTAATAGATAGACCTGCATCTCGGGAATAGTTAAAGAAAAATCGATGGACGTAGATAAAAGAAATCTTTTTTCTTAAGTTTCAATTATATTCGTTCCTAGATTATGTCTTTTTGGATTAATACAAAATACTTCGTAATATATATAATGTGACAATGAAATACGGATGGAAGGGGTCTTTAAGTAATAGATTTTATGTCTTTGGGATACTCAATGAATACATCAAAAGTGAATATGGCCTTGTTAGTTTAGAAAAGATGGAGCGCATAGCATATTGGAGAACTAGTGAGATATTTCCTTGGACAAGCTGGGAAATCGGCTATCTAAGTTAGTTTCGTCTCCATGCAAGCATTCTGTATTTTCTGGACTAATTTGAAACAGCATATATACAGGCAACCACTGTTAGCAAAAATAGCCCTATTAGTTATTAGGTGACAGTAGGATCAGGTCTGTGGTCTGAAGCATTTGTGGCTTTAGATTCACCCCATTCCCCGTAAGTTTGTTAACATCTGCTTTTTGGATGGAAACTGAGGATGATAAAAAAAAAAAAAAAAAAAAAAAAAAAAAAGCTAAGAGAAAACAAACCGGGGGGCGGGGCCTTTCAACTTCAGAGCAATGAACCATAATTCTAAGGAACATCAAGAGTTCGGCATGAACTAAGTGGTTTATCAGAGTATCTGGCCTGGTTTTCCAAGATATATAAATATTTATGCTAGAGCACTAGAGGTACTATATTCACCACTATTGCCTGTTGAACATATATTATTACGGAGTAGGTAAAACTATGTCCGTTTTTGCGAAATTTACTGTGGAGGCCAGGTAATGAAGTGATGGAAGACAACGTCTGTTATGTTTGATCATGAAATCCAAACGTGACAACTTCTTCTGTAGTGGATTCAGTAAAGTATTTAAGGATTTTTTAAGCACTGGATCTTCTTATGGTCCTATTTATTATTCATCTTCCCTAAATATTTGTTTTGAATTTTTTCTGTAGTCCTACTGACTTAGCTTAAACCAAAATTTATGGCTAGCTTTAAGCAAAGTACTTTCCGTAGCTATATAATTATAGTATATGGCCATGGTGTGTCTAGCGATTCATTCTTCATCATCAATAATGTAGAATGCATGCTCAACCAAGGAAGATCATATCAGATGATGCATTTATGTGTAATCAAACTGTATCATTATCATACTATACGTAGCTGATGAACTTGAGTCTTGATTAACATATTAAGAAAAGCTAGATAATCAAGCATTATTATAAGTAAAGAAATTAGGCAGAGCTTAACGACATTGGAACCCAGGGCTGCTAGCCAAAAGAGCTTCCGCGATGAAAGGCAAAATTACTTTGGTTAGGTGTTTTTATAGCGTTTCATGTAAAGAACATCGATCATGATTACTCATAAATGACGACTTAAGATTCTTCCTAATCTAGTTGTTAGTCATATGCAGTAAAATTGCCTTAAAATAAGATGCATGCATACGTGAATGATACATTGATAAATAGAAGCATACCAATAATGTTTGTGCTTCAACTGGTGTTGCCGACCTTAGGCTCTTGAAGACCCGACGGTTGAGACAATGTGGGTTTTAAGCAAGTGAAAAAAGAGAGGCAAGGCGTGGAACAGCTAGAGTTGAAATCTATGGAACAAGAAATTTTAGTCATTGGTGTAGAAGATGAGCAATGAATTGATAGATGCTACTCTATATATATAGAAACACGGCCGGCCATCACTGTCCCCCTTCTGTTTTCATTCTCATTTATTTTACTACGTGTCTGTAATGAGTTTCAATGTACTCTCTGGTGTTATTCTCACTTCCTAACCCTTAGGTTGGCCACTCGGCCTTAGTGATTATATAACACACATACACACAGATGTTTACATAATTTATGGGGCAAGATCTTGTGAAATGTTCTGCTAATGCTCATAGAACAACTTGGATTTATTTTCCTATGGCTACAACCTACTAGAATAATATTCTTTTTTAAAATTTTACTCATTTTGTTTACATACGAGTGTCTCTCCTCCCTCTATACTTGGATTTTTTTAGTACAAAAAATTGAAAGATATAAGACACAGAAGAGTAATAGACCTTTATCGAGATGCCTTTCTATGATATATGAAGTATTAATAGTGTCCCAAACCATTCCTCAAATGTTGCCTAACTAAGGAAAAAGCAGTTCTACTATATGCACAATTATTGGCCTTCGATTTTTGAAAGATAAGACTCATAGACCTTTATCGAGATATCTTTTTATGATATATGAAGTATCTGAATAGTGCTACGATCCAAACCATTACCTCAAGGGTCGCCTAGCTAAGAAAAAAGCAATTCTACTATATGCACAGTTATTGGCCTTAATTCAAAAATTAATGCCTCAATGGTTGATTATTAGTGGTTAGTTGGTTCACTTGATTTGTTTGATTGGCTATAGTATAACCAGAAGTGATTAAAAGTCGAGTCAGGGCTAATTTTGTCCAAAAAAATTGATTAGTTCAGGCCACAAATTAGGCCAGATTTTAGTTTGAGCCGTTTTTTTATTTGTCAAATCTATAATTTTAGATTCATAAAGCGGACTTTTTGAGTAGGGCCTAAATTTTTGTTTAAAATTTCAGCCAGGCCCTAAATTTATGCCTAAACCTGCTTACTTTCCTAGATTTCCTATATGGGTCATTTTGATCGGCTCGTGTGTTTGGCTACATAACTAGAATAAAATGTTGTGATAGCTTATCAAATTTAGCCAAACAACATGATCCATCTGAACCAGATGAGGGACAAGTTTTTCTTTAAATTAATACATGAAGATATTTGTTTTAATTAATATTTCATCTTCTGAGTGCAAAGAAATCCATGTTGTTTTGTTTTATGCTTTTGTTATTCATCAGACACTGTTGGGTATTGTTGGTTCGGGGCTTTATTAAAGTTAAGCACTAATTGAAACGCTTAAAGAACAGCACTCATAAGCCACATGCATTCGCTTCGTCTCTGATTTTACTCATCAATTAGTGTTTTCTTCCACAGTGCCTTAAGAATTTGGACATGACCTTGATGGACTGTACGTAGACCTACTCGTCTTTGTTTCTTTCTTTACTTTTGTCCCATTTACACTTTCTTTCCTACTTAAAAACCATTCCTTATATGCGTCAAATTTTATGAATGACTGTTGCTTGTTAGTAATGTCACTATGCACAGCAAGCATGTGACACTACCAATAAATTTCTCTTTATTAGGTCTCTATTTGTCCAAATATAACTTTCATCCCCTTGATTATCCACGATTTAACATGGATGGTTAGTATAAATGCTTGAAAATTCAACAAAAATTTTAATATTGTAGACCACAAACATGCTTAGAATTGGATTGGCTTTTGGATGCAAGTGAGAACCGAGAAGTACTTATCAATAAGGGCATTAAGCTTTCTGAAAATATATTCATGGGGGTGTATGTGCAAAGCAAAGGAAGTTAGGAGATGCCACTATACCTAATGTTTGATATGGACATTTCAAATAAACAATCTTATAGTAATAATTCTAATTTGAAGGCATGCTTTTGTAAAAGCTCATGTGATTTGATTTATGGTGTGGAATTCCACTGGAATGACTGTATGTTGAACGGGACAAAGTTACTTTTTTAATAAAGCAAGTTTAGTTAACTTGAGAAGTATTACTAACCCTTATCATCTGTATTTGTAGGTTAACTATCATGAATCATGGCATCATTGGGGAAAGCATGGGTGTTGGATGATGTGTGTTTGAGCGTATACATCACTGATAACCTTCCCTACTAGTCCTCGCTCAGATAAGGTTTTGTGCGATGATGCATGTCCTGACCGATTCAATACATTTTCGGAGATTCGACGTAATAAATTTGGTTCCTTTGTGATGAAATGGAAACTGTGTCTATGTTCTTTCACATTGTACTAGTTTCACTACTATTAAGTTGCTTAATTTTGAATCTGAGCATTTAGCCACAAAGCGTTGGCGTATGTACCAGTAGATTAAGCTGTTAAAGCAAACAAAGAGAGGTGAAGGGGTACTCAGTCAGCGCGTATCCCAAAATCAAATACTTAATGCTTAGAGAAAAACCATCCGCAGGAGAATAATGACCCAGATCGATTTCCATATGTAAAGAGTAAGGTGGTTGCTTAATAATCAGTGTAGTAAGGTTGCTTACCAAGCTATACAAGTCAAAGTAGAATAAATTAATTAGGGAATTTGGCATCTCCCTGGTAACATTTAGCTAAAGGCAGCTTCACTTTGCTGCATGCCCCAACTAGAAACCTACGCTCCCCATCTTGAAAGAACAAGCAGGCCTGCAACTGCAAAACAAGATGCAGCAACAATACCTGCCACAAGGGCAAAAGCATAAACAAGACTTGGGAAGTTGAGAGCTTTCTGGACCTTTCTTAAACCTTTGTCAATAACTGGAGCTAGTGCTGCCGCCCCTGCCACTCGAAAGGGTCTCGTGACATTATTTCCAGCCCACATCAAGAGAACTATCTGGAACATCAGTCTTGTGAGGAAACAATAAGCATAACAAGAAAAGTTTCTAACAGTTAATACATACCAACATCAATCCTTCACCAACCAAATACAGCATTGATATAGATGTTCACGTAAAATATATAATTCTGAAAAAGATACTAGGAAATGAGGAGATATCCATCAATAGCAGCATAGTGCTGGGTGATGAGTCCATGAAATAGCAGCATGGTGCTGGCCTGCTGGGTTTCAAAACCATCCATGCACAAGGGAAAATATATAAAATTTACAGTATTTAGGCCAAATGGGTACGTTCCAAGTTCCAACCTAGTAGGGGGGTCTCAAAGGGGAAAAACATGGGTGAGATTGGATCCTTAAATCCAATCCCAGAGCATGGTTTAAACCTTTCTCGATATCAGACACTAGTGGTAGCAAAATAGCTTGGTAAGTGGAAGGATTTTAACAAGCTATCTTTATTCATAAATACTCCAGTTGCTTTGCGTTACAGACTTCTCACTAAAAACTCCAGTTCTACGTCGAATAATACCTGAACCCAATTTTCTGTTTCCAGCATCATTTGTGACAGAAATTTTAAGCAACTAATATTAATAGTCAATACTTCACTCAAGAAAAAACAAGTGTTGCTTTAGAGCTATAACATGCCAACAAATTTAGTTACCAACAGAAACGAAAGAAACACTAGTAAAAGTTAAAAAAAAAAATAATTAGTTATCCCCATAGTTTCTGGTAAATTAAAAGTGTAAGACTAAAACAGAACATTACCAAACTTAGCAGCACTGTAGCAGTAGTAAAGGCAGTAACAATCTTTTTAGTTTCTAACGTGGAACGCCAAACTAAAACAGCAAAACACCTTCAAATAACAACTTCTTGGCTTTTGATGTGAAAAGCCAAACTAAAGTACACAGTAGAGTCGGTAGCTTTGTGATGAGGAAAGTAATAACTAGTCCAGTATTACAAATAATGGCAAGTATAGAAAACTAGGAAAACTATGAAATTTAATCTTTTTTTCACTTCTTTTTTTTTGTTGGGGAGGGGGGGAATCATAGTTATCTCATAATACCCCCTTCCCACAATCTTCTACAACTTTATATTGCATTTGTAAATTGTAAAATTTTAGAGGTGTCCTTGGTATACTTTCAATGACCCTCTAATTTATCCCTCAAGTCAAAACTTCGAAAAATTCTAGTGCTTTTAGAGCTTGTACAATTACTTTTTTTTTTTTTTGGCATACATAAGTACATTGAAACTTCCTAGATCTTCCATCATATGTTTTACATTCCATCTTTGATACACTCCAGCCTCTAGCATAGTCTTGATGCAAATCTTAGCACTGAGCTGAATGCTGACGCTCCATAGTTATGATAACGAGGACAACATATTGAACTCCTCTCAATTGCTTCTCATACTAATTCTAGTCTTTTTGACTCTAATATTGTAGCATAGCACAGGGAATTACAAGTGTTTAGAAGTTCAGGTTATGTTCAATGTCATTGTAGCTGTTTACAAGGTATATATTGAGACAAAAACAGCAAAGCTCATTTTGTGTAGAGGAATTCACATAAGGGGATCACAAATAGAGAACATAGGAAAAAAGTTTTCACAGTTTTTGCCTTTTATTTGTTTGAACATAATGCTGCACTTAGTATTCCATGTAAGATGGCACTCCAGAGTCTAGAAGAATTAAATACAGCTTTTGTAGCTTAAAATCTAAGGCATTCACAGTTGAAACTCTTAAAAGTGTTGGAACTCTAGTCATGAAATCTGAACTACATCATCGTACGATAACCTACTCCCTACGTAATTCTGACTTTGTGAGTGTATAACAGTACAAGTATACAACACCTATTTAGGCAAAAGGTCAGGTTTCAGTTAGACAGCCCATCATAAGGTGAAATTACAAGGTAAAACGCCAGAATTTACGCAAAGCCCATTTGTATACACAATACATCCATGTAATAAATCTTCATTTAGAGAAGTGAGAAGCAGGTAATGACACATGATACACATTTCAAAATCCTCAAGCAGGACTGGCACCTAGTACTATACATTACTTAACTCGCAATACATTACTTAACTCGCAAAATCACCATAATACATCTGTGTAATAAACCTTTGTATGGAGTCGCAGGTAGAATCACAAGTAACCAACACAAAATCTGAACTAACAAGATTGATATACATCAACTAGTCACACAATTTAGCCACTCACAAAAACAGAAAAAAGAGAAGGGACAAAATTTTTGTACAGAAACCATGTATATAGAGCTTTTAACTGTTCACAACTTACGTTTTCTAAACAGAATTTAGTATAGCACAGATCATTTCAAAATACAAGCAATATCAAAACAATTTACATAAATTTCATAAATGAGATCAGACTGATTTTCCTTCTTTTTGCGGAACGGAAATTTGGATTAGGAATTACCCCAGTAAGTGCTTTGAGATTAGCAGCAGGGTTATTGCCAGTACTCTTCTCATACCCAAGAAAAGCCATCACAAAGAAAGTGGTGTAAGTGACCCCATCAAACAACCCATATGCAAGCACAGCTGCCAGGCCAAGTTTTGCCACTTTTGCACTCAGTTCTGCTGAATTTGCCTAGCCCAATAAATATTTTACATAAAGATAAAATCTTTTAACACTAAATATTGCTAACTAATCACATAAATGATATGAATCAGTGATTTACCCTCCATTTTCCCCAAAATCCCACATATTTCTGCTCCTACAACAGAACAAAGTAACCCATAAAATAAATCAATAATTGAATCAGTAATACACATTGGACAATTCCTTAACAGTTAATAAGAGAAATAGAGACCTGTTGTTGTTCTTGAGGAGGGAGATTTGGGTCTGATGAACTCGACCAATTGCTGCTGGAACTGGAAGAGCATTTTACATGAAGTTTGATTGATTCTGAGGGATTTTTTTGGTTGGGTAGATTGAAATGAACAAGAAATGTGGGTTTCGTATTAGATATAAGAAAGGGATGGATGAATGAGGGTGATTGGTGCCGGTTTGGGATTAAAAAAGAGACTGGTAGAGCAGTGAAAGCAGCAGACAACATTTCGTAGTTAGACAAAATCACAAGAGGAACCCAGATAAAGGTAATATCCCGACGACCCGACGACCCGACATACCTTGTTCGGCTTATCGGCTAAACATGTTGAAATAAGAGGTTGATCCGCGATGGTCTTATGACTGTGTTGAGTCTTTCTAACTTCAGTAATTTAGGAATCCGGTCCACTATACTTATGGTACACTTACTTTAAAAAAAATATACATTACATACATGAAAAATGTACATAATACATATGTCAGTTATATTCGGTCATACTATCAGTGTCAGCAGGGATAAAGTCCAATCCAAATTTGTTAGAAAAAAGTGTGAGTCCGAATTCAATAATTTTTTTTTGAATCCGAATAGGAGACAGGTCGGCTAAACATGTTGAAATATGTAATAAGTTGATCCACAATGGTCCTATGACTATGTTGGTTCTTTCAAACTTCATTAACTTGGGGTAAGACAAACATTCCGAACATAAGGTAGACATGTCCTACTATATTAGTGTCAGTATATGGATTAGGGATGACAATTCAATTAGAATCTAATTCGAGTCAGATCTAAACCCGTTTAAAAAAATTCGATTTCGAATCCGATAAAAAAGTCTGAATCCGAATATATGATAGGTTGGACTCAAATCTTGTATTACATTCGACCGAATATGATACGAGTTTGACTTAATCCAACCTATGTTTAATATTTAATATTTTTTATATTTATTATTTATATGTGAAAAATATTAATTAATTATAAATTTTTATTACTAGTGGTTTCCTTTTTGAAAAAATAATTTTTCTTAAAACAACTTGAGGCTCAACTAGAGGCATTAATATGATCAAATTTTTTTCTAAAAACACCCTTGGTTTTTATAACCTAGTTCCTTCTTTTTCTTAACCAATAATGAGTGACAAAACTTACATAATATTTTCCTTTTCATCTTAATTTGTCATCTCATACATATAATTTTATACATGACTTTAATTAAAATACACTTTCACTAAAAATTAAACATGGTTTAAGATTTTAAGTACTATAGCATTATTTTAATAGCAAGTAACAATGATGCTTACGTATACTTCTTACCTTCCATCTTCTTTTCTCATTTACATGTTTATTCTATTCTATTCTATTTATCTAGAATAGATGGGATAACAACTTCTCATTTATCTTTTGTTGTTGCATTTGGAAAATACACTCTTCCTTATTTTTTTTAATAATGTAAATATCTTAACTTGTATTTGAGACTAGACTACATTTAATATTATAACTATTTACTGCAAATTTTAAACAATAACGTTGGGCGAAAAATTGGTGTAATGCTTCATAATTTTTAACTTTTATGGTAATGTTCTTCGTTTTTGCATGGGTAGAGCCAGATAGGATGGTGGGAAAGTAATGCAATTACAAAATTGGTTTATGTAAAAAAAGTGGGCAAGATAGAGGACTAGTAAATAAAGAAAAAATGGTAGTACTAGTATATACTAAATAAATTCTTGATATTTTTTTTAAAAAAAAATAATACTGATCAATTGATATTGAAAAAGGAAAGAAAATCAATTTCCATAAATCAAATGAAAGAAGAGAAGTGATGATTTTTTCATAAAATGATGACAATTACTAAGCCTCTATGAAAAAATCAAAGGGTTACATAAAATCAATCTTTTAGAATTTCACAGATTCCATGCTAAATTGTGATGGATTGATTTTGATTGTAACATTTTTATTGCACTTATGCTTCACCAGTCTCAACTCTCAACCTCTCACTATCAACTCAACTCAACTCCACTCCACATCTATCTCCTTCCTCTTCTGTAGAATCTGCATCGTCAAACCCTCAAAACAAGCCCCCTGATTTTCCCTAATCTTCGTTATTTTCACCCATCAATCGTTTTTCCTTAAAAAATATTCAAAGTAATATACTTTGAAATCCTAGTTGATTTCTCAAAATCAAATTTCCATTTCTGGAAATCATTCTTCCATTTCAATGTTATTCTTTCCATTTTAAGTTTTTAATAATTATAATAAAAATGAATATTATGATTAAATAAAACAAGTCTTATACATAATTCGTCGATATTTCTAAGCCATTTTATATTGAAAGTTTGAGATTAACTATAACTTATATCCACTGTCTATTTTTTGTTCCCATTTTCTTGAAGGTTGCTGATATTTATAGCGTTGAATGAGGTAAATTATTTTTTATTTTCTAGATCTTGCTTTAATCTTTCATTGATGGCCTTTCAATTGTTTAATTGTTAGTTTGCTGAGTTTGAGTGTTAATTTTTCTGGTTTGGGTGTTAATTTAAAGGGTAAGTTTTTTATTTTTAAAAAGTTGTGTGATTTGGTAAGAATGAAAAAATTCTCAATTTTGCATTTTTATAGTAAAGTTTTATGCTTAAATAGTTGAGTGTTTAGTGGGGTGGATTTGAAGATTAGTTGTTCTATAGTGGTGCTGTTAGTTCAGATTATATCTGGGTAAATGCTATAGTTAGAAAAGAGTGTTTGATTAAATATTGACACATTTTTATTCTACTTTAGTGAATTATTGATGTTGAAGACTCAAAAGATTGAATATTTTAATTCTTCTATATTGCTCAAGAGTCGTCGTTTCACGTTTTATTTTTAAATCCTTTTATGGTTCTTAATACTGATTGTAAGGATTGGTTTATTTTGATTTTGTTAGGGTTGAGTAATGATTGGAAGCTTTAGTCAATGCTACGTTCATCGCAAAAATGATTGGTCATGACTTTTGTGATGGAACCTTAATTTGAAAATTTATTATGTGTGCTGTGTGATACAACAACAATGAGAATGTCATTGTCTTAATATCAATAGGATGGGGCATTGGCAATATGAAGTTTTTCTAGGGTTTTTGAGAAGATTATCTCTTGATGGTTTTTACAAATGCGATAGTGTGGAAAAAAAAGTGTCAAAGTGAAAAGATTTTATTGAAGAAGTACAAAGGTTGTCAATTGTTTTTGAAATGGCTGGAGTATTGTAGTATGGCATGCCAGTACGCCACTATGCTGTGGAGAATTGTAGTCCTACTCCTATATGCTTGCAACATGGCCTGTAGTATGAATGCTTACTGAAAAATAGTGCTGAAGTATTGATATTCTGCCAATATCTCCAATTTTTATTCTTACTGAATTATATGCTAGTTTTATTGTAAATTCCTTTCCATATTATCCGAATATTGTAAGTTATTATTTTACTAATGCATATGTGTAATTCCAGAGTTTGATACGTTACCTTTTTTTTTTTATCAGCTGCTGTAGTTTCTGATATACCTGCATTTGGATATTAATAGTGCTTTGCTTTATCGAAAATCAACACATTAACATGTGGCTGTATCATTTCTAATGAAATGAAGACCTCACCGGTGCGTTTACATTACCTTACTGTTTGTTCTGTGTTATTCTCACCTTTGAGTAGAAGGGTTAATGTGATTTTAAATTAGTTAATATTGATTGTTGTGATACTCTTTGCACCCTAGGGTAGCAATTACTGCATTTTATGTGTGCTTCTCTGGGCTTCGAGCCAGAGCCTCTTTCCTTTTGTTCCCTGTTAGATGTTTGGGGTCTGAAAATGGATGGACAATTATATACAAAGTAGTATTTATTCTGTTTTCTGCTGTGTACAGGAACGGCACAAGGCATTCTTGTGATATTTCCGGCAATTAACTGCCTGATAATATTCATTCATTTTTGTTTTTTTGTTTTTCATAATAATAAATAAAGCAGCTTCTGCAAATCCTTTATATGATACATATTATGTTTGATCTTATCTCTAGTTCTCAACCATGTTTTGAATAGTGAAGTAGCTTTTTAGGCCCTGTCCAAGTAACTCCTTCGTTTTCTATGCGTGAATATGTGCAGGTATTAAGCTTATGTTTGTACTCTTGTGGCCTGTAGTATTGTATTTTTGTACATATGTCATACTTTTCTTCTTGTATACATTCGTGATGATGACCGTTAGCATTTGTTACTATATATCTCTGTCATATTATTCTCTTAGTTTGTGATTACTATGCAGGACTCTCAAAACACTCCTGAAAGACAGTCCATCAACCAAGTTTCAATTGAGTCCCAAAATGAGCAAAAGAATAACAACAATCCAGAAACTCCAGTTCCTGACTCAGGTTCAGCTGCAGTCTCAAGCAATGATGGACGCAAAGTATCTCGAGAAGATATTGAACTTGTGAGGCCATATGGTTTTGTTCGCTTCTAGTTTTAGTTTTGGAGCTATACTATGTTCAATTGGAAAATATGTAAGCATATGATTTGATGCAGGTCCAGAATTTAATAGAACGGTGCTTACAACTGTATATGAATAGAGATGAGGTGGTTAAGACCCTCTTAAATCGTGCAAGGATTGATCCTGGATTTACTACTTTAGGTAGGATTTGTGAGCAATTGCAAATTTTGGATGTACTTAATATGCATTATGAAAAAATATTCAGCTATTGACTGCTAGAGTTTATCATGAGCTAACAAACTCTTAGGCATGTGTAAATGATGTTATCTATGGTTCCTGTTAATGGGTTTCTAGAGGGTGTTAGATAATTCATTTTTGTGATAGTTATTGCTGTTTCTTTTGACAAGAACATAGTGTGCAACTGTGCAAAGGAGAGAGAGAGAGAGAGAGAGAGAGAGAGAGAGAGAGATAGAATAACATTCTTATGTTGACATCCCTAATTTTGTTTCGTTGGCCCCTTCCTCTTCTTGCTATGTGTGTGTATTTGAACATTGTATCTGTCAGAATTCTTTTGGCTTTTATTTGGTTATGGAAAGCAGGCTTATTATATCATAATTTTGATTAAATTTTCTTTTCAACTCATTTGAACAGTATGGCAGAAGCTGGAGGAAGAGAATGCTGATTTTTTTAGGGCATATTACATAAGGCTTAAGCTGAAGAAGCAGATTGTTTTGTTCAATCATCTTCTTGAACATCAATATCATCTGATGAAATATTCTGTACCTCCAAAAGTTCCTTTGGCTCCAATCCAGAATGGAATACATCCTATGCCTGGTAAGTTATTATGATATCTTTTTCCACATTACTAATATTCATTTGCCTTTTTCAAGTTTTAACCAATCACAGTTTCCCTTCAAATATTGAAATTTAGAAAGTTGACAAGTATTTTAGACATCTTAATATGGAAAATTCAACAAATCTTTGAGGATGGAGAGTGTATCTTTATTTTATCAAATTTATGCTATCAGTGCTGTATTTTGGGCTTTTTAATTTCTAATTATCTGTGCTGCAGGTAACAACTTGCCTATGGGATACCCTGTCCTACAACCTCCTGCGATACCGGCCACTGGTCAACATCATCATCTTGATTCTATGAGCCATGGAATGTCCAGCTGTCATGTAGTCAATGGAGTCCCTGCACACAGCAATTTCCAACCCATGAGAATGAATTCTGGGAATGAGTGAGTGTCTTCAGCTCAACTTTAATTCAGCATATACTAACTTTGATTCTGTTAATATGTGCAACTTTGTTATAGTGTTATCCACCCAAACAAAGGAAATTTCACCTTTTTGCGGGGTTTCTATTTTACATATAATCTCCTTCTGTATCCGAAGGAGATAGTTTCAGGATAATTTGTTTTGATGCTGTTACCAACTGACCATTATGCTCGACATGATGGTGAATTAAGCCTCTATTTTACATATAATCTCCTTCTGTATCCGAAGGAGATAGTTTCAGGATAATTTGTTTTGATGCTGTTACCAACTGACCATTATGCTCGACATGATGGTGAATTAAGCCTCTATTTTACATATAATCTCCTTCTGTATCCGAAGGAGATAGTTTCAGGATAATTTGTTTTGATGCTGTTACCAACTGACCATTATGCTCGACATGATGGTGAATTAAGCCTATGAGTTGTGGCACTAGCAGCTACTATCGTCTTCTTTGTTTGACTTCTGACCTCTTCTATGGGCTGTGAAGCTGATTTTCTTCTTATCTTGCAGTGTTACCGTGATTTGGATTGATTTTCCCTCTTTATATTTGTCCTGTCTGGTGAGTGTATTTGTTTTACAGTTTTGGAAGTGACTTTAGTTAAGCTATAATTTGAGTGCAACAACTTTTGAATTCATTTAGGGTGTACAGAGTATTAGTCTTGAAATGAAACCATCTTGCATTAAGAATGTTGTAGAACTATCTACAATCCTAAGTTGATTTTGGTTGGTGTGGTTTAGTTTCCTTCTTAGTGGCTGGTGCTGGAGAACTATGAAGAATTCGTAGTTTCATACTGTATTTTGTTTTCGTAGGATCATGGTGTGAGGTTTTTCTTACGAACTGTTGTTTATCTTAGTATGGTGATGGAAAGTATCTCTGCTGAAGCTGCACCAGTGATTCCACCCAACAGTGGTATGTCATCCATGTCAGACATGCCCATTAGTCCAACCTCAGTGGCATCCAGCGGGCATTTCCCATTCACTGCGTCTGAGATCTCGGGGATGGGAGTAGATACTTCAGCATTGGATACAGCGTTTCAATCTGATGTGGGAAGTTCAATTGGATTGCAGCTTCCATCTGATGGAGGAGCTGGAAATTCTAAGGATTCTCTTCGGTCTTTGGCTCAAATTCCTTGGAATTTCAGCCTTTCTGATCTAACAGCAGACTTGTCAAACTTGGGAGGTGATTTTCTGTTCATTTTTTTTCCTAGGTACCTCTAATATAAATGCACTATATATGCTTGTGATTAAATTTTGACATTTTGGTGATAAGTTTGTAAAAAGGGGGATCGGGGTGTGTCAATGGACAATTGTTAGACCGTTATAAAGTTATAAACTACATCCATCATTCAATAGCAATTGTAGCCATACATGTAATAAATTTAACATACATGTAATAAATTTAAAAATTTATTAGTTGCACCAATGGAGAAAGGAGACCACTTACAAGCCAGAAAGAGGCTTCGACAAAAAACTTCTGCTGTTGGAGTAATCTACCTGGTTAAAAGATAAGTCAGTAGGGTAAATTTAACTGCAAATTACATTTATTGACCAAAGATACTTGAAAGAGCAATCAGATTTTCGATTGCCCATGACTGCAGTGAAGTGTTGATTTTATTTATAATCAATATGCAAAATCTCTGATTGTGGACAAGCTATTGGTGAAAGGAATAACATCAAACAGAGCTATTGGAAATTCACATGTGTTCCAAAATACTTGGACTTGGCACATGTTCTCAATGAACTCGATCGGATGGTACTTGTGTTGAAAACTATGGTCAAAGCCACAGTGCTTCAATTATCTATGTAATCATGTTTGCCTTTGTTCCTTAACCTGCTTATATTTTCCTTAATTTCTGCAGATCTTGGGCCCTTGGGAAATTATCCTGGCTCGCCTTTTCTACCTTCTGATTCTGATATCCTGCTTGATTCACCTGATAATGAGGATATAGGTATTCAAAAATCTACCCCCCACCCCTCCCAAATTTTTTTCGTTTTGGCTGTATCACGTGTACTGATGCTTTGACTGTCTTTTGATTCAGTGGAGGAGTTCTTTGTTGATTCTATCCCTGGGCCTCAATCTGACGAAGAGAAGCCCTGAGCTAAGTTCTGAGGGTTAGACCAGAAATAATACTTCAGAAAGGGTAAAGAATGGCATGTATGACCATCTTCAGGACATTTTAGGAAAATCAGAGGGCCTGGTGTAGTATTCCATTTCCTGTTAGATGTTAACAAGATCTTGATGATGGTTCATTTATTCTCTGTTGTATCTTGTATGCCAGTGTAATGAACTAATGATTATATTGTTTACATCTTAAAAGTTGTAATGCTACAATTTGAAAACCCAGCTTCCCCCCTCCCTCTTTTGGTTTCCTTCTACCGTTGTAGCTTTGTCAAGCCTTAGAAGGCATGGATAAGAGCTTTGAAGTTGAAGTAGATTATTCCAAGCTACGAATCGGCATCTTGGGATCTTATAAGCTCCATGAGAAGCATTTCAAGATATTATCATATGTGAATTGGTAAAGTAATGAAGGTTATATTATACATGATTTTGGAGTTATAAGAGTGGTTTGAATATTTATTGCCAACTTTTTGATCTATAAAGACCCAAAAACGAGTGATAAGAGCCCTTTTAAAATAGGTTAGATTGGTCGATTAGAATTGAAAAAGAGGATTTCAATTACCAAAAAAGCTGTGGGGTTTCATTGGAAACTGTGGAAATCATCTTGAGTTATTAATCATTTTTTAACCTTTCTAGGAAATTTTTTGATTTGACATGTAGTTATGGTTATATTGTGATGTCATCAGATGAGGTATGGAGCCATAAAAACTCATAAGTTGGTCCCAAGTTCTTTGGAGATTTGTAGAAATACTACTAGCTAAATAACATTCAGATAAGTTCATAACTTGAAACGTTGAGATAGTTGTTAGTTTTAAGTGGTGATTTACCAAATCAATTAATGAATGAATGGATGTCTAGTAATAGTAAATACATATATTATGGTTATTTTCTTAATATGACCAAGTCAGCGTTTAATTTTCTTATCCTGTCTAAGTAGAACAACTACTTAATTTTCTTATTGACAATTTTAAATAGTTACTACATGCAACATGCTTGCACAAATGGTGCAATTGAAAAATCAACTTGGTTGTCAAAGCAATGGCTAGCAGCCAATTGTAATAATTGAGTATAGTCCCATCTTTTAAAAGACTTGGAAGGTAGAATGTAGACATTAGGACGAAGCTAACTTGGTCTTTTTCAGCTTGACTTTTCACCAAACCACTCAAAAAGAAAAAGAAAAAGAAAAAGAAAAAGAAAAAAAAGAGCTCAAGAGTTGAGAGTCAAAAGTCAAGGCTGACTTGTACTCCATACTATATACAAGACTCTCCTTTAAGAGTCTAACTCACTCTTGAATAATGTCTTTGAAAAAATGGTGATCACAAAAGCAAGCCCAGAAATTTCCTTACAATTTCCCTAAACTGCTCCATAAAAACTACTCCTTCAACCATCAATTTCACACCCTTTTGTGGCTTTTGCTTTGGAATTTATATTTTGCGGGATGCAGTATTTATGAGGTGTCTTCGTCAATTTGTCCTCCTTTTCTCTTGTTTACTGCTATTCTTGGCTTCTAAATTTCAAGTAAACTACTTCTTCTACCATTTTTCTTTGTCGTTGTTTCCATTTTTATGTTGTTACTACGTTCTCCATTCCAAGTAGGTGGAATGGTTTTAATTATTTACATGATTAGGACTTTGTTGGAACATTCTTAATTATGCTGCATCCGATGTTTAACTTTTACGCCTTCCCAAAGTACTAGTTTGACAATAAAAATGATGTAATATATTACTAGGCTATAGTATTTGGTGATTGAAGGTCTCTTTGAAAGTGCATGGTACACATCATTTCTGGGCTTGTTGCGTAATTCTTATAATGTATAATTGTGAGGTTATGAAGTTGCAAGCAATGTATGTATATTGATCTCTTAGCAGTCTAAATTCTGAATATTATGTGTTAGGTTGATTTAGAATATGCTGAAGAAAACGGGCATAATTTACTGAAAGGTCTATTTCTAAGTTTGCAGGGGTTGACTCAACAGTGCCGTCTTCTTTAGCTTTGGACAAGCTAAGGTAAAAAAAAAAGTGACTTTGAACCAGGATCAGTTTTTCATCATGTCAGCAAGTTTGCACCTTTCTGAACATTTCAATGACAATCATGGCAGAGTCGTAAGGTGAACTTATAAAGTATCATGTCATATATTTTCGTTGTAATTGTATATGCTGAATCACTGAATGCATGCATCAAGTCATCAGCAATTTAGAAATAATGGCTACCTATATTAGTTTCTAATTCCAGTTTGATATATCATATATATATATATATAAATAAGTTAAAATAAGAAGAGTACTTAAAATGAGAAGATGAGAAGACATTTTGGCTCTTCATTTTCTAAATTCAACGAATGATATTTTAGTTACTCATAGTGACCTTTTTTATCTTATAGTGACCAAATAATTTTTTCCACTTATAATGACTATTTTTATTATTATAGTTACTCTTTTTATTATTATAATGATAATTTTTTATTATTATAGTAACCATTTTTTTCCATGAAATCTCTAGTATTAGATCATAACATTTAAATGGCTAAAATCTCTTCTTATTCTTCTTATTTTAAGCATCCTTCTCGTTATATCGCTCCCTATGTATATCATAAAGTTGCTGTTCTGAGTTATCTTCTGCCTTGTGCTCTCCCTCAGGTTTGAGGATCAGAATTCAGAAGGGTCGACAAGTTCTGAGCGACCATTTTGTCCTAATCAAACTCCATCTCCAGATAATAGAGCACGAATTTGCTCACCGTTAGATGTTATACAACGTGGGTTTAAGAGAGGTTCTCGTGTGATAGGATCCTTAGGAGGACCTCTGAGTTTTCAGGCACTCTATTACCAATCTGCAAAGAACCCTGGACCTCTGGATACCATTCTTGATCCCCAGGGTCCGTTTCTGCAGAAATGGAATAAGATTTTTCTGATCACTTGTATTTTTGCTATGGCCTGGGATCCATTATTCTTCTACATCCCAGTTATTGATGGCAAGAAGAAATGCCTCAATTTGGATAGAAAATTAGAAATTATTGCTTGTGTTCTTCGCACATCCACAGACTTGTTCTATCTACTTCATATCATTTTACAGTTCCGGACTGGATTTGTCTCTCCTTCTTCTCGAGTGATTGGAAGAGGTGTATTAATTAAGGATTACACAGCCATTGCTAGAAGATATCTTGCGTCATACTTTTTTGTGGACATTTTAGCTGTGCTTCCCTTCCCCCAGGTACTTAATTGTTTTCTAATGTTGCATTATTTAAATTGTTAAGTTCCTATGTTAAAAGTTGCAGAAAAAGAAGGGAATGCAGACATCAATGCACACCTAATCATATATGTGGGTCTGAATGAGTTGTAGACTTGTATTGCAGGGGAAATGCCTTTTCCAAACCTGTTCTAGATGCCATTATTATTTCTCTTTAAGCTTCTGAAACTGATATTATTGGGTATTTGGGTGTTATGGGATCATCACCACTGTTTGTTAGGGTAAGGGTAAAGCTGCACCCTCATTGCTGATTATGATATTATTGGGTTTTTGGTGTTATGGAATTTTCTTTCAGCTTTGCCTGTATAAGTGCTGTCTGATAATGATGGTTAGTACCTTGATGAAAAATCCTTGTAGCCAATCTGACTTAATTATACATGGGTTTTTTTTGTCTTGTCTGATTGTCTAATAGCAACCATGAGTTCCATGAGACCATAACAGATCATAATATTCAGAAATTGCCCGATGTTGTTTAAAGTATCATGTTTGATACTGAGAGGGATGTATCTTTCATGATTTTAGTGATTACAGAATAGTGGCCAAATTAAGGGATAAATAACAATTCTTCAATGCATATTCTTCAGTTAAAATTTATCATTAGCCTCAGGGTCCATGGGGATGATGGGCAAAACGAAGAGTGGAAAATATTGGGAGAAGTTTACTATCATGCTCAGATTGCACGTTCTTAACAAGTTATATATACTTCGTACTTGAATTTCTTACATACAGCACTATAGCTATCAAACTAAGAGATGATATTTTTTCCTGTTGTGTTATTTTTTTTTTTTATCAGACAGCAGTTCTGATCATCATTCCAAAGTTGATAAAAGGTGGTGGTCCTGTGACTTCGAAAGGCTTGCTAAAGGTAGTAATTTTTGTCCAATATATCCCACGGCTCATTCGGATATATCCTTTATACAAGGAAGTAACACGCACGTCAGGCATAATCACTGAAACACCATGGGCTGGAGCTGCTTTCAATCTGTTCCTCTACATGCTAGCCAGTCATGTAAGTTCAAAGTGATAATATCTGTTACGCTGATAGATAGCTTTGTAAAACAAATTAGTATGAATTAGATCAGAATAACGAGAGACTCTGGAGATGATGCTGTTAAATTAAAATTTGGAACTTTCTTTTACATTTCCTCAATTTCTTTGGAAACATTTTATGTATGAAACCATGAGATCACAAAATAGCTACTGCATCTGCAAGGGGCCACTAAAAAAAACTAGATGAAGGATTGGGAAACTCATTTGTCTAAAACAGTGTGGTTGTTTAAACCTGTTCTCCAGCTGCCACAGGGACTACAGGGTTACTGCTTTTGCATCCATGTGGAATTTAAAGTAACGTTTGTTAATATTTTGCTCATAAGTCAAAATTTCAAATTACCAATTTATAGATCTTGTGTTAAACAACAGATTGCTGGAGCGGTTTGGTACTTGTTTGCTGTAGATCGACAAAATAGGTGCTGGCACAAGTCATGTTCAGGAGAAGGATGCCAGGCTCTGTCTTTTTATTGCAAATACCAAGATAAAATTATATTCAAAAACTACACATTAAACAGTTCTTACTGCCAGCTCGTAAATCCTGATGTAATAAGAGATACTGGTGTGTTTAACTTCGGCTTGTTCTATGATGCACTTCAATCAGGAGTGGTACAATCCCCTCATTTTCTTGGAAAATTTTTCTACTGCTTTTGGTGGGGCCTTCGAAGTCTTAGGTAGGCACTTAATCGAGCCTGAAGCATAGCATTATTTTTTGTGAAGAGCTAAACTCTATTTGTATACTTCTGTGAAAAGATGGGAGTAGACCTATTACTTTTCTGCTGTTATATCTAGCAACATATGAAAACATTTTAGCGTAATTGCAAGAATTTTTGACCTATGGCTGCTAATAGATAGAGATTATTTTTTCTCCCCTTTCAAAATTTTGCTCTAGGACTTCAAATCCCTAGGGAGAAAGAATCATATTGGAGTCAATACCATGTGTTACGCCCTAGCTGTCCCCTTAAGATCTATCAGTCCATCTCTTGTGCATATGTATTTTCGTTATCAGGTAGTTATTTTGCGCTAGGCAATGGGAATGGCGGCTTAAAGTACAGTTTTAGGGTGGTTGAAATGCAAAGGATATATATTTAACTTACTTTCCTTTCTGTTTTTCTTGCAGTTCTCTTGGTCAGAATTTCAAAACAAGTACTTTCATTGGGGAGAACTTATTTGCTACCTTCATTTGTATTGCTGGACTCGTTCTGTTTACGTTACTTATTGGGAATATGCAGGCAAGTTATCTATTGTAAATATTCTGGCTGCTGTTTTATAGATATAAACAAATTACTTTACTAGGTTCAGTTTTTGAACTATGTCACAGCATAAAATATTAAAATAGTTGTCTGATAATCTTCATGACTTCATTTTAGACTCCCTGTAGCTTTTGGTTTCCTTATGTAGATTATTCAACTGGCCAATTTTTCTTCCTGCAGTTGGTTTTAATTTGTGAATTCAAAATTTTTACTGGCTATGTGTTGAACAGGAGTATCTGCAATCAACAACTGTTAGAGTAGAGGAGATGAGAATAAGAAGACGAGATGCAGAGCAGTGGATGTCCCATCGTATGCTTCCAGAGGACATCAGAGAGAGAATTAGAAAGTATGAGCAATACAACTGGCAAGAAACAAGAGGGGTTGATGAGGAGAGTGTAATTCGAAACCTTCCTAGGGACCTAAGGAGGGACATAAAGCGGCATCTCTGCTTGGGTTCTCTGATGAGAGTGAGTCCATCTGCAGTGTATCCTTACCTCCACCTTCTCCTGTATTTCACAATCATAAATGCTTAACTAGTTTTTGAAATTTCTTTCTAGAACTTGTTGCTCAGTTAAGTTACTTCTGGCAATAATTTTCCTTGCAGGTCCCAATGTTTGAGAAATTGGACGACCAAGTTAAAGATGCTATGTGTGATCGTCTAAAACCGGTGCTTTACACTGATAACAGCTTCATTGTACGCGAGGGTGATCCAGTTAATGAGATGCTCTTTATAATGAGAGGAAGTCTATTGACTATGACCACAAATGGTGGAAGAACTGGCTTCTTTAATTCAGTTCCCCTCAAGGCAGGTGATTTCTGTGGAGAAGAGTTGCTCACATGGGCCCTAGATCCACACTCCTCTTCCAATCTGCCTATCTCAACTAGGACTGTACAAAGTGAAACAGAAGTTGAAGCCTTTGCACTAATGCCTGATGACCTTAAGTTTGTGGCTTCGCAATTTCGTAGGCTTCACAGTAAGCGGCTCCGACACACCTTTAGGCAAGTCTTCTCTTTTTCGCTCTAGTTAACAGACTATATGATTGCTGAAGGCTTCTCTATCAACAATTTAGACGGCCTACAGGAGGTCTTAGGAAAACATTCCAAGTCAAATGCATACTTAGAAAAACCTTTTGTTAAAGCTCAACATTAGTCATAAAGATATATTAGTAAGGATGAAATAGTTTCTTCTTTCAAAATAAAATAAATAAATAAAATGAGCACAATTAATAAGTATTTCATTTCCATATACTTATTCTCCGTTTACTTATCAAATGATTCACATTGTCTTAATAAGACTCTTGGCCTAGTAAGTCTTGCTTGTAATCATTTGACATTTTTTGGATAATAAGTATAGAAGTTTATTTAGTGAGAATCTATCTTGCATTGTAAGTAATGGTTACAAGGTCAGTTGGTCACGAACATGAACCTATAGCCATTGCTCACAATGCGAGGTAGTTTATCGCTGTTATAAATTGATTTTGTTTTGTAATGTTAAGAATTAGAGTTACTTTTATTATGAATTTGTGACATTCTTTCATATTTCAGTCCTAAATATAGTTATAACTTCTCTGTTGACTCACTTTTGAAAATTGTGTTAAACTTCTTTTAAAAATGACCAGTGAATTGTCTTTTGTGATGTATTCAGGTTTTATTCACTGCAGTGGAAGACATGGGCAGCCTGTTTCATACAGGCAGCTTGGCGGCGCTACTGGAGAAGGAAGCTTGAGAAGTCTTTACAAGAGGCTGAAGAATACACTCTTGCTAAGGAGGGTGGAAGCTCACCAAGCCTTGGTGCCACCATTTATGCATCAAGGTTTGCCGCCAATGCACTTCGTAACATACGGCGTAATAGTCCCCGAAATGCCAGAATTCCACCAAGATCACCCCTCCTCAACCTACAAAAGCCGACTGAGCCTGATTTCACCACCATATATAGTTAGCGGTTAGCCTCTCAGCTCCTCTCCCTTCCACATTGCTTCTACCTTTTAACCTTGAAGCTTAGATTACCATGTACGGAGCATAATTTGTAAAAGTATGGTAGTTAAATCTGTGGCAAAGGTGAACTGTATGTATCAACAGTTGTATGACTTGCATCTATACATACCCATACATACAATTCAATCACTAAAACTGAAGTTTTATTTGCAGCCTAACTAAAGCCATGACATGATTTTCATTTCTAGTATATGGGTTTACGTTGTAAGCACAAAGTGTCAGTCAATAACTCAATATATAGCTGTTGAAATGTTTACTTCTGAAGTTTTGAGTTGTGTTGGAATTATGAATTCTCACGTTTGTTCATTAGTGATTTTCAAAACTGAGGCAGGAAAACTCGCCCATGGAGCCGATTGAGGATTGCAACCAAAAATTTGTCTTCCTTTTAGGATCAGAAGATGTCCAATTTGCCATGAAAAATATTGTGTAGCATATTTGATTGATTAGAGAAATTCCAGTAACAGCTTAAATGATTGTTATATCTCATTCCATTTATTGTATCTAGTGTCGATAACATCCCGTAAGAACAATTTCATAAGAGCCACAAGTTCAACTTGAGTTGTAGCCTCAATATAGACTATACTCTCTCCCTCTGTCTCCCTTTTTAGAGTAAGATCAAAAAGTTTGATCACAAATTTTCATTATGTTATAAAAAAATAATATATTTAAGTAAGATCTTATTGGATGCATCTCAATGTAAATTTTTAAAATATCAAGTTTTTATAATTTTTTGCCTTACGGATTTGGAGATAAAAACGTTTAAAGTCGTGTTTTGAAAACCGCAAAAAGTCCAATGGGACAATCTTTGAGTAGCGAAGGAAATACCCGATCAAATGACAAGGGGCCAATCGGTCAAAGATAGAGCTGTCAAAATTAGACCTGACCCGATAAGTTATCCAAAACCGACCCGGACCCGACCTGATTATGACCCGAAAAGTGAGATCCGAAAACCGACCCAACCTGACCTGAAGTCAACCCGAAACCGATTTGACCCGATATTTGAAGACCCGAACCCGATCCGTATCCGACCCGTTACAGACCCGACCCGAAAAGAACCCAAAACCGATTAAACCCGACACATAACTGATATAACCCGATTAATAACAACCTGTGACCCGAATTAACTCGATATATTAACAATTTGAATATATGTGAATGTTACCTAATCTTGCTCGACATTTTTTAACCAAATTTCTAGTAACCTTGAAACCAAACATTTTCATTAATGACCCGATACAAACCCGATAAAGCTTAAACCAGATTTCAACCGAAATCAAGACAACCCGTTACCATAATTGACTTGACCCGAAATCTACCCTAACCTCAAATAACCCGCTATAACCCGTTCAGAAACCAATTCGATTTTAACTTGAAGGACCTTGACCCAACCGAATACAACCTGACCTGAACCCAAACTAAACCCGAGCAAGCAAATAACCGATTTAACCCGACCCGATAATGACCTAACCAACCCGACCCGACAAGCCAAATTGACCCGATTTAACCCGAGCCGATAAGAACTGATCCGCGATGAATCAACCCAGAACAAACTCATAGACCCCATTTAACACCCCTAGTCAAAGATGCTATATGTCAAATGACGAGGGGTCAAGTTGCACAAGGAGATACACGTAGTTCGCATTGTGTAGATTAATAATTCATGCACAGCCGCACAGGTGTAATTTTGGATGTATTTACCGTGTCACGGGGTACTCTAATATATTCGTTTAATTACTGAAACTTACCCATTTTTAAGGGATTTATTAAGAGGTCGAGTACTTAAATTGTAATTGTAATTGAAATATGATCCGTACTTCTATTTCAAGTACATATATTGTACGGAGTATTATCATCTTCTGTGCCTTCAAGATCTCAAGATTATTTTATAATTACTACTTTTTACTTTTATTTCTCTGTAAATGAGAGAACTTAGCATAGTGCTATTTCACTCAAGTACTTTGCTAAACATAACAGCTTGTATGGAGTATAAAAATAAGAAATCATGACAAATAAACACGCCATCCAGTTTCCTCTTAGGTGCTTATCATGACTTCTCGACTCTAATACTACCTTCGTACCTAATCTTTTACCTATTTGACTTTTCATATTTTTTAAGACACAATTTAAAATATTTTATTTTCAAATGTATAAGACAAAAATTATAAAAATTTGATATTCTTAAAATTTACTTTGGGATACATCTAATAAAATTCCACTTATACATATTATTTCTTATAACATAGTAAGAATTTATAATCAAACTTTTTAAATTTTAACTCCATAAATTAAAATAAAGTAAATTTAAAGAGACAAAGATAGTAGCAATAATAGAACTTTATATTTTTAGGTTCTTGTTCAAATAGCTTGACTTCCCATCAAATTCAATATAAATTTCATAGGGATCACATTTTCAAAAGGTCTCCCCCTTTCTTGTAGTCTCTCCCCAATGAATATTTTCCCTATAAAAATTTAATAGCAAGCTAATGAAATATTCTTTTGGTCCAGGAAATTTCCAACCAACTTCCCGTTAACGAACTCCAAAAACAAGCCCCAAGTAGTATATATTCCATGAAACTTCCTTCAACGTTTTAATATATCCCTAGTCCCCACATCCCTTTTCAGATAAAACTACTTCAGAAATATTATATCATACACCAAACAGCCCCTTTAACACTGGAGTTCGTTCTAGCCGCCATCGTAAGCTATACTTTTAAATTTCTTTTCTCTGTTGTTATCCATTCTCTCGTTATGATAGATATACCCAAATTTATTAAGTTACCCCGTCAAAATTGATGGGTAAATTTTGTTTTATCGATGGATTACTTTTACCGAATACACGTGTATATATAATACTTTTTTTTATATATATACCAATAATGTTGTTTAAGTACCTACCAATATTTGCACGCATTTTGCATAACCCAAATAGTCATGGTACAACCGATTTTACTATGCAACCAAGGCCATTTTTTACTCATTAGCTCATATGAAACTCTCTTCAAGTCTCAAATGTACAAATAAGAAAAAACACTTTGGTTTTGCTGTACAATAGGTTGTACAACAAAAACTGCTGCATGACGATGGTATATTATACGAGTAGGAGTTCTATGGGTTTTGTATCGTGGTAGTCTGGTACTACTATTGTATGTATTGTTACATTAGTTCCCCCCGGACCCTGAATATGCCTTGCTCCGAACAGTAGGCTTTATTTAATGCAAATACTGTTCTGTACTTCTGTTCACAGTTTCTTACCATTTTCTCTTGCCTTTTTATAAACATTGAAATGGAAACCAATTAGAGAAATGCAGTAATTCTATAATCTACATCCATGTCTGTATGAATCTTGCTGATGGCAAAGTTTAAGGTGGTTGAAATGTAGTTTGCATTTTACTCCAAGACCAACTTTGAGGAGTATATATAGACTATTATGTGCTAGATTTGTAGATAACTAGCTTGTATGCTGTATTAAGAGGCCAAAAAGTACCGAATGGCCTTTTCTACCTTGATTGTTTCGAAACGATACGCTGAACTTGGCGGTGAATATGTTGTCAGGGTGTTGCTGTAGGTAGCTAATCTAGCTCAGTGAGGTACTGAAAGGACTTTTCATGTCATGCTGTTTGCAGCTAACTGAAGCTGCTCCAATGAATGGCAATCAAGATGGGGTTGTAAGGTGAATTTCTGTATATCTTGTATAGTTTTGTTGTGTATCCAATACTTTTGATGAATAAACATAATTAAATCTTTCAACTCATCTGAAATAATGCCATCTCATGTTGAAGTTTAAGATCAGGTCTGGTCATATTTTCTTCAATTCATAAAAATGTAGTGTTTCTACTGAAATAAGTTTAAATGAGGAAAAATCATTACTGCTTCGTAAGAATTAGTTTTGAGCAGTAAAATCACTAATTGTATTTGACTAGCAAAAATCTAGTGAACCAGTAAAATTTAGTGTTGATTTGAAAATACTTCCGTTCAATAATAATCAGTTGTAATGAATGAGCAAGGCCTAAGTTAAAACTGACTACTCTGCCAGCAATGTAGTTTGTCCGTTAGGATTCTGTTTCCATATTTTTCCGGCAAATGCCTACTGTTCCGAGTCTCATCTATGCTTTCTAGCAGGTTTGAAGTCCGGAATTCAGAGGGTTCGACAAGTCCTGAGCAACCAGAATATCATGATGAAAGACCATCTTCAGATAATAGGACATCATTTTCCCAAGCCTTTAATGTTCTCCGCAAGGGATTTGAGAAAGTTTCTCAAGGGATCAAAAGTTTGAGGGGATCCCTGAGCTTTCAACCGCTCTATTATCAATCTGCAATGAATCGTTGTCCTAAGGAAAATATTCTTGATCCTGAGGGACCATATCTGCAGAAATGGAATAAGATATTTCTGATCTCATGTGTGTTTGCTTTGGCCTGTGATCCATTATTCTTCTATATCACACTTATAGATATCAATAAACACTGCCTCAAGTTGGATGACAGTTTGGAAATTATAGCTTGTTTTCTTCGCACACTGATGGACTTATTCTATGTACTTCATATCATATTACAGTTCCATACTGGATTTATCTCTCCTTCTTCCCGAGTGATGGGAAGAGGTGAATTAATCAAGGAACCTGTCGCTATAGCAAGAAGATATCTCTCTTCATTTTTCATTGTTGACATTCTTGCTGTTCTTCCCTTTCCTCAGGTATCTAGAGTCATTCTCTTTTGTTCTGCAGATAAAATTTTCAGTTTTCATGCCAAATTGTTTTATGCATCCTCTTGATTTTTTTGCAGATGGCAGTCCTAGTTGTAATTCCAAGATTGATGGGTGGTGGTCTTCTGAGCTCAAAGGGATTGTTGAAAGTAGTGATTTTCACCCAGTATGTCCCAAGACTTATTCGTATTTACCCAATGTATAAGGAGGTAACAAAGACAACAGGCATAATCACTGAAACAGCATGGGCTGGAGCTGCTTTCAATTTGATTCTTTACATGCTAGCCAGCCATGTAAGCTTAACTTCTTCACTCATACCAATTGAATTCACTCCATTTAGATCACTCTGTCAGTAAAACCCTGTTGTGCAAATCATGGTTTCTACATAAGAAACTTTATTGTAATGCTTGTTTATAAGCATGTTTGTACTTTGGTTATGACTAAGTACCATACATTTGCATCCAAGTAAACTTAAAAAGGCAATATTTTTCAATAATTGCTTCCTACATGTAAAATCAAGTTTATTTATTATGGATTTTGAGCCGAACGGTAGGTTTTTGGAGCAGTTTGGTATATGTTTGCCATAGATAGGCAAGGCTCCTGTTGGCTGAAGTCATGCACAGGAAAAGGATGCCATCATCTATCTTTATATTGCAAAGATAAACGTGAAGGAAAATTTGTATTCAACAGTACTTTCTGCGACCTTGTAGATCCTGATATACTCACAGATTCTACTGTCTTCGACTTTGGCTTGTTCTATGACGCTCTAAATTCCGAAGTTGTACAGTCCACTCGATTTTTCGAGAAATTCTTCTACTGCTTTTGGTGGGGCCTCAAAAATCTTAGGTATGCACTTAATCATCCTGTATTTTTGAAGTATTACTTTCTGACTTTTTTTTATTGAGTAGCTTAGAACTCATATATGCTCTCGAAGTTGACAAAATTGGTTTTGATAGTTTTCTTACTCTAGATCACTATAAAGATGGCTAGTAGACATATATTCTGAACTGATGTCGTATTAGATGAAGATCCTCGATTCCTTAAGCTTAGCCTCAAAGAAATAATCTACATTTTTAGAATAATGTTGAAATGCAAGGCTACATAATGTAACCAAAATTCATATAATTTCTCTTGCAGCTCTCTTGGTCAGAATCTGAATACAAGTACTTTCTTTGGAGAGAACTTATTTGCTATCTTTATTAGCATTGCTGGACTAGTTCTGTTTTCCTTGCTCATTGTCAACATGCAGGCAAGTCATCGAACAAAAGAAAATGAAGTTTCAAATTTGCTTTCAATTGAGATAAATTTTCAAATTTTCCATTAGTAATAAACTTCAGTTGTAAGGGTTTATCTTTAAACCAAATACAGTCAGATAATCTTATTACAGAGTTGATTAAAACACGTATGTAATGGACCTTATTAAGTTGCATGCGGTAGGTTATCTGTTTCAAGGATTTAATGATTTCTATTGGCTCTGTGCTGAACAGAAATATCTACAATCGACAACTGTCAGAGAAGAAGAGATGAGAATAAGAAGGCAAGATGCAGAGCAGTGGATGTCCCATCGGTTGCTTCCAGAAGACTTGAAGGAGAGGATTAGAAGGTATGATCAATACAGTTGGCAAATAAGAAGAGGTGTTGATGAAGAGGTTGTAATTCGTAATCTTCCTAGGGACCTTGGGCGGGACATTAAGCGACATCTGTGCTTAGCCCTTCTTATGAGAGTGAGTGCATCTGCAGTATCATTAAACCTTCAACGTAACCTCTCTAGTATTTCACAGTCAGGCTTGCGCAAAACACATCATGTTTTTTCATAATCCTAGTTTATGTGAATCTTTTGCCTTCTGTAGGTGCCAATATTTGCAAAAATGGATGAACAACTAAAAGATGCAATGTGTGATCGTCTCAAGCCAGTGCTTTATACTGAGAACAGCTTCATTGCACGCGAGGGTGATCCAGTCAACGAGATGCTCTTTATAATGAGAGGAAATCTATTGACTATGACCACAAATGGTGGGAGAACTGGTTTCTTTAATTCTGTTTTCCTAAAGGCGGGAGACTTCTGTGGAGATGCGCTACTCACATGGGCTCTAGATACGTATTCCTCATCGGAGTTGCCCATCTCAACTAGAACGGTTATAAGCAAAACAGAAGTTGAAGCCTTCACGCTAACTCCTGATGATCTAAAGTTTTTGGCATCACAGTTTCACAGGCTTAATAGCAAAAGGCTGAGACACACCTTTAGGCAAGTCTACCACTGTTTCTTTCTTTCTCTTAGACTGTTACACAGATACCTGTCTTCAACTATTAGCAACCTGGAGTAAGCTTTGGGGTAAGAGATCAAGATGGGTTACCAATATAGCTAAATGCATGCCTTGAAAATAGAATTTGTTCTTTTCACCTTAAAACTTTATTTGGGATTGTTTAGTTGTGATTTGAACTTGGCTAGTCCAGTCCTTATAGGAACTTATTGGCCTTCTGAACTTGGCTAGTCCTCATTTAAACGTACTGACCTGATTCTGAACTGAACTTATTGACCCTTGATCTTGATGTCTGTCTTGAAGATATAGTGTCATGTCAATTGTGAATTTTTATTATGTTTCAAAAAACTGTCCTAAACGTAGTTGTCAATTCTGGTTTCTTCTCATTCAAACTTCAATAAACACCTATGAATTTTCATGTATTCAGGTTATATTCACAACAGTGGAGGACATGGGCAGCCTGTTTTGTACAGGCAGCATGGCGGCGTTACTACAGAAGGAAGCTTGAGAAATCTTTACAAGAGGCTGAAAGTGGAAGTTCACCAAGTTTAGGTACCACTATTTACGTGTCAAGGCTTGCTGTCCATGCACTTCGTAACCTGCGACGTAATAGAGCTCAAAATGCCAGAAATCCGCCGAGGACTTCCCTCCTAAACCTGCAAAAGCTAACTGATCCTGATTCACTTCTGAAGATGGTTAGCATCTCAGCTTCTTTCTCTTTAAAATAAAGATGCTTCTACATTTTAACTTTTTGATTTTATTTTCTGATTATGTCCATGTTTAATTTATAACTAGTATGAGCCTCGGGCATAGACCTGTTCAAATTAGATGGTCCTATTAAGGGTCATTGATCGGCTCGTTTGTAAAAGGGTCTAATCAATTATGGGCTTAATTGAGTTGATCTTTTAAAATGTTATGTTTTATTGTACTTTTAATGGGTCAATTCGGGTCAATAATAGGTCAATAATTTCCAAAGCTTTTAAACACTATCAAGTAATAAATTATTTTCACGTACTTGCCGATGGTCCACTGCCAAAGATTGGAGCTGATATAG
Source organism: Dysphania ambrosioides (assembly GCA_026401315.1). Taxonomy (NCBI): domain Eukaryota; kingdom Viridiplantae; phylum Streptophyta; class Magnoliopsida; order Caryophyllales; family Amaranthaceae; genus Dysphania; species Dysphania ambrosioides. The sequence continues at coordinate 32,729,248 of CM048657.1, read as the reverse complement.
GCAAATTATCACCCTCTATAGATAAAAACTATACTCTATTTGGACGACCCGACTCGGTTCGTTTTGTATCTTCTTTAGCCCGACCCAACTCGGCCCGTTTTGCATCTTTGTTTTTTTTATGAATCATCCCATCCCTAATCTAACCCAATGCATAGGTCTACTCGGGTTTCTTTGTAGGTTGCTATATTTCTATTTTATTTTGATATTATCACACATTTTATTTAGGAAAACTGTGTATTTTAAGTCATTCTAGCATTATATTTACTTTTACTTGTTTGTATGAGTTATGTTATTTTCTCCTCTTTGAATGCTTCACTCTTATTCCAAACATGATTATATTTAAAATATTTTATTATTAACCTTCGAAATTCAATCAATTTGGACAATTTTAGATTTAGTGAGGAAACACTTGTACTTATAGTTGGCCTTATTATCTTATAGGATCATAATAGATCATAGGAGTTATTAGAACCATTTATTCTAACTCTATACACTCATTTCAACTAATTTTCAAAACTCCTACAATTGAATTATAAACTTGATTTTAGGGCTTTTAGAGATTGAACAAAAAGTATTTAATGGATCCAAACCTCCTCATATAATCTTAGGAAGCATCTTGTATATTTCAACTTTGAAAATTTTCCAAAAATATCACAATTGATAATGTTCGTTTCCCCAACAAAATAAAATTAGGTCGTATGGGAAGATTTCAAACTCTAACAGAAAGCACGTTTATATGTATACCACGAGACTTATAAAGTCCTATTAGACCCTAGGTTTATTGATTAGTAATCATCTAAACACCTAGTTCTACCAATTTTCAAAACTCTTGAAATTGGATTCTAAACTTGACCAAATATTAGGCGTTGAAGAGTTTCAAACATTCTCGTATGAAGTTAAGAAGTATTCAACATCTTTATTTTAGTTTTGAAAATATCTTTAAAAGATTGCATAATAACCTTTAAAATTTATTCATTTTAGACAATTTTGAACTTAATGAATAAACATATTCACGTACATTCCATGACTCTAATATGGTGATATTAGGCCTTAAAAATGATCAAAAATCATCTAGTTTGAATCTAGATATCCAATTCAACTAATTTTTAAAAATTTTACAATTAGGTCTAATAAGGTCATTCAGGCTTTATGAACCCACAATCTAAATCTATTGTTTGGTACCTACCCTCTCCCCAATTGATTTAAAGTAGGGTACCGATCCGAGCAACTGACCTATAATTAGTGATGTGTCTTAAATAAACTCATATACAAAATATTTCACAATATAATAAGAATTTTTAAAATTATATTGAAATATAACATAATATATGCTTCATAGCTTTCTTAATCATATAAAATGTAATATTTTAGTTTTCAGAAGGATACATATGACTTAATTATGAATTTAGTTAGATTATCTGCTATATCATCGTGCTTTCTTGCTTTTAAAAAAAAAAAAAAATCTGTTTTTACAATACGACTTCATAAAAAAATTGTTATTTTATGTTTGGGAATCATCCAAGCTACAAATTAATTAATTTATATTTTTATTGAAGAATGAATTTATTTCTAATCATGTTCTAGTTCCAATTTTTATAGGTTGAAACCTAATTAAATTGCTTGATTCCACTTTTACAACAATATTCTTTGTTAATTAAATGATTGGCTTCTAAAACTATAGACGCATTAGCATGTGGAAACCACTAACTGTTCTAAGGATGTTTGGAGCCATTTCGACATTTAATATATGTATGTATAAAGTTATATACTCCGTGGTTTAGTAAAATCATCCTATTTTAATATATTACGTGTATTGGGGCATCTACAATTTGGGATGTGCATGGTAGGTGATTGCAATGAAATAGAGATTATATTCCATGCATATCTAATCTTATTCCATAACTTAGTTAATAAATTTAACATATTTTTGAAGTCCTTATATTTTTAATATTTGGCTAAATGGATCTAATTTCAACGTATTTTCCTATTTTATATGCGCATAAAATATATTTCATAACTTATTGTATAATTTTTATGTGTAAATTGTGTTTAGTGTCCATTAAAAAAAAACACTTACTATTAAAACTCGTACATAAATAATCCCATAACAGTAAGAATCCATTTACAGAAAAAATTTAACTTTTCTTATGTGTAGTACCATGTGGCCTAATATATTTAGTTGGTTCTTATTGTGGCATAATACTTGGCGGAAGGTGGTGCCATCAAGTGACGCTCTCTCATGTTTACAAACTTTAGCTTTAAGTATTAGAGATAGTTTGTACCCTCGAGCCAAGCACCAAGCTTATTTGTTAAATTATTTTTTATTATGGTGTAAATTATAATCACAAATAACCATATATATATATATATATATATATATATATATATATATATATATATATTTATATATATATATATATTTATATATCCTATGACTTACTAGTGTTGGTTTAGTCCTAATTAAGTGTTAGTTTGATTATTTGTTCTTACATGTACAATTTGGAAGGAACTAAGATCATATTATCAAAAGTGATGAAGGACGAATATAATGTACCTCAAATTATCAGAAGCTAATAAGTTGTAATACAACTCTAAATGAATCTTGTTTAAAAGTTTTTTTCAATACAAATAATTTATTGATTTGCAAAATGAATGTATATCCTGACTCCTGAGCAATCTACAATCTGTATCACTGAGGGCAGTCATTACTCAGTTCTGATTCGGCTCTCGGTATAAGTTATCAACAACATCCTGTAAGAAGAATCTCATTAGAGCCCAATTTTATGTAATGCCTTGACTTGAGATACACGAGGTCCATGGGTGTTGAGATATACCAACCTTGTAATACTTGAGCAATTGAGGCCTCTTCTTTTTAAAAGTTGGAGTCAAGAGATCGCGTTCCATGTCAAACGGAAGGGGATCAAGATGTACTGACTTAATCAACTCGAAACCTTTCAACTGCAAGAAACAAAATGAGTTGGATAATGTCGCTACCAGAGGAAGGGTGCATTTGAACTGAGGACCAGTTGTGACTGGGATTTTTAACCTTTGAGCACTACTCTAAGCTCTATATGTCAACTATCACATGAATATTTAGGCCTTAGGATGGGTATGGCAATAGCTTCTTCAGTTGTGCAGAATTAGCTTTGCAAAATCTACCAAAATTAACCTTTCACTACAACTGCAAGCTGTGCAGAAATACTGAACAGGTACAAACAACTGACAACTACAGCAGCAACTGACAACTACTGCACTGACTAACGTGTACTGCAACTAGTTGAGCCAAACGACCCTTTGCTTTCTCAAGAGTTAGAGACTTAGAAACTAACGCCTCGATTGATTAATATTAGAGTGATGGAAGTCATAATCTGAGGGGAACAGAGAGAGGAATACCTTGTACTCTTTGGCGGTCTTGTTGAGTTTATCAATGATGTAGGCCTTTGCTCTAGGATACTGGCATAGTGAACTAAAATCACCAGCAACACCATGTTCGTCAGCCCAGCTTTCAAGAGCCTGTTTGTTGGGGTTGACGACAGCAACGAGGAAAGACTGAAAGCTATTTCCATAAACCCATATCTGAAACAGACAGAAGAGCTCAGAGAAAAATAAAATATAAGATTCAAATGATCCTACAGAATTGATTATTATTATGTACAGCAGAGGTTGAGCATACTGAATCAATTTCTGAAGCGAGACTATATGTATTCTCCAAGTTTTCTACTGATACATATTCTCCCTGTGATAGCTTAAAGATGTTTTTCTTGCGGTCAATGATCTTCATGCACCCATCTGATTGCCACTCTCCAATATCCCCTGTATAGACATATGATGGTCTAGAATATGAAGGAAAAAATATACATTAGATATAACAATCAATTTTACTGAAGAAATGACTAACCTGTGTGGAACCACCCATCAACCATGACTTCTTTAGTGAGGTCTTCTCGTTTATAGTAGCCTGTGAAGAGGGTATTTCCTCGAATGCATACTTCTCCACGAGGAGTGCTGGAAAGAGCATCATATCCCATTTCTGGAACTGATTCTAAGCAGATATCGACATTTGGAACAGGAGGTCCCACAGTTCCAATCATTGACATATCATGAGGTTGTGCAATAAATGAAGCTGCACAGCTTTCTGTGAGACCTGTGATGAAAGAAAACTGTCAATATCATCTTGAAGATAGGCATAGTAAATATTTACTTCAAGATATAGAAGATAGAAATGAAATACATATAAATGGAGTCTCGCAGGATGAAGCAGTGCATAGGTAAAATTCCAGGATTTAGCATTTGTGTGATTGTGTCTATTTGTTTTTCTAGTTCTTTATTTACTTGGAGAAGAGCTGAGAGTAGTATTGTTTTTTTAATGGAGATAAATGACTAGAAAACAGCATACCGTATCCTTGAAGCACGTGAGCACATGTGACCACGCGTAGGAAAGTTTCGACACTGGGAGCAAGAGGAGCTCCTCCTGAAAGGATTAAACGGAGTTTCCCTCCAAGACCCTCCTTGATCTGAGGCCACAAACAAATTTTTTTTAAAAAAAGAGACTGATTGATTCAAAGAAATAATCCTTTCCAGTTGGAGAAGCACTGTCAGTCTGAATCTCTCAGACACCTAATGTTACCTTACTAAAGACAATCTTATCAAAAATGGGGGATGCCTCTTCATGCTTAAACCCTTTATTCATGTTTCTCAATTTGCTGCACAATCCAAAACATGGATGAATAATCTTTCAAAAGGGGTGTAAAGACAATAAAAGGACTATCTTTTCACAACCAGATACAAATAGTTGACAGAGAAGAACATGATTTAACAGGAAAACACTGATCATAAGAATCCATAAACTACATTGCCATGAATAAATTGGAGCTACTTCTAGGATTTAAGGAACAAACTTTGTCTTATCTGTTATCCTTGTTTTGGTTATTATGGAGTATGACACTTTCATTGGCCACAAATAATAAATATGGTGTGAAAGCTCTTCAGATTATGATTGTATACAAAAAGAAAAAAAAAACGCATGAGAAAATTCTTGCTGTATCTTGTTTCTACCTGAAAATCTTTTTTAATGCAGTACTCAATCTTTGGACTATAGTTTAATATGAAGGCCATTTTCTAAGTTCAATACATGAAACTTTCAATTTGGCTACAGTACTTGTTATGATATCTGTAACTAAAACTTACCTAAAGACATAATGAACATGTAGAAACTTACATAGAAGAAGGATGGAGAGAAAATAATATGCATGTAATGCCTATCTGGTTGTCAGAGTGGAGGTACATACATAATTCTGATAGCTATTCTAGATTTGTATTTATTTAACAATGTTCTCCTGCAATGAAATGAAGGTGTAACTTACTAGGAATAGGCGACATTGAATAATGTACGCTTCAGAGCCCCAGAAGATGAGATCTTTTCCATCAGACCTGATGTCCCACGAAAATGCGGTAAATGGGTTGTCAGGATAGAAAGCAGTGAATACTGAAGCATACAGATCATAACTGCTGCTTTAGAGGTTACTTCAATCACATTCTATGAGTTGGAATTATGCAACTCAAAGCATTTCAGAAGCTTACCTGAATAAATTCTATCTAGCACACGTGGAACAGAACAAAGAAGTGTTGGTTTCAGATCTTTGATGTCTTCAGCCAGCAGCTTGACATCCTGCGTATGCAATGAACCGAGAAACTAAGTAGGTGTTATTTAATTTATTGTAAGATTACCTGAAGGTTTTCACTTACCCCCCGCCAATATCCTATTGAAGCACCAGTTGAGATAAATAATTCCTCAACTACTCGATCAAAAATATGCGCTAGGGGAAGATATGAGAGGTATACATCATCCTGCCTAAGCTGTCAAATTTTCAAAAACAAGAAAAATAAAGAAAATAAATGTCAAAACTCAAAACTATCAAGATAGATAATTCATTATCATGTGCATGGCAGGAGACTCTGAACTTACCTCTTCATTAATGCTCTTCAAAGAGAATTTTATGCCAGATACAACAGTGACAACAGTTTCATTGGAAATCAATACTCCCTTGGGCTCACTCGTTGTACCACTAGTATACATTATTGTGCAAATGTCCGTTTTCTTCTTTTCAGGAAGATCAAATTGTTGATTGTTTCCCTGTATGTACATTTTCACGCAGACGAGTATCAGTAATGTTTCAAGGCTAAAGCAAGTAGACCTGTTCAAATGGAAGGGCCTCATTAAGGGCCCTTGGCCGGTCCGTTTGTAAAAGGGTTTAATCAATAATGTGTCTAATGGGTCGGTCTCTTAAAATGTCATGTTTTATTGGATCTTTAATGGGTTAAGTCAGGTCAATAATGGGTCAATAGTTTTCAAGAGTTTTAAATACTATTAGGTAATGAATTATTTCCACTTACTTGCCAATGGTCCGGTCACTACTAAAGATTGAAGGTCATACGTGTAAACTACCACCCTCTATAGATAAAAACTATACTCTCTTTGGACGGCCCGACCCGACTCGGCCTGTTATGTATCACAATTGACCTGCCCCGGTCCGTCCCATTTTTCATCTTCTTTGGCCTGGCCCGACCCAACCTGTTTTGCATATGACCCATTCCGGTCCGGCTCGGCCAAATGCACGTGTCTAAAAGCAAGTACAGAAAACAATAAAAGAAGAAAAAGCTTTTTCTGCAGGGCATGACATACTAGTAGCAGAAACTCATTCCAAGGGTAGACTGCCAAGCCAAACCTTTCAGCCTCTTCTTTTTGGTTGGCTTGAACATTGCCAAAGCTCACCAGTGCTGTGTTGCAGAAATAATATGTTAGTCAAACTAAGTCAATGACATTACTCCCACTCACCACACAAAAGGGAGTAAAATTCGACTTACTTTTCAAATACTTTTTTGTGTTGGGCAATGTCTTAAGAACCTGTCAAACGAGGATGAAGTTATAATGAATTCCGATTATAAAAACATTATGATGGTGATTGGTGAGATGATACCGGTAGGAAATTCAAACATAAGGGAAAGATTCAATGTGTTTCAGCGTAAGTTTGCCATCGCTTACTGATCCATATTAGTCATTAGGTTAAGAATTGTATTGAGCATAGCATCGTTGCTTGTAGCTCATGACCTTTATTTTTGGTACCACTTACCTCTGATATCTTCTTTTCTTCGACAAAAGCAATAGACACCTCTGCATGGCATAAGATGAATTCCACTGCACCAGCGCCTATTCATGAAACATGTGAACACTCAGACACTCACCACCTAGGAACACCTCTCTATACTAGTGACATCTATCATTCTTTATAGAAAAATGATCTCAAGGCAGAAAAAGAAGGTACTCCTCATACCTAGGGAATCATAAAGAGGGACGCAATACAATCCATGAGCATTACAGGCCTGCAAATGTCATTATCATTTGGCGTCAGAAACATCTCTCTGAAAAAGAATTATAGAGATGGCATCTGCAACTACACAGAAATTATCAGTTTCGGTACCTGCATGCTAATCATCCACTTCGGGCAATTAGTACTATAGATGCCACATCTTTCTCCCTGCGGAATTGAAAATAAATGAAAAATTAAGAAAGAAGACCACATTAATCATCAGTATACTTATATATCCTACACAACGTCATTTGTTGGCTTTGAAACTGATTTGACCTGTAACAGCTCTTACCACAGCTACTAAAGAATTGGGAACTGCTGTGTACTTGGCAAAACACACAACAATTGTAGAAACACTATTACAGACAAGGAACGGAAATTCATTCTAAAACAAGAAATGTTTTAGTATGTCTGTAATTAACTCACTTTACTGGTTCCACAGCTGCGAATAGATGCTCCAACTTTCATAACAATGTCATACACCTCCTTGTATGTCAACCAATCATAGTTGCTTGCCTGTTAGTGATCCACGGTAGTAAGTTTAAACCACACATATCAACATGTAAGGGTAAGGCATACAAAAAGGAAAAATTAAGGCCTCCATACTCTGCCATTATCAGTTTCGCGATATCCAAGCATTTGATTCTGAGGGAATTTCTCTACTGACATGCTGCAATCACGAAATATTTTCCAACATATCACAAATAGGGTACCATAAAGAAATATGAAACTTATACTAGCAGCTCATAATACTATAAAGTGAAATAAGTCATACCAGAAAATATCCCAGCAAGTTTCCATTCCTGGTAATAGAGGTGGGAAACCATCTTTGGCATGAACACTCCTGTAAACTGGTCCAACTGATGGACTCCCGTCCATGGCTTCTTTGCCCTCCTCTACCTTTACCACATACTTCTTGTCTGCCATTCTTTTGCTGAAGAATTCGTTTTTCGATGTTGAAACTCACTTGTATTTCAACGACAGTTTCAATATTTTCCCTCCTCTCCATAGAGAAAATGATCTTATAGAATACTCCACAAGAAAAGTCGTCATTGGTAAGACTTTCAGGAATTTTGAAACTTTTGGTGGCCAAAATCAACCAAGTTTTTGTTAGGATACACAAACTTGGGTCGCAAACAACTATTATTGACTTATCTCTTGCTTATGTAGTACATTTGGATTCTTCCAACTTTATTTCTCTGTTTCTTTAAACTAATGTTTCATATTTCGGGGGCCTTTATACACGTACCTATTTCATCATACAATGGAGTCATTTGTGGAACTCATGCTTCAAAACAAGGATGCTCTAAGATTGGTAGGTGGTAGTTGGATCAACTGTTTCAACGAAAAAAAAAAATGGATTCCTCCAATAAACAATTAATCTTTGTGAAGAGTTTTCTATAAGTTGCCGTTTTATTTACTAAATTTTCGTATATGAAATATCTTAGACGCTAACTTTACAACAAGCATCAACACCTTTGAAATCTGTGATCTGGGCAAGCAAATAATTTTCTCTTAGATCCACCAATCAAAAGAGCGTTCAGAACAATCTAAGACGAAGAGGCATATGCGACTATGCATATAAGTTTAGAAGTAAGGATTAAAGTAAGTAATTGTAGCCATCCATTCAACCAAAAACTGAGGGGGGGGAAAAAAAAAAAAAGCACACATGCATTACATAAAACATAACTTTTGTAACACACAAACTACGGCTGACCCATTCAAGTCAAGAAGAGCATTTCTTATTTTGAAGAGCTTGTCGAAAAAGACCTGAAGACTTATCAGAGAAAGAGTTATAGGTGACTTGTTTCTAAGTAAGGCTGTGTAATGTGAAGGGATATGCTGCTACACCAAAAAATTTGGCCATTATTTCATAAACATTGTAATCACAAATGAACACCGCCTCATCATTGAGGTGCAAATACTGGAGCTTATGGTACATTGATGTATTGTTAAAAGGTAACACATTCGGAGAGAGGTTCTCCCACTCTAAGAACTGGTTCATCTCAAAATCATCCCTTGCATACAACTCAAACATAACATTGATAGGCATCAGGCAAGGTGGGAAGTCCAGAGTTGAGGCACCCATATACAATACACCATAACGTATTTTCCCTCGTCAATATCATGTCCTGTTACTATAATTCCACTCCCTCTTCGTATTATCAGAAGGAAACAACAGGGTTTTGATATTGGACTTCTTCTGACACGGTTCATGTTGTACATTATTATCAACCTCTTCAAATAATTCGTCCAAATCGAACTTAATATTATGAATTTCCTTTAACAGGAACACTATATAAACTTGGTCGATCTTCTAAGCCATATATATCCTCTATAGTTTCTTACACGGGCCAATTATGTAGAGGATCAGCTTGAAACAAGAAACGAGTCAACTACTATTTATTAACTGCCTTCAAATTACTCAATCTCCCTATTGCACCTACTACTCCTCTAGTTTTGATGATTATGTGATTGTCTCAGCATATATATCTTCTCCCTCTACTTTTGGGCATGCCCTAGGGAATGTTCATGCTCTATTTCTGGTTCCCAATAACTGGGTGCCTTCTGAGGTGTATCAGGACTTTGCAACTTTTGATAGTGCTCCTCTAGTTCCCCATCCTCTTAATTGACATAAACAGTGGAATGCCTAGGAGAATGTCCCTGCTAACTTCAGCCTCATGGTGGAGAAATCTTTGAAGAAGCACCATGATAGATGATAGCAAACGTTAGTTAGCAGAGGGCCATGTACTATATTTTTCAGATCAAGCCCAGGAGAGGCAGGATTTCTTCTGCGACACTACCTCCTCCAGGTTATATTGCTCTATACCCAGCACTTGGACTCTGGCTTTAGTCCCCCACCCCTGCACTGATTTCTACAATATATTTCGGTGCAATACGAGGTCAACCATGTTTAGGTTATTCCTAGGTCCTTATATGAACCTATAAGAACCATGATAAGTATTTTAAGGTGCTTCTCACTAGGTCCAAAATTATCAAAATTGTTGAATTTTGAAGGTAATATGCATTACTTTTGAGATATTTTTGAAACATTTTTAAAATTGAAATAAAGGTAGTGGATGCTACCTAAAGTTATATGAGAAGTTTTGAAAATAATAAATATCTTATATACGATCTCAAAAGACTTTTAAAATGAGTTTAGTGCCAAATGAGTTTTGGAAATCGTTTACAATATGTGTATAGACTATAGAGTTAAAATAAATGATTTCAATCACTCACAGAGTCTAATATGATTCTGTAAGACTCATTCAAATAATACCAAGGTACTCCCTCACCAAATCAATAATTATCCGAAATGTTTGTTATTATATACTATTTTTGAGACATTATTTAGAAAGATTTCATAACATACAATAAAGGTAGAGTCATATAAGGAGGTATGAAAGTATTTAATACCTTGTATTCGGTCTCTAATGGCGCAAAAAAAATGAGTTTAGAACATAATTGCAAGATCGATCACATCCTATAACCAAGAAATGACACCAACTGCCTACCAAGTTTGTACCTGATCACTTGGAAGCACTGCTGCTTCCAGAAAAACTCAACTACAAATATGGACTGAGAGAAAAGTCATGAAAAGTTACAATGTGCAGTCAGTGTTAGAATTAACAGGAGGGAAGTCAATGTCAGCTCCACATTCCTTAGGCAGTTGGTGAACCTTTATAGGGTCATAGGTAGTACCATCCAATCCTTGTTTAAGGCACTCACAGATCCCTGCCACATTTGTTTGGCTCTTGGCTGGTACCGCTAAGTAGTGCACCCCAGTGCAGCAAGCCTCTTCAGGAAAGGCTGCTTCGTCCCTTATGAAATCCGCACAGGGTGACAATTCTGTGATCACAGTTCTGCATTTGGTAGACAGTCGTTGGAAGAAGGCAGGACTTGAAGTATACTGTGGCAGATGTTGCAGGACGAAAATCGTAATAGCAAGAGCAAGACTGCATGCTCTCATATTGGAAATAGCCATTATAATAAAGTTTTAATGGTTTGTTAGTCCCTACTGCAAAGTGCAATTTTTCATGAAAGCAAACCAACAGTATTTATAACTGTAATGCAGAAGGTTTTCCCTTTCGTGTTGGGAAATAACTAGTGTCATGCATTTGGCAGTCTGTTTATTTTATTTACAAGACTAAATAGGTGCTCTTCATTTTCAGAATATAATTTGCTCTAGGTAGCATGTTTATTTCCGTAGTACTTTCTGCAACTACCGAAGTATATCCACACGTATCAGATATGAGAAAGAATTTATGGACTGTTTGGTTGGGGGGAAATCCGGAAAGGGAAAGGTAACTGAAATCACCATTTCTCTTTGTATGTGTTTTTTGGTTGTACCAGGGTGTCCATCGCCGATCACAATATTTATAGTTCCCTCGCTCTTGACAAAGTGAACAACCACTATACTAAAACCAACCAACCGCTATGCTAAGACCAACTAGGTTCTTTTAGTACGTATTTGGTTACCTTTTTCTTCCTTTCACCTTGTTAATTTTTGAAGTTCTCCAACTTATTTTCTTTGTCTTTCCCTAGGCCCCCCGGACTTGCATTCCCTAACTCCGCCGGCCACCGTCACTCGCATTCCCTATAATGGATCTTCACTGCTCTAAGCCTTTCACCTCCTTAGACAACCCCCAAGCGACCACACCATTCACTAATCACCATTGCTAACTATCAGTCTACCACCATGCGTGCATGCCCACTGTTGAAATATGCCTTGAATCATGGAGGAGACTGTAGCAGGCCCTGATCAGGCTGCTGCAGGCCAACGCAGACCGTTGCAAGCCAACGCAGACCATTGCATACCTGAGGGTTGATTCAACCTTTGTGCAAACTGTAACTAACTGCAGACTCTACATCAGACAGAGCAATCTACAGGCACTTGGTAATGACGGCCTGCAGTCATGTTGGGCCTCAGCAATCTAGATGTTATAACTAGTATATTGGGCTTGACGCAATAGTTATTTCTTTGGGTGTGTTTATAAATATAATGTGTAACCTAGTTATCTATATTTACAAATAATAAAACTATTATCCCTCACGTAGCTAACAAGTTGTCAGTGAATCACGTTAAATTTGTGCCTGAATCTTATAATTCATTCTTACTTTCTTGCGTTGATCATAACAACATGACGATCTTGCAACAACACCCTCCTCAGCTGTTAACTACTACCACATCAGCCACCGACAACCCATAAACACTAGTAATCTTCCCTCACCTGTTTTCAAAGCCTTGTGGATGTACGACTCCTGCCACGGTCACCTATGTTGCCTCTCTGCCTTCCTTAGAAGAAGGGGAGGAGAGTTTGGTTTATAAGGTTTCACTTCTCATCTTATCGAGTTGCTATCAGGTTATGTAAGAAATGGGATTTGCTCATACAATAAGACATGGCCTTGACAAGAAAAACACGCCGACTTCCGTGCCTCGTTAACAATTTATCACTCATATCTTTCTTAATTGATCCTTTGCATCTTTAGATCAACAAACAATGAGGAATGCTTTTGGTTTTTCTGTTTTACCACATCTACTCCATCAGGTCCCCTATTAGTTTGGAAAAACATGAAAGGTTGGTAGTTTTCAAACAACTCTCACATTTGCAACTATCCAAGGTCAAGATTGATGCAAGAGAAAGAATGCCCTGAATCCCCACTTTGACTCATTCCATCAAGAGCGCAAGAGCATTTTCTTAAAATGTCTTATTGGCTGTCATATGATCCATGATGTTTAGCCGGCATTTTATGACTTTACAATTTACTTCTCATTCTTGTGTTTGAATTCACTTTTACTTTACTCCTAGCATCTAACCCAATCTGTAACATAGTACTTGTTTGAGTAAAGAATTGCGAAAACATATCATAGGAACCCACTGACATAAGTAACATAATCAATCATCTGCTTCAAGTAATCGAGAGCAATTACACAAAGAATACTTATGAAATTGAATCCACTATTTATTAAATAGCATCATGATGCTTTATTCCTTCATATAAAATATGCTGCCAATATTATTGATGGATGATCTCTCCTAATTCGCCGAGCACTTAGTTTAGTGACCTCTCCAAACCCTGCATAAAAAACCCACTGACTTAGAAACACTGTAACAATGTTCAAGATACTCAGAACACACTTAAGAACGAGATTCAGTTCACTTCAGTGTTAATACTCACTGTGTAGCTTAGTACTTCATTCAGTTTTAGTTAATCCTGCAGAGAAATGATATAGTAAGAATTTTTGGACAATGACAAAATCAATAACAAGGCAATGCTAGTTTATTTAGATGGAGGACTCTATTGGATCGGAGGACAATCAGACCCTTGACATGTCGTACTCACTACTCAGCCCCCAGACCCGTAACTTTTTAGTATATTTTTGTAAGCGTACATTACTTTCTACCACAGCAGGAATGGGGAAAAAAGAATCATTACTTGGAGCAGTCAGTGGTTGCGCTGATCGGAGGGAGAGTGATGTTGACTGAACATAACTTAGGCAGAGTAGCAATAAGGGAAGGGTTGTAATTAAAGTCGGCCACTTTCGCCTTCAAGCAACTGCAAATTTGCACCCTGTCAGCATGAGTCTTGGCCATGCCAGCCACATTCTTAATGCCAGTGCAACAAATATCTGTAGGTGAAGGTGAGGTGTTTGAAATGTACGGTAAGCAAGGAGCCGCATTTGATACAACATCAGTGCATAAAGGAGAAGTTACTGACGCTTGATCACAAAGAGTTGATCTGGCACATAGCAAGCTAAGAACAGCTAGGTAACCAAGATAACAATCTATTTTGTTTGCCATATATAAGAATTATGTGACGCAAAGTAGTGCACTAGTGCAGGAAAAATGTGTCTGCTTGAGAGGGAATACTAGATTGCGCTATAAATATACAAGGTTGGGGCTTAGAAGCTTAAGTTTCTGCGTAAATTCTTACTACTAGTAAGAGAGCTTCTTTCTGTTACTTTTAGGTATGCCACAAATCGTGGTCACGCATTTGGCACGAATTCATGATTTCCAGCTGAAAACTGCAACAGCATGTTTGCATTTTGTGAACATATCTAAACTGAATATTCAATTGAACCGTAATTCAACCATCGACTACCAGCAAATTCGAATGGAATAAGAAAACATGAGATGAAACAGAGTATCAAGTCGGCCATTAAGCAATAATGATACGAACATAAGTCGATAGGACACTCATAATGAAGGTATGATATAATATTTCAAGAATGCTTCTCATAACAGTAGTATATCTTTTTTCCATCACTTAGTTCATGTAAGGGCATCATAGGAAATAGAATCACCAAGCTGACACCGAAAGATGAACTTCAACCATCCACGAATTCTACTAAATTTGACTATTGATTCCAAATGGAGAAAGTATACTTTAAAACCAACAAACTTCAAACCACAATTTGAGGGTGCCAAATTCATGACATTTCTCATCTCTTCTCATTTATAGATATTCACAAAGCAGGATACAAGATGATCGATCTCCCTCCCTTCCCGCCAAAATTTTAAAAAATTGTTTGATACAATGTATGAAAATGGGAAGCTGTACATAGTTACATTAGGAAGCTACAAGTAAATATACACATGTTGGCAAAGCACAAAGTAATACTCTCAGAAAAGGAAAAAAAAAAAAACAGGGGGGGTGGGGGGGGGGGGGGGGGGGGGGGGGGGGGGGACATCATATATCTGCATCATTGGCCAGATGGATTTCGGGAATCAGACTTGGAATTGGTACTGCGCTTTACATATGAAGTGCCTGCAGCTGGAACATCAGTTTGGGAGGAAGCGGGGAGGGGCTGAAAGCTTGTGTTCCCAACAAACCAGTAGAGTGCCCATTTCAAGTTGCAAAGAGTGTACTTCAGAGCTTTGGTCCAGTTCTCTGGCTTGTTAAAGCTTTGCGTAATGGAGTATGCTTCCACTTTGTCATTCTCAATTCTGTAAAATTAATATGCAGATTAAAATTCTAAATCAAAATGAGCATAACTCTGCCAATTATGAAAAAAGGTCACATCAGAAGGTGATACAAAAGAGTAGTACCTGTAGATGGATAAGAATCTAGAAATTCGAGCCAGATTTAACCCTATTGTAATTAGACTGAATGATTGAACATAAGAGAGTAACAATGGGTTTACTCGCTTAAACACCGTTCAATTGGATAAGGCAGAAAAGCATTTCAACGTCAAAATACACAACTAGTAACTGCAAGGATACTAGTTCTACACTCTGCCCCTATATTAGGTTCTTAAGATCACAATGAAGTCCAGGTGAAATCTAACTGAATAGTATATAAACAACAACTCAAGCCTGCTTGCAAAACAACTAATGAGCCACAAGTCCATGGTCACTAATAAGTTAGCATTAAAGCACAACAATAAGACTAATCAATTTTAGATTTTTTAGCACTAAGCCTACTGGCAAATATAAGCCACTATAACCCAAAGCATACAGAAAAGATGTGCACGAGAAATAGAATACATCAAGAGCTTTCAAGCTATAAAGAATCTTTACCTATATGGAAGCTTGAAACACTTATCAGGGGGTATGTTATTTTCTAGATCCTTCATCCGGGCAAATTCTGAAAAGTCCCTTAAGCATGTTAAGAACAGTGTCATTGCTTTGTCATAGCGAGTGCTCCAGAACAAGTTTACAGGCCCAAACCTATCAAAGGAACAAACATTAGACTCAGCAGCAAACAACTATACAAGAGAATTGAGACTAGGAGATCCACATATAAGACCACATCCCCTCCAAGCTTCTCCCGTCACAAACTGAACAAGTGTTTATGGCAGCATCTTCAAGTGCTTAGTATAGGCCAGTCTGGTGGGGTGTATAGCAAACAACTAGACATGAGAATTGAAAGTATGAGATCCACATATAAGACCACATCCCCTCCATGTTTCTCCAGCAAGAAACTGCTATTAAACAAGTGTTTACGACGGCATCTTCAAGTGTTTAGTATAGGCCGATCTGGTGGGGTGGAACAACCCATCAACTATCTTAGTATCTTACAAGTAGGACTGTAACTCTTCTGACCTATTTGTACAGGAACCAATAAGTTTTCTCTTTATTAATATGAAGAATTCCGAGAGGACAACACTTTCTTGGCCATAATCACATAATTTTAGTAATAAAAAAATTACTTTAGGAAATCTGGTTCTCAATTTATCTAAAAATAAACAGTGTGACCAAGAAACAAGTACAAAACTGAATGTACCAGGTGGTACTAACTCTGAAATAAATAGCAAAAAAACGTAGTTTGCTTCTTACAGATCATAAGTGTTGTTGCTAGTATCCATAATCCTAGGGTAACTCCCCATAGGAAGAATTTTTATTCTGTAACTGAAAACCAGAAGGTTAAGGAAAATATGACTGTTTTTTAAGCAAGTTGAAACACAGACTACAGAAATACAGAAGCAAGCAAGATATTCAAACTAAATCATTAACATGACAAGAAGTGGAACTGAACAAATGACTATAAAACAGGGTTCCTTGTCAATGACAGATGACATAAATTATAGTCGTAGAACTACAGTTTATCTAGTATGTGCAAACTTGATGAAACAGCCCTCTGTTATGCCCTTAGTCAGGAAAAATTAGTCACATACATATACTATTCAGAAATAGGACAGATACCCAAAAAACTAGTCATGCTTCCTAAAGGTAATACTAGCTTATGACTGGAATTCCAAAACTCCCCTACTTATATGAAGTAATTGATGAGGTGATAGTGGGAATGATCAAGAAAAGGGTCGTCTAAGAAGACCATGTCACATCCTGCAAATAACAATTGTGTGGTCCACACTGGGTAATAATTGGAACTAGCATACTGCAAATACCAGCAAAAGGAAATGCAATGAAGAAAACCAAAACGCAAATCACAGCTAGTACCTCTTATAATGACAATTAAATGTGCATACAATAAATACTTACCCCCTATCATTGACATTATCCACTTTTTTTCAGCTAGACTCATTGGCATTTAGCACCAAAGTCTGGTATATATTAACTGAAGATACTATCTAATAAAACAGTACTTAGACAAGGGTTTGCATCTGTATCCCATTGACTAGAAGGACAATTAATGAATGATGAATCAACAAGCTCAGAATGTCTATTCCTACTTGTTATCTCAAATGACACAGATATAAGCTATTAATTTTGAAAGCACCTATCACACAGATAGCTAAGATAGAAAAATGAAGGATACTGGAATTTTGGAGTAAAATATTGACACATTGTATGGAGAAGAAGACAGGCTTGGCCCCAAGCAGCATTTATCTCATCCCATTCAACCTGCAAATGAGTAAACAATGAGTAGTAGTATTGTACCAAATACAAAATTTACAACAAAAATGAACATGATGATTTGTGCCTGAAAGTAGCAAAATAAAAATAAAACACCCGGTTGCCCACACTTGACCCATTCTTTATTCAGTCAGTACTCATGCTCATGCAGGAATGCTAAAATAAAAATAAATCACCCTGTTCCCCTCACTTGACCCAATTCTTTATTCAGTCAGTACTCATGATCATGCAGGAATGCTAAAACCAATAGTTGAGAAAGGGAAATAAGCATAAATAAATTCCCATTAGAACAAAAGAACTATTCTTCATTAGCACATAGCATTCCTAAACTATAGCAGACAGATATATATCTATGTATCTTTAACATACAAGCAGTGAGAATATATTCACAGTTCCACGCATACAAGGAAACAAGAACATTTAAAAGTATTCAAGACAGGTACAATTTTGCAAAAAAATAAAATAAAATAAAAGAGAGAGAGAAAGGAAGGAAGGAAGCAAGCAAACAAACATCTGCATATTCACACTGTTAAGATGACTAGACATAAAATACCAAAACTACAGATCTTCAACAGTGGAAGTAGATTCATTAAAGCACATAGGAAGATAAGCCCAACTTCAGAATCTTCTATGAGCAATTTCACCAGATCACCAAATTTGGAGCTTAATCTTTAAAAAGTGAGACCTTAATAAAATCCAGTCTTTCCATATTATAAGTTACTAATTGTTGAGGCTCATAGGTTGTTTGATTTTTTCCACTACCTGGGGAACATAATCTAGGGGGCATATAGTACTTTTATATCATATATTGGAAATTTTTTGAAAATATCTCAAAAATAATGTATTACCTTCTAAATTCGGTTAATTTGGACAATTTCTGACTAGCAAAATAATACTTAGATATTCTTATCTTGGGTCTTTTACGATTATATTAGGCCCTATGGGAACCATGACTCTTAACATCTATTTCAATTGATATTCAAAACATCGTTTTTAGGACATTAGAGACCGAACACGAGGTATTGAATGGTTCCAAACATCTTCATATGATCTTATGAAGACCAAGTGCCTTTATATCAATTTTGGAAATTTTTCAAAATATCATAAGTGCAATGTATAAAAATAACCTTCAATTTTTAGTTAATTTGGACAATTTTGGACCTAAAGAGGGAATATCATCTTATACTTACCATGGGTCTAATAAAGTCATATTTAGGCCTAAGAGCAATTGCAATCATTTAGTTTGACACTAAACATCTACTTTAATGGATTTCCAAAACTCCTCTAATTAGGTATAAACTTCTTTTTAGGGCCTTTAGATAAGACATGTATAATATCATAATTTTAGTTATAGACGTTTTCGACCTTATGTTACATTTAGGTTAGTATAAAATACATTTAGGAAAAAGGAAAAATGCTTAAATTTTTATACTTCCTCCGTTTTTTTTTTTTTTTTTTTTGTACTTGCAACACTTAAACTTTCATAAAGTTTTGATTTGATCCTCTTTAGATAATTATTCTTAAGAAATAATATAGTTATATGTAATCTTGTTAAATTCATCACAATATGTAGTTTCAAAATATCTACTTTTTATAATTTTTACTTGTAAATAATTACAGTCATTAACGGTTGAAAAAGTATTTGGGCAAGTATGTTTTGGAAAGTATCTTTCTTGTACTATATGGATTACATAAGGGTAGAATACTCATAGAATTATCTCAATTTTTAATATCGATCCCAATAGAGTAGAATGAAGTACTCCATATGTGTGTTTCACCATGTTCTCAAAATTTTTTGATCTTATGACCTTATGATCTGATTCAACCGGTTGATTTTTACCCCCTCTTGTCGATTTGAAGTAGGATCATGATCTCACGACCTTACATACAACAAAAATCTCATCTTAAGATAACACAAAACTCACAATATAGTTAACATTTAAATAGTACTCCGTAAGTCTTAGCTAAACTCATATATACAATATTTCGTAATATAATAGGAACTATTGAAGTTTATTGACAAATATCACAAATGGAATTTATTAAAAATTGTAAATTTATTATGTTAGTTGTGAAAGTTAGAGTAATATATATAATTCATTGGTTTTTATTAATATAAGAATATGACAAGTTCATTTTCTTTAATGTAAATACAGATTAACTATGACATGTTATTTTAATTTCCATATTTAATAAATTTCAATAAATAAATTTCAATAATTTCTACGTGGTGCTCCCTATACTCTTGAAGAGTTCCTCTTTTACATATTTAGTAAGATTGTACTAAGTAAAGATAAGCAATAACAAAAAACAAATATAATTTACGACTCTTTCCTAGAAGACAGTGTCATGGGAAATTCTGAAATTCTAGTCCATGAAACTGGAGGTCGTCTAATACCTCAAGTCCTCAACCTTTATATGCAAAATATTTTTGGGCGCATCATTTGGAGATGCAATAACAATGCACAAGAACAAGTACACACATTCAGCAACAAAAGAAGGAATGCTAGAAAGAAGGATAAGTGCAAGCTAAAGGTTCATACCGGTACTTTAGGGAGTCGCCCAAGTCGGAAATTATTGATTGTCCCAAATTCTCCATCATGCCAAATAGGGAAAGCATCATTTAAAACATTGGTCCGCTTCAACAAATCCAGATGTGCCTGAGAAACTTCAATCTTTGCCAATATACCATCTCTTTCTTCCTATTCCCAGAAATTATTTTGATTAAATCTAAGAAGCACAAGTTTCTAAGAGTTGCATATCCTTAGAATCAGCAAAAGGATGAAACAACAAATCTCAGACAGTTGGTCCTATAGTAGGTTCTAAAACTGGCTAATCTAACATATGGACCACAAGGCATTAACAATATAAGGCAAGGCAGAAGCAAATTATATGAAATGAATGCCAGAGAATTTTTTTATTTATTTTACTTTTTGAGGAAGAAATCCAGAGAATCAAAATCACATACATCCAGAATAATTAAAAATAATGAAAATGCAGGACAAAAGGATATCCTTAGAATAATTAAAAATAATGAAAATAATTAAAAATAATGAAAATGCATATCCTTAGAATCAGCAAAAGGATGAAACAACAAATCTCAGACAGTTGGTCCTATAGTAGGTTCTAAAACTGGCTAATCTAACATATGGACCACAAGGCATTAACAATATAAGGCAAGGCAGAAGCAAATTATATGAAATGAATGCCAGAGAATTTTTTTATTTATTTTACTTTTTGAGGAAGAAATCCAGAGAATCAAAATCACATACATCCAGAATAATTAAAAATAATGAAAATGCAGGACAAAAGGATATCCTTAGAATAATTAAAAATAATGAAAATAATTAAAAATAATGAAAATGCATATCCTTAGAATCAGCAAAAGGATGAAACAACAAATCTCAGACAGTTGGTCCTATAGTAGGTTCTAAAACTGGCTAATCTAACATATGGACCACAAGGCATTAACAATATAAGGCAAGGCAGAAGCAAATTATATGAAATGAATGCCAGAGAATTTTTTTATTTATTTTACTTTTTGAGGAAGAAATCCAGAGAATCAAAATCACATACATCCAGAATAATTAAAAATAATGAAAATGCAGGACAAATGCAGAGTACCTGATGTGATATTAGTTGAAACTGGAAATTATTGTATTCATGCCAGTACCTGAAACAAAAATATCCCATGAAACATACAGAAACCAAAAAGACCATAACACTTTCCCATGGAAAAATTAACAATAAAACACTAATTACAGGACACCTTTCTGAACTAAGGTTTATGGAAAAATTATATTAGGTTACCTCTCCTCCAACTCTTTGAAGCGGCTTGACTTTGTCTCCAATTCTCTCAGTTCAGTGTTTACTTTGGAGCACTGCTTCTCTGTTTCTTCAATCGCAGCTTCAAGCCTCCTTTCCTCCTCTTCAACCTTAAACAGAAACAGGGGGATAATTAGTTGCAAAACCAACAATCTGAATTTAACATCTCCTCAATAATTCAATACATATAAATTTTTTTCCTTCACAAATTGCTGGAAGAAACACTGAATGTGTACACACCATGAAGGATCAGTATTCATTCAGAAGACATAATATGTAGCAATATTGCATCTCTTCACATGTTGATTAGAAATTTATACTCGAATGAAAGAAAGAATGTGGGAAAGTAACTTGCTGATTGATCACCTTTTGTTTTTCCTTGAGAAAATCAGCCTCACTAAGGACATCATGAGCTTGACCTTCCAAATGCTGAAGACAAGCTTCATAAGCTTTTATATCCCTGTTGACATCTTCAACCTCTTTATCCAGCTTATCAGACAACACCCTCATGCACTCAAGGCACAACGGATGCTCCACCTAGAGGACAGAAAAACAATATAACATTAATTGGCTATGTAGAGAATGGTATTATCCTGTTCCTGCTTCATCCAATGAAGCAAAAATATTTTCTAATGATTGTTCAACAGGCCAAAACCTATGGCTTGCTTCATCCAATGAGACAAATTTCCAACAAACTACAAAACATCGACCACGATCAGGAGGCATCCAATCATACACCCACATCAAGTACATTTGAGAAACGCACCTGGGTTTGCGCAGTTGCAATTTCAAAAGCACGTTTAAGAACAGTAATAGTCGAGTGAAATCCAGAAGTGCCTGGATTCAAATGACCACTAGGACTGCCTTCAGCAACATGTGCATGTGTTCCACCACCATCAGCTTGGGACTCACTCCGGTACACAGAAGCTGGCGCTGGAGGCAAAACCACAAACGACTCATCCATCATCTTTCCAGATGGAGACATTTCCGGCTGAAACCCACCACTACGAGGCCGAGGAGGGGCACCCGGAGATTGAAACTTCTGCTTAGGCAGCACAACAAATGAATGATCCATATGGGAAGAAGCCAATACACTTCCTGCCCCCTGCAGTGATGACCCCTGTAACCCTGCAAACCATCTTAACATCACAAACAGGGGATACCGCCACGATAAACCAACCACATCCTATTCAACCAATACCCATAACCGAAAATCGCTGAAAATTGATGGTAACCATAAAATTATCCAAATTTGTTCAGAATAATCCCAAACAAAAACGGGGCAAAACCCTTAAAATCCAAACATTTTCCCACATAATTCACAATTTACAAGATTAAAAATCTTCACAAACAACAACCAACCAGTCCAATTGAAAAAAAAAATCGGGATTAATCAAATCTTCAAATTGAACAAATATAGAAACTTCATAGTGAAAGCAAAGAAGAACCCTAACCGAAGGAGTCGACGACGCCGACGAAGGAGAGAGAATGACGGCAATTCTGGCAGACATATTTAGGAAGATTGGGGTCCGCCTCAAAGGTCCTCCCTTTATCAACTCCACCAGGTTGCTGCTGGTCCTTATTCATCTCATAAAAAAATTGATGGGAGTTAAGGTAGGAGCGATTCGCGTTGAATTAGGTTGGAATTTGTGAGTGATTATCACAATGATTGTGGAATTGGGTTTGATGTGTACAGAACAGTACGTACGAAATCAGATTATGAAGATCGCGCTAATGGAGGTTGGATTGGAAGAGTTAATTCCTCCCAACTTAATTTCAACTCTTCCCTCTATTACCCCCAGCCTTTCTTTTCGTGGATCATTAAATAATATGTCAGAGAAAAGAAGAAAATAATCAACCGTTAAGCATATAAATCCAATATTCTATTATGACCACTCGTTTTGGAACGCAAAATCGATATTTACGAGATTTTACACTCAAAATTAACAATCACTTAATTTTTCATAGATTTTGGGTGCATTCCAAGGTTTTGGAAAATTCGGAGATGTATATCTCTTAGCCCAACTATTTTTAAAGGTACTACATAACCATGTTTCCCCTTAGTAACCTTAGTGGCGTCTTATTTGAGATATTGAAAAAAATCTTTGACAAGTCATAAAATTGGTTATGGGACTCCGAATGAGACATATAATATGTTTAAATTGGGTATTTTTTCCAAAACAAGCCTCTAACAGCACATAATCCATGAAATTCGATTTTTAAGGGTTAATTCTATATGAACACAACAATATATCATGCAAATCTAAACACAAAGGGATTTTTCGTCTTTACAATAATGTATAACAACTTACGAAAAAAAATTAAGCTTATTTTGATTTCTAAATAATTTAAAGTTTATTTACATGGATTTATATTTTATATTTTGATGTTTAATTATAAAGATTATGTGTTTTATCGATTGAAATTTGAAAAAAAAATTAAGAGAACCGTGTAAAATAGGTGGAACCGTCCAAATTGGATGGTTGGACCATGGTGGAATCATTGTTAAATTGAGACAAATGATTAATGATATGATTAATTAATATTACGTATTAGTTAAGATTACGTATTGAATTAGTTAATATTTATTAATTAATATTATTAATAATACATATAATAATATTTGTGTTTTGTAGTTAAATTATGTTTAGTAGTTAATCATATACTATGCTTAGTTAATAATTAGATGTAGTTAAAAAATATTAATGTTATCAGGTTAATATTATTATAGTTAATAATTATAATTTATTTTCATATAAATTAATATATGTTGGTTAATAATAATATAAGATTTGTATTAGTTAATATTACGTGCTAAGTATATTGAAGTGCAAAACATTGAAAACTGAGAATAAAATTGAAATAAAGTGAAAAACTTAGAGTGAAAAATAAAATAAACTTATATTGAGTGGTGAGAGTGAAAAAAATATAAAGTATTTATATACAAAGTAAGGGCAAATTTGGTAATTCACTTATGAAATATGGGCGATAGCTAGAGATTTCAGGGCAATGTTTAACAAGCCCCTTCTTTTTTTTCTCCCTTGTGGTTGTCGAGAAAGGAGTATTATAAGTTATGGATATTTAAAATAATATTTATACTGATATAGTAATATACTAGGTTTGATAATAAATTATTTTTGTCAAATATTTTAATTATAAGAATATTTTCATTTATTGGTGAAAACTTATAGGTTTTATACAATTACCGTATGAAATTTAATTGATATAATAATTTTTTATCATATTAAATGGAAAAATTATTATAGAAAAAGGTAGAGATGAAACATGAAATATAATGAAGAAATAAAGGTAGTTTTTTAGTCACACAATTTTCTATGCATAACAATATAAAGTAGAAAAAACATCATTAAAAAAAGGCGGGAAATGTTTTAATAATAGCTTGACATGTGTTAAGTATGACGTCAGCATGAGTTTTGCTTTAGTAATAGTTATAGACGTCGGTATCCTTGTAAAAGTATGCATTTAATGAAAGAATTTAATATGATTATATAGTCAAATAAGTATCTTAAATAAAATTTACAAATACAATTAGATTATATATTTATTTTACTATATTGATCTAATATATATTTTTAATAGGGTTATCGATAGTTATACAATGTGCCCGTGCAATAACACGATATTAAATTTGGTTAACAAATTTATAGAAGTTGGATTAATAGCATACATTGTCGAATGAATTAAGAACCTAATAAATGTTTAATTTGATGATTTATAGGCTTATATATTGCTTAAGATAAAAAAAAATAAAAAAATTCCTCCCATTTGTTCTGATGAATTGCTACAACTTTTATTTCTTCATTCTCTTAAGTTGAGCATATAGTATGAATATGAACGAATGCATCAAAATGTTGTACATCAGGGTTAATGAACAATTGTGTTCTCTCAACAGTAGATAAAATATAATCCTATATTGAGAACGTGTTAAAAAAATTCCAGATGATTGATATAGAATAATAATTGTATTAGGTTTGTAATTACTAAATCTCATCATTATGATATCCTATAGTAACTAAATATGCAGCCAATACATGTACTTTATTTAATATATAGAAAAGTTGGTGTCCTTGATTAGTTGTAAATCTATCTCATAAGGTAAGTTGTATTATTTTCTTTCTACATTAGAAATAGAAATAATATTATAGAATTTTTCATAATATGTTAAACTAATGCACGACAAACAAAAAATGTCAATACTTAGTGTGAGAATGAGTAAGAAGTTTAGAAATTAATAACCCTTGTCGTTTAAATAACATTGTAAACCAATGACGACGTGACGCTCGTACAGAGAAATTACTTTACACCAAGTTGAAAAATTACTAAATGGAGTCAAGATGAACTATGAATATTAAATAACATTATCAAAGCATAAGAACAATAATACCAAATAAGAACATTTAAGAGAATAATAAAAACTTATGCATAAATTGAAAACAAAAAGATAAGACCATTTTATAGGAAAACAATGATACTTAAAACAATAAGTCATAAAGAAAACGAATAATCATATATAAATTGAAAATTTAGAACAAACTAAATAAAATAAGATTAAGAACTTACAAAAGAATAAATCACCGGAAATCCTCATTCACTCAGAATTAGAAGTTTATAAATTAGTGGACGACAAACATAAAAAAAATTCACTACTTAGTGTGAGAATTAGTTAGAAGTTTATATATTAATAGGCCTTGTTGTTTAAATAAGATACATGAAAGGATGCAACAAAAAATAAATTTCTTTTAATTTCAAATAAAAATATATAAAGCTATCAATTTACTCCCACGGTGGTTTAGTCATGAGGGGTAAGAGTAGAGATTTAGGAATATTAGAAGAACAACGGACATCAGTTGAAATTTATGTTGCATGACTTTTTATATTATGTCTCTGATTTCTATGGAAAAGCTAAACTTCGCAATTGTTCCACTTAGTGTACTCAATAGGAAACATGAAAGTGGCAACCATACAATGATGCAATGGTCCAAAAAGGGTGAAAAATCAAACTATATTTATTGAATAACGAAATATAGGTTAATAAAAAATGAAAGAGAAACTTAACTTAATAAAGTAAATCATGCAGCTTTTACAAAAAACATAAGATGTATGCCACGTAGCTAGCTAAAACATAAAATAATTATGGCCTATATCTGACTTTTCTTCCCTATATATCTATTTCCCAAAACTAAATTTTGGAAACATGCATCTTTCCCTATACTCTGCTCTTTCTTTTACATTTCCAACTATTCTGGTCTCATCTCCTTATGATATTTTCTTAGAATTTCTTCATTTTTTTGGC
The DNA here is from genome assembly GCA_026401315.1 of Dysphania ambrosioides. Taxonomy (NCBI): domain Eukaryota; kingdom Viridiplantae; phylum Streptophyta; class Magnoliopsida; order Caryophyllales; family Amaranthaceae; genus Dysphania; species Dysphania ambrosioides. Next base: position 32,702,423 of record CM048657.1, on the reverse strand, counting down.
CATTTTTGTTCTTTGTATATTTACTCCACACCAATTTTTTGGCTCTCATATGATTTTTTGAGGTATTTTTGGATAATTTTGGGTTTTTGTTAAATCAAACTGTCATGGGTTTTGCTCTAGGTTAAGGCTTTTGATTGAATTTTTTGTAATTAAAGTGGTTGCTGCATAAAAAAGTGTTTCACGATTCAATTTCTTTCTCCTTATTCCATAATTTTTGTGTAATTGAATTAGTGAATTATCACATATGAATGTGTGGTAGGTGAAGAATAATTTTAGAATTCGGGTGTAATTTTATAAAACTATGATAAAGTGATTTGATATCATCATGGATCCAGTACTTCATCTAAGAAGTATATATATTTTTTTCCCTGGTAGTGAGATATTTTTTAACATTTTCTGTATTTGTGTGGTTTGTTTGGTTTGATAAAGTAGGTTATTTTTGTTAGATCGATTATTGTATGTAATTTGGTGGCCTTCCTTCCTTATTCAGCAAAGTACTTCTTACTCAACCAAAGAAATTCCACAAACGATATCAATTTTATACAACGAAGAAAACTAAAAAATAAACTATCTCAACATCCCAACCAAAGAAAATATAAAACAAATAAATGACAAGAGTAGTATGAGTACCTGTTGTATTACTTAAAATAGTTCGGTTGGAATAAAATTGTGATTGAATCTGTCATATGCGAACACACTAGCGAGAGTGGGATGAAGTCTGATTTATCATGGTTTGTTGGTTCTACATTTTGAAGGAATTGGGTAACTGTGGGTTTGATATTTGTTTATAATTTTTTTAATTATGCATATTTATCGTTTAATTTTTTTTTTTTGCATTTTATCTTTCAAAACTTTTAGTATTTGTTAACCGTGGGTGAGATAATGTATCTTTTTTCAGTTATGCATATGTATCATTCAATTTTTTATACATGTTTATCTTTGATTTTTTTTTTTTGAGTTTTAAACCAAAGCAACTTGTTTTTAAGATTTGTTTCAACCAAACCTAAATGAAGTAGTTCCCCAAAGCAAGTTTTATGTATTATTATTTTTATCTTTTTCAACCGAAGCAACGAAAAAACTCGATTTCTAATTTGGGAGCTTCACATTAATTCATACTCGTAAATAAATATATAAGATTTATTTTTTGCACATGAAACTATTTTTTTATTTTTTTTCATTCGAAGTAACGAAAAGTATCAGATTATAATTTGGAGGCCTTACGTTCCTTCTTACTTCTAAATAATAATATATGATATATTTTTTAAAATAGGGTCATTGATAGTTATCCAACGTGTATTATTTTTTTATTTCACCTGAAGCTAGTTTATTTATTTATTTTTTTCACCCAAAGATTTTTTATTTTTTTCCACACTGAGCAATGAAAAGTCTCATATTGCAATTTGAATGCCTCACATTTGTTCTTGAGTTTTTAAAAATTTTGGTTTCAGTTATTGTTTTTCTAATTTGATTTTTTTTACCTAAAAGCTACAATCATGCCTATTAAGGGGAGGTGGTTAGTTATTTATTTAATAAAATAATAAAATACATTCTTTTAAAGGGTCATTGATAATTATCCAATGTGTATCATTTTTTTATTTTTTCACCCGAAGCAATGAAAAAACTCAATTTGTAATTCAATTTGGAGGCTTTACATTCATTCTTACTCTTAAATAATAATATAGAATTATATTTATTTAATTAAATTACATATTTTTCTAAATAATTAAATTTAGAGGATAATAAAATCCATCCTATCCTATCTTATCCTATCCTATCCTATATATTAGTTAATGTGGCAAAATTCTTAATATGTTTATCAATATATCCCCAAAGTTAATATGCGATAAGTTGGTAAACTTATGAATTTATTAAATTACTATAAATTACATCGTAAAAAGTTTGATAATTGCCACTAATATAATTGTTACACTTATATTGTATTTTGGACAAATTATATCACTATTAATAAATTAAGTTTGAGAAAATAACAGTCTATCTAAATTTTCAATACATAATAGAATGTAGTCATATAAATATCATATATAAATTTTACAGTATTTTTTCATTTTGTTTTATTTTAAAAAAAAACCCTTATTTTTTCATATATAGTAAAAAAATTTATACACGAAAAATAACTAACAGGATAAGTTTAAGAGATCTCAATTTATCATGTACAATAAAAATGAAAAATTAAATAATACACAAAAAATAACCAATATGGTAGATACAAATTCAATCTGGAAAAATCGGATTACATAACTGAAGCCAAATAATTGCGCACCATATCCACTATTAGAATCCATAATTTTTTTCATAATATGCAAAAAAATATAAAATAATCGGATTGAACTTGTAAGCACAATACAATTGCCTAGAGAAAAAATGAGCAAAATTATTGTTTACAAGCTCTAAACAAAACACAATTGCAATAAAAATAGGAGAGATTTTCATTCATCACATTAATTGTGAAACACCAATTTCTTTCATCCGCTTGCTGAAAATAATTAAGTCAATTTAATTAATTTTGTTATTTGTTACCATCAATGCAACAACCTTAATTCAATTTTTTCCTTTATTGTTTGTTACAATACATAATCAGGGAATTTCGTGTATTCAAATAGATAAAGCTTAAAGATGATGAATTTTATTGCGAATACGATACCACATTTCAAAAAATTACAAAAAAAAACAAATAAAATAATTGACTCGTAATATTATATTGCATGTATGTTTAATTAGATCAGAAAATTCAAAATTAATAATTATTATTTTGAAAATTTTATTAATTTTTTTTATAATAAAGGTCATTCAACTAACCTATTTGATTTATATTTTGAGAACCATACTCAATATATTATCCAAAGTTTTCTTACAACAACGAATTATAGAATGGAAAAGTATATGTTTATTTTTATGTGTTTATGCATCATTTATGAAGAAAAAAAATTAAAAATTAACAAAAAAATAAAAGTTTCTTAAATTATTTATATATATTATTTTGTATATGCTGTGAAAACACATAAAAAATGAAGAATTAGTATAAAAACTAAACATTGATTTCATCCAACTTATAGATACTTAATGGAATTAAAAAAAAAAAGTAAGACTCTTTATCCTTTACTCATTGGTTAAAAGAATGAATCTTTCCTTGAACACTTTTTATGACGTTACTATTATTAAAAGAGGGTGACAAGTGGTGCATATACTTTACAAAGAGCATTTTTAATATATTAGTATAAATATGATTAGAAATATAAGTTATGATGTACATCAAAAATCATGTGTTAATCGATTTTATAAGTATTTGATTATTTAACAATATTTGTCCAATTATAACAATCATTTTCCTTAATTATTTTAATATAATCAATAAATTTGCATGATCTAATAAAAAAAATTATCCCTTTAAAGTTGTACATAAGCATTTTAATATATTTTCTAATATACTAATATCAAGTTTCAAATGCATAAAAATTACATAATAATAATAATAATGGGCGTTGTAAATGTATATATTATTTGGAAAGAGTTGGCGTTGTAAATACAGAGTAGGAGAATTTATACGAACTTTCTCTACCTTTTCCAAAATAGATAGATTTAACTTATTTTAACTAAATCCAATAAACACAAAATATTTACATATTTAAATGGGAACGGAATCAACTGACGGAGATTCTTGTGGTTGAGGGGTATATAAGTTGGTTCGGGATAGCTTTTCTCCAATTCACATCTCATTTGACATCGGTGTTGGAGAGAACCCCATCACATCACAATCATGGCGGAACCCCAATTCATCCAATTCTTCGTTAAACTTTTCGACAACAAAACCCTAACTCTCCAATTCCCGATACGTCAAACCGTAACCTCTCAATCTATCAAGCAACAAATCGAAACCCTAACTAAAATCCCCTCTGAATCGATACACCTAACCCTAAATGGGAGATTTCTCTCAAATACATCCCCAATATCACCTAAATCACTCTCTCTATCCACCATCTACCTCAATCTCTCTCTCCTCGGTGGCAAAGGTGGGTTCGGGTCCCTCCTCCGAGGGGCGGCGACGAAGGCGGGACAGAAGAAGACGAACAACTTTGACGCGTGTAGGGATATGAGTGGGCGGAGGTTGAGGCATGTGAACGCGGAGAAGAGGTTGGAGGAGTGGAAGGCGGGGGAGGAGGAGAGGAAGCTGGAGAGGATGGCGGGTGAGTATTTGAAGAAGATGGAGAAGAAAGGGAAGGGTGGGAAGAAGGAGCAGGGAGCTGACAAGTATGTTGAGAAGTATCGGGAAGATTCTAGGAGGTGTGTTGAGGAAGTTGAGAGGTCTGTGAGGGAATCTGTGGGTGAGTTGCTGGGTGTTGGGAACAAGAAAAGGAAGTTGCTTGAAAAGTTGAAGGGTGGCTCTCATGATGATGATGCTAAAAGGGCTAAGATTTGGTATGTGTTCTTTGACTTTAGTTTCAGTTGAATTGATTGATTAAATTTAACGTATGTTGTTTGTCTTACTGATTTGGGTTGATGGGCTTTGATGGATGTTGATTCAATAATTCAGTCTTGCTTGTGATTTCTGCTCATTTGAGTAAATGTATGTTTATATGTTACTTCAGTGAATCGCATGGCGAACTGTTTTTTTTTTTTTTGGTTGATTGTATTTGGGAATCTCACAGTTAGTGTGTTCGATGCACTTTGTGGTTTTTGTAGCTCTATGTTTGTCATTTGATGTAGAACCAAACTTTCACTGCGATCTACTTCTTCAAGAATTTTTTTGGTCTTCGAAATGAGGAACCAATACTTCATTTTAAATGACTGGCTAGAGTCTATCTACGGCAGACTGGGTGTGTTTTTTAATGACTCTGAATGATATTCCCTTTTACGGGGAGATTCAATTTCTGCATTTGATGTATGGGAAAATGCAGTTTGTCATTGTTGTGAGACAAGTCTTTGTTGCTGTTTGCTGCAAGTTGACATCCTGGCAATAAATTGTTTGCCTTCATTTCTGTTCTGCTTCCATCTTGTTGTAGGATGTTCTTATTTTGGGATTTGATGTAATTTTGACTGAAAATCTCACTTGCTTGATATTTACTGGTGAGGTTTTATTTGTCAATATATCTGCTATATTAAGTCCAAAGATTTTGTTTCTTTATTTGGCTGAATCAAACTCATCTTTTCTTTTTTTTTTTTCCCCTTCAGGATGGGGAAGAGAAAGATTGGTGAGAGTGACAGTGATGACTCAGATGGTGACACAGAAAGTGATGATAGTGATGCAGAAAATGAGAAATCAGTTGTCACTGAAAATGGAAATCAGTCAGATTCAAGCAAGGATGCAAGCTGTGCTTCAGTTTCTAATCTTCCATCAGATGGGGATAATCACAGTGCAGGTTCTTCTGACAATGGATCTGAAGAAGAAAAGGAAATGGTTACTGAAGGTTGTACTGGATTAGCTGCTAAACCAAGTGGATGCATTGGCCAGGTGAATGGGAGTGGTCCTGTAGAGATGTCATCAGTAGAAAAGATGAGTTCATCAGCTGAACTGGTTTCTACTTCTGCTAAGATTGTGGATGAACAAGTTCCTATTGAACATCAATCCGGAGCCACTACCTTGGTAGAATTAGATGGTCCTCAGTCAACAACTGCTGTTCCTGAACTTTGTGGAGCGTCGGAATGCAAAGCAGTTTCCCCTGATGAGGAGAATACTGTGAGCTCAAATGCATCAAAGGTCTTGCAGCCTCTGAATTTGGGTGAATTTAATTCTGCTACTGAACTGGAGGTTAGCTTGTGTTCTGAATGATTTCTTGCTAAAAATGTTTCTCATATTTGGACCTTTTAATGACGACCTATGATAAGTTAATGATTATTCCGGATTAATTTTTCTTAGTTGGTTTAATAACCTTGCACAGCTTGTCACTATATTCAGGAATTTAAGTTACTCATTAAACTTCTGTGACTTTTAAGGATGTCCTTATCTGTTTGATGAAATCATCTGCTCGCTGGACTTTTACTGCCCACCTTCCACCCTAATGATTTAGATTTTCTTAGAAAGTTGTTGGGATGCACTTAGGCATCAAAGTTTTTCATTTACAGCTGATTATTAAGTTTTTCATTGAATTAAGAAGGTTTTAAGTTATGACAATATGTTCGAATAAATGTGTATAGTGACTAGTGAGGGTAGAAACAATATTAATGTATGTCACTTACAGGTTCTTGGAATGGAAAGGTTGAAATCTGAGCTACAAGCGCATGGATTGAAATGTGGAGGCACTCTGCAAGAGCGTGCTGCTAGGTTTTTTCTGCTAAAAACAACCCCTCTGGATAAACTTCCTAAGAAGCTGCTTGCTAAGAAATGAGATTTTTGCTGCTGATACTCCTCGGCAGTGAATGAAAACTCTCACTGAGTGGCTGCCTTTGTTCTGCATTTTGCAAGACTGCAATTTTGTTTCAGCTGTAATATAGGCTAAATACTTGTTTTCTAGTTTGAATGTTGTAATTTCCTCTTGGAGAGTACTGTATAGGATGTGAACCCTTGGTAAATCTAGGTGCTGAATTGCTGAATTTCATCTAATATAATGTCAGATTTGATTCAGTGACCCTGATTCAAACTTTGTTTTCTTCAAAGTTTAATTCTAATTATAATCTTGTGTTCATTATGGGTTATGATTTCAAGTATCAAACAACATTTTTTTCCCACGTCTTGATAGATTTTATTGTGAGATCTATTGGCATTATTCATTAAGTTTGAAAATTGGCGGTGATTCCTGTGATTTGTTGAAACCGGGGAAGGTTCTGAAATGTATATCATGATGAAAATTTACTGTACATGTCTGAAGATCAAGGATTTCACAAGCTTTGTGCAGGACATGCCCAGTTCTCCATGTATGTGTTGGGGGGGGGGGGGGGGGGGGGGGGGTTCTAACTTTTATCTATGTTTGACGATCCTTTCGCAATGATGAGTGGGAGAAGTGAAGCACAAAGGGCAAGTACCATTAATCTTCAGCCACTCATCAACGCAGTCAGCATGAAAGCAATGCTTGCAATCAGTTATGCATCTAAGTGTTTCCTTGGCACTGGAGTCTGACAAGCATAGAGCGCATGAACCATCATTGACTCCTGGAACTCTGAGGCTTTCTACATGACCCACCTTGGTGTAGGAGTCAATGGTGGCTGCGTTGTCCCAACACTTTGCCATAATACTCTGTTTGCCTGAGGCCTTCGTCTCCTTTTGCGCCTAGCCAATATGCATAAGAAAATCTACCGAGTCACCTAGAGCGCATGCAATGGCCAGGAATGCAATTGAGAAAGTAATTATCTTGAATATTTTGAGGCCTTTACTATTCTTTGATTGCTTGGGAATACCTGCAATAGGAGAAGTTAATTTCTTAGAAACCAAAACCATCGAATTTAAACCCTACAGATGATGAAATAGATATGTATAAAAACTTTCATGGTGGGTAATGACTCATTTCAATCAACTTTCTCTGTTTTCTATCCCAATGTATCATGTTAAATCTTATAACATGATCATGTTATTATCTTTTAAGTGTGATTTTGTATCTTGACATTGTAACAGTAATGGTTAAGGACTCTTGCACCAACCCTAGTAGTTGGCATGGTTAAGGGCTCTTGGAATGGAGGTTAAGGACTTGAGGAATGAAAGTATTGGAGGATCGATGAATTAGGGGGAAATCTAACGGGATAGTATTATTTCTGGAGATATTTTGACTTGAACTTGGTTTGCCAATGTATCCACTTGAATATGTTCGAGGACTACTCTCTATTTAGATCAAGTTCCCTAATGGAAATTTAAGCATCCATGATTCACCAACCACTAAGCCATCAATCAGTATTAATTTTAACTACTCGCCTTTCTTACTACCTTTCTTACAACCAATCTTCCCCAAATAGTCAACTTCTGCTCCTTGCCTTGTGTAAAGTGAAAAGGTAAGATCTTGGATCATTTTTTTCAATCACAGTGAATTTTAGCACAAGCAACCAATTATATTCTTCATCAAAAAGAATATAAAAAAACATTCTGACTTAGCACAAAAGCTAGCTAAAGCTAAACATTTTGACCATTCTTCATTTGGAGGATAAAACAATTTATCAAAAAATAAAAAATAAAAAACCAAAAATTCGGAATCAAATTATGTTACTTAAATGAATTTGTCAGAGTGTCCGACTACCTCATTTAACAGCCATAGTGGCTATACTGTCCTGATCAGCTTCCTTCTTATATGGTTTATGGAAGTGCATGAATCAAGAAAAGCATAATGATTTTGAAAAATTCAAAGTATAATGAAGATCAAAAGATCTGTACACTTACCTGAAATTTGGAAATTTTCGAAGCAATCAATTTTGCTAAATTGATAAGTGTTTCTCACAGTTTTATTGATCAATATTTGAAGAGTATATATACAAAAACCTAAATGATAGAACTATACCCAAACTCTATCTCTACGTAAAGATATCTTTCCTAACACTTAGGAAAGATAATGCAAGATAAGATAGATAGAACTATACCCTAACTCTATCTCTACGTAAAGATATCTTTCCCTAACACTTAGGAAAGATAATGCAAGATAAGATAATAATCTCAATACCCCCCTCAAGTTGGAGCATTTCCAATGCCTAACTTGTCGAGTAAAAATTGAAACTGTGCTTTTCCCAAGGCTTTAGTAAAAATATCCGCCAACTGAGCCTTCGTAGATACATACGAAGGATGGATTATACCATCTGTAATTGCATCCCTAACAAAATGACAGTCTGCTTCAATATGTTTCGTCCTTTCATGAAAACAGGGTTTTGAGCAATATATAAGGCAGACTGACTATCACAATATAAATTCATCCCATTCTTGTGTTCAACACCTAAGTCATATAATAATTGTTTCAACCATTTTAATTCGCAAGTAACTGCAGCCATTGTACGATATTCCACTTCCGCAGAGGAACGTGAAACTGTATGTTGTTTCTTGGTTTTCCAGGAAACAGGAGAAAGTCTTAACAAAACAAACCAACCTGTCAAAGAACACCTGGAAAGAGGGAAACTAGCCCAATCCGAGTCACACCACCCCTCTAATTGCAAAGCACCATCTGAACGTAGGAGAATACCTTGTGCCGGTTTATTCTTCAAATATCGTACAACCCTCACAGCTGCTTCCTAATGTTCCATCCTAGGACTTGCATGAATTGTGATAAAATATGCACAAAATAAGTCAGGTCAGGACGAGTCACAGCGAGATAAATGAGTCGTCCAACAAGCCGACGGTATCTCTCAGCATCCAGAAAGCAATCACCTGTGGCAAGTGCTAACTTGTGATTTTGCTCCATCGAAAATTCGACAGTAGGCTTATCATCATTATCACCTATCTTCGAAATTATGTCAAGTGCATATTTTTGCTGACAAATAAAAATACCCTGTTGATTCCGAGCAACTTCCAAGCCTAAAAAATATTTCAAAAGTCCTAAATCTTTCATTTTGAAACATTTTCCTAGGTACTCCTTAAATTTTGTCATTGTAGACTTATTATTACCCGCAATAATCAGATCATCCACATAAACTAACCCATTCAACTGGACGTGACCGTTAGTGAATATGAACAAAGAGTAATCGGAATACGATTGCTTAAAATCGTAGGATTTTAGTGCCTTTGTTAATTTAGCAAACCAGCACCTAGGGGCCTATTTTAAACCATATAGAGATTTCTTCATCCTTCAAACTTTACTGGTGTTGTTATTTTCAAAACTTGGAGGAATTTTCATGTATACTTCTTCTTCCAAATCTCCATGAAGAAAGGCATTATGAACGTCCATTTGATGGACATTCCAATTTTTCACTGCTGTAACCGCAAGAAAAGTACGAATAGTTACCATTTTGGCAACAGGCGCAAAGGTCTCATTATAGTCCAAACCTTAATTTGATGATGGCCAAAAATCACGAGCCTAGCCTTCAAACGCTGCAAATTTCCATTTTCATTAAACTTCTCTTTAAAAACCCATTTGCTTCCTAAAGCTTTCTTCCCGGAAGGAAGTTTGTCAAGTACCCAAGTACCCTGCTCTTCTAAGGCTTGAACCTCATCTGCCATGGCCTTTCTCCAACCTTCATGCTTCATTGCTTCTTTGAAGTTCTTAGGCTCGTTTCCACCTGTAATTGCTGCAATGTATTTCCTATGTCTCACAGAGAATTTGTGAGAATCAACAAAATAAGTTAAAGGATAAGCAATACCTGAGGAAGGAGGTGGCGTGAATATGATGTGAGATGGAACATTATTATTTCGGATGGTAGTAACAAAGTCACGAAGCCTTATCGAAGGTATTTTATTTCGCATACCTTTTCCCAAACCCTCGGAACATTCGTCACCTATTTGAGTCATTAAGGTTCCTAATTAATGACTTCCAGCATTAGAAGTCGGTGCAACATCTAGGTCAGGGGCAACAACCCCGATTCCACTTCCCCCAATAGGCGTTGTAGCACTCTCAGGAATGTCATCATCATCACAAACCACTGGCTCAATAATAAAGGGTATTGAAGAGGTGGGTCCGGTCATAGGCTCACTAAAAGGAAATTTTTCCTCAAAAAAAATCACATCCCGAGACACAAAGGTTTCCTTTGTTTCCTAGTCAAAGAGCCTCCACCCTTTCTTTCCAAAGGGATAACCTAAGAAAACACATCTACGGCTACGACTTGCAAACTTGTCTTCTTTACTCCTCTGATTATGAGCATAACATAAGCAATCAAACACTTTAATGTGACCGTAAGATGGGTTTTTTTTTTTTAAAAAGTACTTCAAACGGAGTTTTAAAATTAAGCAACCTAGAAGGAATCCGGTTTATTAAATGACATGCACCTTGAACACATTCTCCCCAAAATTTAAGAGGAAGATTTCAGGCAAATCTTAACGCCCTTGCTACGTTTAAGATGTGTTGGTGTTTCCTTTTCACTCTCCCATTTTGTTGAGGTGTCCCAACACATGAGGTTTCAAACAAAATCCCATTGGCAAGAAAATAATCAATTAAAGAATTGAATTCTTTAATATCATAAGCAAATTGTCTTTTGACTAAAGCGACAAAATTCAAAAAAAATATAGGCAACTTTGGTTTTATTGTTCAACAAATAAGTCCAGACACTCCTAGAGAAATCATCAACTATAGTGAGGAAATAACGGGCACCACAAGACGATGGAGTCTTGTAGGGCCCCCACAAATCTAAGTGAACTAGTTCGAACATTCGACTAGCCTTATTATTACTTAAAGGAAAACTACTCCTATGTTGCTTGGCCCGAGAACAGACGTCGCAAGGTTTATTTTTGCCACTCTTAAAAAATTTATTACTCACAAACGGGAGATGTTGGAGAACCTTTCCTGAAAGATGTCACATCCGATGATGCCAGAACCTCAAAGTTTGTTCTGCAGTAATGTTCAAGGTCTTCACTTCAAGGGAACACCGCGGAAATAATAAAGTCCATCCACTCGATCACCCGCTCCAATCACCTTCCTCGTCGCTTGGTCCTGTATAACCCAAATTTTGTTAGTAAATTGCAAGATGCAATTTGATTCATCACATAGTTGAGTTATAGAAATTAAATTGCAGTTTAATTTTGGAACAAAGAGAAAGTTTTTTATAACTAATCCTCCTTGCAATGTCACCGAGCCAATTTTTGATGCTTGTATAGTTCCCATCTGGTAGACCCACCGGGTAATCAGTCACATTTTTTATGTCTGTCAAGCAGGATAAATCACATGTAACGTGATTCGATGCACCCGTATCAATGATCCATTCTTGCTTACCGTGAAGTTTGGATTTTAGCGAGTTTAAGTGGTCTAGGAGTTGTTATACTTGGGCAGCCATTACTCCCCCAATAGCAGTCTCATCGTATGCTATGATATGATCTATATTGGAGGATTGCAAAGAACCTCCTGTTTTGTTTGCACGGGCAGAGGGAGCGTCAAGAGTCTGTGTTTTCCAACGCCCCCCCGTGCGACCACCAACACAACTTGACTGCACTCCTCCACGACCCGAACCCCGGCCGCCTCTGGGTCTGTCGCCCTACCACTCCGGGAATCCATTTAGTTGAAAACATCCAGATTCAAGATGTCCACGTAGATTGCAATAAGTACATAATTTATCTGAGTTATCCACTCTTTGCACACCTATATTGTGGTCTGTATTCCCCTTGAAGGCCATGGATGTCTCAGTGCGAGGATGTGAGAGTACTTTGCCCCCACCAATATGTTCCGCCCGAACGATCTATTGATAGCCTTTGTTCACTCCGGGTAGCGGTTCTTGAGCCAATAGGTGGCCACGGATAAGACCAAACTTGTCATCCAAGCCCAAAAGAAAATGATGAACGTGATCATTCTCACGTAATATTTCAATATGTGATGCAATATTGTAGTCACAACGGCCACAAGAGCATACATGCACTCTCATATACGAATGGAGTTCTTTCCAAATCTTGGACAACCGTCCAAAATAGGATGAGATAGGCTCCGATTTCTCCCGTCTACACAAACCAAGAGAAAGTTTTAGTTGGCAAATACGAGTTCCATTGACGACGCAAAATCTATCCTTCAAGCCTGACCATAGGTTGAACGCATCATCATAGTTTCCAAACGTGGAGCGAATCGTGGTGTCAAGAGTGTTCGTGATCCATGATACTAGCATCAACTGGACTGCAATCCAGTCATCGATCTTTGGAGAGTCGGTTACTGTTTTGGTAATAAACCCGTCCACGAAACCAAACTTTCGTTTGGCCATCAGTGAGCGATGAACATGTGCCCACTCGTCATAATTATCCCCATGCAATTGAATGGGTGTTATAATATTTCCTAGATGATCACTGGAGCTGATAGAACTATACCCAAACTCTATTTCTACGTAAAGATATCTTTTCTAACACTTAGGAAAGATAATGCAAGATAAGATAATAATCTCAATAAATTTGCTTGTTGCCATTGTTGTGATATCCACAATGACCTCCTCGCTCCGCTCAATCTTGGCAATCAGGAACATGCCAATAACTGAAGACATCTTCTTCACTAAGACTAGAAGTGACCCCACCATCTTCAGACCAAGAAGCAGGAACTGGTAGAGTCCTAACTATCTGACAAGCCAGCAGTAAAATCACTAAGAGAAGTGGCGATGACTGATGTTGAATTTATAGACAATCAATCACAGCAAAATGTGCATCGGTGAAGTTTCTTGGACAGCTAAGGAATGTATATTTGACAAAAAAAGTCAGATTGGCGAGGCAGAGGGGTCGAAACCTAGTAGAAGTCTCCGTGGGAGACAGTTGTCTAGGTCGCCTATCTGCATGTATTGTATTTAGTAGTTTATGAACCGGACTACGAATTCTCCAGCACGAGGGAGAGTTATAGAAGTGTTGCCTTGGTCTGTGCAGTGGAGGTCAAACCCAGGGCATATGCAGTTTTCTGTGCTCTGTTGTTGGTGTAATGGGAACCAGATAAGGGTAAGGGTGTTTTTGGTGCAGGTTGTGGTTATAGGGCAAAAAGAATAGGCTGATAATGCCAGGATGAAAGGGAGGAGGATGGTGAGGAGACCCATAGGGTTAGTATTGAGACTTGAGAGAGATTTTTTTTTACTTAAAGAACTATTATGCGATTCAAAGGATATAAAAGAATTACACAGATTGAAGCGGAATTAGCTAAGACAAACTATGCATTTAACTAATCAACAGAATTTAACACACTTAAATGTATGCAGTGATGGCGTAATGGAGGACAGTGATAGCAGCAATGTGCAAGCTTGTATGTCATTGCTCTTTGTATTTTTTTTGTAAAAAAAACCTGTATGGGTGATTTATATTCTGCTCCTTCTATTCTAAAGCCTTTCTATATCGGTGAACATGTTAACCACGTATTTGTAATCTGTTATATGCTTTGAACTTTTGAAGACAACTTGAAGGACAGGATTTAGCAGAAAAGAATGCGATATATTCCGAATTTAGCTTATAAACAAATATATAGCGAGCCCCTAATTCCACTGCTTTCAGTATTTAGGGGTTTGGTGCAAGCGTGAGAGAACAAAAATGGGGTTAACATTTTGGAATTATGACTAAGAAAATTCAGTAGCTAACAGTAGAACTTAAAAAAAAATTGCTACAATAAAGTAACCAAGCTGTCTCTATCTTTCGGTAACTTGTGTCATATTACTACACCAGGGTCTCTAGAAGACTCTATGTTCAGCAACTGGGCATTCGCACAATCGTAATTGCTAGCGCAAACCTGGGAGGAAGAGTTGATTCACGATGATATTGTTTTCTTGGAAAACAGATTTATTCCTCTCCTGCCCCTTAAGATCCTCCAATCTGAACACTGTATAAATCTATATGCCTGGAACATTACTTGAAAACTGCCTGCTGAGCTTACAGTACTTCTCTGCACAATAGTATGAGTATTTCATTCTTAGTTTACTAACCTATAACCTAGTGTTTAGCTGCTAATATATGGAAGCTGATAAATTGACTATCAGCCACCGAGTAATGAGTTGTGTGTAGAATAGGCTCAACTCTGCGTGGCAAGCTAAATCAGAAGAACTAGCTGTTTAAGATACTTCAGTCAGGCCAAGCTGCTACTTTCCCATTCAGAATTTACAGGAGCTGCTGAGAGACTCTTATCGCCACAATCTGACCATCAGTTCCATCTCTCATGACATGAAATTTGACATTTATCCCTGAAGTATGAGCAGAACGGAGGAGAAATTGCAGTATTGATTATTCTAACTTAGGAAGATAAATATAAAGGAAGAAATCATAGGGACAAAAGAAATCATGAACTGATTCAATGAGTAGGCAAAGGAAATGGCTTATTACCTTCATTGTTCTGCAGATTTGTATTGACTGCGACAGCATGAAGAGTAAGTTTGGCCTTTGGCTGCCAGTCATTTTGCTTTCCGATCCATGACTTTGCCTTCAAAATCTCTGCAAGATGTTGCACTTCAATTCATTACCCAAGGATTTCAAGTGCTGTTCGGAAGAATACTCAGAGCAACTGTGTTAACTCATCTCAAAAAATTCATTTCCATGTTAAATGCCTCAATATAGGTTCTGCATTATATGCAGGACAATACAATGGTCTGAGATGATTTCCAAGGCATTATATAAATATCCCGAGGCAGCAAGATGATTTCCAAGTTCTCACCAGCACTGGAAGCATCTCTGAGATGTTTCAGATCAAATATGGCGCCAGAAGCTCCGTCCACATGCTTTTTGGTCTCATGTGCACCGATTTGTGTGTAATCCCAGCTTCCATCTTGGTATTTCTCATTCATAAATAGTTCAATATGCCTTGCATCCAGTGTCTGCATTGTCCCTGAAAATTTCCAAATTTTAATCTGGTTACATACCACAATCAAATCCTTTCTGGGTTCAATGGGAGCGTTTTTGAACTGCTTACCATCACAAGTATTGAGGTCACAGACAGGGCAACGAACAAGCTGCAGATCTGGGAGGTTGGGAAAGGGGTTAGCACAATTGGAAGCATGAATTGTTGATAAAATTTTTGCAAATGATCATGATTTATGGACTACATCATGTATACAGAAAATGACACTATTTAGAAACAATGACGTGTAAAGAGCTGAATTTACCAGCCAACCAGATCCCGGTTTTGATATTGGTGAGCACACAAAAGCCACGGTTTTGCAGCATCTCTTCAAGAGTCTCCTTCTGAGGGATCTTCCAGGGAGGACTAGTCAGCTTCTCAGTCACAATTGCTGCTGATGATTCCAGGGTGAATGCACCAATCCGTATCCAATCTATAGTTATCCAATAATATGAAGTATCTTAAGTAACAATCAAACTTTTAATTACTCTTTCTAGGTGATTTTTCAGGATCGACAATAACTGAATCAGTATCAGAAGCTTTATTCCGAGTCATAGCCCAAATAAATTTATGTATCATGACCTAGAGAATCCACTTAGCTAATATACAGATGCTGAGATACACTTGAACATGCTGCGATTAGTTCAGTACTTGATATAATATTGATGGGAAACAAGGGGAAGTACCTATGTGTTTCTCCTGCTGGCGAAACAAGTAAGTGTGACTTCCATCTGCAAGATCAATTCAAGGTAAAGCCGAGCAATTAGTATCCTAATCAAATCTTGACAGTTATGCTACATTCTATTGTAAGACAAACTGATTTTACATAAATATGATCATTTACCAAAAGCTGATGCATATAGTTTCTTCCACGTGAAAGACACATTTCCTGGATCAGGAACTCCTAGATCACGTAAACAGGCGTACTTCCACACACACTCTTCAGTCAAAGTCTTGTAGAACCATTTGCAGGTACTTGCAAGCATCACTAGAGTCTTTCCATCAAGGTACTTTGCTATCTCAATCCATACATCATCCTCAAACCTTAGTGAACACAAAATTAAATTCAGCTTGAAATTTGATTCAACAATAGACAGTGACTTCAAATCAATTAATTCCCATTCAATAACATGATTTCATCCTACTGAATAGTAAAACATTTGGTTTTGAAACAACTCAAATCCACAAACAAAAATGAGACCCCAAAAAATATTATTACACACAAACTGACTCCAATGTTGACTAAACTATAGTACAATATGCTGCAGTTATTTTGAATTCAAATATCACAGAAGTGGAACGAACTTGTAAACTTGTAGAACCATTTGCAGGTTGTTGCAAACGTCGCCAGAGACTTTCCATCTAAGTACTTTGCTATCTCAATCCATACATCATCCTCAGACCTTAAAGCACAAAACCGAAATTTAGCTTGAACCCTCAACTTCTCTAACTACACTTATGCATCAAAACGAGAGAGTGACTTCAAATAATTGAGTTGAGCAAATTTCATGCTGCTGAACAGCTAACTTTCTAATCCACAAATAAAATCGAGACTTAAGAGATGATTACTGCACACAAATGACTCCAGAACTACGATATTTTCTTTGTTAGCTACCGAAACATGATGTTTAGCAAGTTGAAATATATACTTCAGTGACTTCTTAACAAGTTATATCGCTATATTATCCACTCAACCATGAATCTATGTGCACTTAAAATGTTGACAAACTAATCATGTAGCAACATCGAGCTTAATACCAGTTGCCTAAGCGTATACTCAATCTAATAGCTCAATACATGAAATGCTCGTAGTTCCGAAATTTCAACAGTTGAAATAAATATAAAGTTTCTACAGCAGATTACAAGCATTCATACAGACGAAACAAAAATATGAAAAAATTAACAAAATAAAAACTCGACATGAGA
Source organism: Dysphania ambrosioides (assembly GCA_026401315.1). Lineage (NCBI taxonomy): Eukaryota > Viridiplantae > Streptophyta > Magnoliopsida > Caryophyllales > Amaranthaceae > Dysphania > Dysphania ambrosioides. Next base: position 32,685,165 of record CM048657.1, on the reverse strand, counting down.
CTTTCGAAATTCAAATCGTAAATACAAAACAATCAAGTATAAAGAACTTATACAGCAAGACACTGATTCCAACTTCTCAATCATGACAGCGAGCGATAATTTTGGAGAGTCCAACTACATCGTTTTGAAACCAGAAATCAGATGCAACATCAAAAATTACGAGACTAGAGACATTTGATTGAATCAGTCGAATTTTCCCGCTATTTCCATCGTAAATCCAGCTCGCTAAATTTCAAATTCCACCGCCAAAAAACTATTAATTGTCAAATTCACTATAAATTTTTAATATTATCAGATAAAATTCCTGGTAAATATGCCGATTCAAGCATTTATGAGACGATTCTCCTCATTTAACTTTTCCTCGTAAATTTTAGGTCGCTATTTTTTCAAATTCAACGCTAACTAAACCGATAATTGTAAACTCGATCTCAATCTTCAAATATCAAATATAAGTACGTTATTAATATCATATACTCAAAAATGCAAATTAATTTATCGTTTTTCTCCTCCAAATTTCAGCTCGATTATCGTCAAATTTAACACAAATACAAAAATAGTATTCACAAATTCGAAAAAATATTCAACTTAGCGGAACCATAACATTTACTTAAGAATATCGCCTCAAAATCAACATACAGAGTAAGACATAATTCGTTATTTTTCTCCTTTTTATCCTCGCAAAATCAGCTCGATTTTTCTCACGTTTAAAGCAAAACTAAAATAATATTCACAAATTCAAGCTAAATCTTCACATGATCAATAATCTAGAAAATGATAGAGCGAGAGAAAGAGAGATCGATACCAAGCGAAGGAAGCGCGGATAGAGAAGAAGGAAGAGAGGCGAGGAGAGCTGCAGGAGCAGAACGGATGAGTTCTCTTCAATCTTTTCCCCATTTTAGTTGAGTCGGTGAGAAAGTCGAAGAATTTGAAGAGAGATATTCGTTTGAAATGGAGTGAGAGAATTGAGGATGTGTAAGCTTCAATGGTACTCTGTATTTATATTGGAAGACGCGGGAGTGTGAGACATCTCCTATCGTTTTGAATTTGGCTTAACGGAAATGGGTCCCATTTATGTCAACTTGGCATTTTTGAAACGACCATCTTTAAGCTATCTGTTCGATTGTTTCAGTTTTTTCTTGAATCCCCTTTTCTGTTTGATACTTCGTATGAATTAATCATAGATATTGTATATATTGCCTATATTCTAATCATTGCAAACTAAAAAAGATAACCTACGGCTTGATAATTCCACTTGCCACAAGCATTATAAGGACTAATAGTGATGTACTGCTCCAAAAAAAATGACTTGTAAATTGAAATTCTGCTCTCTTCTCCATAATAAATGATTTTGGTATATTTGGCATCAATTGCTTGTACATTCCCTAAGCTACTTAGCAACTTATTAAGTATAATTATTGATTTCGGCATGGGGATTCATATTAAGGTGCTCACGTTTGCTTATACGAATTAAGTATATAACATCGTTTAAAAACTAGTTCATACGTGTAGTTAAAGTATAAAAAGAACTATTAATAAACAATGTTTACTATCATTCAATGTCAAAATGAACATGAGTATTTATTTGTACCTACAATACAATTGAAACAACAGAAATATTGATTCTAATTCAACCGGTAAAAGTATTATAAATAGTTCTAGAAAACATTACGTTAATGGAAAAATCTAATATTGATAAATTATATCCTATATTATTTTTTTTTAAATATTGATATTTAAAGTTTGTGAATGTTCTCTAGGAATTATAAAATTTTCCTTTTCATTTTACTCAAATAACTAGATTAAAATATTTAATCAAACTTTGTAATAAATTTTCACCTTATGTCAAGATGTGAGCGCACTTCTACAAAAATTTCCTCATCATCTTTCTTTTCTTGTATTCAAGACGCAAAATCCTTAAATTGTAGGTCCTTCCCATCAATTCTTGGCTAGCTACATGGAGCTCAGAATCTTCCCCAATGTCCTTGGTATTTAGGAAGCTTGTTATCTCATTTCCACTAAATATGAGCAGCTTTGTCAATTTTTGTAAAACTCATTTACAATATGAAATAGGGATGTCAACTGGGTTAGTTGTTTAAAGTTTTGAAGATGGTACCTAAAATTTGGGATCGAATCTCATCAATATTAGTTATTGTTTTGCCTCTTATGACTCTATTTACAATATAAAAAATACAATCTATAATAAAATTCTCAACCATGATCACTCTTTGTTTAATATAATTTCTAATATGGAATATAGAGCTCTTGTGTCAACTTGTTAAGGTATACAAAATTATCTATTTTATCGAGGAAGTTATATGAAACATTAAGGCAAGGACCGTTACTCTTTCTTTATGTTTATTTGGTAAGGTTACTTCTTTCATTTTTCTGCCCTTTCATTTTGTGTTATATAAAGGGGTGTCAAATCGGGTCAACGGGTCGGTTTTGGGTTGACCCATCGCGGGTCGGTTCTTATCGGGTCAATTTTGCCTATCGGGTCAGTTTCGGTTCGGGTCGGGTCATTATCGGGTCGGGTTAAATCGGTTATTTGCTTGGTCGGGTTCGGTTCGGGTTGTATTCGGTTCAGGTCAAGGTCGGTTCGGGTTGGATTCGGTTCGGGTCAAGGTCGGTTCTAGTACAATCGGGTCGGTCTCTAAATGGGTTATATCGGGTTATTTCGGATTCGGGTCAACGTCGGTTCTAGTAAAATCGGGTTAGTTCCTAAACGGGTTATAGCGAGGTTATTTCGGGTTCGGATCAAGGTTGGCTTTGGTAAAATCAGATCAATTCCTGACTGGGTTATTTCGGGTCAAGGTCGGTTAAAATCGGACAATGATGATGGTTAATTCATAAATTAGACAATGTTGATGTCGATAAGTCATTTAAAAACAAAATATTTATGAGGTAATGATTATTAAATGTGTATTATCCTATCAAATTAGTCTATAACATACGATGTTAAGTTTATATATACATAAGAACTTGTAATATATTTAGTTTGAATCGACAATGACAAGTTTGGTTTCAAAGTTATTAGATATTAGGTAAAAAATAGGTCTGTCAAGATTAGGTCATATTCATGTATATTTAGATTATTAACACATTCAGTGAATTTGGGTAACGAATTGTTATAAATCGGGTTATATCGGTTATGTGTCGGTTTCAATCGGTTTCGGGTTCTTTTGGGGTCGGGTACGTAACGGGTCGGTTAGGAATCATTTACTGCTACTTTATACTCAATCTCTAAGGCCCAAAATATGAGTTTAGGACTCAAATATACGACTTTAGGAAAATCGTATGAAATTTGTGTTCATAGTCAATGAGGATTTTTTTATTCTTCATTTTTTAGTTTGAGAGTTTTTTGAGGTCATATAATAATTTAATTTATAAATTTCATAAATTAAACATTCTTTGATATGGTGCCAGATCACTGCCTATTTTTACTGGAGTAAAAGAGTTAACATTAATTACATTTTCACCATCTTCGGATTTTAAAGAATATATCAGTGCAACGTTCAAGCCTCAAAATAAGTTAAGATTAACATTATAACTTTGTAAATTTGTTGCATGAAATAGCTTGTAAATATTTGATTATGTAAAATGTTTGAGAATTTGAGGGGGTTTATTTGGTCGAAGGATCCAATGATAATTTGATATAAAGTTTTCATGATGAATAGTACCATAATACGAAGTAATATATATAGCACAGTACAAACTGTTCAAACAAATGTAAAAAATATGTGATCCACTGACATGAAATTGTTGGGCAAGTTTTTTCATATATGAATAGTTCTTACAAAAATAAACAGCACATGCCGTTACAATTATTGTTCAAACACGTTTCATTTATTTTTAAAAAATACTCTTAACACTTGCTAAATCGTAAAGGGCTACAATAAGAATAAATATTTATATCATATGGAGTACGAAAAAATCTAATCAATAGATAACCAATCGAAACATCGTCGCATAAAACAATTTAATTAATAAACTTCATAAATTACACATTCTTTGATATGATACCTGATCATTGTGTATTTTTATTAGAGTAAAAGAATTCCATTGCATTTTAACCAGCTTAGGAGATTAAGAATCTATCATATTGAACAATTGATGCAATGTTCAAGCCTCAAAATTAGATTAGACTAACATTTTAACTTTGTAAATTTGTCGCACACGAAATAGCTTCCAAATATTTGATTACTTCCTCTGCTCCCTTTTCTTCATTACATTTGTTTTCTGCACAGTTTCAAAATACATATTATAACTATAATATCTATAAATATGTATTATAAAAAATAAACAATTTTCATATTAAAATATTATACCTCGAAACGAATTTAACAAAACCCTATATAGATATATTTTAACTTTTATATATTAACGAAAAATTATAATTAAGTTTTCACTCCTTAAATTGAATAATCTAAACAAGACAAATAAAATAGAACAATAGAGTATGTAAAATGTTTGAATCATTATTGAGAATTTGAGGGGTTTTATTATATGGTCAAAAGATCCATTGATAATTTTATATATGAACAATAAGTGTGAAGTTTTCACAATGAATAGTACTATATTACGAAATTATATATATAAAAGGATACTTGATCTCTTCTTATTTTAAACACCCTTCTCATTAAATCCCTCTCTCTCTCTCTCTCTCTCTCTCTATATATATATATATATATATATATATATATATATATATATGAGAAAGCGTCTTAGCTCTTCATCTCTTAAATCCAATGGAAGATATTTTATATACTTATAGTGACAAAATAAATTTTTTCCCTTATAATGACTCTTTTTATTATTATAGTGACCATTTTTTATTGTTATAGTAATATTTTTTTTACATGAAATCTCTAATATTGGATCTTATCATTTGAATGGCTAATATCTCTTCTAATTATTCTTATTTTAAAGACCCATTTCATTGGATCCCTCCCCTATATATATATATATATATATATATATATATATATATATATAGAAAACATATAATCCACTGACATAAATTATTGGGCAAATTTTTCATAAATGAACAGTACTTGCAAAAATAAATAGCACATGTTACAGCTACTGTTCAAGTACGTTTCATTTATTTAAAAGAAAAAAACTCTATATATGAAATATTATTGCTACAATAAGAATAAATATTTATAATCATTTGGAGTATGAAAAAAAATATATATCCAGTCAATAGATATATTAGATATAATTAGTAAACATCAGACCATTTCTAGGAGCAGATTTTATCAAATAGGTATGCAAATCAACCTTCAGAAGTCACAAAATATACTTACAATTCTAGCTCAACAAAATTATTCCTCACATATCACACATGTCCATCGAAGTGCAAAGGCTAACAAGAGAGAAATGGTTTTGGACAAATCAAACTAAAAATAATAGGAGTGGGAGAAAGCGATATGGATATCAAAGTATAAGTCCTGAAATCAACATAACCTTCGCTAATGGGTACACTTATACAAGATATAATATGAAACTGGGAAATAGCCAAATTAGATGACTTAAAAAAAAATTAATTTATTGCTACTCGGTATAATTACATGTGAAGAATGAACTGGTATACAAAATCATCACCAGCCACAGCTGGAACAGGAGGGTTAATTTACAGTAGTACAGCCACAAGAGGAGGGAAGGGTAGATGGGGAGTGAACTTCTTCATCAAAGAAGTGAAGATTCCTCAATAAGTTAGCATATATGGGTTAGTTAGGTTAGCTCTATTTAAGCCTATAAAACTTGTAGCTATTTCTACAAAGCTTGTTGTGTACCTTAACGAAAAAATATGTGTTCAATTCATGAATATGCGGCAGTTGGGAGCTCTACAAAGACAAGGGACTTTTAAGTCATCGTGTTCATCAGGATCAAACAAGTAATCATAACTGCAAAAGAAAAGGGTATTAGACGAAAACGCTATTCATAGTGTCTCATAAACAGCAGAAAGCAGCATAATGCATACGTAAGCTCTTCACCAGGGGAGACATTAGTCTTGGCAATAAGCACAATCCGGCTTTCCTGATTACCCACGCTCATAATTCTAGCATAGCAGTTGGGCATGCACTACAAAAATAACTTGATCTCATCAGGTTACAATTGCAGGGTAATTCATGATTATCCAAATATTCTAATAAAGCAATGAAGACATGAAGAATCACAGATCTCCATCAAAAAGTAGAAATAGGCCACTTGACTGAGAACCACAAACCACAGGTAGTTTTCATTTATGTTTGAGCTGAGTGTTACAAATACCACAGGCATTGATAGTGGCAAGTGGCAACAAAATACAGAGCCACGTTCATTGCTGATTGCAAGTTAGACGTATAGTTACTCATAAGATCCATCACATTAAATACCTAAAAACTGAGCAACCTTTAAATAAAATAAATAAACACAAATCCATGAACACGTGGAATTTCAAATACCATAACATGACTAGTAGTATAGCTATAACAGGATACTGATAGTAAGGGGTAAGAACATACAGAGTGGTTGATTAGGCGAGCAATGTTTCCCTTGTTTGTAGCATCAATTACTACATCTTCACTGATCTTAAACAGCTGTGCAAACAAGTGAAAATTACTACACCTCAACAAAATACAAGTGATTTAAAGTTAATGCACAGAGATTTAAGAATAGATTTATGCATTGCTATTCTCAATTGCACAATTGCATGGCATTCTAAAATTAAAATTACTAGAAGTATTTGTTTGTATCCCAAAGCGAGAGGTACAGGAATACAAGAATTATCCCCAAAACAACAAGTAACGGAGTATAACTCAACAGAATCATTCAACTCAACCAGAATTTTATTTTCTTCTATTTTATCTTTGGCAAAGAGCAAACAAATACAGACCCCTTCAATAGCACACCAGCTTTCTAAATGCAATACTCAAACCTTATCCAGCACAGCCAAGAAATAGAAAAAGACTCCCACCCACTAACAAGAAAGAATAGATATAAAAGAGGATGAGTTAAACAATAAGAGCAGGTAATACTGTAAAAATAAAAAATAAAAAATTTACTTACATAGCAATCTTTTCCTCCTAGGCGATACTGTGCCTCTCGTAAGTCAGCAACACTGCCTCTCACCTGTTCACCACGATATTCAACGACCTGAAAAACAAGATAGTCTATCAGCCAACATTACACAGACTAGTCTAATCGAGGAAAAAAATGTAGTTTCCTTCTTCTGAATAGTCCGATATGCGGCAATACCATTGACAGATTCCCAATCAACTGGTTTGAAACAAGCCCATCCGGATCATCCTATTTAAGGTCATTGAGCCTGGCACCATGGCAGCCAAGTAACTAGTGGTTTACTCCAAGCCAGGAAACAAATTTTTTTGAATGCCGAAAAAACCAGCCAGCCTAACAGATGCAGCCATGGCCAGCCCCTTTAAACTGGATTATTCAAAGTAATCAAAATTTGAAAAGAAAAAAAAAACCTTTTACTCGCCCACCTTAGCTTTACCATCTCCCATTTTCCATAAATACCCCTGTCCTCATCTATTCATTACCCGCTCTCAGATTTGTCCACATTCTCATACACTTATTTACCCACTTCTTTTTGTTTCACCTGATGATGTCATTCTCATCCAACAGTTGTGTTTCTGGATTAGGGCTCATTAAAATGAATTTTTTTTTTAAATAAGTAGAAGTAAAAAAAATTAAAAAATAAAAAGACAAGAAAAAATCCCAGGCATAGATCAGCCCAGATATGTCTCACACATGTCCATCAAAATTCCCCAAAATATTTCAAGATAATGATAAATAAGAGTTCTAAACTTGATAAAAGAAGCAAACAGGAGCAAAAATGATCATTATTTCACAATACCATTTCTCCTTCTTGAATATTCCGACGTGCAAATAGGCCCCATCCATGTATTCCAGATTTCCCGAAACAAACCCGCTGATTCTCTATACTCTGTTCCACTGAAACTATTATTAAGACATTCAAACGTAAGTGTTAACAATACAAAGAAGAGAAGAGAAGCTTGCCTGCAATAGACGAAGGCGCTCCTTGAATGAATATAACTGATTTGAATGAATACCCTCCTGAAGAAAAAATTAGAAAATCATAGACTTTTATTAAGTTAGTCAACTCAAGCAAAATATTCTTTTATTGAGGCAACACAAAAGTAGAAGAGAAGATATGTAAAATAGCCATGGAGGGCATGGACCAAAAGTGCAAAGACAAGAAATTAGCAGAGAGCATAAAATTACCTTCAAGGAATTCATACTATCAATCTTAGTAATATCATGATGAACTGGCCCCATCAATCGATGGAATATTGGCTCTTCTCCTGCTTTCTGATAATACAAGGAAAAATGAATAAATGACCAAACATAAGCACAGTAGCACAAGTATCCTCAGTAAAATGTAGTGCTTTAAAAGATTAATAAGAGCCACAATGTATCCACTTTAACCAGGGACATGCAACTTGAAGTACCAAAAATAAATTCAAGAGAAAAAAAAAATTACCTTATTTTTGGACGTGGAATATATCCGGCACCTTGCAGCAGAAAAGGGATCAAATTGATCAGGGTTTGAAGGCACAGGGTCAGGAAGTTCAATTCTTTTAGAAATGAGCCTTGAACCTTTGATGTTTCTTCCTTCCTTCTGGTCTTGAAGCAACAATCTGGTAGACAAAAGAGGCCCTTCCGGAGTTCTCACAACTAATACAGAATCTGGATTCGGGTTCCTGAATCAAAAACACCAAACAGTAAGAACAGGGAATTTCGAAGATATATGTCAGTGCAAAATCAAAGAATTACAGAGTCGCTCTCTGCCCAAAAAGAAAGACTAAAACCAGCAATTTCTCTACAATCTACAAATAGGGTTACAGTGGAACAATGATGGAGGAATATGTGATCTCAAACTAAAGAAAATTCCTAAAATGCGCCTACTAGATGATATATGAAAAATATATAAAAAGTTGAGAACAAAACAAAATTAGCAGATGAAACTAGAACTTCAAACAGACACTCTAGATGTTTTTAATACATACAGAACACCCTAGAGCTTTTTTATTCACATTTCAAACAGACCCCAAGGCCCTGACATGTATGTTAATTCTGGCCCATTCAATATATAGGCAAGGATCCGAGAGCAAAAGGAAATGCAGAAGCTAAAGAGAAGGACATTATTGAGGATTTCATTTAATTATCCTCTGTGACTCCCAATTGATCACATGACCTTTTTGCAAGTAAGCAGAGTATGAAGTTCAGAGACTGGATGCCTGCTATAAAACTAAAAAACCCAAACACCCACAGGCTAAACACCTCACAGACTAACTTGAGTCACAACTACTAACATATAGCCTGATGGGACCTATCTTCCTACCAGCTTCACAGAGAGACTACAGACAAAAAAGGAATCACAAATGCTCTAAATAACACATATAGGTCATAAACAGCCACTAGCTTCAATGAAATTCCATTTTTATTTTTCCAATTACCGTTGATGTAAACACACCAACTATATCAAGCTTGGTTTTAAGATGATTGGCTGAAACAAACAGAAATATAGCAACAGAGGAGCATATTAATGGTAGGAGACAGCTAGCATTACTCAAATATAAAGGAAATGACATAGAATCAGATAGAAAAAAAAAATTCAGAGGGAAAGCAAGGAAGTTACCTATGAAAAGCACAGTATGAAACCTTTCTTGTAATTTGTACTCCGTTCTTCTCCATACAGAGTAACTGTAAGATGCATTCACAGGTGTGAAAAGAAGTTGGCCGAGCCAATATTTAAGTCTACAAGCATGGGTCCACACAATGCAACTCCATAAATTAGTTCATCGAAGATTGAACATAGAGTGAATCATCACAAACAACAACCAAAAAACAAAGCCTTATCTGATGGGGTTGGCCACATGAACCGTCTATCTCATGCAGTTATCCACAAAGATATGATCACTTCTTCAATTACTTGTAACTAGTACTACATCATCTTGCAAACCCACTAATTCCACTCCCTCCATCCAAGTCATCTATGGCCTTCCTCAATCGCGTTTTAGATCTCCATTACACCAACCTTACCCCTTTTCCCAGTGCATCTCTTTATCAATGTCTCACATGCTCAAACCATCGTAAACAATTATATCTTAACCTATTCCTCAATATCCGCAACTCCAACTTTCATCTAAATATCTACATTCCTATCTCAAGTCCTCGCCTATTAAATGTGCTCCTTCCAAAAAGGCCAACATTCTGACCCATATAACAGCGCTAGTCTCAATGCTGTCCACAAAATTATCACAAATAAACATAAAATTCACTCAACCTAAACCTGGCTGATTGATTTGACTGGTCTATCACAGACACGAGAATAAATAAAATCCATTTATAACTGTCCACAAAAATCAACAGTGTGGAATCTTCAGGAGTCATAAAATAAACAAAAACAAACTTACTTCCATGCAATATCCTGCCCTTGCTGCACATGTTGCATGATAATAGGTAGCACATTTGCAACACTGAATGCAGGATCCATGAATCTGCTTACATACTGTACATTTCTATCAACATTCAAAAGGCATGGTTAACAACACATACAATTCACTCATCTACAATATTGTCTATAGAAACAAGATATGATAATCTCAAGCCCGAATCAAAAGGCTTCTAGACACAAATGATTTTCACATTGAAAAATAAAAGAAAAACAGAAATTATAAAAAGGAAGAAAAAACAAAGAAGGAAATGATACCTTTGTAAATGAGTACGAAGGAAGTCTCAAGATCCCCTTTGCAGGTTCCATAATTTCATGATCTAGGAAAGCAACTTCAGGCTGAAACCAAGCACACGTGACATGAACCCATAATGTGTCCATGTCAGTAGGCTTCATAGCGCCTCCTACAGAAAAGAAAGCCAAAAAGAAGAAAAAAAGTATAAGAACTCTACAACAAATAATACCTTAAGAAACCCATCAGGACAAGACGGGAAAGCACAACAAACACGCATAGGCTTCACCGCACATATAAAGTAGGATGCTAGTGAAAATGTAATAAAAAAATTTATAAGAAAACTTCTGTCTCAAAAAAATTAATTCCTCATTTTTCAGATCATAAAAATTTGCTTTAGTGTACAGTAGATGAACCTATTAGAACAGCTACTGAGTCATATTGGATGAGGTTGCCAGTCTATTATTCTTTATATCATCAAAACCAGATCTCAAATCTAGGTGGCAACTTCCTCCATATTTTAGAAGAGATAACAGGAAGGTATTGGCAAATTAATTCCTAGTTTACTTATATCCCCCATCTTGCCCAATGAAAATGCATTATTTCACATAGAGCAGATAAGGTCTGCAAAGTATTTCAGACATTTTCCCCAAGAATAGAAGAAATTGTTAAAGCAGAAAGAAGAGGCATAGTCACAAATACTCCATAAAATCTAAAAGCACACCTTTAACAGGACAAAGGCAACACTCCCTCTGCACATCAGGAATTTCACAGGCTCTGCAGACCCAAGATGTAAAATCTTGAACATGCTTGGCTCCGTAGCATTCTTGGTGTACGGACATTTGACACCTGATAGGATAAGTAATAATTTTGCACATACGGAAGGAAAAAGATACTAAAAATGATAAGAGTAAATTAGAAATAAGAAATTAAGCAACAAGATCAACTGTAGAGAATAAAATGCTCACCTGTTGCAAATTATCATTTTATTGTAGTCCCAGTCTTCAACCCACCGACATACAGCACATCGTTCAGATGTCCATTTCACATGTACTGGTTCATATTTCTCTAGACATAAGAACAGCACAAAAGCCTCATCGAAAGAACAAAGAAGTCATAAAGGCAATGAAGCTTATTGCCATGAAATGGCAACAATGTTTAAGATTATTAAGCTAAGCTCCTAATCTGAGAATAGTCTCACCTCTCAACAAGCCAAATAACTTTGACTGGTCCAGCTTTTTAGTATCACAAGCACTTGCTCTAAAATCAGTGAGCTGGGGAAAGAATAAATACCAGTGTTACTGCAGTAAAATCATAAACAGGTGATAACTTTTGATAGAAAGGTGAAGCCTCCACTCATACATCAACTTTTTGGTTCTTTCATTGAAATTCTAGTAAACACTAATAACACAGCAGTAGCGTATATCTCATGCACAAACAACTTAAAATAAAGACAGTAAAAAGACGATGATAAAATCCTTAAGTATTTGCATCCAATAGAATAAAGCCAAGTCATCCATTCAACATATTCTCCCACATCAAGCTAGTGGTCACCTGAGCATAATGGTACAATAACAGACGACTTCTCAAATTATACACATAGGAAGACTCTTTATAATAATAGTAAAGATAAAAATATGATGATACCAGGACATTCTAAGCCATGAAGGCTTGTGATATCCATATCATGAACTGCGAACTTTTGAAAGAAAACTAAAACTCACTAAACTTGACAAAATTTTGAAGCTCCAGTAGAAACAGATACAATCCATACTGTCATATTTTAGGGAAGGAAAGGAGGAAATGAATAGCATCATATCAAATACTGGCCTCAGAAAGCATGATATCTTAGCATGCCTAAACCAAACACCAGAATTAACTATGATGTGTCCATCACCTAAAGGTACCAAATAGGCAAATACCAAAAAGATGCAGTTGAAAACCAACAAAATTTGCACATTATGGGCCTTATGGCCCAGATGCATGTGCATATTAACACATTACCCAATCACAATGTTCAGTAAACCAGTAATAGACCAAAAGATATCCAAATGCAGCAATCTGAAGCTCAAGACACTCAATTAAAAAAAGTTAAAAACAAAAATAAACTAGGGCAAGTGATACAAACTATGTGACACAACTAAGCTATATAAATACAACATTAAAAAATATATATATTTTTCAGACACTTCCGTTTTAATGCAAAAAGGCATGTCTTACCCATTGATGCAAGGTGATCATTGAGGCTTTTACTTTGACACTATACTTCCATTTCTTGGCTCTGCAACCACTGTGCTTTTCCCATTCACTTAATGACTGCTTCCTGGTCCCACATCTACCACACCTACACACAACTCTAAAGCAGAAAACCAAATATAGTCAGCAAATCAATCACATTATGTTTTGACATTGAAGAAAGAAAACCAATCTGCATTCTATCACCCCTCCCCATACTTAACCCAATCAAACAGCGGAAGTGCAAATAGTACTTGAGAAAGCTTAAAAAAATAGTAATCTTCAGGACTTACGAGTGAAGGCTTGGGATATATGATCCTTCCATACCATTGCAAACAACAATTATCTCACTGGGTGGCCCTGTTTGTCTGCAATTAACATTAGTTGGTCTTAGCAATAAACGAAAAAATAGACAGTACATAGGAACTGAAATTTGAAATAACTATATTAACCATAATTACAACAACAACCAGGACAATAACCACATACTTTGCTTCAGGAAGAGCAATTGAGTATGATGGCGCAAATGTAAATTTTGACTTGCACGCAGGGCAGTAATACTCTGCATCTTCCAAATCCTTTGATAAAGACAAAAAGATTCCTCTTAAAACAGACTTTAAACAGAAAAAAGCACCAGGACATGTCAGCACAACAAAAGAAAAGAGGACACTAACCTTGAGATTTTTGCCACAGATTTCAGCACACTCAGCATGAACCCAAACATCACAGCCATCACAACACACCTATGCAAGAAACAAAGCTCAGTATCGATTGCAATCTGTCAAGCAACATGAATATATAACCAGAAGAGCAGGGCCACACCCAACTTCCACCATTAGAGTGGTGCCAGATTTTCTTGCACACGCCACAATATTGCTTTGACTTCAGTAACTGCACCATATTTAATATTTAACAAAATAACAATAACAAACTTTAATAGAACTAACACTTCCAATGAAGCAAAAAGACCCAGTTCCAAAATTTGACCTTGACACAATGTTTACACAAAGGGCGCCCTTCATGAGAGAGAAAGGATTTGCTCGAAAGAACCAACCCACATCCACTGCAAGGGCGTGTATCTCTCTTCTTCTCATGAACATCCTGAACAATCTAAAAAAGAATATCATCAAAGGAAACTAAGCATATAAAGAAAAAGAGCCCATCCAAGTTACAAATTCTTTCTCTGGATTTAAATGCACAGAGCCATATAACAGAATGTAAAAAAGAAATCAACAAATAAAAATAGATATCGTCAGTTTGAATGCCCAGCTGCATTATTGAATAAGTCTGTTGATTGCTATTGAAGAATTGGTACATGTACATGCTGCTATGTACCAATTCTTCAATAGCAATCGACAGACTTATTCAATACAAAAATATTCACATATATATCTGGCAATATGCCATGGGGAAGAAAAATAATGAAAGCTCTAGTCCTCGAGGCATACACCTAGAAGGCAAGACTCATAGAAAAGGTGAATACTATCAAACGGCTACATACACAACCTTATCCATTCACGCTTTCTCAAAACTGAACCTTGTTCATAAAATGAGCTAAAAAGGGTGTAAAATATAACATGCCTGGCGCTGTAAAAAGCATTCTTGAAACTGTAGGGAACCAATAGCTTCGTGGAAGCCCTGAGGATTAGCATCATAATCAGATGTAGTTACCATCCCCAACTGCCCGTCCACACACCCTTGCTCGGCCAGAAGAGCCTCCTCAATGGCCATTTTAAAATCACTAGGCTTGCTCTTATGCAAATCAGTCTGCCCCTGAAATCTGAAAATGAACAATGAAAATCACAGTAAATATTACAGTGTGGCAAGGCAATAGAGCTCAAATGTACCAATCTAACAGAATTAATATCCTTATTTTAATGACTTTTTCCATCTCTTAACAGCTAAATTGCAAATTTATTCACATCAAGGTAGCTCCAAGAAGTTTGTACTCCGCATATGACTAAACAGTAAGCAATCGTACCCTACTGAGCATAGAACATAGCAACATCACAAATATACAACTCCTCATATGATTTAACCAGTAAAAGGCATAGAAGTCAGTGAAACCCACATAGTCAAGCTAAAAAAACAACCATACCAATCCTACAGCATGACTAAGATCAATATTAATTACCTTTTTAAGTAATCGAGGAATGGGAAAATCATTCCGCCTTTAACCCAGGAATAATCCTACTCGTCACCAGTCACACACCAATGAACATAAGACAAGAGTTTGAAAAGTAGGCAAGCATTGAGCTTAGTAAATGGTTAGGAAAGGAGAAGCTCACCCTTTGCTCCCCATTCTTAGAATAACCAAAGTACATAACACAAATAGCACCCGGAATACACGAACTCAAAACCGGCTCAGGTGCTTGCAACATAGGATCGATGACAATAGCAGGCCAAGCAGGGTACCTCTTCCCTGACTTAGCCCAGACTATATCCCCCAAA
Organism: Dysphania ambrosioides; assembly: GCA_026401315.1. Lineage (NCBI taxonomy): Eukaryota > Viridiplantae > Streptophyta > Magnoliopsida > Caryophyllales > Amaranthaceae > Dysphania > Dysphania ambrosioides. The sequence continues at coordinate 32,669,767 of CM048657.1, read as the reverse complement.
CCAAAGTCATGGGTAGCATAAACCACCTTCTTACGCTTCACCTTCGCTCTCGCATTTGGCGACACATAATCATTCATCATCATCCCATCCTCTTCTTCCATATCCTGGCAATAGGGATGATACTTGTAACTGGGCAACTCTAGTGTCCCCTTTTTCAACGCCTCTTTCACCACATACCCACCAATGTTCCAATTAATATTCCGTCTCTTGAGATAAACTTCGTGCAATCCTGACTCAATGTCAGCAAATTTAGACTTACTGTCCTTATTTGATCCTACGGCAACAACAGAGTCATTAAACCTCGAAGGCAATGCGGGAGCCCGCCCTCTCCTCTTTTTCCTGCCGTTACTCTTCCCATCCCACGAGATCGTTGGCGCATCATTCTCAAATTCATCTAACCCATCGTTCCATCCGCAATGTGCAGCGGTTTTCCGTTTCTTAGGTGCCACAGAAACGCCGTTGTCGTCCTCTTCAACCGTATAATCGTCCAAATCATACTGTTTTAGATCCGGCATTTCCAAATTAGAGAGCTTTTTCACAATCATCACATAATCTCATGAAATCAAATTAAGCAATAAATTTAACTCCTCCAAAACATCGGAAAATTACAGAATAAGCCGAGCAAACCCTAATAAGAAACGTGGATTATTCGAAGCATGCAATCCAATTATAGAAAATTCCAATTAGGGTGATTCAAAAAAGGGGTGGTGGATTGTAGAAGAAGCTAGAGAGATAGGGAAGTTGGGTTTGAAAAATTGTGTAACGGAAAAGTCAAAAGGATGAGAAGGGATCAAAAGAGAGAAAGGATATGAAATACTCCGTAGTTGAGGCGGATTATATGGGAAGCAGGAGAAACCAAATTAGAGTATGAGACCGATGTTGTTGTTCTTGTTGTTTGTACTCCGTACTTGGGATTAATTGACCAGACTTTTTGGAGTTTTATTTTTGGAAAATAATTAATACGATGTATATTGTGTTGTCTATTAGTAGAAGTAGAGTGAGTAATTGCGAATATTTGGGATTAGTACTTAGTAGGGCGCCAGCCGCCAGGGATTAGTGGGTTGTTTGGCTCCAAAAATATGAAATTCGAAACTCCAAATTGTGGTCTTGGGGAACAGGAAGAAGGGCGAAGGGCCTTCCCTGGGGTTGCCCTTGGCTACTTGCTTGAACCTCAAGGTTTGAGGTGTTTATGGGGCTTGAGCTTTTTAATTAGTTGGTAATTATTTTTTAAAATAGTCATTGTAAATATATAATGGTTATATTTTCAACAAAAATTTTGATTGGTTGACTGAGACACATATCAAACTCTGATCGGATAACCTAAAACATCCAGTCTCCAAAAAAAAAAAAAAAAGAGGTTGACTTAGAATGTAGGGCTCCAATATTGAAGAAAATTGAAAATAAATTCTCAATGAAATTTTTTGTCAAAATTTTGATAAAAATTTTTTTTTTGGAGAAATTCATTGGTGGAGCTCTTCTTTCTGCAAAAAAAAAAAAATAATCTTAATGAGAATTTTATCACTGTTGGCAATGGTCTTACTCTTTTTCTTTGTTAATGAGATGGGGCATATTTGTGTTATTTTCATTTTTTATTTTTTAAGAATTGACAATGATTTTTGTTTTATGTTTTTATTTTATACAAAATGGATTACTTAATGATTGAGTAATAATTAGGAAAGTAGTTAAGTTTTGATTGATGGTGAACTACTTTGATAGAGTTAATAATTGATCTACAACCATGGATAATACACAAAAGGTACTCGTAAACTAGTCTCAAGTTTGGTGTTTCAAGGAAACTCACTTCGATCTAAGTTATGGGATAAGCTTATGATCAAATGCATGTCTCAAAGTTTGTGTTTGGTTTATATGGATCTCAATAAATGCTTTAGAGAATGTTATCTATTTTTTGAAAGAATTGAATATCTTTGTCAAGATTAATGGAGCATATTGTGAGCTTACATGTGCGGGCATTGTTGACTGTTGGTGAGCATAGTTTGGATCTAGTCTACAACCTACTTCTACTTTAACGACCAATAGTTATTTTGGACAGGCTCATTAAGACTTGGAATTGTTTTGACATTCCTAAGACAAAAATCCAAATAACCTTTAAATTTCTACAACCATTTTAGTGGGAACGTTTACTTCACTTCCCCGTACATTTTTTTTGTGAGTTTCAAGGTCATTACCTTGCCCACATGCCCGCAATTTGAGCATACGATTTCTTAAACTTGAAAGATTGCTACCAACGTCTATAAATTGAAGCTCTAGAAAATTTTAAAAGCTTTATTTACTTCTCAAACTTTTCTCTACTCTTACATTCAAATCTTCATATCTTTGGAAATTTCCCTGACAGCTTTGCTTGTCAATAACTGTTCTTGCACTTGAATAGAAAATCGATAAGCTTTTAAACTTCAAACGTGCATAGACTACCCATTTATTGCTTAAATTCAGTTAATTTTATCCCCTATTCATATTCACATTGTCATGTGTGAACAACATCCACTACGCGCGTCATTTACTTTGTTTGGATGGTGCTATAGTTTAGACATTTGGATACTATGATCCCATTATGGAGGACGTTGTGCCAAGGATCTCCTCCTTTCAAGAGGTATAACATTATTTTATCTCCCTCTTCTTCATAATCCGATAAGTTCAAAGTAATGAATGACTCTTAAACTCCTAGCGTTGAGGCTGAATTTCAAAGGTGCATCACCAAGGAGCCTGCTAGCTAGGGGCCTCAACTTTTAGAAGGGTTGAAGAGAAGATGGAAGACTTTAATCTTCCCCTTCAAGTTGCATCTAAAATGCCCATTTAGATTTTCACAAAAAATTTTGGTGTAATACCTAGCAAAAAAAAGCTCAATTCATAAATCACCAGTTAAGGTTACATACATATTAAACCTTTCAAAACAAAATCCTTGCAATAAATTCACTAAGCTTAATGAAGAAAATGTTAAGCCCTAGTAACTTCTATTGCCCAAACATTAAACATTACAAAAAAGATATAAAAGTAAAAATTCACGGCCCATTTACATTAACTTTGAGCTGGTTAATAATCTTCAACCTCGCAGCATCAATAGTACCAGTAAATACTAGTGAAGACTATGCGCCTTTGTTTTTCTTTTTTCCCTTGACAAAACCAAAGTCAAATATTTTTTCTTTTACTCCTTCGCCAAAACCAGTGAAGACTTGAAACCCATTTTAACCGTAAAGTAATACTCACTGTAAAAACCATGCGATGTTGCTTTCCATGCCTCAATCAACCAAGAACTTCCTCCATGGCTCCATACAAGAGACCAAAATCAATAACGAATATTTCTCACCTTATGAAGCAGTGATCCCTATTACGACAATAACATCGATTATGATCGATGATGTGTTGACAGAAGCAACCTCCAATTGAGTGAATTATAATTTGAATTTGGGGGAATGAGTAGAAGCAACAAAATATGTGGTTTCAATGACGAGAGAGTGGCTAGGGGTGAGAAAGCAAAAGTGCAACAGATCGAAGATATGATTTAGAGTTATGAGAAAGTGTAGTGAAAACAATACTCATAGTATGATATGGGTTTTCTGCTTTGATTCTTAGGACCAAAGTAGAATGTTATTATATGCTTCGATCCTCAAAGAACCACAACTTTTAACCTCTCGTATTTAAATCCAATAAAAATAGCTTCGCTACTATGGAGAATTAAAGCATATGTGATATGGTAGATAACTTTTTTCCCTGGTAGTGTTAATATGCATACAAACAAAAATTCCAATAAGAACCAAAACACTAATTATTTTTCTAACCATTGTTATTAAAATTATAAACTTATTTTATAAAATTCATGATATTTTAAAGAAGTTATATGGTATTAATATTAGGTCAAAATAACAAAAGAAATTATGAGTTAAAATCATAAGAAAAGAAGAAGACCACACATGGTGACAAGTGAGGTCATGAATGACGATGCAGGGCGGATGGATGGGCAATGATGGAAAAGTGGTGGTTGATGGTTGGGAGGAGTATATGAGTGTTTGAGAGTTTTGTGAGATAATAATTAAGGTAAAAGAAATTTTTTTTTACTAAGTTGGGTATTAATAATAAGTAGTAAAATAACCCAATTAGGTTTAAGAATATAAATAATAAAAAGTCTAAGTTCATTTAAGAAAAAAGAACTAGAGAAGAATAAGGAGAAGATAGTTCATGACTAATCAAACGAAATTTAGTTTAGAAAATTTCCTTAAAATAATTATATTTCTTGAAAATATATTTAAATCAAAAATTAATTTTTCCTCCCTCAATTTACTCCAAAATTTTGCCACCAATAGATATTTCAAAAATATTGACTTTCAAAATATCTTTTCCACTTTAATCATAAGTATACCAAATAAATTTGCTTTTTAATGAATTAAAATAAATACATTTTATTATACTAATTAAATAAAACACTCTAATCAAATAAATACATTGAAAATCACTATTATTCAAATAAAACAAATATGATTAATTTAACCCATTTAAGTAATATTTTCATGAAAATTTTGGTTAAACATTTAGTTGGGCATGCTTGGATTGATCTATCGACTATCATGAATATTTAGAGATCAATGCAAGATGTCGTGAGTAAAATAAGAAAAACAACTCCGACCTAAAACTACATATAATAGTGATAATGCAAAAACTACTCCGACCCAAAATCAAATTCGACGAAATTTAATTGATTTGTCATAGTAAACTACTCCATCTATCTTTTAGTATTTGCCCCATTTTGATCAAAAAGCTCTCACAAAAAATGATTAAACGGGACAAATATTAAAAAACAAAGAGGAGTAACTACTGTGTAATTGACAATAGACCTAAAAATATCCCAACCTCAATAACTTAACCCGATTATGAGCCCACGTAAATGAACCCGTTTAAAATCAAAAAACAAGTGTGTCCCCTACAGGCTACACCGATGAATTGGGACCAAGGATGGCTAATGTGTGTAATTGTTTATTGGGCCATAACGTCGATCGGACTCGTCCAAGCTAAAACATGAGCCTATAAAGTTCAAGGGAGGAGCAATTACCACTTACCGCCGCCACTGGTCTTTGCACGACGACGTCTTGAACTAGGTTTTTAGTTTTGCAATTAATCTAGCCATATCTTCTACACTTCCCTTCTCCGGTTCTTCAAGCTCCAACACACAATTATCGAGATAACCCACACGATGCCTACTTTACTTTGGTGATTATTATGCTTTCCCGTTGATTATTATCTTGTATTCTTGGATTATTTGGTATTATTTTGTTGCAAAAATGTGCTGCTCGTTCTTGTAAAACCTGGTTAATTTAGTTTATTTTTATCGCATTATATCTGTTGGCTTTAATGTATTTGAAATTAAGGTAGAGCTGATCGTATATGATGTCATATGTATTGAAATGGATGTATGGCATGTGTAGCATACTATCATGTATCAATATACATAGTTTTCCTTTGTTTAATTGTTAGATTTTAACTAGCAGAACCATTTTAATTTTGAAGTTTGTGTTTTTTTAAAAAAAAAAATGAAGGGGCTTAGATATGGCTGGTCATCTCCAAGTTCATGAATGGGGATTGGATATGATGGTAACAAGTAAAAGGTCTGAGCAGGAGATATAGTCTAGGGTGAGACCAAACTTGAAGAGGGCCCCTGTCCTTGTATGAGTTGCATTGTGACATTCGCAACCTCTTGTATATCAAACTGTGCCAGGCATCAGCCTGGTACCTGGGTTGGATTAAAAGGCGTGGGCTGCATTCTAGAATTGAATGATAGTCTAGACTTCTCCCTACATTATGCCCTACTATATCTACTGCATTTGATCACTAAACTTCATGCTGATCCTTCCCTGCTATGTCCATTCCTGGAAACTACAGCCCTACGTTTTCGTAATAAGCATATTTGAAGATTAGTTTTGTTGATATGGCTTGATCTCCCTAATCTTATGGGTTTTTGGATAATGATTGCAGTCCTTTTCAACTAGGCCTTTTGGAAACTGGTAAATAATTATCACCTGTTACTGTGTGATGACATATTTCGGGATTGTGTTGTACAGTTGTAGACTTATAGCTCATCTAAGGAAAGCTGGAAAGCGATCTTTGTGTTTGCTGAAGAATTTATGATGCCTTACAATTGTAATTTGGCCATTTGATCTTGTTATAGTTTCCGTCTTTTGTCCATGTCGTTTCTTCTTTGTAGAAGCAGTAGTTCAGGGAGTTTGAAGCACTGTAAAAATGCACCTCTATCGCTTGAATGCAGCACATCGAAGGCAGGGCTGGAGGATCCTGGGCTGAAGTAAGTTTCTGAGTTTTTCCAGCCTGAGATTTGCTTGAGTTGGTCTAGATTTTTGCAAGGTGTTATATAGTAAGTGTTCAGTCATGTACTGATGTATGATGTATGATGTATGATGTATGATGTGGGAAGTTCAACTAGGACCTTTATATGCTAATGGCATGCTTGGATTGGGGGGTAAATGTCAATGAAAACAAGCTGGTTATAATATTTTCTTTTTCACCTTATCCCTTTGTCAGTCTCTATTTATCTTTATTCTTCATTAATTTGACTTTTATCACTTCTTAATTTATCTCTCTCAATCCAAATATGAGCCTCAATGTTAATTTTTAATGCAAGTACTGTGACTTCCATTTGAAGGTGGCGGGTGGGACTGGAAAGGGTTACAGCTGGGTCAGGCAGGCTATGCCGGTGGGTCCTAGGCTTGGGTTGATTTATGCTTCAAGTGAGCCCAAATGCCCAATGACTTGTCACCACAAACTGGCTAAAAAAGCTGGAAACTTTCTGGATACTCTTGACAAGGCCTCCAGGAATATTTTAGTTGCCAAGGAGGGCAAGGGACCAAGGTGATGAATATGTACAATCACTATAGTGATATTACAGAATTACAGTATGTAGAAGTAAAATAGTGTAATCTGACATGTAAAACTCAACCTAGGTCAAAATGAAATTTTGTTTAAAATAATACCCGTCTAGTAGGTCACTTACTGTATGGGTCCTAAGTAACATTTCTATGTATATAGAGTAGAGATAACACATAAATTCATCAGTTGTTTAACCAAAAAAGGTGCTACTATGTTCCTATGGATGTCTTCTTGTTCAAGACAGTTCTAAGATCCAAACAGATGATGTTGAGGTGTAGAGTTATGTGATGCTTTGCCTCTTATAGATTGATTACTCGGAGCGCCATTGCCAAAAATCTTAGACCATGCATTCAATCAAAATACAAACTTCCCTATACTGTCCACAACATACACATTAATTCGAATTGTTTTCACCACTACAGATTGATAGTAACTAAATAACGAGTGAAAGCATACAAATGGCAGTCCTGACCTATAATTATGTGATGGTTTCTATTGGAAAATGTATCGGCATTTTGTCATCATTTGCCGCGCTGCTGCTTAACGCCTAAAGCCCACCCAATCATATACTCCGTTTCAATCTTATGTGTGGTATGAAACTATGAATAAGCAGTGACGTATACGCATTCATCCCCGTAAATGTCGAAAAATACTGCATTACAGTATTTCTTTCCAAGAATACGGCGAAAATTTTACGCCCAATAAAAGTAGCTTATAGATTAGGATCTTAATTAAACACAATTTGTCGATCTAAAACTTGAAGTAGTTAGTAACTCGAAAACTTATCTTTATTGGACTTGAATTAACTTAACCAAAACCCACCTAATTTAATGATTATTTGAGCGAATCTTATTCCATTGGGCTCCTCTCATTTCATATTCACACCATTTTTTTATGATTAATTGCCCTACTTGTTAAGTGCTTAATACGGTAAATGTCTTGTTTGGCAATTGATTTGTTTGACTAGATGTTTATACTGACGGTTTATGTTGGTTATTTGACTATTGGTTGTTAATAAATATGTTTGGTAAAATTAATTGTTGGTTTGTTGTTTATTTGATATGAAATGACTGTTTTAGTCATTATAATCTTTATAATAGAATTTTCATATCTTTATTTTTATTATCCATTATCAATATATTTATTGCTACTGCTATTACTATTTTTTATATCTTTATTTCAATATATAATTATAATGTTATCATTATCATTATTACTATTACTACTACTACAGTAACAACAAATTATTTCATTTATTTTATAGTATAAATCATTGTTAATAACAATGAGTGATTTGTATGTGTGCGTTGAACTAATTAGTAATAGAAATAATAATAATAATAATAATAATAATAATAATAATAATAAGAATGATTCTTCACCTTAATTTATTATTCATTAGATCGAATAGTAAAATCTTTTAATCAGCTTAAGAACCTACCACAACAAAAAAAAAAAAATTATGTATAAAATTATAAGATCATATGAAGAGTCAGAATTTTAAGAACATCATTACTCCGTAATATAATTATATAAAGGGTATGGATTAATGGTTTATACTTCCTCCATTAATTTCATATACTTTTAATTTGGTAAATTAAGCTACCTACAATTTTCATCTTTAAGATAATCTTTGCATTTTGGGTAATACTGATTGAGACTAAAAAAGTCAATATTCACTTGATCTCTTCAAAAGTCTTCTAATTTAAAATTATATTTTTAAAAATATCCATGGAAATTTGAAATAATAAAGAATAGCTTTTCAAATATCCCCTTTTTTAGCCTAAATTATAGATTGTAGTATTTCGTCTCTTAATGCATAATGTCTTCCTACTTGAATATTGAATATAGAACTGTTGAAGTTGATGATTTTGTAGGCTTAGTTATATGATTGATGCATTGAAAAAAAGTATTTGTAACTTGTTATGGACCACTAGTTATAGATACTTGGACATTAATTCATAATTTCAGATGACAAATGGTTCTAATGTTGGAATTTATGTGTTTATTGAATTTGTGAAAAATTAGTACTATTATTGTAAATTTCCTAATAAAGATATGTGTCATGCCTCACGAACGTGTGATTAGTATTATTATTAAGGTGTGACTCACTGATTCTACTACAACACTCTTAATAAAACTATAAAAGCGTGTTCTAATTCTGACATACGTATGTTTTTCACACACTAGCATTTTAGTAGCTTGATTCACTGATTCTACTCCAAAACTCTTAATAAAACTAAACGTGTTTAAAAATATTTAATAGTCAAACAGCCATTTAATCCAACCAATTCAAATAACTGATCAAGGGTAGCAACTAACCACTAACCTCCAACCATCAATTATCAAATAATTAAGATGAAAATATAACATAATATCTAAAAATAAAAACATAAAAAATATTGTATTAGTTCAAACTCATTCAAAAGTTTGATTTAGTTATTGGACCCACAATAAACTTATCATTCATAATTTATCATTAGTTCAAGGTTACCTTTACTCCTCCAAGTAGTGGTGGTGCCATGATTTTTGTGCTATGGGTTTAGAATCTACCAAATGAATTAATAAATAAAATAGTCTAAAATTTAAAATTATAAAGAACAATTCGAGATTCCAACCGTTCAAGTGAGCGATTACAATGATGAAAAAAAAATTACAACTAAATATGATGAGTTTTTATGTTTTGAAAACAATCTATTACATCATTGTTCTTAACTTGAAAAAAAAAATCTTTCTCAAGTAATGTGACTAAACGAGTTGATCACCCATTTTGTTACGCAACTTGTCCTTCACATAAGTCAATGAAGAGAACACTCTTTCCACACTCGTACGTTGCCACGGGAAGGATCAATACTAACTTCAAAAGTAAGTATAGTAACTTTTAAGATAGATGCTTTTTTGTTTTAACAAGCATCATAGAAAGTTCACACAAGTCATTCACTTCTCGGAACCTTTCATCTTTTCGCATGTCATTGACAAATTAATCAAGTTCAAATCAAAGCCTTATCAAATCATTACCTGAGAACTCATTTGGATAAAACTCAACAAGTCTTAGCAGCTTTTGGCTATCAAAAGAAGCAAATGAATCAACAAGATTTAAGCAACTCCATATTAACCTCATCGAACCGATTATTAAGCTCCTGAAGTTGCAAGTCAATGACACTAATAAACATTTCGACTCAAAATGATGAAGATTCGTAACTTTTACAAAGAAACGAGGTGATCTTCCATGAGGAACATAGTCATCATTCATGTTCGGAACTCCAATATCATGTTTAGCACAAAAAGAAGATACTATAAGAAAGAATTATTCTCATCCATCATCCATCATCTGTTGTAATTTCTCCTTCATCAAAGAAACAAATGACATTGCGTTTTTAATGTCTTGCTCCCTTCTTTGAAAAGTTTGACATAATGCATCAGTTAAACCAAAGATCTCCAACATCAAGTGTACCAGGAAAATAAACTCAAGATAATCAAATGTAGTCAAAACTCTTTGAGCTTTTAGCTTATCATCCTTGTTGACATTACTTTTTCCAATCATTACAAGTACCTTAATTAGTGATGGAAGAATATAATGAAACAAAATTCACAATAGTTTTATAGTGAGATTCCCAACGAGTATCACCAGGCCTACCTAAGCCAAGCTCTTGGTTTAACCCTTGTCCATTTTCTATTTCACCCAACTCTAAAGCTTGTGCAAGTTCTTGAGCTTGCGCCACTTAAAGCCATCATTTGTGCTTAGTTGAAACTCCAATAACATTCATAAAAAACCCAAGTTCTTTAAACATCCAAATACAATCATCACTTTCCTTAGCAACAGTAAAAAGAGTTAATTGAAGTTGATGGACAAAGCAATGGATATAGTAAGCTAGTAGAAGAATTTTCACCCATAATCAAAGTCTTGAGGCAATTTATCTCACCCCTCATGTTGCTAGCCCCATCATATAAGTGCCCACGGATTCTAGACATGCTCAATGAATGATCCATAAGCATATATGTTCAATTGCATTCTTAAGTGTGGTATCTTCAACATGCGCAAATGCCAAAAAACCTCTGACAGACTCTTCCATTTTTTCTAACATAGCATAAACAAATGGCCATTTGTTCCTTTTGAGCCACATCACTAGACTCACCAGCTAATATCCCACAATATTCGTCATTAAGATCTTCAATAACAAGCCTAGTTGTTTCTTTGGTACAATAGTTAATAAGGTCTTTTTGAATGGTGTTAGAAATCATTTTGTTATTTCCACGAGCATTAACTAAAACAACCTTTTCAACATCCTCATATTTTTAGCTAGCCACGTTAAAAGATCAAGAATTTCCTCTATTACTAGATTCTCCCGACTCATCGTGGCCACGATATGCTAAACCTTGACGTACCCAAAAGAAATCTCAAGCATTTAAGAGAAAAGGTTAAGCGAGATTTATAAAGCATTTTGGTTTCGGTGGTCATAGAGTTGAAAGCCTTAATGATTGACTCTTTTGGCTATATGAAATTATAATATATCTCTTTAGCTTGATTATAAGCACTATTAAGACCACCAACATGAATATCAAGTCTATCAATTTTGTTCCATCCTCTAAATCCCGCGGTTATAAAGTTATCATTGTGTGTACCGAAATGTTTAATTTTATCCTTAAACAATTAGCACACAAAATAAAATGCCGCATCTCTCTCAACACTATATTCAAGCCAATCATATTTACAATACCAAGCAACATTAAAACGTTGCATACCTCATATTTCCCTTTGGGGAGAATCATGAGAATATGGAGCACATTGCTTTTTTGCAATATATCCTCTCCTCACGGCATCTTGATCACTTGGAAGATATTCTACGATTGATTTTCTTAGACTGGGATCATGTGAAAGAAGGTTTACATCATAAGTGCGCTCTTCCACGCTACTATATATAGCATTTGTAGGTGGAGATGAATTTGAAAGAGATTTGTTTTCTTCAATTAGAGTTTGATTTACTTATATTGGAGGTTCATTTTCATTGATTAAAGGCTTATTTTGAGGTAATTCAAGGGGTATTGAATTCAGAGAAGAATAAGCAGATGGTTTTTGGGACTTTGAGACATGATATTTCCAAAAATATTCTAATCGCTTCATATTCAAATTGCAAATTTGAAGACAATATAAGCTTCACCAAGTAATTAGGTAAACAACAATTAATATACTAACTCTTTTTCTCTAATTAACAACAATCAAGTAATCAATTTTACAACCTATGACCTTATGTCTCTATTTATCTAATTTCTCTAATTGAATATCAATAATCATTCAAGTAAATCAATAATTCAACATTTCAAAATAGCAAAGTAATCTATAACAATCATGAATCATTCAATTCATAAAAGACCAATTGGTCCAATTCACATAATTGATAATTCCTAAATCCCTATTCAAATCAATTGAAGAATGATGAGATAAGGAGTAGTGCTTACGGAGTGGATGACATGTCGATGTGGAACGGTGGAGGATTGGGTGGTGTGTCGGAGCAAAGAGTGGCATGAAGTAGAGAGGCTGAAATGCTGATTCGTTGAAGAAAGTGGAGCGAGAGTCTAAGAGAGGTGTGAAGGATTGGAGGGAGTGCCGGAGCGGCAGCCGATAGGAGGCACAACCGTAGAGGGGGTGTGCGGGCATGGGGTTAGGGTTACATGTGCTTGAGTGAAGGTGTTAACTATGAAGATCGAAGAGAAGATGAGAGGTTGTGTATTGAGAAATGAGAGAAAGGGATAAAAAAGGACTTGAGTGACTTTCATTGGATTCAAACTCAGGTTATGTGGGGCAGACACTCCTTTTAGTGGTAGGCTTTGGAGCATAAAAAGTTGCTTGCAAATTTTGGTTGTGGAGGGCCAAAACTTTTTCCTTATCTGACAATTAACGTTTTTCCATTGAATAAAATAAATATCATAAGAGTATTTCTTAGAAAGTTGATATTTAGAAAATATATACTAAAACGAATTTATCAAAATTTAATATGAATATATTCTTTCTTATAAATTGTGGAGAATTCATGATCAAAGTATGACTTAAAAATATATAAATTTCAAATGAAAAGAATAAAAACAAACAAAGAGAGTACTATTTTTCACAAAATTTGTGTCAATTAGACTATGACCATTAACCATAGTGCACTGCCACAACAAGGTTCTAATATGCATAAAATACACTCACAATCTTTATTGTTTATTTAAAACTCTTTCTAAAGTATTAAACATCTTGTTTTATAGGCTAATGTATTTTGAAAAATGTAAAGATTAGCAACGATTTAAAATGGATGAAATTTGAGCAGAGTATACAACATATTAAAATTACTACTCCCTTTATTTCTTTTTATTTGTCTTAATTAGAATACTTCATTTGAGGAATGAGAAACTTAAATATGATTTTTCGTTAATATATATAAGTTAAAATATATTCATGTGAGATATTGTTAGATTCGTCTCGAAGTATATTTTTTTAGTATGTAAATTATATATATTTTTAACATATTTATAGATATTATAATTATAGTATGTGCATTGAAAATTGTGCAAAAAGCAAATGTGACAAATAAAAAAAAGGAAGGAGTATTAAAGTTAGTAATTTCATTAATGCCAAAAATGGTGTCCCTAACATTATTTTTTACCAAACCTAGGTAGAAGTTCAATTTATCAAAATTGTTTTATTTGGAAGTTTGTTTAGTCGAATTCTTTCTAAAAAAAGGTTAAAAAAAATTCTAATTTTGCTCCTCAAAATGGTAAATCAAACTGGGTAGAAGTTAGTAAAATTGGGCGTTACGGTCTTAAAGAAAAAGGCAGAAAATTTTTGCAAATAATGCCAAATTATCTGAGCAATAAATCTCCACCCTTCCTACCTTATCACACCCACCTCCTCTGTTTTGCAATTCAATCTCCAATTTACATTTTTATTTAACTCCCCTGTTTTCCCCCCTCACCAAATTTTCTCCCCTCCTCTCTCTCTGTCTCTCTCCAAACTGAATGAGTGTACTGTTTATTCTTAATTCGACCATTCTTCATATTAAGTACTGCTGCTACTCCTTGAATTTCTACCCTATCAAATCCTATTAATAAGCTTTTAATGGTACACTGATAGAATTCCCCAATTTTTCACTTCCCCTGTTTTTTGGGCTTTGGTTTCTGTACTTTCCGGTAAGTTTTACAGAATTTTGAAATTGAAAAGACAGATAAAATTATGTCAGAAATACTGAACTCATCGTAAATATGTATTACCCATTTGTTTGATTTTATTTAATTCTGAATTAAAAGTTGTAATCTTGCATTGTAAAATAGATATAAATCGATGTTTTTTGTGTGTGTTAGTGATACAGATAAAGTTTTTGAGCTTTAATATAATAATTTAAACAAGGGAAAGACCCCTCATCAAAATGGCACCCAAGAATGGAAGAGGCAAGGCCAAAGGAGAAAAAAAGAAGAAAGAAGAGAAAAGTAATATTTTTTTTTGTTTTATGTTTTCTAATTATAATTTGAATAAATATTCAAATGTGAAAGTAATTATCCATTTCTTTGAGATATATATAAACTAATAATTCTGTTTTTTTTTTTTTTATTTTGTTCAGTTCTTCCCGTTGTTATGGATATAACAGTGAACCTTCCCGATGAGACAAGTGTAATCTTGAAGGTTGATAAATTTTCCTCACACAGTTTTCCATGCTTTAATATGTGTTTGGGTTGGAAAACAGAGCACTCTGTTTATTCATTGGTTTTTATTGTTTTCGTTGTGGGGTGCAGCAAGCTTGTAAGCCACTTGGTCTTGGTCTTAGTCTTGCTCTTGCTCTTGCTCTTGGCTAGTAAACACTGATCAGTGATATCGATTACCTTATCATAAATAGGGGAATGTCAATCTCAAACTACTACTGTCTATATTGCCGGAGATTAATATTCCTATTAATTACAGTTTTTTTCATGGCAATTAATTTCGAATGAACTCAATTGTGTGGAAGTTGTACATGTATAGCAATTACACAACCCACCAGATCAGAGCACGAGCACGAGCACGAGCACGACCACGAGCACCAGCATGGTCAATTTTTTTCATTTTATTTGTATAGAATATGCGGTATAGCCAAGACTAAAATAGTAGGTGTCATTCTCTGGGTATCAAATCTTGTGGGTACTTTTGCATTTATGATTGCACAATAGTAGATGTTTGGCGGTCAACCATCGAATGTCTATTCTCCCTGATAAAAAGAGTAATAAGGCGTCAATTATAAGCTAGTTTCAAGTTTGCATATTTCTCATATTCTGAGTTCATTCATGATTAGAAATAAGAATAATATTTTGAGGTGCTCAATCAAGTATGGTCTTTAAAAAAACATGTTAGTCATTTTATCAAAGAGATACATGTACTAAAGATACGCTTCATTTCATCAGAATTTCACGTAATTTGTAAATTGTTATATTATCTTAAGAATAAAAGATCCTTTTAAAATTTAAACATGTTGTGTAAAAGCAAATAGATTATGTACTGCATATTATATACATTTTCAACTAATTAAAGAGAATAATTGCTTATATCATTTTTCTATTATTTAAACTTGTTCGTTGGCATTATTACTATATTTGTCTAATTTATTTTATGTCCTCTAATTTATTCTAATATAAAAGGTTTGTTTTTTTCTTTATTTTACAGGGAATATCCACGGATAAAATCTTAGACATTCACAAGCTTCTCTCGCTTAATACGATGACTTGTAGCATCACTAATTTTTCCTTATCACATGAGGTTACTAGCTATTTTTACTCTTACATCTATTTTCTTTGTCCAATGACTCAACTTAATCACAAAAAAGACCCTCGAAATGCCTTTAAATGTGGAGATGACTAGTATATTTATGACGTTACATTTTTCTCTTTGTCTTTTTTGACCTTTTCCTTAAAATGTTAAAAATAAAAATAAACATTTATTTTTGGTATGGTCCGAAAATGTGCAGGTCCGGGGACCACGTCTAAAAGACACGGTGGATGTTGCAGCTCTTAAACCCTGCACTCTTTCGCTAGTTGAAGGTAAAACCCTCAGCACTAAACGACATCGTTTATCTTATCATCTCGTCAGAAGTCAGAACATCTCGCCCCTCAAAAAATATTGAAGCCAAACGGCGCCGTTTGCTCTTTCTTACAATATTCCATACACAGAAGCGTACGATAAGCAGAGTGCGGCGGCGCACGTCAGAAGGCTACTGGATATTGTAGCCTGCACAACGAGCTTCGGCCCATCAGCAACTGTCCAAGAAGGAGCGAAAACCGAGGATGCTCAAAACGAGCGCGGTGCGCAGGACAAGGCTTCGTCGGCGAAGAAGTCAGGCATTAAGACGAAGTCGCCGGAGATCGAAGAATTAGTCGGAAAATCGGCAAATGCGTCGAAGGATGATGTTTCAATGATGATAAATGGAGAAGGAGAGACGAATAGTTCGTGCCATAAGCTTGGAAGCTTCTACGAGTTCTTCTCGCTCGCTCATCTCTCTCCTCCTCTTCAATGTATGTGTTTTGGATTTGATTTGATTGCGTATTTGTTTTAATTATGAAGATATTGTTGGATTTTGATTTTCCTGGATGATTTTGTTTGTTTGCAGTTATTCGGAAGGCGTCGAATCAGGCTGATGATCAGATTTTAGAGGATGATCATCTTTTTTTACTGAATGTAAGTTCAATTATACTCTTTTATTGGTTTAAATGTTCGCTTAGATGAATGTCACCTAGTTTAGTTAATTAGATTCTGAGATATGATATAATGATTAGGGATGGCAAGATAGGGTGGGTTTTACCCTTCCGATCATCTCCGCCACAATTTATCTACTCCATCACCTAACCCATCACCCGTGCTGGCTACAAATTTGGCACCCGCACTCGCATTCACAGTGGCGGATCTTGGGTCAAAAATTAAGGGGTCAAGGTTATTTTGCAAACAAAAAATTTAAGGGGACAAGCCTCAATATAAATTAGACACTTATCCAGTATAACTTTTTTTATATTAGTTTTGGGTAATATCTTCGTATTATGGCTAAAAATTTTCAGGGGGTGCCAAGCTCCCTTAGGCCTATGAAAAGATCTGCCATTGCGCACCCACACTGCTCCCACTCCCGCACCAGCACCAGCACCAGCACCGCTCCCGCACCCGCACCCGCGGGGTACAAATCCAAACCTATACCTGCCGCTTTGTATCCAACACCAAAAATAAAGAACAAACATGTCAAAATCACTCCAACAAATGAGTATTTTATGCAAAGTTAATATTATAAAAATTAGTAATATATAAGTTCATAATTTAATTAATACATAAAACAAATAACAAAAATTTAAATTTATAAAGTTTTCAAATCAAAGCAATTTATTAATTTAGTTATAAGTCAAATAACTCAAATCCACGTCTTCTCTAGCATAACATTCTTCCTCATATTCATTAAGGCCATAAAGTTGCCTTAACTTTGGAATTTATCTCGGAAATTTAAAATATATGCGTATTACCGGATTTTGATGGTGAGGGGTGGACGGGTTGAAGCAGTTTGACATAAAATCCATCCCCATAACTCGCGATGAATTTGTCGTTTGTCCCTATACCCACCCCACCACCCACCAAACTCTTACTTTGCCTGGCCAATGGAGGAGCGGGGTGGGATAGATCTCTTTTTTAACCCGCCTCAATGTCATCTCAATAATGACATCTTAAGTTTGGATATAAAGTCGGTTTACGTGAGTGTTCTTTGTGGCTAGATGCAAAGTATGATTTAAAACATATATCACTTTATTTGAGAATCATGTTGAGTATTGGCTATGAAATACTTGTAGTAATTGTAATTGTATATTTCCATGTTTTGGACTTTTTTTTGTTAATATTAGTCTATTGCTCATTATGAGGGATTGGTATTGTTTTGGAAATTGGCAGGTTAAGCTGTGCAATGGAAAAGTTGTACTTGTTGAGGCTTGCAAGCAAGGTTTTATCAGTATTGGGAAGCATCGTGTGCTTAGTCACAACCTTATTGATCTGCTAAGACAACTTAGTAGAGCTTTTGACAATGTGAGTTACATGTTATCCTTTTAACTGTTGAGTTTTGGTGTGTGTTTCAAATCAGCTTTCTCGGGGGGTTGTTTCTTGTTTCTTGTGTGAAAGGAGGTTTTAAATATAGATCCGTATGGTATGATCGTGAGTGAGAAGATGTAGCTCCTGGTCCGTGCCCTGCAGGAACCAGCCCTAATATATTCAGTGAATATCCAGATTTGAAGAAAGGAATTCACGAGAATTAGACTAAGCAAAAATGTAAAGAGAGAGAGAGAGAGAGAGAGAGAGAGAGAGAGAGAGGAAGGAGAGTGTTTTCATTCATCATAGATTTTGCTGATTACATTGATTGTATATTTATATGTAGCATAACTAACTACACCTCATTACATCTTACATTCAATAACAGAATTAGTTATTTTTATTCTTCTGGTATTTACATTCCCTCTGCCAGCTCAGATTCTTTTATGTCACCCTCTGTCTGCCTCTTGACCAATGGAACAGTGCCCTCAATCTTGCGCTTTTGCTTTCCGATTTCCATCCCAGCAATTCTGCTCACATCACTGTCTTGCTGAAATTCTGTACGAGACTACTAAATTTTCATATTTACTCAAAGAGACTTTTCTGGTCATATCAATTGCATTTGATGCTAGAAGTTTCTTTTAGCTTTGTCATCCAACATGAGTTATAAAGAAATCCTTCCCTCTTTGTATCAACTATCGTTTACCGATTAACATAAACAAGAAGAAATGAGACCTTGAGTAAATTGCAAATGTATGTTATTCTTTATATTTTTGTTGGAGAGGAAATCTGTTAATATGGCTTATTGCTGCTTTGACTTGTTGTCATCCTTCTTCTCTCATTTCTCTATTCATATTGTTTTACAGTGGCATATTACTATTCTGTTTCACTTGGTAAGCATGTTATTTTTTTTGTTTTCTTTGTAGGCTTATGACGAGCTCATGAAAGCATTCTCAGAGCGCAACAAGGTACTTAATTGTCTTTTTTTTTCTGTTGGTTGTTGCCTCCACGTCTGAAGTTTTTCTTAGATAAAGTCCGGCTTCCTTCCGCTTAAAATCCATTTTCCTTCAATTTTGATCAGCTTCTTCTTACTTTTGCAGTTTGGTAATCTGCCATATGGCTTCAGATCCAATACTTGGCTCACTCCTCCATATGCTACACATTCACTTTCGAAATTTCCCCCTCTTCCTGTAGAGGAAGAAACTTGGGGTGGCAACGGTGGTGGCTGGGGAAGAGATGGAAAAAGTGATTTGATACCTTGGGCAAATGAATTTCGTTTTGTTGCATCGATGCCTTGTAAGACTCCTGAAGAGAGGCAAATAAGGGATAGAAAGGCTTTTCTTATTCATAGCTTGTTTGTAGATGTAGCTATTTTTAGGGCAGTTTCTACCTTGCAATATGTGATCGAGAAAACGAGTGTGACAAGCACAACTGTAAATGATGAGATTATTCATGCTGAGAAAGTTGGCGATTTGCACATCACTGTAATGAAGGATGTTTCTCTTGCTAGCTGTAAGCTGGACACTAAGATTGACGGGCTTTGTGCCACTGGTTTGGACCAGAGGGCTTTGACAGAGAGGAACCTGCTGAAAGGACTAACAGCAGATGAGAATACTGCTGCTCATGTATGACAGATTCAAATATCTTTTTGACTGTCCAGTTTAGTGGCTAACTGAAGTTTGCGCTTTTTTTTTTTTTCCAGGATATCAGGAGTTTAGGCTCTGTAAATCTGAGGCTTGCTGGTTACGTTGTCATGGTGAGGGTTGAAGTCAAAGAGGATGAACCTGTGAATTCATTGTCACCTAGTTTAGAAAATATTGATCAGCCTGAAGGTGGTGCTAATGCACTCAATATTAACAGGTTACCATCTCTGACTTACTCGGTATATTGTGGACAGCATCAGTGTGTGGGTGTGCATGCGTGTTTGTGTGTGCATTTGTGTCATTTGAATTTTTCTAGACCATATATTCCTTTATTTTTCTCCTGTCTTGATAATTGTGTATGCGGGATGGTTAGATACCAACTAAATGATGTTCTGGTTCTCGTATCGATGAATGTCCGCTGCTGCTAAAATTATTTTCTCTTGCAGTTTGAGACTGTTGCTTCATAAAGGAGCAACTACAGACAATCACAAATGGGTAACTCAATCAGAACAGTCTGAGAACCGAAAACTCAACAGTTCTCAAGCTTTTGTTGAGAAACTATTGGTAGACAGTCTAGCCAAGATTCAGGAAGAGCAGACGAATCAAGACAATTTTGTGAGATGGGAGCTAGGAGCATGTTGGATTCAACATCTTCAGGACCAAAAAAAAACAGAGAAAGACAAGAAACCCTCTGCTCCTAAGGCTAAGAATAAGATGAAGGTTGAGGGATTGGGAACACCCCTTAGATCCCTGAGGAACCAAAATTCAGAAGGGAGGTCTCATGGGCATTCTGATAAAGCACCTTCAAATTCGAACAGTGCTGATGTTGTGTCATTCTCTGAATCACAGTCCGGCTCCAGTCCAAGTGAGAGTAAGCTTGTACTCAAAAGTATCTTGTCAGAAGCAGCTTTCAATCGTTTGAAATCAGACACAGGATTGCACCAGAAGGTAGTATTTCTAGGAACTGAAAAGAGGATATTTTCCAAAATATTTATTTTCTTGCAGAATACTTGCTGATTTGATGTAATTGCTATGGTCGCAGTCTTTGCAAGAACTAATTGACCTCTCCAAGAAATATTATGATGAAGTTGCTTTGCCGAAGCTGGTACTCTTGAATTATCACATACAACCATTTTGTGAATTTATCTGCTCATAGTACAACTTCAATTTCTTATGTTATCATATGTGATGCACAGGTTGCAGATTTTGGCTCATTAGAACTCTCACCTGTTGATGGACGAACATTGACCGATTTTATGCACACAAGAGGTCTCCGGATGAATTCTCTTGGACGTGTTGT
The DNA here is from genome assembly GCA_026401315.1 of Dysphania ambrosioides. Taxonomy (NCBI): domain Eukaryota; kingdom Viridiplantae; phylum Streptophyta; class Magnoliopsida; order Caryophyllales; family Amaranthaceae; genus Dysphania; species Dysphania ambrosioides. The sequence goes on along the minus strand of CM048657.1, from coordinate 32,648,889 downwards.
AAGCTATCTGATTTAATCTGCCATAGTTTTTTGATAATCCCCTTGTGAAAACAGTCTGATAGAAAGAATTAGGATGACTAAAGAGAGTAATTAACTTTGAAATCTCTTTTGAACTGGAAAGGACAGCACTTTCAATCAACCCAACTCAAGAAAAGGACATTAGATGAATGCAAATAATATAACTCATATGGGCTATTCACTTTGACATTGACTATTTTATTGGGTGTATATGGTGCATTAATAATGGCTGGAGATCATAGAGTCTTATCGAATCTACAATCTTTGGGATGTTATCTGTTACTGTATACACCTAAGTTAGTAACTGGTTTTGTCAAAAATAGCGCGTAATTGACCAGTATTTCCTACTTTTTTTTATTTAATTTTATTTTTACCAGCAAAGAAGTCAACCTCCACAATTTAGGTAAGCTTGGCTGATGCGTGTTTTCATCCTTTGATCAGGTTAAGTTGTCAGAAAAGCTGTCTCATGTTCAGTCTCTCTGTATCCATGAGATGATTGTTCGAGCATATAAGCACATTCTTCGAGCAGTGATTGCTTCTGTTGGTACTGAAGATGCAGCTGTGAATATTGCTTCAGCTTTAAATGTAATGTTGGGCATTCCTGAGACTGGTGATTCAGAAAAGTCATACAATGTCCATTGCCTGGTAAGGCGATGGCTGGAGTTATTCTTAATGAAGCGATATGACTTGGACATCAATGGTTTCAACTTCAAAGATTTAAGAAAATTCGCGATTCTACGCGGACTCTGTCAAAAGGTACTTAGTCTTAATTTGGGATCCACTTTGGTTCTATAAACATAGTTCTAACTAAGATATACATATTATTGGATATTCATACACAATATAGGAAATGTCTACTATGATACAAACTAGTTATTCTGGACACCAGGGATAGCATGTTTTCTTGGAATTCTTGAGAGAGGTTGACTCAATGCACTATGGAAAAGAGAATCTTAGACCAAGGTGATCTCTACCTCAGGAAGTGCAATAAATTCTTGAGAAACATTGGTATCTATGCTCTAACATATATTATGACTAGATTGGGCTGGCTGTTTTTTATTGACTAAATTTGTAGGTATTATTTTTTGTTTTTTGTAGTGACTGTTATGATTCCTTTCGTATAAGTGGACTGTGCGTGTTTGGCTTATTTATGCTAGTCATTGCAACAATATAACCCCATGATGATCTGTGAATCAACTTCAGAGATTATGATATGTGCAGCCTGATTGGATGTGTTTTCCCTGGCCACATAATTGTTTCTTTGAATACCAACAAATGTAACAAGGTGATTTTTAGGCAAGGTTGATGTTACCCAAATCTCCCAGTACATCAAGGGAAAGCTCTAACAAATAAATCTATTACATTACATCTAGGCATTCATGACTTGTTGTCTTGCTATTTGCCAAGAGATTGTGGTTGTAAATGTGGAGTTATTGTATCTTTACCATTTTCAGGTGGGTCTTGAATTAGTTCCGAGGGATTATGATATGAATTCTCCCAATCCTTTCCATAAAACAGATATTGTTAGCCTGGTACCTGTCCACAAGGTGAGAATTATAGATTTCATATAAGTAGGTTTCATGCACATCAATAACTATTTCTGTGTGTATTCTGAGGCTGAATTTTTCTGTTATTCTATTCAATGCTACCTCCTGCAGCAAGCAGCATGTTCGTCTGCTGATGGCAGGCAGCTTTTGGAGTCATCAAAAACAGCTCTAGATAAAGGAAAACTTGAAGATGCAGTGAATTATGGGACAAAGGTCTTTCACTTCAATTTGATGAGTTACATTATGTGATGATTCTGTTGTCATTTTGAAATTAATTTACTTCTAAAACTATGTTATAATGGTTGCAACTTGCATTGGGGGGGCTTTTTCAGGCTCTAGCGAAATTAGTTGCAGTTTGTGGTCCCTATCATCGGATGACTGCTGGAGCTTACAGTCTCCTTGCTGTGGTCTTGTATCATACTGGAGATTTCGACCAGGTTAGTGCAGATGTTCTTTATTGAGTTGAATGTAATTTTAAGACATGCTTTTTCATGATACTCCATCTCTTGCTTCATCAGCTTCACTGCTTTCAGTCCATGGTCCATTAATATAGTGACTTATTATGAGTAATGAACTTCAGGCTACCATATACCAGCAAAAAGCTTTGGACATCAATGAGAGGGAACTCGGACTTGACCATCCTGACACTATGAAAAGTTATGGAGATTTAGCTGTTTTCTATTACCGCCTTCAGCATACAGAGCTGGCTCTTAAGTACGGTTTGTTTTAGAAAGAATTTTTTTTATAAAGTTTTCTAGTATTACTCTTGTGCTAGGAGTGTGTGAGATGACTAATGTTGTTCCATAGGAAATCATCATTGTCTGCTTTCACATATGGACATGCCATTGCAAGGTCATGTCTTGGTGAATTATAAAATTTAAAACCTCTAGATTTTTTATCATTAGTTGCTCTGTTTCTATGACTGAAAAAATACCATATGAAATGGTAATCATTGTTTTGATACGTGATATGCCTTGTAAAGGCGTTATTTTTATTAGCATTGATACACTCATCAGAAAGTGTGTAGAAAAGGGCATTTGACTTTTTTTGGTTGGGCTTTTCGTTTCTTTGGTAAATTTTTTCTGTGAGATCAGTGACACTCATTCTTGTTTTCCCCAGGTATGTGAAGCGTGCATTGTATCTATTACATCTTACATGCGGTCCATCTCATCCTAATACCGCAGCCACATATATTAATGTGGCTATGATGGAGGAAGGCCTTGGAAATGTTCATGTTGCCCTTAGATACCTCCACAAAGCTCTGAAGTGTAACCAAAGGTTACTTGGACCTGATCACATTCAGGTTCTTTTCTTCTTTATGTTTCCTATTTTTATCTTGCATTTAACAGTAAATTTCTTTGGTATATCCTAGCACCATTTTCTGATGTCTTGTACTTTTTTGATACTTGGTAACATGGCTGGGCATATCAGTAGGTATCATGCTGTGAACAAGTATAATCCTTATCTCCCTAACAAGAAAAGAAAGATCATTAGTCTTACCTTCATTAGGTTTTTGTTTATTACATGTACTAGTCATGTGCAAATGAAGTCCAACCCCTCTGTTATTCCTTCTACTTTCATTTTGCCTCCGAGAAAATTATCTATTTAATGTTGATGCAGCATTTTTTCTTGAGTGCTTCTGTCGTTCGTGGAAGAACATGTTATCTAAGATGGTTTTAGGTCTGTGCTATTTTCTCAGTTCAGGTGCTTTCTTTTGGAAGAGCTAATTGATTCAGAAACCAAGTTCTATGATTGATAAAAGCTCCCCCGTCTTCCCTGTTGTTTAGTTTTATTAACTATGTGAATCTCGATGATCTGTGGATAGAATTTAGAAGGCAACGACCTCTATAGTTGAACTTAATGACAATGACACTAAATTCCAGGTTAACAATCCATTCAAACTCTTAACTAGAATCCTCTCAACAAGTTTTAAACACAAACCTCAACTCACTTTATCATATAATCAATCTCCGTATAATAACGGACAAAGGTCCCTTTATATCGGGTTAGTTGACTAATACAAACCCTATAAAGATATTATTCCTAATAAAATGAAACACCTAATAATAAATTGATAAAAAATAAATAGTACTCCTAATACACATAATCAACCAAGTAATTAATATTAGACTGTCTACTCGCTCATGCATCATTACCTCCGATGTCTTTCTTCTAAAACTAATTAGCCAACTACTTGTCTCCAGTATGATATGTCATTGCTTCGTTCAAGACTATTCTGTCACAAATTTCACCAGCAGAGCTTCCTCCTTTCCAACTTTCTCTTCCTTTATACTTGCAACAATTAGATTAACCATTCTTTTTCTCCATTTTCTTCAGACAGCAGCAAGTTATCATGCTATCGCTATTGCACTTTCATTAATGGAAGCGTATCCTTTAAGCGTCCAGCATGAGCAGACAACCTTGCAAATTCTCCGGGCTAAGTTAGGGCCTGACGATTTACGCACACAGGTATGAGTTCTATCTTGTCCAAGTGAAAATGAGTTGCTGTTGCTGATTGGGCTGCAGACTTGACATGTAAAATATGAGCATTTTAAAGTGCTTTGATGTAATTTTTCTTACAGAGATGCTTTTCTAAATGTGTCAATTTTTTTTGGTAAATTTACTTTTTAAGACTTTGGAAGAAACCTTGTGTTTTTTGAAACATGATATCTTGTAGTATTCTGGAGTCATGTTTGTGATCCACTCTGCAGGATGCAGCCGCTTGGCTCGAGTATTTTGAATCCAAGGCTTTTGAACAGCAAGAAGCTGCCAGAAACGGCACTAGGAAACCTGATGCATCCATATCAAGCAAAGGTCATCTAAGGTATGTATATGAAGTTATGAACCTTTATTTGCAGAGATCTTCTCTTATTGCCATTTAAAGCATGTGTCATTTCCCCTTTTTTTTTTAGCAAAGAGTGGTGTTTGTAATCTATACTTCTTTTTCAATCTTTATTTGACCGGATCCATGAAGATATGCCCCAATCTGGGGTGGCATTCTATTCACATAGTTGTTTAGACCTAATTTTAAGTATATGGGTCATTGTACTTGTGAGTGTGGGCTTTCTTTCCGTGTGAATGAATGCATGTGTGACGCAATGTATGCTACTCTATGACTCGCATATGACTAACTTTTTGTTGAATATTGGCAGTGTCTCAGACTTGCTTGACTACATTAACCCAAGTCCTGATTCAAAAGGGAGAAATTCAATGTCAGTAAAGAGAAAAAGCTATTTTGTAAAGGTATCTTATATTCTCTCTAATCTCTACATATTAAATTCAGACTTTACATATGATTGATTTTCTTTGATCTACTTTGATACTCAAAAATTAATGAAAGACCTGATCTTTAAAAAGGTTATAACCTCTTAAAAATTATGTTCGATTATCAGGTTTGATAGCAGTTCCAGTTTCTTTATGGGGTTGTTATATCTGAGACTTTACATATGATTGATTTTCTTTGATCTACTTTGATACTCAAAAATTAATGAAAGACCTGATCTTTAAAAAGGTTATAACCTCTTAAAAATTATGTTCGATTATCAGGTTTGATAGCAGTTCCAGTTTCTTTATGGGGTTGTTATATCTGAGACTTTACATATGATTGATTTTCTTTGATCTACTTTGATACTCAAAAATTAATGAAAGACCTGATCTTTAAAAAGGTTATAACCTCTTAAAAATTATGTTCGATTATCAGGTTTGATAGCAGTTCCAGTTTCTTTATGGGGTTGTTATATCTGAGACAAATGAAAAGAAGCATCCTTCAGACTCTTTGGTCCTTGCATATGATGCCATTGGGGAGCTACTGAAAAAATAGCAATTCATTAGTCATATATGGACATGAAGAAGATTAATTTGCTTATCGATAGTGACATACATCTCTAGAAAGTCACAACTTTTACTGATACAGTTATGGGACTGAAAACAATAACAGCTGAAGATAAAATATGAATCATATTTTATTTTATTTTGTGTTCTTCCTCCTTTTTTGCCAGTGATGTGTTTCTTGTAAGGCGCACATAATATTTGTTGATGCTAAGTGTTTTTCTGGGTTATAATGTCCTTGAAGTCAGAAATTGCCATACTTGAGAAGCCTTTGTTTAACCACATGAAGAAGCTTATTTCAGACCTTATTTGAATATAGGATTTTCATTGCCTGCTCTGTGCCTTTGTAGACTGTTACAAAATGTGAACATGGTTTTTGAGTTTCCATCCTTGCAAATCTGGTCTATGCATGATGATCATGAGTCCTGTTATAATTGGGACTGTGCTTTTATTATCTTTTTTTATCTTCGTAGGTTACCTGTTATTAAGCTATTTTTATGTCTACAGATCCAAGAAAAAGCTAACCAAGTTTCCAGCAAGCCCGGCCAAAAGGGTTCTCCAAAAGACACAATTCCCATTGTTTTAGGGGAAGACAATGAACCGGGAGGTGCTATTGGTGAAGCTGAGTCTGATATTACATCTGATGCAGCAGAATTGTCTGGTAGCATTGTAGAGCCTGTTCATACAGTGTTGCCTGTGCATGAGCCTGCACATGTAAAGGAGCCTGTCACTTTCAGCAAAGTTTCACTTGAAACCAATATCGAAGGTGAAGAAGGATGGCAACCTGTCCAACGTCCAAGATCAGCTGGGGGACATGGTCGTCGAGTAAGACAGCGGCGTGCAACAACTGGCAAAGTATATGGTTACGAGAAGAAAGAAGTTGTCATTGAAACTGGTCTAGCCAAACTAAATAATTCTCTCCAAAATTCTAATTATTACGTGGTGAAGAAGCATGTGTTGTCACCCGCTAGTTATACAGATCAGCATATTGCAAAAAATTCCTCCGAAGTTAGCGAATTTGGGCGTAGGATTGTCAGAGCTATGACTTACAGGGTCAAGTCTGTGCCTTCATCTTCCAAAGATGAATCAAGGGAAGTCTGTAGAAGAGAAAGTGAATCTGGAGAAAGTCTTGAGAAGCCCACAATAGTCAAGTTGGGTAAATCTCCTTCCTATAAGGATGTAGCACTTGCACCCCCTGGGACTATTTCTAAACTGCAAGCCATTTTTCCCCGAAATGATAGTCCAAATAGAGGTCAGGTAGTTGAAGATAAATGTGAAGATGCTGTTGACAGTAATATAAAAGAAAATATTACATATCAGAAGACAGATGTTGAGGTAGACAGTGTCAAAGAGGTTAATGAGTGTTCTATGTCAAAGTCCAAGAAGTCCCCACTAGGTCATCTGAATATTGAAGAACAATCAGTTGGTGTAACAAGAAACATTGATGCTTCTGGGATGGTTCCTTCTACTGTTGATAAAGCTGATAGTGATACAAGTGATTTCCATGAAGTTTTACCTGATAATACTCCTGTAAATAATGTGATAATGAATTCTATGAGTTCTCCAAAAGATGTGAAGTTTGAGATGGAGATAGCTTGTGGCTCTCAAACAGAACATGCAATTCCTTCAATGCACGGAGAGGAGCATTTGGAGGACAAATCGATGGTTGCTAACTTAAGTGATGAACCAGATTTTCCCAGCAAGAAGTTGTCTGCTTCTGCTGCACCATTTAACCCATCACCAGCTACTGCACGGTCTGCACCCTTGCCTCTGAACATGAATATTCCTTCTGGTCCAGGCGCTGTTCCAGCTGTAGGCCCTTGGCTTATGAACATAACTCTCCATCCTGGACAGGCTACAGTGATGCCAGCCTTTAATCCTTTGTGCTCCATACCTCACCACCCTTATCCATCTCCACCAGCTACACCAAATATAATACAGCAGGTGTCGTTCATGTACCCTCCTTATAGTCAGTCTCAGCCCATACCACCCAATAGTCTTCCTCCTAATGGAAATCATTTTCATCGCAATCATTATATGTGGCAATGCAACATGAATCCCGTCACCATTTGGCCTGGTTGCTGCCCTGTTGAGTTTTCTGTGATTCCATCTTTGGCTGCACCGATTTGCAAATCTATATCAGATCCAAGTACATCACCAAGTTCTGGGAGTAGCCAAGGTTTGGTCCCTCTTCTGCCTGATGATATTGGTAGTGGTGAGGAGGAAAAGAAAGAAGTGGTGCTGCCCATGTCAGAGGTGGTACATGATGCAGATAAATTAGCTTGGATTGGGTCAGAAAATGAGAAGCAGAACGAGGATCCAACTTCTTGTGTGGATATTAAGGGGACAACACCAGTCGGTGATGACAGTCCCAAGAAAAAGTCTGAGGATAGTTCTGAGGTTACTAAACCTGATTATCATTTGGAAGATGATGAAAGAACTTTCAGCATATTAATCCGAGGGAAGAGAAACCGAAAGCAAACTCTGAGAGTGCCAATAAGTTTGCTTAGAAATCCTTATTGTTCACAGTCGTTCAAAATTGCATACAGCAGAGTTCTTCGAGAAAGTCAACCTTCTAGGTCCTTGTCATCTTGTGAAAGTAATATAGCGTCATGAGTGATTTATTAGTTTTCACTGCAGATTAGGGAGAAGGCTATGGGAGGAATCTATGTTCCTATAAGCGGTGTATGTAGGTGTCTCAGATAACCTTGAGCCTGATTGGTCAATTTGTGCTATCACTGCTATCAGGCTCAAAATTCAGAGGTTAAAGGTTAGTTTTTGAAACTAAAACACCATATATTTACTTCTTTTATTTTGGAGAGCGAGTTTATTGCCGGTAAATCTTGGCATCTACATCCCCATACTGATATATACTCCATCTGTCCCATTTTAATTGCTACATTATTATTTTTGGAGTCAAAGTTTAAAAATTTGACCATAAATTCTTATTATATTATAAAAAAGAATATATTTAAGTGAGATCTTTTTGAATGTATCTCGATGCAATTTTTTAGAATATCAAGTTTTCATAATTTTTTGTCTTACGAATTCAGAGAAAAACCGTTTTAAGTTGTGTCTTAGAGACCGTAAAAAGTCTAATGTAGCAAATAAAATGGGACATAGGGAGTATTACTTAGTAGAACTGGATAATCTCATACTTGTCAGAACTATCTGTTTAGCCAGTAGTTTACTTTATTGTTCTTATAGTACATGATACTGTGCTTAGGATCACTGGATTTTGTTTGGCAGCAGGTCTTGATTGGGAGACTTGTGTTTAGGAGTGAGGTGGCCTTTATTTCCCCCAAAAGAAGAATGCTTGACAATATGACAAAATTGAAGATAAGAAATCCATAAATTTTGATTCGCAGAGTGCACAGGATACATTCGATTATGATTATTGCAAGGTTTTGATAGTGACTGATACAAGTTCAAGTCTGTATACTGACTGCTTCAACCTGTTGTTTTGACAAGGTATTGACATTTTGCTGCTCTCCCTGTCAGTGTACCTGTTTTTTCTGCCATTTCCCTTTTTCGTGACATGATAACCTCATAGTTACATTGCTTTGTGAGTAAGATGAAGCAAACATTTCTTCCTTTAGTTCATAGGTTGTGTTTTTTATACCAGTTAACACCTGTTTCGTCTTTCTTTTTTCATATTTTCACTCTTAACTTGGATAGTGAAAGAACTGAAAACTATATTTACACAACCAATTGCAATTTTTTCAATTTTTTCCTCTTACTGGGAACTGAAAACTGGCAATATAAGCTGAATGAGGCTTCCCCTTCATTTCTCAGTGAGCAAAGACAACTGAAAATAACCAAAATTATGGTTCTGATACAAATGCAGTCTTATAGCATATGAGAAGGCAAAACTTAATCATTAATTCTTGTGAAAGTTAACTCATTTGGTAGACTGAAGGATATTGAGGTGTCTTATCTGAGCTTCTTAGCATGGATAGAACCTGTAAAACAACTGCTGTGACAATAAGGATACCTAGTAGAAATCCATATCCTATCTTCCATTCAGAACCAGCGCCCCCAACTTGAATCCCAAGCACAACATTTAGTGCTCCAAAGAAGAGGGTAATCACCCCAAACCAACGATGGTATGCAGCCCAAAGCCTGCGTATCTTTGACTCCTTATCTGGCTTCACAAAGAATGCCAACACCTGTGAGATGCCATAATTGGAACAAAGAAAAATTTGTATTGAGATAGTTTACACTGAATTTTTTATTTTAAAAAAAAATTCCTATGAACAACTTGTTTCTTTTCACGCCATAACTATTTGCTACCTCGCAACATATTAGAGTGAGACGCTCTGGCCCAACATTTGGTCTAGGAATAAGTTAAGCCAAAATGAAAACAGGTGCAGAAGGCTTGAATTTTCTTCTTTTTTTTTCTTTCTGTTTTGTTTTTATTGTTGTAGTGTATGTGTATCTATTACCTGAACACTGCTAAGGGTAAGAGCAAAATATCCAATGCCTCTGTGTGCAGCAACGTCCGCATGGATATGATCATTAAGTGCTTGACCAACCACTATTCCGGCCAGTACAATGAAAAACCCTACAATCTGAATAACTGTGTGCAGATAATACCACAGAGGTTCCTTGTGCTTCAAAAACCTTGCAATCATAGCCCCACAAGGAAGGATAAGTCCCCAACCAATTATACCCAATATTCCATGGCTTCTTTTCATGTTGTCGAAAACTCCGGCCTCACTTGGAGCAGCAGGACCTGACAGTCAGCAAAAGATTATAAATTGGTCTTACTCTCTGCATTCTCCCCTTTCTTTCATCTTTAGAATTCACGAGTTTTTACAAAAACTGAACTATAGTAGCGAATTGAACAAACTTGTTTCCAAACGTGGATTCCAGCTGTTTAATCTTTATTCCCAAACTTATTCTTTCTCTTGGCTAAAACTGGTTTCTTTCTTAGGTACATGTTTATGGTTTCTTGATTGTGATGTTTCTGGTTTTTTTTTTTTTTCCTTTTTAGTAATCAGAATGAGGTTTTGATGACTATATATTGGTAGTTCTGAAAGAGGTGGTTAGTGACCTAGTATTGAATAATTTGAGATACAAGTTTGCTACATACTCGAAACTTTCCACCTCAATAGGACGTGTCGGATTTTTGACATTCCAATATAGCTGTATAGATATTCCATTAGACCATATGCTTCATGCCAAATAAAAAACAAGCAATACAAGAGAAAACTCACCAGTTGAGTAATCAATATGTACGGTGGTTTTATCGTCGTGCTCTGTGAGTCTGTGATTGAGGGGAATTCTGCTACCATAAGCTAGCAGAGTAGGTTGCTGCTGGAGAGGAGCATTGAACTGAAGCTGGAATCCCATATAAAGGTTAGCCCCATCAAGTACCACAACGGGGGGTATGCCTGTTAGATTGAGGTCCCCTTGTTCAGGAATAACCTCGTGAGACTTCCGACCTTTCAGATAATACTGCTTGATCTTTGCGTGCCCGGATTTACTGATCCAACCCACCATTGCGCTGCCACCCACCATCAGTCCATCTTTCGAGAAACCAATGCCTATCCATCCTGTTGTGTACAGTGCTGATAGTACAATCGTTACAATGTGATCCTTGCTCTGATAATACTGCAGACAACTTAAAAGTTTCAGAGGTTTAACACATTTGGGAATTGACGAAAGGTTGAATTCGCTTGGGAAAAAGTAGACAAATAAGAACCCTGTATTAAGTGGAACTATTAGATCAGGACTAATTTAAGTTCTCGACATCAGATTATACAGTCATACTATGATAGTACTTGAGCATGAACCTAGTTACCAGGCTAGTTTTATAAGCTAAGGTACGTTATATATGGATGTGCTATGCTATAAAGATATCCTTGCTATGAACATAAGAGTATGGGCATCAAACTTTCCTACAGATTTACACTCCTCTAGCTCATTAGTCATTACCAACTTACCGTTACCCCCAACTTATCACCACCTACCAAGCAAGCCACAAGCAGAAAAAAATAATCCCACCTTACTGAAACTGATAAAGAGAAACAAGATTTACCCTCAAAACAAAAGTTTCCCAAACAGGATAACAACTACTGTAGGAAAGGTTTCCATAGGGAGGAGGAAGAAAAGATGCTAAATCAAGGCTGCAAAACTGTGATCTTCCATCCTGAACCCCCACATTTGCTTCATTAACACCTGCTGCAGCACTGACTATGAGAACCCTCCTCTGCTCCAATGTAACTAGAAATAACAACAAGAATGAAATTATTAAAAAACTTTGAGATCTCAAATTAGTCATGTTTTTTTTACTTCGTACTTCAGTTAAAGTGTAAGCAAGCACGATAATATGATTACAAAGGGAATGAAGATTGGGAACATAAGGAAGACAGAGGATGGAAGAGGGGTTCAAAGACAAGAAAGTTAGAAGGTTTTGGTCTCTTGTAGTCTAAGCTACAATCCTTCGATTATGATGTTGAAATTGGTGTAGGGTGGTTGGTCGTTGCTGGTACTTTCATCATTCCCGCCCCTTTCTTGCTACTGCAACAACCTCTCTTATTTTGGACCCTACCGTTTGTTAGTAGCCTTTTCTACCCCCTTTTTTTTAACTTCTTAAGCATAGCTCCAAGTACACAACCGCAATAATTATTTTTATCAAATTCTGAGTGACACAAAAAGCACAGTCTAAATACGATGCCATGTTTACTGCCCTTACTCTGATAATCATACTTTGTAAAACTCACACATGAATATATCAATATACGGAGTAATAGGCCATCCTAATAAAGAGCGGCTATAGACAAGGGTTCTTTTTAAAACTACTCTATATAAGACAGACTATTTTGTAAAACTTGTCTGACTCGCTTTATTGTTCAACAAAAAAATTCATTCTGTTTCTAATCTGTGGCCTGACTGGATTTGATCAGCTCTTGTTATTTTTGAAATTTGGTAGTTGACATATTTCAATCAACGTTTGTTAGGGGCTTGTCTTCTTTTTAAACCTCACTTCTTTTCTTTTCTTCTTTGTTTTTTTAAACATAATAGAAATGATCCAATAATTAAAAATTGACGGATAGAATCATCAAAGCTCTTGAATCAAAGTAGATTTAGGGATGAGATATGAATTAGGCCTTGAGTCTTAATTTGCCCATAAGAGGCTCTACTTCGATTTAATGGTGTACCAAAATTCCAAGACTTACAATCAATCAACAATATTTAAAGCCCTAGTGTTACACATAACTACAAACTAGGTAAGATTTAAAGCACATAAAGACTTATTTGGTGATCACTTGGTTAAAAAACAATATTAGAATGTCCAAGTTGTTCATGATTATCATATTAGTTGTGATTTCAAATATTGGTCATGATTCACATTTATAAGGAGGTATGTGTTTGCGGTGATACATAAATTGGTTGTAGTCATTGTGGCAGGCGGCCTTTCGCAACTGCAAATTCCTTGACTAGGCCTTTTGTTATAACAGCATCCTTGACTAGTTTGAGGGAATCAATAATATCATCGCACAACTGACGAGGATCAGGTATAGCATCTTCATTAACAGCCAGAACTAATGTCATCTTGTTGCTATAACTTTGGAAGTTTATCATTAAGTCCTGTAAAATGTCATTCGTTAGTTGACATCAAATGGATCCAGTATGTTTTACACGTACCTTTGCATCATAATGAGTAATGAGTTTGTTAGTATGATCGAATTGAGCAGTGCAACTTACATGTGGTTGACCATATGAAGATGGAGCAAGAAAAGCCAAAGGATGGCCGTAAAAGCTGATCTCTTCCAAAGGTCCAATTAAATTTGAGAAGGCTATTGTTGTATGAGAGTTGATTCTATCAGTTACTGCGCTTGCAGCTTTACTACCAAACAACTTCATAACCACTTCGGCAATGAAAAATGTGAACAAGACCTCTAGAGAATGCTTCTTTCTGTCCACTGTTGCCTTGGCTTCTCGGATGTAATCCAAAGGATCATCGTGCAGTCCAATGGTGAACGGAAGAAGTACGTAACCTACTGAATTACCCCATTTTACCTCTGTATCTTTCTCCATCATATCTGCTAAAGCCTGCAAAAATGTTACATGGTTTGACTTGATGTATATATATTCTCCCTTAACATATCTAACATTATAATTCGATGAAGAACAGATCTAAGACGAATACTGTGTTCTCCGTTAATTCCTGAGCATACAGCAAGAACTTGTTCATTCGGACCAAGTACATCAATGATGTATGTTCGCTAGAATCAATCAAGTACGAGCCACTATAATGGTAGAGTGTGTGAAAATGTATATGTAAGGCTTTAGTTAATTTTAGCTCAAACAAATTGTTGAGAAACCAATAAGAAAAATGTTAAATTTATATCAATATACATGAGTTGTAACATATATCAATTTTAAAAATAAAAAAATAAACCAAAAGTCAACTGACTGGCCCTAAAAAAATAGTGAGTATTTGTGTAACTTTATTTTTTAATAGTATAATTTCACATTACTTCATTTTCAAGTAGTGTAATTTTAATTTTAAATAGTAAAATTTTTAAAAAAAATAAAAATAAAAATAAAATTTCCATTTTACACCTTAATAATTCTTATATGAATTGGGGAGAAGGCTTACCGTATTTCCTATTCAGATACCGAGATAAACCAGCTTGTGTGATTCCAAGTGCGACATCATTGATGGTCTGTGTATCCCAATATAGCATACATAATAGGTGAATGTAATGAATCAAGTAAGATAAAACTCACGATTAATAAAAAGATGGATTTACTTACACCACCAAGTGCATTCTTCACCAATTTCATATCATCAAGGCTAAATATCTTGTACACAACACGCCTAGGCCTAGGGGTATTCACACTTCCTGTGGATTTGCTAATAGGAGCATTGTCCTTCAAAAATAGCGTGGTTGCTACAAACATCAGCACATCCATCATGGTGTTCCAAGACAACAGCAACAACCACCAAAAGGCCATAATCCATCTCCAAACGATCCCCATGCGATTAATATCATCATCAACATACACCCCCTGCGCCGGAATAGTTGGCAGGGCTTCAGGATCAGAGGTCTTGCGCGTAAGGGCCAACAGCAGAGAGATTAGAGATGTGCCATCGCCGAGTGAATGATGAATCCGAAATATTCCGAGGCCCTTGACATCCTCAGAGAGCTCAAGATGAAGAATATGGATGTCCCAAAGTGGCCTAGACATGTCCAAGTTTGTTTTGCTGAGGTTGTATACGTAGTCTTCAACGAACTTTTCTGGTGAGACTATGTTTTCAAGATCTATTTTTGGAACTATAATGTGCTTGTCTAAGTCCACTTCTGCTCCCACCCATTTCAACTCTTCTCCTTTACTAGGATCCCCTACCTATAGAAAGCAAACTTTTTGTTTGAGATTTCATTTGTTTTACGAGTAAAATGAGATTTATTATCATTTTCAGCAAGTGCATAAATAAGAGTTATATCTCCCATTCATAGTACTATGCCCTCACTTTCATATTCTAATTCCTATTGATTAGCCAAATAGCATGATATATATTATATTTCCAAAAGAAAGGGGGTTTACATAGGCCTATTCAAGCAAAAAATAATATAAAATTACACTACAATTCTATTTTGTTTCTTTTTTCATCCAATCATTGTAGAGGATACAACATTTGTACCACCTTATAATATGTGTCACTATATGGTCACGTTGTTGGCATTTATATAACCTAATTGTGGCTCTATATGCATGGTTATATTGATGCAAATAAACCAATTTGTACTTTTAATGTGAAAAATCATGCATGTACAAGTGATTTAGAGGGAAATAAGCTTACCACAATGCTAGAGAAACGAGGATGCTTTAGAAGAGTGAGGGGAACTTTAGCCTTACAAAGCTCAAGATCAATGGGGGTTTTGCAACCCATGATTGCTAAAATATGTATGTTGAAATTTGGCTTATGAAACATTGCAGATGATGGGCTTAGTGGCTCCTCTCTTACATAATCCTCCAACATCATTATCCCTTTAGTAACCTTTATTGGTTTTACCATCCCTTTCTTTCTCCTCCTAATCACACTATCCATAATCTCCCCCTCCTTTTTTTGTGTTTTTGTTTGTGCGTTTATAGCAATAATCTCAATTGAGTAGTGAGATCTTAAAGAAAAAAAAAATGGTAAAAGTATAGTAACTATGAAGTAATATGGTACGGTGTAACAAATATTGAGGTATATCTTTAAAGATTACAGTTAGGTTGTGTGTAGGTGTCTATCTTTTGCTAAGGAAAGCTTATATAGTCATTTTTGTAAGCATTTATATAAGGGGGTTGGCAGATTTTATATTTAATGCTTGGTTTGATAAGAGTTGTAATTTGAAAATGACAAAGATTTTTATCTTTTCAGGATTAAGTGTGAAGTATTTAGGCCTTGTGGAGTAAAAATACTTGGTGAGATCATCTATATAAATATCATGTCATTAAAAAGGATCTAAGAAAACATGGCGGTGAACCCGTGCTCGTGACATTCGAAGTGAGCGCTAGATTTGTCATATGAGCTACACCACCTTTAATTAAACATTACACCTTTAACCCTATAACATTAATATTCATAATAATAACAATAATAACAACAATAATAACAATAATAATAGTAACAATAATAATAACAACAATAATAATAGTAATAGTAATAACAATAACAATAATAATACTCCCTATCTTACTCTATTTATCCGAATAAAGTAATAGAGATTTTGTTTGTAGTGAACTTTTCATAGTAAACTCCATCGGGAGGGGATAGGTAACATCAACAGAATCAATATAAATTGTACAATTGTACAATTGATCGTGTTACATCAGAATCTATTGTAACTGCGATGAAGTTAAATTGAGACTGCACACTTGAAATTCGAAGTCTATCACTGAGCGCTAGCCCTAATCTTAGTATGTCTTTGATTAGGGGAGGGTGAGGCAAACAGATTCAGCAATTACTAGTACTGTATTTGGTGGAACATTATGCAAATGTAGAAGCAAATATGATTAAATCATTTGCTTATACTAGTATCGATTTGAGTAGTTTTCAGAGTGTAATTATCACATCTCAACTTGCAGGCAATTCTCCCTCCCAAATCATAAATGTTCGCATCAAATTAAATGATAAACAAAGTTTAGACTTGGTGACATCGTAGCCACAGATTAATGAGTGATGAAGGATTTCACAATGAGGCAGTTTAGTGAATAGAGTTCGGTAGAAAATTAGGCATCAAGGATGATGTATGATAGATAAGACAGAAGTAAAAACCACCAGGGAAATAGGGTATATACAAATGCTACTAGAAATAAAATTGAGCGATATCCGTTACCTACAATGGCATCAAATATGGATGAGAAACCCATGCCGTATACTCTATATGAATCAAAGAATCATATTCTTGCTACAACGAGCAATTCACGATACACAGAAAAATTTTCAGCTCAGATTCCCCCCTCACTTGGACCAGGCAATGGCATCAATATCCGACTGTGCAGTCCGATACAACTCCAATCTCTTTGCTATGTTAGTACGCCTCTGCATAATTGCTGGATCTTCATCCAACATCTTACCCAAGGCTTTTGCCTGCATACAAACAACACATGAGATTTTTAGACGCCAAAATTTGTACTAGTTTTTTTTTTTTTTTAATAATAGGGGGGCAGGGAGCAAGGAGAGGAAAAGAGTGATCAAGAACACTAACTTCTTTTCCACCCAACTCTGTAAAGAAATGATCAAGCAAGCTGCGTTTTGCATCACGGACTTGACAATAAACAATGGATTTAGGAATGGAGTTTCTCAGAGTTGCACAAATCAAATTGACATATGACAAGACAATTGTTCCTGAAGGAAAAGAAACAATGACATCCAGTATGTTAGGAAGGTTCTACATGAAAAGTACAGGTTAGTCTTGAGCTAAAGAAAGGCTTTCCCTCAATTCAATATTTTAGACCGCTGTGAGGGACAAAGAAAGTCTGGAATGTGTATTACCGATTCGACGAAGATATGAATCATTATAACGATCAAATATAGAATGAGTGGGGTTTCCACCCTTCTCAACGTCTTGAGGAAGCTTCCGGAAAAAATCAACTGTGAGGTAACCACACTCCATATCAACAAGCTGTAAAGTCGCTCTCTTGCTTTCATCTCTCATCCTCTCCAATGACTCAGAAGCAGCATTGGCAACTTCTACTCGAAGGGTGGGATATTGTCTTAGTTCCTACAACGCAGAAAGAGTATACATTAACAAATAGCAAAAAGAGCAATTTACAACAGAAGACAGTAGTGAGTGATGACAAGACATTGCTTTCTGTCAGTCCCTTAAAACATACTAATGGGATTATTTCATACAGAAAACAAGTTTTTAGGCAAAATAATAGTGAAAGTGAAGACACAAGCCGGTGATCAGCACTATATCATAACAGAACAACTCATATTATTTCATTCCTCAGCTAACAATTAACATACCCAATATATTGTATGGAAAGATGAAACTATGAACAATATATAACTGAAAAAGTAAAAATCAGGATTTTACTGCAGTTTCACTGATAGCCTTGTGAACAAGCTCCTTCAATATTGCATGAACCTGAAGACATAAAAGCAATTCTGTCAAGAATAAAACTGGAAAGACAATGAACTATTTTTTTTCCAAAAGAAAATCAAAAGGGAGAGAAAGAGAGTATTTTTTTTTTTTGGGGGGGGGGGGGGGGGGGGGGGGGGGGGAATCAAAATTCTCGAGTTAACTGCTCACCTTGTAGCGATACATCAAAGACAACGAGAAGCAAAAACCAAACAGCCTAATAAAAGCTACTATAAAATGCAAATAAGGTTATGCAAGTGAACCGTAATTAACATGTAAGACAGTACTTGGGTGATAATAATAACTTATAAAAAAAGGTCGTACCCAGTGCACAAGGCTTCTGCAAAGCAAGGTCTGAGAAAGGTTCCAAATATTATAATGATAACTAGAAGACAATATATTTAACATATCAGATAGTGAAAATGTCACTCCAATTCACTGTTATAGACTACATTTTGGGTTTATTGCAAAATGATGTTCTCCTTTAATTCTTTTACCTACAAGTAACAGCTGACAAATTGGATATGCAAGAAATGTCTTTGAAAGAATTTTCCAAGTTGGCCTACTACAGTTTAGGAGGCAATAAAAGGAGACAAAAGGATCCAAACATACTCCTATACCCAAATTACATTGACATGTATACCCACATATACATACATCCTCTAAAATTGAAAAAACATCCAGCATGTCAATAAACTACAATGCTTTCAAGAAAACCCCATATAAGCCTCTTCTTACAATATAATGAACATACCGCATCAACTGCAGCCTCAGCCGGACCTCTAATTGATCCCAAGCAAGATTCAATCAGTCGCCGATATCCTTGTTCAGGAGCAATAAGATGAGGTTGATACCCATCAGCTTCGGTAATCAATTTCCTAACATTTTCCATGGAAAGCTGCTTGTCAAATTGCAACCTTTTCAGAGCAGCGGGAAGCTGATTGTCAAATACACCATAGATTTTGTCACCACCTGGGCGTCTGCAAAACCATAATAATTGCAGCTCAATAAGATTGGTGGAGAAAAGAAGAAAAAATTAAACTATACTACAAGCTAATTTGTAAATTATAAGTATCTAACTAGTCACCAAACAAACTTTCATTAAAACAAGTTAAAGGTAAAGTACATACACGCCATCAAGATGTTCCTTAAATATCTGATCAAAGCCTCGGCAAATTTCCATGATCATGTATAACTTGCCCTGCATCAACACAAAATGACAGAAAAACGAACAATAAGGAGCCAATTTTAGAAGTTTTATGACTTTTGAATGCCAGGAATGTTGCTTTGACCATACACGGGCAAGAACATTACAACACTAAAACCAAATAAGAGCAACTCAGAATTCACAAAAAAAAAATTAAATAAATAAATAAAAATACTGTAACCTAGTCCATGAAACAGGCTGCTCTGCACATAAAAATGTTCAAAAATGCATTGACAGTTCCTTTCCAGCATTATGGAATCAACCTGCAACAAATGTTCCCGTAAAAAAGCCCCCAACAATGACGCTTTACGAGTGTACCTAATAGTTGTTACACATTATACTTTTCAAAATTAAGGAAATACAGCAAGAAAGAGAATCGGAAGAACCATCCTGACCCGACCCAACCCAACCTAAAAGGTGGAATGAGGGAATGGAACTAAGTAAAAAAAAAGGATCTTTAAGCTCCATAAAAGTGCTATAGAAAAGAGAAAACATGAATTTAATACTTCATCTAAAACATTAACTACTCATACACAACATCATTTCAAAACAATTTAATCCATAATTTTGGACAACTTGGAATAGAAATTTTATTAGCTTAAAAAAAGGAGGGAGTACATAAAACAAAGAGCTAAAGATTGTGAGGCTTTGAAACACTTACTCCAGCATCAGTAGCAACAGGCTTCCCAAGACGGCTCAACTCTGACTCTAGTTCAACAATAGTTTTGTTAATAAGAGACTGTAGGCCAGGAATCCGGGATTTGATGACAGTTTCTAAATGCTGGAAGATTTGAGATGTGTCAGAAAAGGTATCACAGTGGAGTTATGCAAAAAAGCTAACAAAGGAATGATATAGTTCAGATAATTTACACACCTTAGACATCATCTTGGCTAAGAACTCTGAACCCATTCTATTAGCAAGATGCTTATACTCAGGGCTACTAGCCCAGAACTCTCGCTCTTTACGTCGAGCAATAATCATATCAACATTTTTATTGATATCAGCCTGTGAACGGTTTACAACACCAACCCAAGGATACTGCAACTTGTATGATTTCCCTTCCAAAATCTAGAGTCGAAATTATCAAGTAAGGAGAACATGCAAAATTCAGGTCTCAATTGGTTAAATTTCTTCTTAAAACTCGTCCCCACAAAGAAAATATTTTGCTCACGATTTTAACAATCAGCCTAACAAAGAAGGACTTACATCAACAGCATCAGTTCCTTTGTCCATAAGATCAACTTTGGTCAAAACTCCAAATGTCCTCTCCCCTAAAATTTGAGGACATCAAAATATCAAGAAGATAACCAATTAGTATAACACTACTCTGGATAATGAAAATCGGCTCACGACAAGTAACCCTAGAGCAACACACAGCAAAAAAGTACTTAGCTATCCAAAATTCTATAACACTTCCGGGATTCCAGGAACCCTGCTAAGGTTTGATGAAATGTCACTACATGAGCATGTGAAACTTGTCGACTTGAATACATAGGATGCTACATCACTACAAGAGCTTAAAACATGATTCACACTAAAACGGTAGGTAAACGAACTTAAATAGAGGAAATACAGAAATATCTTACCTTTGGGATCCACTTCACGGGAAATTTTAATTGCATCGGACGTAGCAAGATCTTGATTAGCCGGAGAAATTGCCAGAATAATACAGTTGGGCTGCAACAAAAAAAATGTGTTAGCTATTTTGAAAGAATTGGATGGTGATGAATAATATAAATTTAAGCCTACTCAATAGAGGGAAGGGAAGGTAGACTATAATTAACTTCAAAGGTTAATGACAAATAGTCTGAAAGTTCAGGGAGATGATAGATCCAGCGGTCAGAACAAGGGTGGGTTGTGTTCAGAATGTATTATCTTTACTTAGTCAGAGGCACAAAGTCTATTCTGTAAACAACTAAATCACATAAATTTTCAAGCCATGCTATGAGATTATACTTCTTCTGTCATGTAACAAAAATAATTTAAAGCATACGTCAGTACCTTGATCCCTTAAAAGGAAATGTAGCTTAGGTAGATAAGGTAAATTTACAGGAGTTTGTGGGTTCTCAAAGAGTCAAAGGCCCATAGCTTAAGATCAAAATTATTTAGGACATGAAGATAATTAGAAATTTCTCTAATCATTTGGGCAAGCCCTAGCAATCCCCAACATATTACCTTCTCAATAAAGGAGCGAACCATATTTTCAATCTCTTGAACAATGCTTTCAGGTTGACCCTCTGCAGCAATGTAACAACAAAAAATATTCAAAATCCTAGTAACCATTAATTTAGCAACAAGATAACCCAAATATATAGCAGCACTAATGTGTGTATAGCTCACCAACAGCAACTTTGGTAAGCCCGGGAAGATCAATCAGCGTGAGATTCACAACTGCCAAAGCACAAACAGTAATTAGTACACTCCTAACTCAGACAGGGATGAGTACAAACTCAAATATGTTATAACAAGAAAATACAACAAAATTAATTTGACAAGAGGAAGCAAGATATAAAAAATTACACAGTAAAAAACAATATTTTTCTATATTAACTTGGCAGATTCCTCCATGTTTTAGTTATTATGCCTACATAACTTAATATTCATTGTTACCGTTATCTCAAAAAGGCGACATTTCTTCTTTTGTGTGTTTGAAAAAACCACTTCCCATTGATCACAATTCAAGACCAAACTTTGTAACGAAATTCACCCAACAGGGCTTACCCATCAATTTAAATTGTTCGCATCGTTTCTGGATATTTAGGTAATCTAAGCGATTTAATTAAATGAAATAAGTGTGGTCAATTGTCTAAATACAAATATACAATGCATTTTTCCAAAAAACATGTGCCAAATGTAAGTCACAAACATATAATCCAAACTATCCAAACTATAGCAGCAAAATACAAGGAAAAAAGCAGTGTAAGTGTGTTTTTGACTACAAGAAGTAGAATATACAATTTCATTTACATAAATCTATTAAGATGCAGAAAATACAACATACCATAGAAAACATACTGTTTTGTTTGATTACATTTCATCGAATGACGGACCCAATCGAATAACAAAGTCCAAAAGGAAGATCAAGCCATGACAGAAGTAGAGCAGATTGTGTCTTACCACTGGGGGAGTATATACTGAGGTGAATAGGAACACTAGAGATAGCTTTACTACGTCCTGTCTCTCTATCAGTCTCATCTGCTATCTCCTTCCGCACAGCAGCTGAAGAAGCAAAAACCAAAGTTTGCACATAAAGTTTTAAGCTGGGAGTCTGGGATAGATTATCACCAGCAAACTCCAAATGTGCACACAAAAGTTGGTAGTATGCATTAAACAAAAACTGGAATGCCATCAGTGACCATCTATGGGAAAACAAACATACCAAAGTCTGTAAATCGTTTCCTAGGAAGGTGCATGAATTCCGCCCATTCTCTATTTTCTTCAACCCTGTGTAACTGTAGAACAAGAGGACGCCTGGTAACAATACCTGCATTTCATAATAGCATATATTACAACTACTCGTTAGAAAAACAGATAATGAATATATAGGCCATATCAAGAACTCATGAACCAAAGCATAAAGATTAACATGCTTACCAGATCCACGAGGCAAAAAGTCCTTGCCAACAATGCTCTCCAAAACTGACGACTTCCCTGAACTCTACAAACCATCAAAACATGGAAGGTGTAAGAACACACCATTTGTTACAGAAAAACTCAACAAGGCATCCTAACTCTAGCCCAACGTACATCAAGCTGAATTCAACTAGTGATTAACAAGACTTCATCATCATGCTCTTATATGATACCAACTCTGAATCAGGCACTTTATCAAACATCACCTCCAACCAGAGTGAGACAAGAGTGTTACAGTGTGATGATCAGGAAATGCTCAGCTCTGTAGTCTTTTACCAACAAGTTACACTTCCAATGAACGGAAAGTAGAATACGCGTTTTAATCCTAACATGATCACCTTTGGCATGTCTAAACTAAGAATACACAAACCTACATACTTAAATCGTAAACAACACGCATCTAAAACAAAAATCATTCATGGTATACATCATACTCCAATCGATTATCGTACCAAAAATGCTTCTCACTACGGTGTTCTTATCGTATTGCCGGAAAAAGCCGAATCTCCTAATGTCGGTGATGTATAATTGAATGTCATAGCTTGCAACACTAAATTTATAACAATGACATCAAACAAAATCTGATGGTAATCCATAAGCTAACGACGTCGTACTTCATTCGAATAACAGTTCAAATCAGCATGAATAAAGTTCCAACAAAATTAGAGAGCGTAAATAGGAAGGATCTGAGAAGAATCGGAGATCTAAGTAGTACCTGGCCTCCAACGACAGCGATGGCGGGGAGAGAATCCCAGAGAGTGGGAAGCGAGCTCTCATCGCCGTGATCACCGAGAGCAGTGCAAGCTCTCTGAATCTTGTTAACGAGAGATATCAAGTTCTCCATTGCTGAGGAATTCACCGATTCGGATCGGTGTAAGGTTGGGGGATTAGGGTTAGGGTTTTGAGGAGATCTGCGGAAATTGAAATTGAATTTGAATTTGAATGAACACAGAGACGATAAAAAGGAAGATGGAAGAGAGGAGGACAACTTAAGCGGATTGTGTCTGTGGAAGAGAATATTACGAGTTCGAACTCCGGAGTCCAAGGTTTGTAAAAATATAAGTGCTTTTTTGCGTAGATGGACCCACTTTTTGGAGTCCAGGTCAATATGGAACGGCTATATTTTGTGTGTTTGGATCATACAAATTAGATATGGGCCCGTGACTAAATTTAAATCTTTGCACAACTTTCATTTTTGGGGAAAAGGATACTATTGGTTGATTAAATAAAAATACATGAAGTTGTAGAATTTTCAAATTTTCAATCTTAGTCGGGATATGGGTGCGTATGAGTTGTGACGTTGAGTTGAGTCGAGACGAGTTCAAATTTGACTAAACCCAACTCAAACCCAAATAATCAAACTTCAGCTCGATTCGAACTTGAAATTTGGTAGACAAAAAATCAAAACTCGAACTCAAATCAAATGAGTTTCATATTCAATATCATTTTCACTTCAAAATCAAAACTCGAAGCCACCCACTTTATCATTTTACTTCAAAATCAAAACTTGTTCAGATCATGCGCCAAAAGAATCAAAACTCATTAACAATTCAAGCTAAAATAGTCAAAACCCATCGACACTCCTATGTTTCATATGATTTCGCTTCATATGAATTGAATCATTACATAAATATTGTGCATAGTGACAACCATTATGAAGTAATGAGGGCCATAATTTTCAATAAATTAGAATTATACGCTCTGCCTTGCCTTTCAGACCATGGGAATTATACTTCTAAATATGACTGGATATGAGTCGAGTTAGCTCACGAGCTACTCGGGATCGGATCGCCCAAAACTTGGCTCGAGCTTGAAATTAGACAAGCCTGAGTCGACCCGAGCTTTACAAACAATTTATTGAGTGCTCGACGAGCCTAAATGAGTTTTAATATATATTTCAAACAATTAAGGGTTAAGGCTCGGCATTAATGGCTTAGTTAAAACCAAATTTTAAATATAATTGAGTTTAATTACTCGAATAAGCTTTCAGCGAATCCAAGCCAAGCGACGAACTCATACCGAGTCGCGGACTTTTGCCAAGCCGAGCCCGAGCTCAAATTTAAAAACTCAATGAGTCAAGAGCCCGAGTCTAAGCTTTAGGTGTCTCAGGCGAACCGAGCCATGATCTTCTCAAGCTCAGGCTTGACTCGGCTTGTTTCCAAGCCTACTTCTACAACCGCAAAAAAAATTATAAGAAAAAATATAACACACTAGTCGTTCATGATTCAACTATTACCAGCTAAAGAAAATGGACTAATCTGCTACCAATCTTTAGATCTCGGCCCCTAAAATGACAACAAAGATTTTTTAGAGAGCCAAGACCTAATATAGCATTAAACCATCTTAATTTCGAGAAATGACTAGCTGGAGGTGCACCTCTAACAGACACATTTTCTAAGTCTAGAAAAACACTAATTGGGAACATCCAAATTTAGAATAGTTGAAGTAATTCATTTAAAAATAAAAAATCTCCACATTTGGTCCTATTTCATTCAGTGGCTAGTAGAGGTCCTAATCAAGTGCCAATCACCTAAAAGCTCGCAGTTTTCCACTAAGTTGGATCATTCATAATCATGGATTTGATTTATATTAAAATTTAGTAAGTAAACCCAAGTGTAATATAAAATCAAATAAAACACATTATAGTAGAATAAGAAAAGGTCTGACGATCTTTGGTGGACATATCAAGCAAAGCATCGAGGTTAATTCCACGGTAGCTAAACTTCCTAAATGTTCTCTTCTTTGGTACGCCTCCTGCTGCTGCTGCGACCTCTCTTTCAACATACGCTTGTTATCAAACCCACACACATGTTTGCTACAACAGCCCTAGAAATTTAGCTGTTAATAATGAGCCTTAATACTCTACTAAACTTGAATAACCTTAATTACAAAACCTTAAAAAATACTCAGTATTACAATAGCATCACTTTTTTTTTGAATCAAAATATCTCTTTTAGGAGAACTTAAACAATATTAAATAATCTCAGTAAGAAAAAGTAAATACAGTTATAAAAGACTGATATTATCCAAAACCAAAAAGGTGAAGGAATTGCGTTCACTTCTTCCATAGAACTTTGTAATGATTGATGATTTTTCCTACAAAACCAACTCGCGGTCTATCCCAACCAAAATAGGTTCAAAGAACAAAATCAGTGAAAGTTGAGTGTACAATGTTTGACCTGAAATATTTTTTAGTGGCGTTTTTTAAAATAGCTTACATAGAGTACACGTGATGGAACATTCCTAAGTATAGACACCAACCAATGAGCAACTTAAATATCAAATTAACTACCTAGGTAAACTAAGAATCACAAGGCAACGTAAATAATACCAAACAACTTAGGTAGATTTATAAGTAACTTAAGGTATGATATCTATCATTAATTATGAGTAACATATTAAGTTTTTAGACTTCATAACTTGGATGCAAACCCTTGCCAAATATTCGATCCGATTCTGATCTCACTCTCGTTTACCTCGAAAGAATAGACTTACTACTAGGAGGGGGAAAGACTTGAACCAGGGGGATTGGCTCATCGGCAGCGGGCGCTGCGTCCAATATAGTTCCAACCCTTCTCATTCCATTGAGCCCTCATATCACATATCGCCTTTGCAAGGTGATTGAAACTTATTGATCCACATGGAAGAACCCAGATTTTTAAAGAATAATGTTAGTAATTACACTGCACTAACTTTGGACTTATTACTATTTTGCAAAATATATTGCTTTGTTATTGTTTAACTTCTTTTTTTGGTTCTAAATGGCAGCCACTCATGCCTGAGCATCTTTACGACCCTCATATTCTTAATTAGAGAATGGAGATGCTACTTATTTTCTCACAGGGTCAAATTTCTTTTTACGTCTTAGAGTGCATTATATTCCCTATAATTTAGTTAAGTTCTATGTCTATAGGTTTCCTTTCTTTAATAGCTCGCTCAAAATAAGGTTATGCAAAGAATACAAACATGCCACTAACACATAGAATGAAACTACTAAACCTAAGAAGCATTGAATATAGCCCTTAGACTACAAGTCTTGGTCCTCTTGGGTGATTGTGACCTTATTGCAATATTACCCAATAGTTAGATTGTAACCTTTTTCACGTATTAAACTCTAAACTTCGGGAAAAAAATTAGATTGTTAATCAAATAGTATAGATCATAATTTTTCACTTTTCTTAATTCTTTTATTGCATGTAAAAGATCAAGTTATTAATAACAAAATACTCCTTTAATCATATTATAAATGATGTACTTAAAATTAACTTGGATTCAATCAAATGTAGACTCATTTCAATTCAAATATAGTATTGACCTTAATAAAGTCAATTAAAATATAGTACTAAACTCAAATTGATACCACATTTAAAACATTAATAGAAAAATATGAGTTGGATAATGTAAGCCCAAAAGAGAAAGCCTATATATCTCAACCTACAACAAGCTAGGAGCTAAAATAAAATTAGCAGCTATATTGTACACCCTAGGCTACACAAATAAATGTGTTTTTAGGGGTGAATGAACAATTTTAGAGAAAATGAATAACTTTTAGTCAAATGAACAATTTTAGAGAAAATAAATAATTTTGAGTCAAATAAGCAATTTTAGATTAAATGAACAATTTTAGTTAATTGAGTAATTTTAGATAAAATAAAAAATTGCGAGTGAGTGAAATGAACAATTTAAGAGAAAGTTGAATCATTTGGGACAAAATTAATAATTTTGTGCCAAATGAACAAATTTTAGAGAAAATACACAATTATATATTAAATGAACATTTCTAATAAAAATAAAATCATTTAGGACAAAATGAATAATATTGATTCAAATAAACAATTTTAGAGAAATGAACAATCAATTTAAAGACAATTCTTAAGGTACCAAGCTCCAAAAACTATAAAAGATATGCCAATGTCATGCTTAACAATTACAAACATTTCTTTAGCCCAAACGCAGGTCATGAATCTCTTAACGAGATTTTCAATAAAGTAATAATATCCATTAAGATGTACAAAATATTGAAATATATCTTACCGAAACCATTGCGGTGGTGGCCAAAATTAGACCTATACATTGAGTCGGATTAGGGTCGAGACGTGTCACATGCAAAACGAGTCTGACCGCGCCAAAGAAAATGCAAAACGAGTCTGACTGCGCCTAAGAAAATGCAAAACGGGCCGTATCGAGTCAGACCGAAGAAGATACAAAACGAGTCGAGTCGTTCAAAGAGAATATTGTTTTATTAATAAAAAGTGATAGTTTGTCTATATCACATCTAATCTTTGGCAGTGGACTATTAACAAGTGAAAATAATTCATTACATCATCATATTTAGTATGAAGCAAGTTGGGTAATTAATTTTGGAAAAATAGAAATTTAAAATAAAATTTTTGTCAATGATAAATATCAATATTTACTTTATTTTATAAAAATACAACACTTGGGATTATTGTATTTTTAAGAGTTAAATGATTAGTCACATCGGCATTCTTACTTGTAGTTAGTTAGTTATTTTTTTGTATTTAACTCTTTAAAGTATAATGAATCCAATAATTATATTTCTGTGAAATAAAATAGAGGTCAACTTTTATCAACAAAATGGATCAATTACTATATTTTAATTTTATATTTTTTATTTATTTTTAGTTACCAAGTCTGAGAGATCTCTCAGAAGGGAGTATTACTTCAAACCTATAAAAAAATTCTAAAATAAATTACTACACTTCGAAACGCTTTAGACCTGGACTCCAAAGTGGTACTCTTCCAGTTTTCAAAAAAAAAAAAGTGGCATCTTCCACATAATTCCTAGAGACTCCAGTTTCTTCCAATCTCAAATTCTCAATCAATCCATGTTATCCATCTAAGAAACGTGAAAAGCTTAAAAAAATTAACCTAAAACTTTTGGCATATCCCCTCAACTCAAGGGTACAAAAACTGATTCCATGTCTCACAGTCACAGAACATACAAAACTGTTAAATGATTGCCTCTTTTCATGGTTCAAATTCCTCAAATTCTAAGCTCTTACGTACTCCTCACACTTTGCCCTATTCCCTCGTCCCTCTCCCAACCTCTCGTTTTCGTTCTCAGCCCTTCTCGATGAAATCTGAAACTCCTTGAAACCCAAAAAAAAAAAACCCCCGTAATAATTCGAACATTTTAGTACATTTTCTCATGAAGTCTACTGCAATCAAATCCTCTCCTTCTTCATCCTTCAATCACAAGCTTTTCAATCCTAAACACAACCCATATTCCTTATTTTCTTCATCAATTTTCTGGGGAAAACCCCGAAAGAGAGCGTTTTGTGTATCATGTAAACTCCCAATCAATGACCCACCTCATAATAGCTTCAATCATACACTACCCTTAAACCCCTTTTCATTATTGGTCCCAATTTTGCAAAGCATTAAGAATTTTACTGCCAAAGCAGCAAATTTTAGATGGGTTTCTTACTTGAAAGACCCAGCAATTGATGAAATTATTGCGTGCCACAACAGAAAGACACGGTTTTTACACAATGGGGGTGTTGGGATGGCTCTATTGACAGTGCAATCCACGGCTAGGGACCGGTTTAGTCCCTTCGTGGCGACGTTGGCGGCGAACCCGACGTTTGTTAGTGGATTATTGGCTTGGTTCTTGGCTCAATCAACCAAAGTGATATTGAATTTTTATGTGGAGAGGAGGTGGGATTTGAGGATGTTCTGTGCCTCAGGTGGAATGCCGTCTTCTCACTCTGCATTGTGCACTGCTCTGACTACTTCAGTGGCACTTTGTCATGGTGTTGCTGATGCTTTGTTCCCAGTTTGTTTGGGGTTTAGCCTTATTGTTATGTATGATGCTACTGGCGTTAGGAGACATGCTGGTATGCAAGCTCAGGTAACAAAACTTATGCATTATCCTTATTCATTGGAAACTAATTTTGTATTCTTTGTACTAGTTATGTACTTATGCCCATGCTAGTTTAGGACATCCTTTGACACTGTTAATTCTGGGATCTCATATCCCATTGCGTTTATTGTACTATTGTAGTAATCGTCGTAAATACCCGCAGCTTGTACCTAGAAATGGGTCCCCTGATCCCCTCCCACCTTGTTGTATATATATTTTTTTTATGTAAAGAGAATTCTAATATAGTAGTTGACATTTACTGATCTACATCCACATCCACTTTAAAATACAGCGCCATCAATTCCACATTCGATACCCTTGCCAAAAAAAAATCCACGTTTCGATGGCATTGATTTTTGGTGTGTGTATATCAGTGTGTGCGAGTAATAGTACCTGGTTTTAACTTATTAAGTTGTCCTAAGCTTTTGGAGAAATATTATGACTTTAAAGTTAGTGTCACTGAAATTCCAATACGTAGGCATATGGCATTCCCCCACCAAACTTATATTTAATTCTTCTTAGGCATTTTGATTGAATTTATTTGTTAAATAGTGTCCCAATGAGCGTGTTTTGTAGCACTTTAGTTTTGAATTTTTTCATCCCTTCAGTTGATTTAGTACATAAATGATGGCATTGCCTCCAAATCTCAATGTTTTTTATGCTGTTATCATTTTGATCTGTAGCATTGACATACACCAAGACCTCAATTCACAATATTACTTTGGTAGTTGATGGTGTTGGTGAGGATAGTTCATAGAGTTGGAAAGAAAAGTTCTGTTGCCTTAGAAGCCTCTTTTAACCTTCAGTTAATCCATATGGTGGCAAATTGACTCCTGCCACACAAAAATAGACTATGCTCCGAGTCCAAAGGTCACAAAGTCGAGAATCTATTAATAATTGCATCAGCTACTTTTTTGCATGATTTTTGAGTTGATTTCACTAGTAGTTTATTGAAACATATAAGTCAATCATGGCCCACATTTGTAGTGGGAAGACTATAAGAACTTTTCTTTCCTAATGGCAGTTGAAAGGTCTTGAAGCATTACTGCTTTGATTTTCGACTTTGACATCGAGGGGTTTGTGGTTGGAACTCGTTGTCATCTGCTCTATATTAATGAGTTGAGCAATGTAATATACTTCTTATTTGACATTTTGACACAACGATAAATCTATGTCTTTGGCTTTCCTAGTTGATCTTGACTTTGGATTGCAAACACAACTGAAAGTGACAAAATAGCTCAGATGTTCCTGGTTCAAAGCTGATAAAAGTGGTAGATAAAATGTATTTGAGTTGCTCTTTCTCTAGTCATCATATCCATTTGTAAATCTCCATCTTGTATAGAAGAGTGAAACTGTATTTTAATTTTGGAGTAATAAATGTATTCCCCTGCCAAAATAGATGATCAATTCCAATAGTTTGTAGAACTCCTTGTAGATTACAGCAAGGAAGGCCCTTGTTTATGCTGCACAAGTTCATCAAGTTGAAATACACTAAATGACCAACATTTTGGTTCTGTGAAATTCATTTGACTAGGTTCTGAACAAGATCATTGAGGATTTATTTCAAGGGCATCCCATAAGTGAAAGGAAGCTTAAAGAACTTCTTGGCCATACTCCATCACAGGTCATAGCTGGAGCTCTTCTCGGGATAGTGGTTGCTTGTTTTTGTTGTCAGAGTTGTTTGATTCCGATTTGATCTGCTCTGCTTGTTGCTTCTGATCAAAGAACGCCTTCCTCAGTTGGCAATTTTCTAGTTGCTAGAAGAGCCTCAATGTACACTGCATGATTAACATTACATGTCAACCCTACATTGATGTACCAAAATGATCATTATTTGTACCGAGGGATATCATAAGAAGCTGTTGATGCATATTTGCTACCTTAAACAGATGTAGTTGATAATTTTTTGCAAGTATGTCCTCTCAATTTAATTGTTGAGATGATTGTCATTGTAATCTGAATGATTGTTATCTAGTCATTGAGATGATCAGTACAAGATTGTTGAGTTCATATGTGAGTTAGTTAGTTACGCTTATTAGCTTATTGGCAAGGTTGTGCTGATAACTTCTCTATTCTTGTAGCTGATGCTGTTTGTGAATTTCCAATCTTTCCTACTCCCTCCATTCCTAAAAAACACCCTAATCCATTATTTGGAGTTAAAGTTTGAAAAGTTTAACCACTAATTTTCATCGTGTTATAAGAAATAATATATTCAAATGAGATTTTGTTAGATGCATCTCAATGTAAATTTTAGAATGTCAAATTTTCGTAATTTTTTGTCTTATGGATTTGGAGATAAAAAAGTTTAAAATCATGTATTAGAGATCGTAAAAGTCAAATTGGGTCATTTTTTAGGGAGAGTTATATTAGATTGATGATTGGTGGCCAACTGGCCATGGTATGTTAGCCGTTTTATTTGTGTTGCAGTGTTGCTCTGATGATGAAGTGGATCTTCTATTTGACTTATACAATAAACTTAGCAATATGTCACAAAAAGGTTTTGCTAGCTTCCCATTTACGATCCCAGAAGGGAGTACGAGACCTATCACCCATAGTTTACAACCACCTTTTTTTTTTTTTTTTTTTTGAAATTATCTACAACCACCCTTATTCCTTCCCACAACTGTTTTCTTTATTTTATGTCTTCGTTTTCTGTTCTCTTAATTCCAGGCGGTACTAAGCATAAAGAAAAATCTCAGACATATGAGCGCCCGTGCAGACGTAAATTGCAATAATCTTTGCTAAACCAACAATGTAGTAGAAGCCTTGCCCCCTACCATCCTTGATAGCACTGGGAAATTTTAAAAATCCCAAGTCATGAGCAGTATCACGTGAAAACTAGCAAAGATGTACAGTTCACCTTAAATACACATAATTACAAAGCACAAGAACTACATGGACGAAGTAAACGACCTTGAAACTAATTTCTCATTAACCCAAGTTAATTAACGTTTTTTTACAATTCCATGAACTATATATTACTTCGCTTCTAAATTGTTGGTAAAAATACATGTTGATAACTATATGTAAACATATTTCACATGATTGAAGAATAGATTATAATCTCATACGTAAAGGTGATCACTATCTTATAAGCGAAATACGGCATCTATCAATGTAGACTTCCAATAACCAACTCCCCCAAAATTAACACAACACTCGATCCAAAGATTGTTATTACTCAAGACCCGCTCAAATATCTTATAGAGGTTTTAAGGTTAAGAATATAGTGTTTAGAGTTTAAATATATGTGTATAGCGTAAAAATAAAAGAAAAGAATTTAGATGAGCAAAAAAAAAAAAGGAAGATTAAATAAATTGGAAAAAAAGCAAATAAAGTGGGTTAAAATCCAACCTAATTTAGTGGGCCATCTTGCCCAACCATGATTGATATAAAAGCCTTTCGAATGCTTTACCATTTAATTTTCAAAGAATGCTAAGTTATGTTTGGGAAATAATTCCAATTCGTACAAATTAATTAATACAAGCATAACGTGGTAGTGGAAATTTTGCGTTGGGCAATTTCTTAGAAGAGACCCGAGCACTCTGTCATATTTGGAAGTTCTCTGTCCTTTTTATTTGCTGCATTTTTATTATTTCAAGAGTCAAATTATATAAATTTTAAATATAAATTCTAATTATGTTATAACAAATAATATTTTTAAGTGAGATCTTGTTGAATGCGTCTCGATGTAAATTTTTAAAATATCAACTTTTTATAATTTTTTATCTTATGAATTTAGAGAAAAAAATATTTTATATTATGTATTGAAAATCTTAAAAAGTCAAATATAGGACGAATGAAGTATATTATTTGACGTTGAAAGCTATAAATGTTTTTTTTTTTAATTAGTAAATAGCATAGTCTAGTCAAATATGGAGAAGTTTGACATTTGGCCCGTAAACCAAGTTTGCCTATTGAGATTGAATATTACGTACTCCATTTGTTTAGTGTGCATCCATCAAGTCATCCACAAACGACACAACGTGCCATAATCTCGGGGAAAGAACATTTCTCGCTCAACGTTCAAATTTTGTGTAGATAAGTTTCATAATTACCATATCTCACAAAATTATTCCAATACCGTTCCAGCTTTTCTTATGGCCCAAGACAACGACAAATTAATAATGCAAAACTTTCTTTATATCTTGATTTTATTTTAGTTTTTAATTATTAATAAAAAAAAAAGAAAACAATGTTCCCAAGATAAAGCCGTGGGTCCCCAGCTTGAGCCAATGAGAGCTTCCCATTAACGTGTCACCCCACAAAAGCTTCCAGACACAGCCACTAATGTAATTCATAAGTAGTAATTAGTAGTAATTAGTAGTAAAGCGTTAACGCTACACTTCAATTATAGGTACGCCTTACGCGTATATATCGTCCGCCTCAGCACTGTATCTATCTCTCCCACCAACCATCATTTATCCCCACTTTCCGTCTTTCTCTCTCTCTCTCCTCCATTTCAACTTTCCCACCACCTTCCTCTAATATTCCTCAATCTATCGCTGCATTTCTTTGAAAATTCATCAATTGATAAAAAATTCCTCGCCTTCGATTTCTCTCCCCACCTCTCCAATCCTCCATTTCCAATCTTTGTATCACTTTTGCAAACTGTAATTTCCGAATTCTGGGTTCTCAAAAAGCCCTAATTTGAATCAGTTTCAACCGTAAGGATGTTGTGACATTGAATTGGGACATCTGTGCGTGTAATCTGCTCCGGTTTTTTTTTTTATTTTTTTTTATTATTTTTTTTTTTATCTTTGTATCTTTGTTTATATGATTTGTAGATACATGATGACGGTGCTGTGAGGATTATGAAACTTTAGGTTGTATTTAGTTTTTATATAATATAGTTTAGATAGTTGAAATTCGATTGAATTTCATAGCTAGGAAGTGAACAATGTCGTCGGCTGGTGTTGTGGTTAGCAGAATTAGGGCGGAAGAGAGTGAAATTTCTCCGCGTGTTTTCCGTGGTTTAAATTGGGATGAATCGATAATGGTGCTCTTAAGTGTTTCCGGGAATATGATCCCGCTTCGTGTTTTTGAGTCGGAGTCGATTGAGTCTGTCAAGATGAGGATTAAGAGCCACAAGGGGATACGTGTGAAACCCCGGAAGATGATCTGTGGAGGGAGGGAATTGTCTCGTAGTAATTCGCTGGTTCGCGATTATGGTGTTGCTGATGGGAATGTCGTTCACTTAATGCTTAGACTAGCTGACCTTCAGGTTGTTAGTGTTAGGACATCATGTGGGAAGGAATGCACTTTCGATGTTGAGCGGTATCAGAATGTTGGATATGTTAAGAAGCAGATAGCTGACAGGGTGGGATGGTCGGTTGAAGAGGAGGATCAGGAGCTTGTTTATGAAGGTGAGGTACTCAGGGATCAGCAATTAGTCAACGACATTTGCAAGCAGAAGGATGCTCTAATTCATTTGTTTGTTAGGAAACCCGCTAAGTTTAGTGCGAAGCGTATTGCCAAGGACCTTGATGAGTGGTCTGTGGAAGCACTGGAGTTGGATGGGGGACGAGAGTGTGACGTCAAACCTGTGGTATCGGGATTGGTGGCGAGTAACCGGTATCAGAAAGACTTTTTATTGGATTCATTCCTTCCAGTGGGTGCCAATCCAAATGCTAAAATACCATTAACTGTATTGAATGTGGTAGAGTTGACATACGAGGGGTTAGATAATGGGAATCCTCCTGTCAGGTCGGCTGAAGGTTCTGGAGGGGTGTACCTTATGCAGGATTCAACTGGGTTAGAGTATGTATCCGTATTCAAGCCTATTGATGAGGAGCC
Source organism: Dysphania ambrosioides (assembly GCA_026401315.1). Classification (NCBI taxonomy): domain Eukaryota; kingdom Viridiplantae; phylum Streptophyta; class Magnoliopsida; order Caryophyllales; family Amaranthaceae; genus Dysphania; species Dysphania ambrosioides. The sequence goes on along the minus strand of CM048657.1, from coordinate 32,613,383 downwards.
TAAGGCGGAGAACAATCCCCATGGGTTACCACTAACACTTGATGGTGAAGGATTGAAAAGGGGTACTAAAGTTGGGCAGGGTGCATATAGGGAGGTAGCTGCTTACCTGTTGGATCATCCGTTGAATGGGAAACGTGAAATCACTGGAGAAGCCATGGGATTTGCTGGGGTCCCTCCTACAGGGTTGGCTGAGTGCTCACACTGGGGATTTAATCATCCTGATGGCATTAAAACTAAGGTAGGATCCTTGCAGAAGTTCATGAAGAACAATGGAAGCTGTGAGGATATTGGTCCCCGTTCTTTCCCTGTGAGGGAGGTGCATAAAATTTCTGTACTTGACATTAGATTGGCCAATGCAGATAGGCATGCTGGGAATATATTGTATAGCAAGGATAATGAGACTGGTCAAACTGTCCTTATTCCTATCGATCATGGTTACTGCTTACCGGATTATGTAAGTGCCATTCCTCCTTACAGCTAAAGCTTTCTATGTACATTTATGCTACATGAGTGTGTTAGCTTCTTTGCTTACTGTCATGGGTACTGCTTTTTAGGGAATGCAAATGGTTTCAACTGATTGGGCTCCCTTTTATTGAACTATTGGTTTGTACTTCATTGGTTTTGTGATCTTCGTTTTGGAGCTTATTAGCAATACCTTTAAAACTATCAACACTCCAAAATTTGCAAATCGATTGACTGTGAGTTCTAGCTAGTGTGTTTTCTCTTGGATGATTGCATAACTAATGATCTAGCAAGGGCAGCTAAACATTTTCTTGATTTGGAAGCTGTATATCATGTTTAGTTTGAGGGTATTGGGGCCTTTGGCATATTATAATATGGTTAAAATTTGATCTGCTTGAATAATGCATAGTTGGTCTTTAATGCTTGAGTTTAGTAGAGAGTTCAGCTTATCATCTGATTGCAACTTTCGTTCAGTGTTTTTGTATTGAAATTGGTTGGGTGTCTCATGCATGCTTGTATCATTGTTTGGGATTTCTTATTTCTACCTTCTATAAGATCCCGTCTTGTTAATTGGAAATCTATTTGGTTGCTTGTCACTGAAGTATTTTTGTGTTATTGGAACCCCCATGAACCCCACCATTATCATCTCTCTTATAGTCTCTTGCAACGACAATATCTGCATAAGTTTGATTGTCCTATATTTTGGGATTTATGCAGTTTGAAGACTGCACTTTTGAATGGTTATACTGGCCACAAGCTCAGCAACTGTACGATGCTGAGACGGTCGAGTATATAAGGTCCTTGGATGCTGAGGAAGACATTGCTCTCTTGAAATTTTATGGATGGGACCTCCCTAAAGAAAGTGCCCGCACTCTTCACATCTCTACCATGCTATTGAAGAAAGGGGTGGAACGAGGGCTAACTCCGTATGGAATTGGAAGTATCATGTGCCGAGTGAACATCAACAAGGAATCTATGATTGAGGAGATTGTCCAAGAAGCTCTGGATTCCGTGCTCCCTGGCACAAGTGAACCATGTTTCCTTGATACCGTCTCTGACATAATGGATCGTCGCCTAGATGAAATTTCGGGGTAGTTGGTATTGATACATACATGTGCATAATGTTAGGTACATAAATATGCACAGATTTAATAATAGGGGTGGATAGATAGTTTTCGTTTCTAGGTTTTCCTCAGTTGAAGTACATTATTTAATTCTCTTTGAGTCAGTTCGGATTTCGCCTAAGTTTGGAAACCTCTCAGCTTGTTTGAGTATAGATTTCATGCTAAGGTTATCTTTATCATGTTCCTATGTTTTCTACACCATTACTCTCATATTGTACTTCACCCCACTCTGTTAGTTCAAGGTGCATTAGTTGAACCTAGCAAGATTAATGTATGAGTTTGGGGGTTGAATTTTTTGTTTGTTCGAGGTGGTGCATAATTGTCGGCAAAAATCTTGTCGGAACTTTCATTGTACTAGCAAGAATTATGAATGAAGGCTAGTCTTGCTTTTTCAGGAGGATGGGTCCATCTTTTGACAAAGTATTTAGTCATAATTTGACTGGAAAGAGAGAAAGGAGAAGATGTTTGGCTTTGGATGCATGAATCCTTATATCAGATGGAGTATGAATATGCCTAATATAAGGATTTGGAAAACTGTGAATTTAGTTAAAGAAATGGCTTAAAATGCTCTGATTTGTGCCATACTTTGGCGTTACTTAAAGCCTAATTATGCAAGGGATATCAGTTCATTAAGAAGTGCGATATATTATGCATTAATTATTTGCTGGTCCTGTATGATTTACGCATTAGATAATCTTTGGCGCTACAAATATTATGACCTACTCTCTTAATACTCTATATAGAAGTGGAAATCTTGTAAGATAAGGAGAGTGCAGTGATGAACTAAATGGAAATTTATGAGTGGAAATGGAATTAGCACTCATACTGTGAGAACCTAGTGTCTTCTCTTTTGAGTGGAAATATGAACTGTGCCCGCATACTTTAACTTGACTGATCTAAGGCCATGTTAAATTGTTACCAAGTTCATATTTCTTACCTCTCCCTAACAAAAAGTAGGGAGTAAATGAAAAGAAAGGAAAAGTAACATGGACATGTTTTTTATTTCAAACAACTACCACACTGCCACGTGTCCACTAATTGGAACATCCTCATCATTCACCATGTGGCCCACACTCTCCTGACACTACCTGCCTTGTTGTTAGCACTTAGAAAACGGAGCAAGTCAGATACAACTTCCTCACTCTAAACTCACATCACTTCCCACTTTTCCTCCACACTCACTCCACCACCACCTTCACATCTCTCACAAATGTGCCCCCCACCACCACACCCACGGCAGCCAACACCACAACAGCCACCATCACACCCACGCCAACCACCTCCACCACAACCACAGCAGCCACCATCATACCCTCAGCAACAGCAACAGCCACCACCATACCCTTACCCCTACCCCAACCCCTACCCAAGACCCAAATCTTCCACCCCAACCTTTGCATCCTGCTTCTTAGCCACCTTCTTCTTGATCCTCCTCACAGTCGCCGCCTTAATCACATGCTTCATTCTCTTTCGCCCTCAAAACCCTCAAATCTCCGTCTACTCCATGAAATTCCCATCGTTTACCCTCCGCAACGGCACCGCTAACTTCACCTTCTTCCAATACGTAGCCATTAAGAACCCGAACCGCTACGCTTTCTCTCACTACGACAGCTCTCTGCAGCTCTTCTCCTCCGCCGGACCCCTCGGTTTCATGTACATCCCTGCAGGAAATATAGCTGCTGGAAAAACTCAATTCATGTCTGCTACCTTTGATGTCAAGTCTTTCCAACTTCCGGCTGATGTCGGGCTCGCAAGCGCGTCAGTTGCAGGGCCGATTCCCGGTCCCAGCCCGACGATGGAGCTGGAGACGAGGATGAAGTTGGTGGGAAGTGTGAAAGTGTTGAAGGTGTTTGCTCATCATGTGGAAAAGGGGGCTCAGTGCAGGGTTACTATTCAGGTCTCAGATGGCACTGTTCTTGGTTATAATTGCTGATCTCAGTGAATTCCATTCTTTTCTTTTTGTTTTTTTTTTCAAATTCAAGATTATATTAGCAAGTGTAAAAAGAAGGAATTTTGTGTGCTGTAATTCTAGGAAGATTTGAGTTTTTTCTAGCTTGAAGTAGATTTTTTTTTTAAGTTCGAGGAACCAAGTTCTGCAATGAATGTGTCGTAACTTCAACTCGTAAGATATGAAATTTAATGAGTGATGTAGTTGATAACAACTAGAATTGATTGAAATTCCATACTCTTATGATTGACATTTGATAGGAAAATCGTAGTAATGATTGGATCCATTTTATATATACAAATAAAGGAAGAATCCTTCCATGATTTAAGTCATGACTCAAGCTGAGTAATTTGAATCTGCATCAAAGCAGTTGATCGAGACACTATGCTGCTACAGTAACATTGTGTCATCAGAATCACTCAGGAAAAAAAAAAACATTATATCAGCAGTAGATGTTAAATCTTGCAACATTGTAAATTTCAAATTAGCGATAGTAGCCTCCCGTTGGCCAACATCAATGTAATGGTTCTTGAATTTATAAAAAGCTGATCTGGGGGTGAGACACCCAATTCACAAGTCCGACCAAAATGTTACAGTGAGAATAGTCTGTTACTCCTGATTAATAAGTGATGCTAGAGGCTTTTTATCAATAAGATACAGCACCCAAGTATGTCCATATTTCCTTCAAAATCCCGTCTCTGAAAAGAAAGAATCTATGATGGTGACAACAGTTGATACTAAAAAGATCATGCAATTGTGACAACAGTTGTACACTTGTACGGGAGGAATGAAATATCTTAGCACCATTATGACCATGTCCTTGAGAACAGAGAAGGACCTAGGCAGACGCTAATCAGCAACAGGGTAGAAATGGCAATACCTGCAGACCTACAAAAGTTAGCTCATACTCGTGTGCTCATGATTTGCTGGGTCTCTTCCAAGCTTGTTTCTTTCTTTTTCTGAATCAAGAAAGTGTTCAGATAATGAAAATGCAGCATATAGATCAACATTTCAAGGTGACTTCAAAATCTTTTAGAATGTTGATGAGAACACAAGCTGGTCTTAGGTGATGTGAATGTTACCTCTTAGAGGACAGACTAACACCTAAGACACCCTTCATCAACAAGCTTATATCAACAGAGCGCTCTCGCATGATCTTGTCATGGTACATCTTGCTTCCAATCTCTGTAATCAATTCCTCTACCTCTTCAAGTAATTGATCTACATTAGGCTTTAATTCTCCTTTCCTAAATACAGTGACCCCAAAACCATTTGCTTTGGGTAGCCAGAAAACATCCTGCAGAAGTTGTGATGGTTACACAGGCAAAACAGCTTACAAAACAAAAGACCTCAAGAAATAATGCACACAAACAAAAGACCTCAAGAAATAATGAAAAAAGGAAACTTCCTTGAGGAAAAGTATAGAGTACTTAAGAAAAGGGATGATGAGAAATGAAGTATACCTTGGGAGGTTGTGGAACTAGAAATGCCTTTCCCTTGCCAAGCATTTCTAAATGAGCCTGTATAATATAAAAAAAAAAAAAAGCTCTTGCTATCACCAGTATCTTCGAAGGCAATCACATGACGTGGCTTTGGTTCGAGCTCAAGATCCTCAGCCATTTCTAATGAATAAAACCCAACCCTTTGGTCCTCGTCTTCATAAGTACACATTGCAAATTTTGCAATGCATGCAGGCACCAAAATAATTGATTTCTCAGCGGGGGTAAGCAAGCATGCTGAACAAATCCTGATCAATTCTTCAAATTTATGCCGATAAACATGTAGAAAATCATGACTACTATCATATTCCACACTACTAAAAAAAAATTTGACAAGCAAGAATGAAGTGGATCCCAATTATCCTAAAAAAGGGCATATAACATTTCTTACAGACATCTAAAGTTCTGATGACTGAATGAGGAAGGTCTAACCACCACCAGTAATCTACTTCCTTCTCTTCAGCTTATTCACGATACTTGCTTATTACAGCTTGTGGTCCTAACATTTCCATATCTCTTCTTAGCTTGTTCATTTTTTTCTTTACGGTATCCTTGCCCTTCAGAGGAATTTTATCCATCAAATCAGCTCCATCTTTTATTTCCTTTTCAGTAATTCACCCATCCAAAGCCTTCCTTATATTCTTCATGACAGAGTTCACCTCCGGATCAGTCTCTGCATTATAGGATTCCACGAGACCATTGCTTTGTGTGATTGAACAAATTGAAATTTCATTTGAAGAGTAAATGAAATGAGATATGATAGGTTTAGTTTATATGCCATTGGATTTAATTTGTGGAGGTGATCATGTATAAAAAAAATACAGTATAAGCATCGAGTTTTATAGACAGATGTTTCAGAGTTTAGAAGTTGGGAAGAGTATACATGCTACATGGAAGCTCTCCTCCCATACTCATGGAGATGTTTTGCTATTCTTAGGCTCCGTTTGGTAGGAACTGAAAATGTTTTTCCATGGAAAACTTTTTACGATGTAATACTCATTTTCAAGAAACTTTTTCGTTGTTTGTTTACATAGAAAATGATTTTACATTTAAACATTTTTCGTTATTTGGTTGAATAGAAAACAATTACTCTTATTAACTTTTCTATTTGTATTATCTTGTCATTTTTTTACTTTTTTTTCCATTGTATTTTTTAGTTGTTTGTCATTAGCTAAATTTGTTATGCTCCAACAAATATTATTTTTATAAAATCTACGATATATTTATCTAATCTATTAATAATATATTATATTATACATAATATCGTCATAAAATTAAAAAATTCTAAAAAATCTGGTTCAACATTATAAAAAGACCTTAAGCTAACTATAAAGAAGTATTCACAATCGAATAAGCAAATCAATCAAATAGGTAAATGTATTCGCAATCAAACAGGTAAACCAATCAACTGGTTGTAATGTAATAGTTCGTACATTTATATTTTAAATTCTAACAAAAAATTTTTTTACTCTAATTTCAAATTAACTATTGATTGCTCATATTTCATGAGAAACTTTCATGATTTAATCGAATCGGGGAAAAATCTAAGGATTTTTTTTTTTTACTTAAATGGATAAAATTTCTTCAAATTCATGATATAGTATGATAATTTAATAATCAAGACATGAATTTTGAAGAAGACGTGCTAAATTGATGATATTCGAAAAAGATGAAAAGAAATAGTGGATTTCCCCCCAATTTTTAAGAGAAATAAAGTGAGGACTAGATAGAGAGTCTATCGAGAAGATAAAAAATGAATAATGCGTAAGTAGAGTTGGGCATGGGTCGGGCCGGCACACTGGCCGAGCAGACACGCTTTTGGCACAGTACGACACGAGCAAGGTCGTGGCACGACACAACATGTTGTACGTGGAGAGGGTTGTAAACTAGGCCGTAGACAGCAAAACAAATTTAGGCACTAACACACGAGTGGCATGCCAATTTGGCACAAGGCACGATCCGAAGCATAATATTATTTAGTATTATTTAATACTATTATTAGTAGTAATATTGTAATGACTACTACAATTAATATTACCATTATTTTTAATATTATTATATTCTTATAATATAATTTATATTATCTAAAATTATTTTTTCAATTATATTATATACATTATTTTTATTTTTTGTTAAAAAATTAGGCCAGCACGAGGCACGCCAAGCATGTGGGCCGTGCTAGGCTATTGGCCAAGTTTTAGGGAAAGGTAACACGACACAACACTATACAACCACAATTGAGTATGGCACCACACGACAAGAGGTCAGGCACGAGTTGACACGGTCAATGGCAGGCACGACACGACCCGTGCCCACCTCTATGCATGAGTTGTTTGTTATTTGGTAAATTTTTTGGAGTGAATGGATGTAAAATTTTACTCTCAGTTTCGGAGGAAAATGTTTTCGATATAGTGTAAAATGAATTTATATTCCAAGTTTTACATAATTTTACTCTAAATCAAACAATGTAAAATGTAAAAATGTTTTACACCTACTAAACAAGTCTCAGCGTGCAAAATTTAACTACTTGACTTAAACGGAATTCGTTTGGAACAAACGAAAAGATAGCAGGAACCTAATGAATGAATGAACCTCTCAGCGTCTGGCGGAATTATGGTTGGGTTTAATATCATGAGAAGGTGAATCGGGACCTTCGAAATTCATTCTACAGATTGGGTTTGAAAGTACAGGAAATTCAGGTTTTATCTATAAATTCTACAGCTTTTTTAATGTGAATTTCTCTTCAATCGCTTTCAGTATTGCTCATTACCACTGGGAAAATTAGTAATTCGAATTAAGTAGTAGTAGAATCGATAACACCAGCTCGTCAGAAAAGATGCACTATCATGGACATTCACTGATTCACAATTTTACAGACAACAAGCCAGAATGAAACCAGAGCAATAAGTTTGCCAGCGGTTCAGGCACAATCTTGCAAGGGGGAAGCAGGAAGCTCTTGACCACATAATCCAACTAGTCACAACGGGTAAAACAAAAGCAATGAAAATTATTAGCCATTTTATATGGCAAAAACGAATTGGTTAAAACAATCTTGCGAAGTGGCCACATCTAGCGCACACATTCCATATCAGTAATCATACAACAACACGTCTATACACTTGCTTAACCATACAATCCCACAGAGAAGAGTCGATGGAGAGGGTCAGCAGGTGAGAGAGAAACCAACTATTAGCTGCACAGATTGGGAATGCAGGCTCCAACATCAGGATTCTGCTGCTATTTCCATATGCGTCCAGTGACCCTCAAATGATCCTCAAGATAAGGTATATCCCCAGTAACAGAACACTCTCATCCAGCATATGGACAATTGTATGGCCTGAAGTTACATGTGGCTTCATGTTTAAGTTTGCTGTAGTAGGGGAAGATCTCTGGGCAACCAAGTGAATAATATTTGCAAGGAAGCTCAAGCGATTCAGCAACTTTTTCCAATGCTAGACATCTTATATCCCCAAGTTCTTGGCGGCAGGTTGGGCATCGATTTTGTACACGTGTTTTACACGTAGAACAAAGTGTTTGCCCATTTCGGCTCTGTAGACATCAAAATGATAGAAAATTCGAGATCAATACTTTCACATTGATAAGATTTCTAAAGAAAATCAAGTTACAGCACAATAAAATACAACAGCATAATTTGTAAGTGTTTCCCAAAAAGCTGAATCAGCAGGGGAAGCATACTATTTTACAAGAAGAACAGCATGAAAATGTTTGAGAGGAGCATTCTTTCCCATGTGATAGGGCGTGTGGAGGATGTAGGAATGAAGAATCCCTTTAAACTAGGAGTATAACGCCAATTATCAACACATCCAAAACCAAAGCCACATAAATCAAGGTTCTATGTTCCAACTTGGCTCAAAGAATTAGGGAAACATATATGGTCCAATGAAATGGATGAACCAAAAGAAGAGCCTAAGGCGTACTCAAAATACAAGATTATTTGGTTAAGAGAAAGTATAACACTGTCCTACAATTTTAGATTATGAACAGTGTTTAGCATTAAGAAGAAAGCCAAGCTTGAGATTCAACATAATAACTTCTAGGCTCTTGCAAGGGATGGAATCCTCTGGGTGAATGCTCAAATATATCAGATTAAGCTACTGGTAGATTAAAATTTCTCACGTCTGCAGAGAAGGCAACCGTGGTGTAAGCCAGCTTGACAACTTTGCACTCTTTGATAGTGCTCCATTTACTGTCATTCATATTTTGGCGGAAGATGTGAAGGGGGTGGCTCTGCCTCGCTTAATCTCTTCTTAGTTGTCTTAGGTTTCTATAGTTGTTTAGGTTGTTTTTCCTCTTGTGTTGTTCTGATTTTGGTTTGTTTGCTTTGGATTTGCTTTAATTTGCTGGTTTTCCTCATTTGAATAAAAAAAGTTACTCCGTCTAAGGAATTAATCACTAACAGCAAAGACAAACGTGCTCATTCCAGTTATCCTTACCGACCTCACAGTTTGTCTAAACAGGAACAGGAACACATCAGGCTCATTAACTTGTTTAACAACGCAAGGTAATTGTAATTCCCCACTCTATTCACCAAGCACTGGTAAAGAAGCGCGTTAGTCAGCTCGGCGCCAGGCCATTCAATACATAATAGTCGCAGCGATTAAGGCCTTGGACTAGCACCCAGAATATGCGGCAGAGGAAACTGCCTTGCAGCCTTTGCAGCAATGGCGTTACATCATATGATAGCCTTGCTAATGTTTGGCGAAGGATGAAGAACAGAGAATGGGGGTAGACTTGGAATTCTACATATTTCAGAATTATATTACTGATGATACACCATATAGTGCGAGCGTGCAACATAAGCTCAGGGTGGTGAATAAGTGATGCACACTTATACAGCCAAACAAGGTGAACATTGATAGTTAAAGATGCCATTCTGCAGTGTCCTTAGATTTTTCTTTTCTCAAGCCTTAGTGGATAGGGAGGGCATAAAGATCAACTATACCAGCTATATCTAACTTGTTAATTGTTTTACTTTTTCATATAAAGAAAACATAGCAATGAATCATGGGCTTAATTTAACTACAATAAGCGCACCTTGAAGTATACAGCTCTCAAGGATTTCGTACAAGGGTTTTCTCCATTTTCACCAAGCATTAGCAGCATCTTTGTAAGCAAATTTTCCGTCTTTATTCAGTGAGGTTGATCCAAATATAATAGGGAAAACTGTTGAGAACCGAAACTGCTTCCAGTACATAAATAAAAAAAATTGAGCCATTTTCTCTCACTTTGACTAGGATTGTACATTCTATAAAAAAAATGTCACGGCATGTTGAATGTGAAGTCGTGAAATGGAAATGAAGATAAGCGAACACATCAGTATAATTTACAGAGCCACCAACATCGTCGAAATCCAATGTTAGACTGTCGAACCTCCCCAGCTGATTGAACAAGCAGCAAAACAAGATGATCTAGAATTGCACTGCAAAACAATGTATCTAAATGTCTAAACACAAGCATCGTTTTTAGCTTAATAAGAACCGCCGCTACCACTGATTTGGAAATGACTCCCGGTATTTGGTATCCTCGCCTTTAGTTAGCTGTTTGACGGTTTCATCTCTTGCCCGAGAACTCAAAAGCCTGTGTGCTAATCTATCTTTGGCTGTCACTTTCTTCCGCAACATGGATGCAAGAGTTTGCTTTTTATTTTTCGTGGTACCTCTTCTCTCTCCCATGTTTGCATGTTCAACTTCACCAAAAGCTGCAGACCTTGAGGTTGAAGCCATTGCAGCCTCTCGAAGAACTGCTTCATTATGTTCCCGAACCATTGCAAGTTTGGCTTTCTTGACTGCTCGTTTATTGTTTTCTTTTCTCTTCGCTTCCCCTTTTTCCCTCTCTCTGACATTTTTCACAGCCTGCTGAGCTATCTGCTCAGTTGAAATACCCTTCCCATCAATATTCACCTCTTTGGTAGAAGAAGTTCGCCCCATTGATGTACCTTCATCATTCAGGGGGTTGTCAGATTTCCCTACATCATCCTCGAGATGAATGGGTCTTCCTTCATCATCACGTAGTATGACAGGTCCATGAAACGGGCATACTCTCAAATCTTTCCTTTGGCAAAGCTTTCCATTGCGCAAAGGAGCACGACATGGCTGAACTTCAGTTAGCTCTTCTTTGTAAATACTAGCATGAACATTTAGTTCAGCAATTTTCTCCGACGGGATAGTAGCGTCATAATCTACTCTGCCCCAATGACCATCCAGTTCTAACCCTCTCTGATTAGCCAAGAAATCCCTCTTGTCACCCCAATTATCCAAAGAGGAGCCCCATTTGACAACTGGAGCTTCAGCTAAAAGCTTCCCCCTCAAAGGGTTTGAATCAATCGCATTAACTCTACGTTTTACAACATCCTTCTTTCTCCCCCCTCTATTGCTGCATTCGGGGGCCTCAATAGCCAATAGGTTAGGATCAATCGGAAGTGCTGTTGAATCTTGACCTTCCTCCACTATATCAATTTGACCCTCCTCCCAAACGTCATCTTCCTCACTCTCCTTGATATTAGGAAGGGCACAACCAGACTCCTCACATTTCTTCCTCACCACAGTAATCTGATTCCGAATGTCAATGAATTCTTTCAACGCCGAATCCCTAAACCTTACATCATCAACATCAACCCTGACAAGAACAGAAATGCACTCCTGCACCGAAACCAAATGTTTACTCACCAACAGCTTAAACAACTCCCGCAATGCATCAAACACCACTTTGTTCTCACTATTCTCGTGAACCTTCTCGGCTTCCTGCAAGGCATCAAGCCGAATCTGCTGCAACTCAGGGTTACGAACCCCCTCAAACCCCTCTTCATCACAATCATCCAAAGGCTCATACACCCCACTTTTCGTCCTAGCAATTTCCAAACATTCCCCAATCTCATCAATCGTCAACCTTATTTCCTCCTTCAAAGATGGAAGCCTCTCCCTCAACAGCTCAAACTTACACCTCAAAATCTCCTGCGTTTTCGCCTCCCTCTCCCTCCTCTCCCGCTCAACACGGGCAGCATTGGCTTGCAAATTAGGAAACTTAAACGCAAGAGTATTCTTCAAGTAATCATATCCTAACCTAAGCTGCCTATAATGCACTCCAAACTCAACATTCCATTTCTCCAGAAACTCAATAGACTTGGAACGCAAAACAGACGCAACCGAAGGCGGAGCAGGGAGAGGCTGATTCCTTCGGAACCCAACCGATAAACTCAACAGTTGACCCAAATTATCAGTAATTAAGGTTCTAAACAGCTTTGATCGCATAAATAATTCGTCAATTATCAACAATGAAAGATACCTAATCTGCATTTACAGAGAAAATAAATATTTAAAAAAACCCTTTAACAACAAAAAGCGATGAAACAGAGAGGCCAGAAATTGGAACCTGAGAATGAGGACGCTTCATGAGATGGAATAGGGTTTGGAAGGCGAGTTTGAGCTCGTAATCGGAGTTTCGAACCACGGCTTTGATGGCTTTGAGAAGGTGAGGATCAACCTCGGGATCAGTCGACTTCGTTGCCTTCTCTATTAAACCCATCACTTTTCCGCTCTCTCTCTCCTCGTCTGGTTGCTCCATCGCCATTGTTGTCACCTCTTCTACCTCTTTCCTCTTCGGACTCCGAGGAAAGGGGGTTTTCCCGGACTTTATTATTTCTGTTATGCAGAGTACGCCTTTTAGTGGCCTTGATTTCTATGGTCTTTGGGCTGCATTCAACTCTACCGGCTCTTAATTTTTGGGCTTCTTTGGAAGAGGGGCGTTCAAAATTATCCGACCCGATGATACGATGATCCGAAATTAATTAGTCGGGTTTTTTTTGTAAAAATAAATTGGTTTTGTTGGCCAGATAAAAATATAACCGGGTACCCGAATATCCGAAATGTTTTTTATTTTTATATTAGGGTTTTGTTGTAAACTTCTTTTAAATGTTCCCAGTGGTTGTGATTAATCACACAAAGTTTGAATCGTGGCGTACTCACATAATATAATGTACAAGCTAAGTCATGATCTTATTGAATATATATCATATACACTACGGATATATTTGTTGTGACTTGTAATTATCGTTGGTTATTTGTCGATATTTCCAAATAATAATGCAAGACGGTGACAGGTGAAATAAGGATATATACAAAGATATGTGGCTTCAAGCAAATCAAACTCGATCTTAGGATGTTATTGTTGTCACTTGATTTTCCATCAATGGCTCATATGAAGAATCCGTGAACAATAATGATCAGAGTAAATGTGTTGACAGTTTTACCCTAAATCTACATAAACAACATAATAGTTTTGTATGCTTTGTTCACTCTAAGAAAAGGATTGTATACTAGACTTTTAGTGAAGATCTTATCATCTTATGCATCTTGTTTCTTTTACTAAATGCATAGAAATTTTTATATAGACCATACATTTGTCATAGCTCGTAATTGTAGATAAGAGATCTTAAGGGCTTCTTTGGATTACTTTTCACTAGTCAACTTGCAAATGCTGAATTGTCCACTACATTGAACACAAAATTTTTAACAAAAAAAAATATATTAAAAAAATAAGTCGAGTTGGGTCATGGGCCGAATTTTGAACTACCCAGTATATCGGGTACCCAGTTATGAACACCCCTAGCTATCAATACTCGAGTCGTTTTATTCGGGTTCGTTTCAGGTCATAATTGTCTGATGACTCATCTTATTATATTATGTATAAGCATGAGTTAATGTGGAGCCTTTAAAATAGAAAATGAGGTTTGTCGTTACTTTGGGTGAAAAAGACCCCAAAAAATTGGTTCGGATGAAACAAATCTATGAATAAAGTTGCTTTGGTTTAAAAAAAAAACTGAAAATCAGATAATAGCCACATCCAAACACACAATTAACAAATTAAAAAAATCAAGGTTAACACTGAAATTGGGGAAGATCATAACTGAAAAATAGATCATCATTATCGTTCACCCATGATTATCCAATTTCAACACAAAAATAAACAAAATTTGAATATAAATATAAGATAACAGCAAACAATTATCCAATTTCAACTCAAAAAAAATATAAATATAATTAACGATCTGTAGAACCAAACAACCTGAAGAAACCATCTTACTTTTCAATATTGCTACTAGAATAGGTATTCATATCATGCGTCTCCTCCATTTGTTTTTTTTGTTGGTTTTCATGTTGAAATAGTCCAGTTCTTACTTTCTTTCGTTGCATATAATTACTATCGTCGTCGGAATTTCTTCTGTGGAGTAGGAAGGTCTTCGATGAAATATGAAGTAAACGTACATGCTTTTTGCACTATTTATTACCCAAGATAATTAAATTTAAAAAGCCATATTTAATTAAATTCTAAATATTTAGTATAAAAATCAATAATACAATTTTACCTTAAAAACCAAAATGAAAAATGAAATTTTCAAACACCCGAATTTACATGGCCGGTGAGAATATATATTTCCTTTATCAAAATAAAATAATTACTTAAATGCAATAACTCTAACTTATCAATATAGATACAGGTACGCGGATGATGAATACATACAAAAGCATATTACTTTCACCCAATCAAGGACTAATAATATCTTTATTATGGAGATGTAATTCAAAGCCAAAAAAATTCTATTTAGATTAATATTCAGTGACATCCAATGTGAGAAGTCAAAAACTACTCAAACATTTATAATATCTCCCTACATGAGTAAAAACCGCTTAGCTAATTTTTATTTCAACAGCTTAAATATTTTAGGGTTTGTGCAACAATATTAAGTATTGATACCAGCTTGCCAAATTGGTATGATTCATGTGCACAATACTTTGTGAGGGCTGATAAATGCCTCAAATGTCGCTTGGCTTGCAGCGACATTGAGCCTAGTTATATATGAAATATTACTACAATACACATTTAAAATTAAAATGTTAAGTTAATATTTTTTTGCACAGATCTTGAGTGTCAATAACCATTGGAGACAGAAAATCTACAAAATGTATTACGCTATTTGGCAAAGAGCCAAATATTGTTATGGGTTGTAAAGTTTTCTACATTAAAACTTATGTTGATAATATAAGTCTATAATTTATATAATTTATTAAGAAAAATACTGTAACTAACTGAAATAAATTTCATTTTTAGGAACATGGACACATTTTCATAGAAGAAGAAACACAAAAACGTATAATGAGTTCATTCACATTCATACTACATGCTCCAACTAAAGAGAATGAAGAAATAAGAGTTACATTAGTTCTTCATAACAAATGGAAGGAAGAATTTTTTATCTTTAGCAAAATATGAACAATTGAAAATTAGTATATTAAACACTTTTATTTTTTTAATTCAGTCAATATTGTACGTTACTAATTCAACTTCTTCAGTTTCATTTAGCAAATTAAATATCGTGTTTTTGTACGGGCACATGCTAGTATCTAGTTAACTAACAATATCAATGAGATCAGTTTGTCGTCTTTATGGTTTAAATATCTGGATCGCTAAACATCTCCCGCAATTACATATGACGTTTATACCTTTACTTCCTTATATCACCTAAATCAACTAAACAAAAAATAATAATTTTGAGGTGTCTTCTAAAGACGCCTCACCATGGTGTGTGGCACCTTGTAAGGACGCTCCACCACGGTGAGTGACGCCTCCTAAAAATGCCCCACCACGGTGAGTACTGAGTGGCACCTACAGAAGACGCACCACCGTGGCCGAATCGTATTTTCAAGACGCTCATGCTAAGACGCCAATAACACGACCAATTGTTCAAGTATGATCCGAAATTCTACTTGATTCCTGTGAGATGGCGTTCTCGGTTGGTCCGACATCGTCAATTTGTCACAGTAAATGTCAAAGATGAGTTACGTACTCCGTAATTGTGAGTTTTGAATGTTTCGATATAATGAAAACAATTTTACAGAATTACAATATTATAGTGTTATTGGTGAAAATAAACGGATTTATCTTTTATATGTATTTGAAAAAAAATAAAAGGGTAAAAAGGTCATTTTAGGGTAAAAATGCGGGCGATCCTTGGTAATTCACGGGTGATAAATAGTAACTCCCTTAAATATTGGGGGTTACTTTAGTTATTTTTGGAAATTAAAAAAGGGCAGATGATATACCTTGGAGATTTTGTGTTGTACAAAAGGAATTAAGGAGTTTACTTCATAAATTTGAAAATAGTTTAATCAAACGTTCACTATATTTAATGGACACAAGGTATTTTTCAATGCATTCTTAAATTATTTCCATTAAGAGATGTTTTTAATGTTTATATATATTTGTAAGGATTATATAATATGATCTCATGCATATAAAATACGATATCAAATATAGAAATTATGATTTCAAGTATAAAGCTTATGATATCAAGTAAAAGTTTATGGTATATAGTTTTATGATTTTTAGGCGATCTAATATAAAAATTTTAAAATGTGCAATGAAAACTTTAAAATTTGATATGCATGATTGATTTTGTTCGTGTTTTTAGAAGTGTTATCTGTTACTTTTATTTTGTTTTGTTTTGTTTTTATACGTGATCTGCTACTTTGTTTATGTAGCTTCTTTCTTGTTGTGGTGATATTAGAATTGGTGTTTGATTTTTTATGGAAAAACGAGTTAGATTTTACTTTGAAATCCAAGAGGTCTTAGCTCGGAGCTTCTGCATTGAGGATGGCCAGCTGTTTATTGTAACAATTAACGATGTTCATGGTAAACGACTTTTGTGTTTTTTTCTTCTTCTTGTAATTAAGCTAATTTCATTGCCATATTATGACCAGTTATTTAGCAGACTAGACTTGAAATAATCATAAGGCATAGCCATATGACTATAATTACAAAATGGCTAACCATATTCTATTTTTTCTAGACACTTCCTTGCCTACAATTATAACTTATTCTACCCTTTGCTCACCCTTCGAATATTTTATGACATTATCAACAAAAGCTATATAAGCATCAAACACAACAAACATTCTTTACAATCGCTAAACTAAAATTTGAAATTGCATTGGTGTCTTCCACATTGAAGGAGGTGATGGATATTGTACTGTAGTGGTAGTCGTGAAGGTGGAAAAGGTAGTGATTATTGTTCCTGTTAGGGAGACCGTACTATTACTTGTAGGTCAAGTAATGAGGAAGAGTGTTGATGGGGGATCTACTTAAGTTGAGCCTCAGAGGTCTTCGAGGTAAACAGTCTGCACCAGGAACAAATGTTACTGGTTTCGGGGTTGGTCTTCCGATGAAACACACTCTAATGCCTATGTTAGTGGTTGAACGAAGCATCATGAGAAAGTCAACTGAACTCTTCTCCCTCGGATGGTTCTAAGTGCATGATCTTGTTTTTGATGGAGAGAATGTGTATTGAATTGGCTGGGTGAAGAATGAATTGCCTCATCATTAGTTCATAAAAGGGTATTTATGGGACCGATAAAGAATGAGTTGGACTTGAGTGCTCTAGGTTGGGCTTTGGTGGGCCCCATATGGCTTACTTCATTTAAATGTATGAGGATTAATCAATTATGGGTTCAATCGAGGGTATTAGGCTAATTATATAGGCTCAAGATAATTGGACCAATACAGATATGATGGTGGTCGTCATGAAGACAGTTCAGATAAGGTGGAGATGGTTGGCGTTGATGGTGGAAATTGAGAAGGTGGGGTGGAAATGAAAAAGTAACTCGTCAGAGATCTACATGTCTTATCTAATACCAAATATTTTTTTTTTATTTCAAAAATGCATTAAGATGAATTGAGTGTAAATATATACTTTACATTTAAGAAATAAAAAACCCTTTGAAAATGCAGGTTAAGGTCTTTTGTTTTAACTTATTTTAAATTGTACTTCGTCATCTTTTATTTCGTCGAATCCTAGTACGCATGAAATCGGTACGAAACTAGTGGAGTAGTGGGACGGATTGTATATAAGTCAAGAGATGAGGAGAGGGATTAGAGCCCAAATGTAAACGTCAACCGAATCACATACTAATACAATATATAACGATCTAAAACACCAATATACTGTACAAATATAAAACGAAAAATACGCACATAAAAATTCTTCCGAAGTTTTCCCCCTTTTTCAATTTCAAAAGATAAATTTTGAGAGCTAAAATGCAGTACTTATGAGCTTAATTACGAGCACATATGTAAAACTATGCTAATTTTAACCTTCTATGGAGTGGACTTTCGCTAACGAAAATGAATTTCCTACGCATGATATATTTACTGATAAGAGATGCAAACACCAATATATTTGACAAATAAAAATAAATTAATTCTGGCTATAGAAAATTTAAAAAAAAATTAGTTTAAAGGGAAAAAAAAACTCTCTTCTTAAAATAACCAAACAAAAATTCATAAAATATAAATTTTGTTAGCAATTATAATTTGTTGAAATCTGTAAATGATGATTGAAGTTTAAAAACTAAATAGTGATAAAATTTATAAAAGCAATCGTGCACAGATTAAAAGGAGACACAATAAGGACAATATATGTGCTATGATTTGAGTGTTAGCTAGCAATCCTAGCATTGTATTCGTCCAAGTTAAAAATCTTGTGTATTTACCCTGGAGATACCCAAATTACTCCCCCAATTATCAAGTAGACAAATACTAGTGGTTCTCAACACCAATTGTGTAAACGGTAAACCAACTCTCATACAACAGTGGCCCCGACTGAAAAGTTGTGCACTACTCGTCTACTACCGCAAATTCGAAGGTACATCCGGGTGCACATGGTGCACCATGGTGCACCCGCTCCAAAAACATGTACATCACGTATATGAAAAATATATATTATGTAGATGAAAAATATACATAATACATATGTGAATTATGTGGAATATACATCACGTACATGGAAAATGTATATTACATACATGGAAAATGTATATCACGTACATAAAAAATATACATTATGTACATAAAAAATGTACATAGTACACATGTGAGTTATATGGAATGTACATAACTCGCATGTGTACTATGTACATTTTTCATGTGCGTAATGTACATTTTCCATGTACGTGATGTACATTTTTTTGGAGCGGGTGTACTGTCCACCATTGGTCTACTACACATGTCGAAGGAGAGGGCCCATCCAATAATAAAAAAAAAAAAAAAAACAAATCAAATTGATTCTAAAGGGCTACATAAAGCAATCTATTTAGCCCCAAGTGTCTAGTGTCCCATGCTAATCAATTAAATTCCAAGTACTCAACCAACAAGATGGCATTGGTTGTGGTAGCATGAAAAAAGGGCATGTTCCGACCTAAAAAGAGTAGTATGGAGATTGCAAGTCGAGCATGCCTAGGCTGTACTTTCTTGCGTTTGGGATCCATACAAACAAAGCAAGGATAAATGGGACTGGTATTGGGTGGTAGCTCAATGCCATCTTAACCTACTAGCCAAACTGTGATTTAGCAATCTGCCATTGGTAACTTATTTCATGCATTATGGTTAAGAAGTTGATGATTCATCTACTATATGAAGAGAACATAATCTCACAAAACATGAGTGTGATGTGTGAACACAACACTACAAAACTTATAACGGAGTTGTAACTTTACTGCCATGGCTGCATCCAAAATTTGAGTCACACCGACCAAGAAAAGGGAGCACATTATTTCACATGCACCAAATGCCCTCACAAGTGATGTGGGTCAATCTCATTATTATACCTTTTTTTTAATCATTTCTTGTAATCTTACTCTAGCTGGAGGACACATATTCCCCTCCCCATGCGTAGCATTCTAGATAGTAGATAGTGGCACACTATCCAACATATCTTTCTAATTTACCGCTTCCTTGTTTTCACCTCGCCCATCCTTTTTCTTTTAAATATAATTTCCGATTACACAAAAAATAGAAAAACCTAAGACAGACTTGGATCAAGTACAAGCATTCGGGAGAAACCCAACCCGGTTGCTAACCACATCGAAAGAAACCCGAAAACCTTGTTGTTGTATGTTTCCAATAATTGATATCGGGCCTGTTGTCGCCGCAAAAGCAAAACAAAAACGACCGGAAGTGTCAACGGGGATCAAATAATTGTTTGCAGGCAATGCCATATCCGCCCCATTGAAGTGCATTACTACTGTGGGCACCCGGACCTCTGTTAAACCAGATAAATCGTAGCACGTGTCAAACAAGGAGAACCCTGGGGCGGACTTTAGGGAGGATGCCCCGGCCTTAAAAGCGTCACGTAAGGCGTTGTAAGCGGGTTGAGCTAACCGGGATACTGAGGTGCCCGAGTCTATAATGATGCCACCACCACCCGTTCGGTCTATCTTGAACAGTTCACCCGTGACTCCAGGGATACGGGTTCCACCCACACTGAACCCCACCAAGTCCACATAGTAAAATGTGTCTAGTTTCGGGTTCGAGATTAATGGAGTGAAAACCGCGTTTCGAGACACCGCTGATGAACCGAAAATCACTGATGACGGTTTACTTGATGCGGATCGGTCTACTAGACAGTAAGAGAATTTATTTCCAAACCGGTTCCCGGTTTGAGAAAGGAAAGAAAAACTCCCCCGGCCTAGACCGAGTAAACCAGCAGCACCAACAAAAAGACCTTCATTCACATGTCCGCACCCAAGCGCAACGTTTGGAACTCTTGTTCTCCGGAACGTCATCGTTTCGCTAGCGAACTCTCCCACAGTCCTGGACCCATCACCATAATTCACCTGGTAGGCGCATTTGTTGCCGCGTACAGTGCATCCAGGCTGGTCCAACCTCTGGCAGGTCTTGGATCGGCAAGGAATAGACCGAAATGAACCGGACGAAGCGGGGTTGAATATCCGGTCGGTCTGCTCATAACAGCTCTTACAAGGGGAGCACTGGAGCCAAACGATGTCGCTTCCAGTGTCCAGAACCATATACATGTACATCGGGGGTGTCCCCACGCCAAGGCGCGTGAAGTACTCACCACTCCCTTGGGACAGCCCCGAGGTTACCGAGCTGCTGAAATCACCACTACTACCAGCCCGTGGGTGGCTCGCATTCCTTCCACGCCCCCCGTGTCTGGAGGAATGCGATACTCGTCGGGCCTGGGCTGCAATAGTTCCCACCCGAGCCTCATCGCGCTTGAGCTTGCTAGAGAACAACTCGTCCTGATTCAAGTGCGGCGTTAGTGAATCCACATCCGCTAGCTGGAGCGCGACGGTTGAGTCTAAAGAACCCGAAAACTCAAAGGATCCCGAAAAGACGCCATCTAGTTGGAATTGGGTTGTAAGGTCCCATTCGAGGTCTGGGAGAAGGGAGGAGGGTTTAGGGAGAGAGTTGAGGACAAGATTTTGGAGGTCAATAGAAGAAGATATAGCAAATGAGAGGAAGAAGATGAAGGAAAATAGATATGAGGCGGGCTTTGTTCCTTCCATGTCTGGATGCAAGGGAAGATACAAAGGTTTTAACTTTTAAGGACAAGGTTAAGGACAGGGCTGAGCATCACATGGAGAATAAGACTCGGTTTATAAACACATTTCCGACCATCACAAAATCTCAAAAAGTTGGAAAAAATAAATGAAAAAAGTGTTTGGCCGTTTGTATATATAATGAAGAGATCGGTGAAAATTTGTTTATTGGTGTCTTAATTTTCTATGTCTCATACTCGTGTGGTGTGCGTATGAAACTGGACATTTTGTTTTTAAAATAGTGTGGAGAAATCTGGTCAAACTTCAATTCTCACGATTTTTTCGTTCATTTTATAGGCTGGACTCTAGAAGAGGAGTCATGAGAAGGGGCTTTCCACCTTAAGTACCCTGTACCTGAGACGATTATGAAACCATACATTATTAGGGGGATTTCTTCAAAATTAGGTAGGCATAGTCGAGATACAACTCATGCAAGAAATTGTCTGAGAAGGATTGTGATGTGTTTATGCTAAATTCTCTCCAAGCTTTCGGCTTATAATAGAATCAATCTTTCTATTATTTCTAATAATGGATCGTACGCTGTTAGCCAATATTAATATGTATCTTTGAGAAATTACTCATATATCTGCTGGTTCCACTATACTAGGCTTGAAACAAGCTGTTTATTGCCTATACAATCTTATGACCCGCGAATATCTGTATCAAAACATGTTATACCATCACATAACTATATATGTTAGCGTTGACAGTTGCATTGTCAAAAGTATGTAGGCAAATTACTTGCCCTATGTTTATACAAGTTCGAATCGAAGCCAAACATTTTGATAAGATGGACCAGTTTGAACAAGAGGGATGACTTCAGCTGAAACTGAAAGGAGATGAAATGAAAAGAGAGGGGTTTCGGTTAAAGAGGAGCAAATATTTTGGAGATGACGAAGTTTTCCCATCAGATTTATTTCGAAGGAAACAAAACTGCTGCAGTAGGCAAGTAAGTAATCAGTACTGTTTGGTTTGGTGAATGTTGAAACTCTTACGTACTCGTAATTGATTATTGTTGGTGGGCAGACAGTATGTACAATAGTCAGTGGAAACATAAATACGGAAGACTAGTAAGAGCATGGGAAAGTGAGCCTTTTAAGCTCGATCAAATCTTATCGCGGACCAGGAGTCTGTTGGCTTTGCCCAATTTAATGGATCTACTGATCCACTAATCAGGATACGTTGGCACTCGAACTTATGCTGCCCAGACTACTCACTACTACCAAGCACAAAATAATAACGGGCGAGGCCATCAGATCAGATTAGATGCTTGTAGTTTCCGTTTGTCTCTTGTTCTAAAGTTTCTAAATCGCGTGCCCATAAACTGGTTATCACGACTAGAATGGGACTCTTGGTTCTTCTCTTGTTTTCTACCTTCCCAAACAAAAAGTATTAACTGCCAGTTTACTTAGTATCTGGTAATCCGTAAGTGCGACAAGGGTACAGTGAAATTCACTTTCTGTTTCAGACATTTTGGTAACATTATGTTCTCTCCTTTAACTATCTGATTACATAGATACCAATCTTAAGTTGATTGACAAGTGAATTGAAATGAGTCTCGGGATGAAATTGGCTTACGGCCTCCCTTGGTAAAAAAAAAAAAAACAAATCCTCTATTAGACCCGCAAAACATTTAAACATGTAACATGCAGTGGACTCGAGAGTGGAGTTATTCCATACCCACCAAAAGAAGACTATAATTAAAGATCTACAACGTCATGAAAATTCCATGATCTCCAACCGTACTGTATATTTAGTGAGTATTGAAGATTTGCAGTAGCCTAGTGGATAGGGTGATAAAGCAAAAGCACTTGAAGGCAGCATGTTCTCATTGATTAAAGCTGCAAGGTTGCCATTACAGAAGGGTAAAAGTTGTGAGCCCTAATTCCTTAAAGAATCTGCCGATCCTTTTTACTGAAAATTCATTACTATGTAATAAGTTTTAGCTAGGGGTGTCAAATCGGGTCAGCGGATCGGTTCAGGGTTGACCCATCGCGGGTCGGTTCTTATCGGGTCAATTTTGCCTATCGGGTCGGTTTCGGTTCGGGTCGGGTCATTATCGGGTCAGGTTAAATCGGTTATTTGCATGGTCGGGTTCGGTTCGGGTTTGGGTCGGGTTGTATTCGGTTCGGGTTTATGTCGGTTCGGGTTGTATTCGGTTCGGGTCAAGGTCGGTTCGGGTTGTATTCGATTCGGGTCAAGGTCGGTTCGGGTTGTATTCGGTTCGGGTCAAGGTCGGTTCGGGTTGTATTCGGTTCGGGTCAAGGTCGGTTCTAGTACAATCGGGTAGGTTCCTAAATGGGTTATATCGGGTTATTTCGGATTTGGGTCAAAATCGGTTCTGGTAAAATTGGGTCGGTTCCTGAATGGGTTATAGCGAGGTTATTTTGGGTTCGAGTCACGGTCGGTTCTAGTAAAATCAGATGGATTCCTGAACGGGTTATTTCAGGTCAAGGTCAGTTTTGATAAAATCGGCTAATGATGATGGTTAATTCATAAATTGGACAATGATGATGTCAATAAGTCATTTAAAAACAAAAATTTATGAGGTTATGATTATTAAATGTGTATTATCCTATCAAACTAGTTTATAACATACGATGTTAAGTTTATATATACATAAGAACTTATAATATGTTTAGTTTGATATCGACAATGACAAGTTTGGGTTCAAAGTTATTAGATATTAGGTAAAAAATAGGTCTGTCAAAATTAGGTCATATTCATTTATATTCAGATTATTAATACATCTAGTGAATTCGGGTAAGAATGGTTATAAATCGGGTTATATCGGTTATGTGTCGGTTTCAATCGGTTTCGGGTTCTTTTCGAGTCGGGTCCGTAACGGGTCGGATCTGTAACGGGTCGGGTCTGTAACGGGTCGGGTCTGTAACGGGTCGGGTCCCTAACGGGTTGGACACGGATCGGGTTCGGGTCTTTGAATATCGGGTCAAATCGGTTTCGGGTTAACTTCAGTTCGGGTTGGGTTGGTTTTCGGGTCTCACTTTTCGGGTCATAATCAGGTCAGGTCCGGGTCGATTTCGGATAACTTATCGGGTCGGGTCTGATTCTGACAGCTCTAGTTTTAGCAGGACTACCACTATAGTGTCAACGTTCAGTAGAGACGTCCACAGGGCCGGTCTGAGCGAGCTGGACTGGGCCAGCCATCAGGCCAGTAGGGGGAAATGGGGACCAGGGTCGGATCGGTCCATGGGGCGGGCCAGTTACTGAATCGAAAATCGAATTACGAACCGAATCGAACCAAATTTCACATAATGACATTAGAAATTAGAAGAAATGAATTGTTTAAATGTTTATATTCACAAATCACATAATGACATTCGTTGTAAACTTTTATATTCGACTAATCACATTCATTTTTCATTTCTTTTGTCAATATTTTTCATTTTTCATTACATATTCACATAAATTACATATATTACATATAATCACAAAAAAACATAATCATATTTGATTCATATAAACTAAATTATATTCAGCTAAACTAACATTAATTGGTTCATATAAAACTAAACTATATTCAACTAAACTTACATTATTCATATAAACTAAATTGTATTCAACTAAATTAACATTTATTGATTTATATAATGAATAAACTAAATTATATTCAACTAAACTAACAATCATTGATTTTTATAAACCAAATTATGTTCAACTAAAATTAATATTCATATAAACTAAACTAAGATTTAACTAAACTATAATTAATTGATTCATCTGAATTAAACTATATTCAAATAAACTAAATTATGTTCAACTAACTATATTAAACTAAATAACATTCACTAATTCTTATAAATTAAACTATATTCAACGAAACTAACATTCACTAATTCATATAAACTAAAACTATATACAATTCAACTAAACTAACATTTATTAATTCATATAAACTAAATTATATTCAACTAAATTAACATTCATGTAAACTAAACTATTTTTAACTAAATTAATATTTATTAATTTATATAAACTAAACTATATTCAACTAAACTAACATTAATTAATTCATATAAACTAAATTATATATAATTCAACTAAACTGACATTTATTAATTCATATAAACTAAACTATATTCAACTAAACTAACATTTATATGAACCAAACTATACTCAATTAAACTAACATTCATATAACTAAACTAATATTTAATGAGTCATATAAACTAAACTAAATTTAACTATACTAACATTCATTGATCATATAAACTAAACTAACATTCTTATAAACTTAATTATATTCAACTAAACTAACATTCATTGATTCATAGGAATTAAACTAAAGTATATTCATGTAAACTAACATTCATATAAATTAAACTATATGCAAATTAACTAATATTTGTATAAATTAATTTATGTTCAACTAAACTAACATTTATATAAACTAAAATACATTTAAATAAACTAAATTTTACAAAACTAGAAGATTTAGGCGGGCCGAATCGTGGCTGAATCGAATTTTTTCTCGAATCAAATCGAATAGGGTCAAGGTTTGGAAAACGAGATTCGGTGTTGGTTCCAGTGGCCTGTATTTGTTTTCTCAGCATGATCTTCTATTATCTCAGGGCTAGAAGGCTTAACTATGCCAGTAAGTACAATATGACAGCTTGAATTTTACAAGTTTGATTATGTAGGGAGAAAACAAACGCTAATACAGCATATTCTTAGCAAGAGACCCAATAAACTAGAGTATCATCTCATATATGCTTATAATTTTTGTTTGGATTATTGTGTGTTCATCCGACCCACTTTTTAGCGGGTCAATCTGGTCCGGGCCAGAGACGGGCAGGGTTGGGACTGGGCTGGGCTGAACCAGCCCAGTGGCCATCTCTAACATTTAGACACTACAACAAGCACGTCATCCACATGGAAGAATCATAATGGGAACCATCCAAATCCGACGGCCATGAATCATTGGCACTATTAGCCAAAGTGGGAATTTTTCAAAATTTGAGAATTTGGAAACGGATGGTTTAGCCATTTTGGATACCTTAGAGGCATATATAGGCTATTAATGAAACTATTTGATATCCAGCTCATCCCAAGTTAAGTGAAGAATAGTGAAAAAAGAAATTAGTAGTATGTGATTACATATAGATACTGAACAAGTGATTGCCATTTGTTTTCAACTTCATGCTACTCTTAGAAACATACTTTATACTCGCACTCCTTTGTACGTAGCAACATTTATTTATATAACTAACATAAGACATAACCCTAAGACTTCAAAACATTACACATTTACACCGTACATCATACGGAATAATGGTGATGGAAACATAGTAACAAAAAACAATGGCCGTACAAAATGGGTAGTTCGTTACTGCTTAGTACATCACACAATAATCACAGCAACCACCAACAAAGATTCAACCGGGAGAGGTCATATGCCAGTGAGCATATTGGTCACCCCAAACGCAAAAAGAACTAAACGTAGGTGTCGTTAAATGGGACTCATGTTGTGGCAGCTAAATACTCGAGAAAATTACCAGTAGATGTAAAAATAAGAAAGAGGTTTGGGTGATTGTAGAGGGTCATCCACAGTTCACATGACAAAGGGTGTGAATAAACCATCAAAGTAATCTAAAGAGGTGGAAAATTAAGTTCACTTTCTCACTGGATTTTTTTTTATTTTTAAGCTTTATTTTTTAAAGAAATTTAAAAAATAAGTTACCTTAGAAACTAATTTAAAAAATAAGCTAATTTAGTTTCAGATTAAAAACGTTGTCTCGAACAACATTTTACCTAATGCAAAATCGCTACCCATGGCAATGTTTTGCATGAGGCTAGATTTAAGAGGGTTAATCTGGGTCATGGGAAAACAGTGCCCGGACAACCTTTTAGGTAAAAGAAAAACGCTGCCCATGGCAGCATTTTTTAAAAAAAAAAAAAAAATTGGGCCAAAGGAAAATCGCTGCCCTAGCAACGATCTTGCATTAGGTAAAATGCTGGCCGAGACAGCGTTTTTAATGCGAAGCTAAATCAGCTTATTTTTTAAATTAGTTTCTAAGCTAGCTTATTTTTCAAAAAAAATTTTTAAAATAAAAAAATTCCTCTCATTGAGCCTTAGCATTACATCCGCTAATTGAGGTTAAAATAGGTCTGCTTCTTATCTCAACTCATGAGTGGACCACAAATTTTATCAGACACCTAGGAATAGCTAAAGGATGGTATACTCAGTGAGTCAGTGGACAGTGGTTATCCAAGAGTAGGGATGCCAATGGGTCTAAGACCCGGTCAAGATCCAGTCAAACCCCACCCATTTTTTAGGGTATGGATCTATTTTTTTGGACCCATTGGATCCGGGTCGGATATGAATCTAAATGTCCTTTGCGTCGGATATGAGTTTGAATCCAAAAAAATTTAGATTCAGATCCAATCCAAAGACTTGCTCATTCAAAAAAAAAATTAAAACTTAAACCTAACCATAATCTCTATTTTTCACTTTGCATAGTCGACAACCGTCCTCTTCTACTAATTAGGATATGAAAGATTATTTGTTGAGAAGTAATTTTGGATTCTTTTTCGTTCGCTTAATAGTTTTCTCAAGGGTTAGCATCATTCCATTCATTTGACTTAAAATAAATTGCGAAAATATATCTAATTATAAAATATGAGAATAATAAACACATAAAAATAAAAATATGTTAATGACCCATTTTGGACCCGAAACCCGTTAGATCTTGGGAATTTGGATAAGGGTCTGAAATTTTAGGACTCAATAGGTTTAGGGCGGATATGTTTAATTTGAAAAAGATGGGTATGGGTTTGGATCCAAACAAACACGATCCAAATCCGAATCATTATCATCCCTACCCAAGAGGCACCCCTACCATATCGTGTGCCAATGCATCTATGACATGCACCGCACGTACAAGTGACTGGTCACATGAGGTTTGTACACATATGTACCAAGAGTGTCTTCTATATATCATAAAGGGTTATGACTCATGAGAAAAAATAACCATTAAGGTTGTAATTCATCCTCTTGTTGGATGATTTAGGATTGAGCATGTATTTACTAGTTTTTTTTACATAATAAAAAAAGCGGCTTTCGAGTAAAATTATGATACTAAATTATTAAAGGGAGTTACTATTCATCGTCCACGAATTACTAGGGATCGACCACATTTTTACTCTAAAATGACCTTTTTGCCCTTTTATTTCTTTTAAAAAAATTTCAAATACATATAAAAGATAAATTAGTTCATTTTCTCCAGTAACACTATAACATTATAATTTTGTAAAATTATTTTCATTATATCGAAACATTCAAAACTCACAATTACGGTGTACATAACTCATCTTTGACATTTAATGTGACAAATTGATGATGTCGGACCAATTGAGAACACCATCTCCCGGAAATCAGGTAGAATATCGGATCATACTTGAACAATTGGTCGTGTTATTGACTTCTTAGCCGGAGCGTCTTGTAAAGACGATTCGACCACGGTCTGGGTGTCTTTAGAAGGCGCTACCCACCATGGTGAGACGTTTTCAGAAGACACCACAATTTTTTTTAGTTGATTTAGGTGGTGGGGCGTCTTTAGGAGGCGCGACTCACCATGGTGGGGCGTCTTCAGAAGGCGCTACAAACCATGGAGGGGCATCTCTAGAAGTAACCACTCACCATGGTGAGGCGCCTTCATATGACACCTCGAATTTTTTTATGGTTTAGTTGATTTAGGTGATATAAGGAAGTAAGGGTATAAAGGTCATTTCATTTGAAATTTGCGGGCGATATAATGTAATTGCGGGCGATGTTTAGCAATCCAGTTATTAAATATGAGATATGAGTAAAGGAAGTAATTAACAAAGGCCTTGTTCGTCAAAATCTCGAAAGTGTGAGGTGAGTCGTGAGCATTGTAGTGAATGGTTTGGATAACCGAATAGAGCAAAAAGGATTGTTACGACTGAAAAGGAGGAGATAAGGAAGATAAAAAAAGGTATTAGAAGTTCCGAATGATTAATATTTCCCTCACCCCACTCTTCCTTTAACAATTATGCTAATTTAAGAAAATATCTTAATTGGTTTGAACATACCTTATATGGATTTTGGGGGACATTATCACATTGTAGCAGCTATGGAAGCCAGACCTTCCTTGAAAATTCCTGAGATCTGAATCATCCATGAGCATAAAATTCTTAGAGTCTAAACATATGAGAAGACCCTCTAAGGTATTCCCAAGTGAATGACAATGGATCGAAGTTAGAGCGGACCCAACAAAATCCGAATCCGATCCGACAAGTTTATGGACCTTAATTTAGAATTCGAATCTAGCTCCAAATCTACGCACTCTGACCCGGTTAGGGATTTTGGACTTTTAAATCCGATCCGATCCATCGAATCTCCATCATGAACCGAAATTTAAATCTATTTTAAATTTTGCACTTTTCTTACCCTTTTTTTTTGTTAATTTCATTACTAATAATTATAATTCATTTATAGTATTAAAGTAAATTAAATAAAATTATACAACACAAGTATAATACCGTTGGGGTAAGAGTTTGACCTTATTTGGCCGTGACACTAGCCATTCGGATCAGACTCAGTTATATTTGGATCGGGTGTCATACAATATCTGAATCTGACTTATTTTCTATTCGGAGTAGGAGTTTTTTTTATCAGTTTCGGAGTCTAAATTTTTTTAAGCGAGTTAGTATCGTAATAGGTTCGGGTTCGGGTTCGGATTCGAATTGAATTGTCATCCCTACTCGAAACTTTGTGAAACATCACCCTTCATAATACCTCACAATTTAGCCAACACCGAGAGCAATATAGCTTAAAAATTGAAATTCTACCAAAAATTATAAAAAAAACAACCTAAATTTTTAAGCACCTTTCGAGGGTTATCCTGAGTTCAAATGGACAGAGGAAGACACTACACCTAAAACTATCATGATTTTTAAAATTTTCAAATGCAAGAGATAACTTTTGAAAAATAAAAAACTAATCTACTCTTCCTTAATGGGCCTCTCTAGTGAGACCATACACAACAATAGTACCATAGAAGTCCAAACAAATCATCCTTGTAAAAACATAGTATCATTAAGGAAACCCTATTCTATTGTAGCATACCTCCAAATGCTTGGTGTTTGAACCTATTAATTAAGGAATTTGAATTACACTATATATAAGCTATCTTAACAACAATGTCATCCCCTTAATACCAGTAGCATGGAATTAGGTACATAAACTAAAGTTTTTATCTTCAATGGTGTCTTAATATCATTTTTCTCCATTCAGTTTTATAGAGAGCTATAATTTCCTAAAAATAATTTTTCGTAATATCATTAACTCCTTCCATCTTAGTCATCTTTAGTCTCCCTCAACAACGTACATAATCCTATTTCCCTATATAACCATCACCACCTAAGTAGATGCTTTCACGACATCTTGGACTTACGATATAAAAGATAAAAAAAAACTTGCAAAAATATGAGAAAAAAAAAAAGTTGAATTGTGGAACTCAAACAGAACAGAATTCAGTACTTTGCCTTTTCTATTTATCAGTGTTAACCAATGATGAAATCTCCGGATCATATATTATGCTAGCAAATTGCCAAAATAGAAGCATCATAGCAAAGTCTAGTCAGTAATATTCACCTGGTTGGATACCATTACTCCTAGGTCCAATCCCCAGTTTTATGCTCAAGTCTCACATTTGTTATTTCAATATTTTTTGAAGCAGCCTTGCGCATATCATAAACGATTAGGCCAGCAATGCTGACAGCAGTCATAGCTTCCATCTCAACCCCAGTTTTCCCAGTTTCAGATTAAGAATACACCAGGTTGCATGAAAATGAATACAGATCGCAGTATTGGAACAATTTAGACACGGAGAATTGACCAACTAATAGCATAGGGCATGGGCATATGCTATTAATGATTTAATGTAAGAATAACATCCACAAATCTAAACGGACAAATCTTTTCATGCAAATTATAATAAAAACTCTAATTTATAGTACATCGGTACAGGTAAAACTTAAAAGTAAAACGTACTTGCACGGGTTTAAAATATGATAGGGGGGTGTGAAATGTACTTGCACGGGTTTAAAATATGGTAGGTGTGTCAGATACAAATGCATGAATTTTATAATTTTCTCCAATTAAAAAGTATCACTTTGTACTTAATAGTAAAAGTTGCGATTAGAAGATTTTGTATAATATACTCTTTAGAATTAAAAAAAATGTAATGATGAAATCCATGTAAACTCCTCAATTTGTGGTAATTGTTTTGGTAAAGATGAATAACTTAATAGACTTGAAAGAAGTTTATGGGAGAAGAGTACAATTGAACAAAAGTTGACTAGTTAAAGAAAAAAGTGAAGGTGACAAGGCCCATAAAGGCCATAGCAAAATGTGCATGCACTTTATCTACCTCCTATCCACCATGATTTCATGGGCACACATATTTTGTTTATTAACATCTTTATAGGAGAGAAATTAGATCGCCCACTAGCATAACATGACCTATGGAACCAACCTTAAGAATAATCATCTCTTTTTCCAACTTGAATTTTAGTAAAGATTAGATGATAATCTATAAAAATTACCATCTAAACAAAATTTGATGGAATTTGTAACTTTAGCAATATTTTTACTTTGCTCATATTTTGCTGCAAAGTTCGCATACCAATGGCTAAAGCCATACTTACACACAACAGACAAACTCCCTCCAGGCCCACCAAGGTGGCCCTTATTCGGAAACCTCCTCCAACTTGGCCCATTACCTCATCGCGACTTAGCCTCCTTTTGTGAGAAATATGGACCTTTGGTCTACCTAAAGCTCGGTAACGTGGGAGCCATAACCACCAACGATCCTGAAATTATACGCGAGATCTTGGTCCGACAAGATGAGGTATTCGCCTCTCGCCCACAGACCTTAGCCGCTACCCACCTAGCCTACAACAGTGGTGATGTGGCCTTGGCTCCAATGGGCCCAAAATGGAAAAGAATGAGAAGGGTATGCATGGAGCACTTGCTCACGACTAGGCGACTCGAGCTCTTTTCCAATCATCGGGCTGAAGAGGCCCAACATTTGATCCAAGACGTATGGGCCCGTTCTCTAGGAAATAAGCCCGTTAACTTGAGGGAGGTGTTGGGTTCATTTTCTATGAACAATGTGACTAGGATGTTGCTAGGTAAACAATACTTTGGGGCCGGAACGGCAGGCCCACAAGAGGCCCTAGAATTCATGCATATAACCCACCAATTATTCTGGCTATTAGGCTTGATTTATTTGGGTGATTATTTGCCTATTTGGAGGTGGATTGATCCATATGGGTGTGAGAATAAAATGAGAGACGTGGAGAAAAGAGTAGATGATTTTCATAGCAAAATAATCGAGGAGCATCGGAAGGCAAAGAAAAGGAGAGAAGAGATGGGAGCTGATGATGGAGAAATGGATTTTGTTGATGTTCTGTTGACCTTGCCTGGTGAAGATGGGAATGAGCACATGGAAGATGTTGAGATCAAAGCTCTAATTCAGGTAATAGTGTCATACTAACATTGTTCAAATACAGTATAAGGTTATATAGCACTCAGCTCAAAAATGAAAATTTTGCATGATTCTCATCGAGCTCTATGGTCATAATGTTAATGACATCCGACTTTGCACAGGGAACTATTGAAGCGAACCATACACGGTCAATCACACTGTGTTCCCAAAAAAATAACGTAATGTTAGTTTGTTACCATTAAGTCGGACAATGTTGTTTCTTATAGTGGCTAATAGTCCATTTAAAACCTTGAGTAACAAGTTGCATTTTGCATACATACTCTGCCATGCACGTTATTTTAAAATCTTTATTCTCATAATCATCAAAAATTACAGGATATGATAGCCGCCGCAACCGATACTTCAGCTGTGACTAACGAATGGGCAATGGCAGAAGTAATCAAACATCCACGTGTCTTGCGCAAGATCCAACAAGAGCTAGACACTGTAGTGGGACCCAACAGGATGGTGACAGAATCAGATCTTCCCCACCTTAACTACCTACGCTGCGTCGTACGGGAAACCTTCCGCATGCATCCAGCAGGGCCCTTCCTAATCCCACATGAATCCTTACGTGCCACCATGATCAACGGCTATGACATCCCAGCAGGGACACGTGTCTTCATCAACACGCATGGGTTAGGGCGCAATCCTGCGGTGTGGGACAACATCGAGGAATTCTACCCGGAAAGACACTGGCCGTCGGATGGAAGCAGAGTGGAGATTAGCCATGGATCAGACTTTAAGATATTGCCTTTTAGTGCAGGGAAGAGGAGATGTCCAGGGGCCCCACTCGGAGTGGTGTTTGTGTTAATGGGATTGGCTAGACTTTTCCACGCATTTGATTGGTCGCCACCTGAGGGAATGAAAGCAGAGGAGATTGATACTCAGGAAGTTTACGGGATGACTATGCCAAAGGCTCAACCTTTAATGGCTTTGGCTAAACCTAGGCTTGCCTCTCATTTCTATGTTTAATGCATCATTCAAGAATCGCGCTAGCAGGAGCTCAAAGCTCAAAAATAAGCTAGTCTTACGTGTATCCATCATTGGCTGTCACCATGATTCATGAACCGACTGTTCTCTCTTTTACTTAGTAAATTATTAATATTATTCCATATATTAGTACAAAAATTAATTACATGAACATACATTTGCTTACCGAGGTTCCAAGTTCATGACCTTTGAATTTTGATCTATACTAAAACTAATAATTAAGAGAAAGTATTAGGGTAGAGATGGAGAATATTTTTGCTTTTAGTATATTTTTATGTTTGAAATTAAAGTATATCAAGACTCTTGTGATTGTGTAATAACTTATAGAAGTTTATAATATGAGAATTGTGTTTTTATATTTCATTTTATTTTGAACTGTTACAATGAGTCTACTGACCTACTGCTAAATATTATCTTTGGTTAATTCTATCATATCTTACTTCTATCTTTTGTAATCTTCTCTTTATAACATCTTTGTAACCTTATCTTTCTATAATTTGATCTTTCTACATAACCAACTAATTAAAAATTTTGTTCCAATTGAACTATTAATTGGAAACCCATGGAAATGCGGCCTTCCTTCGAATACTCATCCAAAGAGACATATACTTATTACCCACCCATTATCATCGTGGACTAACATTCCATCTGTGGACTGTGGAAGGCTATGTAGTAAATTCTAAACGTATATTAATTGAATCTATACGTAGAACTATGTCTAATCAGTTTAATTCTCGCTAACATCAAAATTGGTGAAGATTTAAGTCAAAGTCACTGTAAAAAAAAATGATGCACTGAAAAAACTCATAAAAACACTGTTCTATGGTATATAGCGTAGACTGTAAAGGTAGTACCCCGAGTACGAATCTCGGTAAGACCCCTCCAACTAGCTTTTTGATAAACCATTTTTCTGCAATCTTCTTTTGAGTTCCGCATAAATGGCAGTAGCCTTGTGTTTCACTCTCATCCTCACTCAACAATGAAAGTGAGATACTCCATCCCATCAAACCACAACATTCCTCCAATCTCATCGCACTCTCTTCCTTTACTCCAAAAGGACTCCCAAACCTCCGACAAACTCCACGTCACTGTCACAGACATCCTCAATTCCTCCGACATTGACACCATAATTGAGCGACAAGTCCGACGCCTTGCTTCCCTTAAACTCAACCTCGACCTCTCCTACTGTTTTCCTCACATTATCCTCGTCCGCCAAATCTTCGAATCTCTCTTGCTCTACACCCCGACCACCGCCTAAACGCCATCGTTTTCCCTTCTAATGTTCCCTCCTCCTCCAATGATGTACCCCTTAAAGCAATAGCAGTTGAACATGAAGAAGATAAGAAGCCTGCTGACTAATTTCGCATCATTGCAAGTTGTAATTTCCCCACTTTTTTATTTTTGTTTTCTTTTCTGAATTGTTGATTAAACATTTAAACCTTGATTTTGCGTCTGGGATGTTGATAATCTCAGTTCGTTTGATTAAGAATTAATCAGTGTTGGTTAAAGTTTCATACTTTATGAAGGAATTTGATTAATATACACTATTTTATCTTATAGTATATGCTGTTGGTTCAATTGAGAATTAATCTGGGTTGGTTACAACACCAAACTTTATGTACTATGGAGTAATCTACTTATCATACTTATCATATTATATCTTAAGAAAGTATTGAATTAGTGATTGATTGGAATTAATCTAGGTAAGTTAAAGCACCAAACATTATGAAGTATTCCATCATGTGATTAAATTTATACTATGTCATCTTATACGAGCAGTATGGTCTTGTTTGTTTAATTTTAAGAATAGGTATGATCAAAATTCTACATGTTGCAGAGATTAATTTTTTTTATTAATTTGAGTTCATTGTTGAATCGGGGAATGATCAGTATTGTTGGATAGAATCTAATAATCAGAAAAGAAAAATGCGGCAGTCAGAAATTCGGGAGGGAAACCAATTGTGTCGATAAGAGAGCTATCTTTGAAGGATGGGAAAGCCACTCCTACTCCGAAATGTAATTTTATACCTTCATATTCCTTGGTAAGCTGTGGTGTGCATTTTGATTTCGTTTTGTTACAATATTACTTACAATATCCTTGCGCTCTTTGTTCTGTGCACTTGTTATCTAGTAGGTTTTTCCTGAAGCATATGTCTAGAGAGCTTGAAATCGCAACTCGAGTGTCTTTTTACTAGCTTTTTAGTTTTCACTTTTTGTCGTTCATTGAATTGATGGTTATTATGGAAAAGGTTCCCTTTTGAGTGTTTAATGCTTGTGCACATGGTTTTGCTAAACTAACAGACGACTAAGTGAATAGACTGATGGAGGTGAAGTGATTTATGCTGGGGGTATCAAGCACTTATGTATAGTTACTGTAGTTTATGATGTAGGAAAGCAATAGTTTTTGTGTTGAAACAACCTTTAATCATGTTCTGGAAAAATTAGGGTTGTGTGTTGTATGTTGTGTGTGTATGTATGATCTATTATCCTATTCACTAGACAGAGGTTTAGTCCTCTAGAGATAGGATGCTTTAGTATTTCAATCTGAGGGCGGCAAGGTATGGTCACAACAAAACTAAAGCAAGCCACCGATAAGTTACTCCCCCTTTGTGGCAAACCTTTCCCAATATTATGGAACAAAGTGAGTATGCGTTCACAATTGAGTATTACTATAGTACTAGATGTGCTATTAATTCCCGTCACTAAATATATGTTATTGGTGTGGATGTCGTAGGTCCATCTTGTCTCTTTCATTTAATTTGTGCTATTGGTTTGACAGGCATTAGCTTATTTCCTGACCAATGGTCTATTTTACTGGAAAAGTTTCCCTTCAAATACAATTGAAGAAGCCATAGCAGAGGTTGATTTAAGAGTAAGGTTAGTTCATTTTTGTGTCAAGAATCTTGTAAAGTATGAACGTGTTTTTCCATGGCCTTTCTTCTCAATCTACTTTACTTCATGTATGGCTGAAATGACGAGTTATTACACAAACGACATGATGTATTCTGTAGGTGTGGACAATAGAATAAAACAAGCTTTTGATAAGCGTAATACGTCTGCATCAACAGTGACTTCTACGCTCCCAAAGACTTGTATCTATTGAGATCAGTCCTTTTTAATGGTAAGAATTACCGGCAATGGGCAGAGCGAATGGAGTCATACCTGAAAGAAGGTTGGTTATGTGCTTTCTGAACCGTGTCCAAGTGCCATGGGAATCATGGATAAGGATCTCGCCCAGACTTTGCCTGTTGCAGAAAGATGGATGGGTGATGACCACATAAATTGTCAAGACATCCAAAGACAACCTCTTAAGTCCTTATGCAACAACCTTCTAAGACATTACTCCAAGAAATCTGGCATTGCTAAAGATCTTTGGGAGGAAATTAAGCTGTCTATCTTCATGAAGAATGGAGCAAAAGTCTCTTATGTTAAGAAGTATATTTAATTCCAAATAAGTGAAGAAAAATCGATCTTCGAGCAAGTTCATGGACTCCATCAGATTGCAGATGCATTTGCTGTGTTGGTATGTATGTTGAGGAAAAGTTTCTTGTCAATGTATTCATTTCTAAGCTTCCTCCGTCTTGGATACCCTGTAGTGTCCAATTGATGAAGACAGACTTCTTACCTGTATGGATGTTGATGAATCATCTAAAGGCAGAAGAGGAATATCGTCAACTAGGCATAAGGGTGACAATCTTGTTGGTAAGGCAGAGTTTCCTGTGCTTCAGCCCAACAAGAAATTCGGACCTCAAAGGATCCCTATGAAGGAGCCTGGAATTCCTAATGTAAATCATGAAGCAGACTGGATAAGAAGGTTAGATTCTGCAGCAATTGTAAGAAGTTGGTTTCGGAAAGCCAATGGGGAGGATATTACGAATGAAAAGGAGTTTGTCACATCTGCAAATACAATGGCTGGGGCAGACACAAACGGAGCTGCAGCCTGCAGGCAACAGTTAGGTACCTCGCTCTCCCACTAACCTTAAAATTTTGTTATCTTATGATTACCGTGTCTTATATGGACCTTGCTAATGAGAGGACTTGTGGAAGGTTTTGCTGGCTACACGGGCTAATTTAAAGATACCCTAAAGCATGAGATGGAATATAGTGTTATAAGAAGCTATAGGGACAGAAAGATGTATTATTAGAACCAAATCATTATCAATTTATAATCCTCAACAATTTGGTGAATCCAAAAGAAATGGCACACAGCTGGTGAAAATCATTCATATGCTCTCTCGAAAGAGCTATGTTACCCCTCTTCTCCTTGATCCCATTTCCGCAGGTGGTGGCGTTCGTGGCTGCACTTACCCCGGCACTTGCTATGTCAAAATTTCCACCTCTGATAGCGTTGAGACCTGATTCTAGATCACCAGGGATTCTAAAGTAGACGCTCAAGCAATCTTTTAATGCTATTTTAGCAAGAGGGTCGAGTATAGAGAGCTTTAAGAGTGTGTCAATGGTTGGTGTAATGACCTTGGCTCTTGATATGCCCATCTCAAAGGAGATTTGAGCTAGTTGTGGAGCAGTTGAATTGGAGCTCCCAGGATCAGATCCGAGAATTGATATGCAGGAATTGTAAGTCACATTTACAGGGTCAGCTTGAGCGATGTACTTGCAGATTGGTAGAACAAGGCTGGTTAAAGCAGCACTTGCTAGTGAGCAACAGAGAAAAATCATGATGACGACATGGGAGATGGGAGATGGTTGTGTTCATCTTTTGTGGAATAATTTCGTGAAGGGCTGTAAGCGTGAAGCTCGAAAATTTATTTTTAACTCTTATTTTCCTTGGATTTTGGGGGCGCTATGAGAAGTTTTAGCCTTAAATCTCTAGGGGGTTTTATAGTTTTATTTTAGGAATTGGGTCACAGACACAATTTACTCCGATAAATCTAATGGAGTAAGAGCGTAAGACATGTATAATATGCTTGTTTTCTACGTCATGTACCATTAAATCGAAATTTATTCTGATTTTGCAGTTATTTTTCAATATGCAATATAACTTCTCTTATCCCAAAAAACAAGAGATGAAACTGTCCACTCCAAAAAGCCTTGCATGAGGGGAGAGTGGGAGACCCTGCCAAACTAAGCCCTACTTTGCCTCAACCAACTGCGATGTAGGCAGTTTTTCTCGTGATCACTCCTAGCTTTTCTACATTTTACGAAATCATATCATGTGTTATGTGTATCTTTAATATTAGGGGTTTGAGGGGGTTTTGGTACACTGCAACATAAATTTTTATTTTGAGGAAGTAATAGATCTAACATCCCTTCAAGTAGAGATAACTAGACCAAGATTGATTTATTCACATAATTAAAAACCTTTTTTTTTTTTTTTGACTCAAGGGCCATTCTTCCATAAAGACGGTAAAAGCTAGAGATACAACAGCTATCTGGAACAAATTTTAGTTCTCCTTGGTCGGAAACACTTCTTGGGGCCTCCCCTTGGAAGATTTCTCACATTCTGGACCACTATTCACAGCTTCACCTGCTTGTGCATTTGTTGGGTCAATCCTTCAAGTCGTCAATAGTCACTTGCAGCTCACCTCGGACCTTTGAATATAGCTTCGAACAAGCTTCCAACGCACTCTTGGCAAATGGTTGAGCTTATGGATTTTGCTTTGGTTGAACTGAAGGTAAAAGGAAGTCTCCAGAAGTTCATTACTGCTTGCTTTGGAGCTACGAGGGTCGACTCCAAGATGCTTGCGCAAATTTCCAAAAGTTCATTAAGTTAAAATTTGAGAGTTTTATGCAATTACCTGGTACAAGGTCTATAGCTTAGCTTTTGCCTAGGGAATAGCCAAGAAAGTGATGATTGTTAAGAGACATGAGGTGAACCTCCATTTCAAGTTTCAAGGTGAACAAATGAAAATAATAATTAAGATCCAAGTACGGCTAGGAGTTGGTGAACTATAAAGAGGGAGGAGGGTGCTCAAAATGAGCCAGCCAAGCTGTGGTTGATGAGAAGGGAATCCAATACAAGTATGATTTCTCTGTTCATTAGTATTTCTTTCCATATCATATGAGATACATTATACTCCATAACAAACAAATATTAATGGGATCACATTTGTTAATGATCTTGTAGAGTAGTCCATGCTTTCGAAATTATATTCTTGCCAAAATTAAGGAAATTGCATTTTCACTTACAAATTAACAAAATAAAGTGTGACCCACACAAGTTCGATGTGTAATACTCCGTATAAAAACGCTCCTCTTATTTCCAGCACATACGGGACGTACGTTATCGTATAATGAAATTTGTCCTCTTAAAAGCCTTGCAAGGGGCCGTCCCCAGGAGACCCTGCCTAGTGTAGGCAGGTGTTTTTCGTGATACACTTATTATGAATTCATCTCATGAGTCATAATAATCTTGCGTTACAACTATTTAAAGTTCATTCTAGGCAGAGGAAGTGATACATCTTACATCCAAGTTAAATAGTCATGAAAAGACAATGATTTTATACTCATTATTAAAAGATTTCTGAATCCAAGTCATTTTTCCAACAGTAAATGCTAGAGAAATAATGACAGCAAATTGGAAAAATTCACTGTTCTCCTTAGTCAAAGGATACACTTCTCCTGGCTTCTCCGTGAATGAATCCTCACAATTTGTACCACTATCCAAGGCCGTACTTACTTAAAATCCCCACCCTTCAAAGTCTCAAGGCCCGCCTGCAGATCATCAACGGCATCCGAATACAGTGACGATCAAGTTTCCAAACAACTCCTTGCAAACGGGTCCAACTTGGGGTGGTCTTTCAAGAACTGATCAGTTGTGCTAATGGACTTTGCTTTGCTTGAAGTGATGTTAAAGGAA
Source organism: Dysphania ambrosioides (assembly GCA_026401315.1). Classification (NCBI taxonomy): domain Eukaryota; kingdom Viridiplantae; phylum Streptophyta; class Magnoliopsida; order Caryophyllales; family Amaranthaceae; genus Dysphania; species Dysphania ambrosioides. Next base: position 32,572,597 of record CM048657.1, on the reverse strand, counting down.
ATCTCTACTAGTTCATCACTGCTTGAAGACGGTTTTCCTAAAGAATGGATAAATTGATCAAGATTACACCCATATAATAAAATATAGGTGACTTAAATGAAGAAATGAAACTAAATTATTGTATGATCTTAATGTACCATTAAGGTTAAGAAAGAAATTCTGATAGACTACAATTATATCAACATTATTATATGAGTTAGAGTGTTTAGGTTTTAAGAAATAACATGTTAAGAAAATAAATGTAGTAGAGATGTATATATTAAGATAGATGTATGAGATCTTAAAAGATAAAGTTTATAAAGGAGATATTTGAAATAAAGTTGGAGTAAGTGAATATTAGCGATAAAGAAGAATCTGTTACATTGATTTTGACATGTAAGATGCCGAACTAACATATGCACCGATGAGAAAAGTGATGTAATAAATACCTCAAACGTAGTAGTGGCAAACCAATAAAGATTTTTATAATGGGAGTGTGGCTCTAAATAGTAGAGATAGTTTCTTAATTCATAAGCCAATATGAGATTAATACTTAAATTTGTTATATCATTATTCTAAAAGGATTATTAAGAATAATATGAATCTGAATAAGCTCAATAAATCTTGGAGAGTCTTGAACTTGAGGAGTAACCAAAAAGTACAAGGCAAAACATCCTCTTTGAAATCTTTTACTATAGTGTGATATTTTATCTAGATGAAATAAAAAGCGGAACTATGCAGTTCCCTCTAGGCCTCTATCCAATTTCGAGGTCTATTTGCATTTAAAATATTTAGAGCGTGGACGGCAGGATTCGAACCTGCGCGGGCAGAGCCCACATGATTTCTAGTCATGCCCGATAACCACTCCGGCACGTCCACCCTATGCGGTTACATAGTCTTCATTTAATAAATTTAAATTAACATGGTCTGTAAATAAAATTATTGGCTTTTTCAAGGAAAAAATGTTATTATTTCGATTTATCCTCTTGTGTGCTATAGGAATCAGTAACTGGGATTTTGCGCTAGCTTTCTACTTTCCTAGACATTCTCCAACATTGTTCTCTCTCAAATCGTACTTTTTCTCAAGATATTTTATTGTGCTGCCAAAACTTCCCTCCAATTATTTGTTCATTCAAAGAAGCTCAAATGATAAGCAATGGTTATGTTACCTTGTATTACATATTTACAATAATGTGGACATGTGATATTCCATTTATACAGTGAAATCCATTCATTTTTATGCTACTAATTTTTACAATTTTACATTAAATGACTGTCGTCAACGTTAGTATTATGAAGTTACTATTTATTGTCTGCGAATTATCAGGGATCGCGTCGCATGTTTACCATAAAATGACATTTTTACCCTTTTTATTCTTTTCAAATACATATAAAAAAATAAATTAGTTTAATTTTTTTCAGTAACACTATAACATTGTAATTTTATAAAATTATTTTCATTATATCAAAACATTCAAAACTCACAATTACGTTATACATAACTCATCTTTGACATTTATTGTGACAAATTGATGATTTTGGACCAACCGAAAACGTCATCTCCCAGGAATCAGGTAGAATTTCGGATCATACTTGTACAATTGGTCGTGTTATTGGCTTCTAAGCTGGAGCATCTTGAAAAGACGATTCAACCACGGTCGGGGCGTCTTCAGAAGGCACCACCCATCGTGGTGGGGCGTCTTGAGAAGGCGCTACACACCATGGTGGAGCGTCTTCAAAAGGCGTCACTAACCATGGTGGGACGTCTTTATAAGGCGCCACTCACCATGATGGGGCGTCTGCAGAAGAGACCTCGAAAAAAAAAATTTAGTTGACTTAGGTGGTTGGGTGTTTTCAGAAGGCGCCACTTATCATGGTGGGGCGTTTGCAGAAGACACCTTAAAAAAAATTTAGTTGATTTAGGTGGTGGGGCGTATTTAGGACGCGCTACTCCCCATGGTGGGGCGTCTTTAGAAGACTCCTCGAAATTTCATTTTTTAATTTTTTGGTTTAGTTGATTTAGGTGATATAAGAAAGTAAGGGTATAAAGGTTATTTCATTTGAAATTTGCGGGCGATTTCATGTAATTGCGGGCGATATTTAACGATCCAGTAGTATTAAGGTACTGAGTAGTTTTTTCATGGGATTGGGGTCTATTTTAGTTTTTTCATGATATTAATTGAAATTCAATTTCATAAGTTCACAACGCAATAGTTCATTCATTTTATCCGATCCAGTCATAACCCTAACGACAATGCTTAATAAAGCCAATGCATTTAAACAGTAACAAATAATGTTGTAACTTGTAAGTTTGAACGCATTACTCACCATGCACCTGGTGCAAAACACAAATTAAATGAACTGAAAACGCATGTTTCAATTAATAAGGAAAAAATAAATGAACGCGTGTAATTTAATATTTTCCAACATTAATGCTTTGTAATTTGTGTCATTAATGCTATTGAAACTTTATTATTTTTGCATTGAGAATAAAATATGTATAGAACTTGGGGGGGGGGGGGGGGGGGGGGGGGATACACGCACACAGATTTCAAAAGTATCATGTACATTTCATGATATGTAAATGTACATTACTTACAAAGAAAATGCTCATTATAAAATCATATAATATACATCCAGGTAGATATGATTACATTATGCGTACTCAAAATAGAAATGTACATATCACAAATATTTGTTGTTGTACATCATATGTATTGTAAATGAACATCATGTATCATTGAAATGAACATTATGTATCTTTAAAATAAACAATAAAAGTACTTTTAATGATTAGTACAAATTGATTGCATCATTAATGCTTCTTAATTTGCGTTATTAATGCTTTTGGGATTTATTATTTTGCATTGAGAATAAGATAACTATATAACTTTGGGATTCTTTTTAAATTTGAATAATTTTTCATTTTAGGATTTGTATACACGCACAAAGATTTTGAAATTATCATGTATATTTCATGATACATAAATGTACATTATTTACAAAGAAAATATTCATTATAAAATCATATAATGTACATTTTGGTAGATATGATTACATTATACGTACTCAAAATAGAAATGTTCATATCATAAAGATTTGTTGTTGTACATCATATGTATTGTAAATGAACATCATGTATCATTGAAAAGAACATTATGTATCATTAAAATGAACAGTAGAGGTACTTTTAATGATCAGTACAAAACGATTGCATCATTAATGCTTCTTAATTTGCGTCATTAATACTTTTGGGATTCTATTATTTTTGCATTGGGAATAAGATATGTATAGAACTTTGAGATTTTTTTTAAATTTGAATAATTTTTCATTTTAGGATTTGTATACACGCACAAAGATTTTGAAATTATCATGTACATTCCATGATACATAAATATACATTACTTATAAAGAAAATGTTCATTATAAAATCATATAGTGTATATCCGGATAAATATGATTACATTATGCGTAATCAAAATAGAAATATACATATCACAAAAATTTTCTATTGTACATCATATGTATTGTAAATGAATACCATGTATCATTGAATTGATCATTATGTATCATTAAAATGAATAATAGAGGTACTTTTAATGATCGGTACAAAATGATTGCATCATTAATTAATAGCATCTCATCATTATTATTTCGTAATTTGCTTCATTAATGCTCTTAATTTGCATGTGCTAATTATGATTGCGTGGGAAAATTGATGTTGTGTTCCCAACAATAATCATTATAATTTATGGGGGAAAACTTTTAAATTGTCAATGTTCAGTACTTGTAAACGAAATGTTCATTACGTTTCCTCAAATGAAAATAAGCAGCGTTTTATGTGTTATTACTTGTGTTTTGCACCAGGTGCACAACCAGGTGAGCACATTGTGCACCCGGATGCAGAATCTAACCATTGAGCCACTATCACTTAACACGATTAATAGTGTGTGTGGTCCCTAATATAAACATGTTGTTCATATTTTGTTCCCACTCTTGTGATTGAATAAACATTAAGATGACAAAAAAATTATAAAATTATATATCCACTTTTTGAATTGTGGAAAGTTATGGCATTTCAATTATTGAGGGAAGAGAAAGAAAAAAAAAATATTTTTGGTGAAACATAGAATTTATCAAGGTGATATTTTTTATGAATGATGAAGAGATTAAACAGCTAGAGAAGTGGGCATATTGACCAAATTTGCGAAATATGGGTCTCCAAAATAGTAAAATTGAGAAAAAGAAATCAGAGACAAGTATTAGTAGATATTGGTTTCACATTGACCCGTGCAATTTTCTTTATTAAGGTGTTTTACTACTCACGTTGGGGTAAAAGAAGAATTGTTTAATCTTTAGCTTTATAGCCATAGGTAAAAAAAATAAATAGGGTAGAGTTTTGTACGAATTATAAAATGTGGTCAGTCGAGTAATTATGAAATTGGGCTACTGGTACTGTAAATAACCTTTTACCTTATATTGGTAAGTTTGTGGGACATGGTTAAATTCATGATTTCCTTAAACTTATCATTCGACATATGAGACATATACTATGAAGTAAAGGCTTAAACTTCAAATTTGACTTTTGCAAATAAAAGTAGAGCATGGAATAGAAAATCATATCTTTGTACGTAGTTAAATATTGTTACTAGCTAGTACTTATTTTTTTTCAAAACAACTAGGAACTTATATTGGAGGCCTAAAAGCCATATAATATTAATCTGCTCTAATGAGCTTACATCAGTTTCAATTGTAAACAATACTGTGAAAATATAAAGAACAAATGAAAGAAAGGTTGATTCGCAAACTATTTCGCTCTTTTTATAACATTTTACAGTATTGTGTGTACACATATCATACGAATTAGACACTTCACATTATAAAACAACCTCTTCACTAATATCAACGACTTTGTACAAAATTACTAGATGTCCCAGACGCCCTAAGTAATAAAAACTGCTCATTCTAAGAGAAGAGTTTGAGGAAGAAAAACATAAGGAAATTTTCCAACTTTAAAACCCTAAGCAGAGCATAGTTTTTAAAGAGAAAAGAAAAACAACTATTTTTAATGTCACACGCTTAATAATACCATTAAGCATAAAATTAGGATTTAGTTGATAAAATTAAAAATGGTATTAAAACAATAATCCTCCAATAGTCACAAAAGATAATATGTTGTCCATAAGACCCAACTCAACTCGATTTGGTGCGCTCATGTGTGTTGGTTGGGTTTATAGCGTCTTCCTTTTTTCACAAAAATGGACAACCCTTGAGTTACACTCATGTAAACACGTCCTTACATATATGTACATCCGTACCAATATGTATTAGCTTATGTTTCATTTATCTTAGTTTCAAGCCTTCAACCTTGTGTCCTATGCGGCTATGCGTATGCATCAAGAACACATGGTGGGATTAGTTGGTGAATCTCCACAGGCTATTTTATAATTTTCAAGGTGAAAATTTGAACATCAACATGATTAAACATACAGCTAAAAAACTTAAAGAGTTAGAACCACTGAAAATGGAAGAACGATTCAACATCTTCGTACACAATAATAAACTAAAATGGCAACTACGGTCTACGTAGTTAGGTGTCAGTAACGATAACAAGTAAAATGGTGCCTCAGTCAGATAGGTAAGGTAGCTTATTGTTACAAACAAAATATCATACTATCATGACACATTAAATAAAGTATTTGCATTCACAATTTAGGCTTATTATTTTTGTTTTTTAATCTCCAAGTTAAAAATCACCCTTATCTTTATATACCAATTTGATAATCCAGGCTTGAACGTGTAAACACATTAGGAGTACAAATTTAATAATTTTGAAAATATACAACACATGGATATATGAGTCGCCAAAAATAGTACTGTTGTTTTGGCCTTTTAACGTTTCAGAATAAATCATAAGAAAAAAGCAAGCATGATGCCCCTATTTAATATCCACCCGTTGGGGGTTGAACACCAAAAACATCATGTGATATAATACACCCCTTTATCGAGTAGACTAGAGACCATATATATACTTGGTATATGGCTTTCATCATTCCACCAATCAATTTCATGTTCACACAAATAAGAGTACAAAGATAAACAGGTCCCATTACAACGGGTCCCAGATCTAAGTGCATCCAAGGAGGAAAACTTTGAAAGAAAGAAGAAAGAAAAAAAAAAGAATTTTCTAACTTTACAATGATGGTTACAGCTACAAGGTCTACAACTGACATAAAAAACACAGCAACGTGATATAAATGGCATAATTTGGTGAAAAAAGGAAGTTCCATACAAGTTACAAGAGGCGCTACTACTAGTACTAGTCCTACCAGTAATCCAGTACTAAACTACTAACACTACTAAATCTTTTGAATTCAAAAAAAGAGGATCCAGGCAAGTCTCTGTAGCTCAAAGTACGGAGTAACAATTTTGGCTTCATGTCTTTATAAAATGTGTGCTCTGACCAATACTTGGCCGACAAGCGAGAGTAGTACAGTGTACACAGCATTTGAAAGTCTTGTCAGTTGCAACATGCCTTTCATAAGCCCACAGACCACAGTACCCGTAAATGAATAGGAACCTCACCTTACATTGTAACATGTGATATGACCATGACAGTAGACGCGACTCGCAACCTCCATCTATCCATCTTACCTAGTAACATGTGATGTGACCATGACGGTAGTCGGTAGACACAACTCGCATCGTAGACGTTGTCGGGGAGTTCTTCCATGCCCCTGCATGGTTACGGGAGGATTCTCCGCTTACATGAGAATTGGGATCACCCAGTTAGAGTCTTACAGAGAGGGGGGGGGGGGGGGGGGGGGGGGTCCAATCCAGTTACTGCTCTGACATTATAGGATACTGTCCTATCACCATCTGCAAGCATATCTACGGAGAAATGTGCACATATCTTCCCATGAATCCAGGCTCAAGCATTCAATATTTTAACAAATCAGAAAGGGGATGTAATGACTGACAACGAGAACAAAACTTGTGAACTTCTTAGGAAGATAGTGAACTTAAACATTCAATTCAGCTTGCTAAAATACTTCCATATGACAAAATATGTATATAACTATGAACAGAACAAAAAGGAATTTGCGAAAATTCTATTGTTGTCAATTGGCTGGTTATTCTACTTCTATAGGACAAATTTTGCACCACCTATTTTTCTTACTCTTCCTTTCTGCAATATCAAAACCACTGCAGAAGTCATCGAAACGATTCTTTCTCTACTTTGCTATCCAATTACACCCTACTTATTTAAAGAAACTACAAGCTCCTATCCACCAGTTGATGAGGGAGCTTGCAATGACTTAGAATCATGCGAAAAAGCTGCCAAAACTTTGTCCTTGGTCAGCTGTTCAGAACCCTGAGACTTTATAACAAAGGTATGAAACACGGTATCTGTACCCGCAGCAAGTTTTGAATCGACAATATTGATCTCCGAATCGTTGAATGCCCGTATGACTCTGGCCACAGGATGGGAATCCAGCGGACAGCTTACTTTGACCACGACCTCGTCATGCATAGCCTGAACTTCTACTTCAGGATCTTGAACTTGCACATCTGCAACAGAGTTAGCTTCTACACCAGACGTTGTATCTCTGGAAGTGCTGTTATGCTTCTCTCTTTCCGCTTCCATGTCTTTAAGCTTCTTCTGCAACTCCGTGATATACGAAATGGCATCTCCAAGCAGAGAGGCTTTATCCATCTTGGATATGTTGGGGACCACAGCTCTCAATGCATAAAACCGCTGGTTCAGTTTCTCTCTCCGTTGTCTTTCTGCCTCAACATGATTAAGCGGCTCTTCTCTTCCATTAGCAGGCTTACGCCCACGTTTACGAGGCTTTCTATCATCAGAAGGACCTGCCCTGTCATCTCTGCCAGACACTTCAGGATCTGAATGCTCGGACTCAGCACTACCTGGCTGAGAAATCACTGTGGGCCTAGAGGTTGCCCCAGAAAAATCGATTTCCATTGGAGCCGGCTTTTGCTGGTGGAACTGATTAAGCCTGTACTCGCTTCGTATCCCATTCACATACTCCTGAAGCCTTGTGTTCTGGGAACTATAAAGCTCTGTTGCAGTTGCATGTTTCACACCTGGAATGTTAGTCCAATTAGTACCTTGAAGACCACTCCTGGGGCTTTGGCCTGTAAAAGAAAGCTTATTCCCATTTGCATAAGCATCCCAATGTCTGTCCTCCATCCGTTTAACAGCAAGCTTTTCCCTGAAGGGGGGACGAACAATGGTGTTAAGATTCTGCCCAAATATCTTCGGAACCCCATCTACCCGGCGGTCAACAAGCCTTGAATTTGTAGAAGGACCGGATGCAGGTACAGGGGAAGTAGTGGGAACAGAAACAGGAAGAGGAGCAGATGCAGGGGCAGGGGAAGGGGCAGCGGCAGGGGTAGAAAAAGGAATGGACACAGGACGAGGAGTAGGTGCAGAAGTAGGAACAGATGCCGGAAGGCGTGCAGAAGCACGAGGTGGAGGCCCTGGACAAGGAGGAAAGTCGTCGTCTTCCTCTATCTTATGGATAACCACAGGGAAAACTGGAGTTGGTTTAGGCCGAACCAATGGAGTATTTGAAAATGCATACTTCAACGCCTTGAGTACATTATGGTTCTCCACAATTGCTCGAACTGACCCCAATTCCACAACTCCGAAGTCAGTAGGAATCAAGATAACAGTCTGAATCCCAGCAGACTTGGCCAGAAATGATCGAACACAATAATCAGTTTTGGACCGCAACAAATCCGACTCCCACACATGCTTCCCGGAAGCAAAACACCTCCCTGGTCCACCTTCACCCCGAGGAAACGAGAAGTACATTGACGCCAAAAAGAACATCTCCATATCCGTAACCCTATCCAGCCTACAAGCCAAGTTATCATCATCAGAGCCTCCAAACAATGTATTCAATTTCTGAAGCACCCTCTTCCTAATCTTCTGGTGCGATTCATCCTCAAGCCGAAAATTCAAAAGCCGAGTAGCTTCCGACTCTTCCCCTTCCCTCGGCTCCCTACAATAACCATCCCCCCAGCTCAACACCGTCTCCCCCGACTTGGCCCTTGAAATTTGCCAGAAAAAACCATAATTCCAGCTAAAATTAGAGGCATTTGGCCTCTCCACAAGATCAGACAGCTTACTCTGGATGTTCTCATTATTCTCATGACTCACCAATGAAGTCTCAGCAGTAAATGGGCTTGCTACCAAGTAATCAAAAGCTCGAGTACCCAATATTGAGGCGATCATAGCCGTATCCTCCTCATTCCACACTACCCCTCCTCCCATACCCAGTTCAATATTTGTCATGCAACCCCTTAAATATCACAACTTTATCCTAAAAATTGAAACTTTATCCCCAATAAAAACAAAACCTATACAGAGTAAAACCCAATTCAAATCTCCAAAGTCAAAACCCCTAAATTACAAACAAATGCAAACCGCCCCATTTCCTACATATATCAAAATTCAATCACTTTTTGCATATTGAACAACTACCCACTTCAATTCAGATCTCATAGAAACTAAGCCAGATTAAAAAATTACAGTTTCTAAAAATTACCCAAAATAGTAAATCAAATTATATTGATACAGGATTAAAAAGGAAAATAAAAAACTCTAGAATATCTCAAATAAAAACAGATGAATACACACCAGATAACTGTAAGAAGATACAAAAGGGGGGAGCAAACGAGTATCTGGAGACCAGTGGAGATTCCAATCACAGCAGCAGCTCAAATGGGAGGATAAATTCGAAGTTTTAACCCCAAATAGAAAGAACTGTTCCAATTTCAGAGGAATTTAGGACCCCTTTTATTATCAATGTTTTTTTTAGCAAAACCGAAGAAGCTAGATTGAGAAATGAGGAGCCGAGTTTCGTTTAGAGCTCTCTTTGTTTCTCTCTTTCTCTCTCTTCTTATACACCCTTTGTTTCTCTCTCTGTGTCTAAAATCCCAAACGCACTTGCAAATCTCGTGTGCGAAGTTGCAAACTCTGGTTACTTTTCTAAGGTTGAGTACTAAGCATGGTTAAACTTTATTTTGTGTTGTTGTTGTAATTAATGGGAAATTTAGGATCAAGCTTTTTTCATTTAAACAATTATGTCCTTCTTAGATTATACTTCATTTTCTAGGGAAATGGGGATTCTGCACGCACCTCATGATCATGTTTGAAATTATTTAAAATTGTCCTATATTTTGTACTACTTGGGAGCGATACCCTACCACTCAAATCTATAAAAGTATTTAGGGATACCAATTCGAATTTTCGGATTTATTTTGGGTTGACTCATTGTGGATCTTTCTTTATCGGATCGGATTGAAATGGGTTAATTTGACTCTTTAGGTTGGGTCGGGTCACACCACTATCAAGTCGGGTCAAATCAATTATTTCTTGAGTACAATTCATGTTTAGGTCAAATCGTAATCGATTCAGATCATGTTCGATATAGGTCAATTCGAGACGTTTTCTAAATGGGTTACAATTGGTTGTTTCATGTTTGGATCACTTTCAATTCAAGTCGGTCCCAAAATTGGTTACAATGGGTCATATCGAGTTTAATCGTTTTCTGGTTGACTTCAGGTCAGGTTGGGTTAATTTACGTGTCTCGTTTGTCGGGTCATAACCAAGTCAGATGAAGGCCGATTTCAGACAGTTTTAAGATCGATAAACAATATAAAAGTTAATAATACGATTAAGAGTTAGCATAGTCAGAGGATATACATCAAAATAAAATAAAATTTTAAGGTCGATATTCATATCAAGACAATATAATCCGTAAAAATTTGAATTTTGCTTTCAACAAAAATAAAAGTTTGATTTCATAAAAAAAAAAAAAATATCATGACCATTGTGTTATATAAACTCGATAGATGATGATTATTAAAATCAAAACATAACACACATACTCCATACTGGAGTTCCTATTAAACATTAATGACTCCGTATTAGAACACGTACAACACATACGTTCATATTCCTTACATTCAAATCGATGGAGTAATAATAGTAAGGTGCTTAATATGATAAGTGGTGAAGACGAGTTTGTATTTGTTCAACACAATCCTAAGCTAAGGTTGAAGTTTTCTATCACGTACTTGAAATAAATACGTAGTTCAATGAATAAAAGTTAAAACTGAAGTGCAAGATTTTTGAGGTTTGGGTTCAGTTAAGTAAATCTTCCTATTCATGTAAAAATAAGGAAAAGGTTTGCGTAATGTGTGCACAAATTATATATTAACAAATGTTGACATTTTACTGCAGAAGTCAATTAATATGGCTTCAGATCTAACAATCTATTGTATTTTTTAGAAAAATGTAATAGCAGAAGTACGCCGTCAATATGAAGTGCTCACTATAAGCTGAATTATAAAAACAAATTGAAGTCTTGCGCATTTTCTCCCTCTATTCGGTTAGAAAGTAGTCTGATCAAATATAAAACCAAGCATCTAAATCCAACTTTAAATCGTGTCTACCAAATTTGTCCATATACGGAGTATAGAAGTATTGAACATCAATAAAGGTTATGTTAAAATAATATGCATGCACCACTAATTTGGTAAGAAATTTATGAATACATAAATATAGTGAACAGATAATACTCTACCGATTTTATGACAAACTATCGGCAACTATACTTTAGGAAATATGATGAGCTTTTTTATTAACTTGCTAATTTAAAAATTGACTTATATAATTAAGTTAATTACCATGTGCACATTATCGACTGTTATGCAAAGTGGGGTTTCTAAAGTTAGCTGTGCACATATTATGTGCTTCTCACCGTCGCTGCTCAAGACCTGCCACATTATACAATCTTACCACGGAGTGCTCGGTGTTTATTGAGTTGAGCTACTTGCAAGCTATTCAAATACGACTCGGTCAAAATTCGATCAAATCTCAACTCGGTTAGACTCGACTATAAGTTAACGAGCCAATTTGGGCTAATCAAAGCTCGGTTCGAAAAGTTTATGAAAAGCTCGAACTTTTATTTATATTATATATTTATAGAAAAATTTACATAAGATATAAATTTGGAATAAAATAAAAAATGGTTTAATACATAAAATAAAATATGGTTTGATACATAAACCAAAAGTCCCACATTGGATTAAAATGAATGATGGTTGGAGAGAGTTTTATATATAAACTCAATAGTCCCATATTGGAAAAAAAAATGATAGATAGTTTGAACCAATTAGTATATATAAACTCAAAAGTGTTTTTCATGCATCTAAAATAAAATTAAGCTTATTAAAACTAAAACTTAGCCTTCTTGTTGACCTAATTTGGGTATAGTTTAACTCGAGCTTGAAACGAGTTTTAATCGAGTTTGAGTCAAGTTTAAAACGAGCTTAAATCAAGTTCGAGTCGAGTTTGAAACGAGCTTTTATCGAGGTTGAGTTTGACTTATCGAGATCGTGTTAAGCTTAGCCTAACTCGAATATAATTCAACTCGGTTTATAAGCACCCTACCCGTTGCCCTTCATAAACTTATATTAGAAAATCAATAAATAAAAGCTGCAAACTTTCCATTACTCTTCAAAAATAAGAACATGAAAAATTATCTTTCGTTATTCTTCTAAAAGTATTGTACATGGCTAACTTTCTATAATTTTGTTGAGCCAAATAAGTAATAAGTTTTAATTTTTATTTTTTTGCCAATAAAACAAGCACTTAGTTACTACTCCCTCTATCCCCTTCTTTTACCCCATTTTTCAGTTTGGTACGCCTCCTAAATATTATCTAATTTCCTTAAATTTTTTTTATTTTGAGTTGTCCTGTCAAATATTTTTCATTGTATTTTTAAAAAATTGATTTTTGTACATGGGGCAAAAAAAAAATAATAGAGGAATTAACTCTATTACGAGTATTAGCTAATGGCCAAAGTTAATTTCCCGTATTTTTCTCTTGGTAGAATCACGTGTTTATATCTAGAATTCAGTGCAAAAGAGGGGCGTGATTTGATAAACTTAATAAAACAATTATAAGGCCTCCCGTCGTTACGCCTGCGACTCACTTCAAGTCTTGATAGAAGTTGGAGAAAAGTTGCTTAATTAATGGCACCATTGCCTTCAATCCTTCACAGTCAGTCACCCTTTCATCAAACATATATACCCATGTCGGCATGGCTTGGATATTCTTATTCGTGTCTTTTTTTACCTCGCTTCCTTAGCTTCTTTATCTCTCCATATTTAGAGACAAAAAAAAATGCCTACAGAAAATATTAAGTATATTTTATAATCCACATAACTAAGTTTTGAGTCATATTAATAAAGTAACAATAACTATTTCAATTCGAAAGTACAGACTAATGATAACCTAACTTCTTTAAACAAGGGTTAGAAATTAAAGAGACTCCATCTTTTTTTAAACTAAAGAAATGCAATTAATTACTAAAAGGGGAATTTTTGAGTTGGATCAACAAATAATGTAGCCCGTGTTTAGATTTGTCCTCTGGCAAAATAGGTATGAAGGAGCCGATCACTTGCAATCCACTTAGATTTTAACGAAACTTTTATACTATATTTGACTTTTATATAACGTGAATGAAAAAGATAACACCCTTTCTACTCATAATATGCCATATACAAATTAATATCCAACCCTATGCAAAAAGTAATCAAATAGATCTCCGTCTTTCACATTAAAGATCTATCGATCATTACCCTTGTAAGCTAGTTTAAGTACTTTGCCAAGTTGCTTCAAAGCTAGATGGGCATCTTGGTAGTATATGAAGATACTAGTCTAATTTTCCCTCTACGTTGTGATGAATGTAGTATGTCTCGATCAGCAACTCCTATTATAAGGAAGGTTTTTCAATAGCTCCAATATTTTGGTAGTCGTTGTAAGAGATTCGATTTGAACCTTTGATTTTCAAATAATTAATCTCCTCCATAGGTAGATTGGTTTGACAGTTTAAACCTATAAAAATCATCTCCATTATTTAAATCAGTAATAATTGTAATGAACAAAAATAAATTTCTGATATTATTCATCTTCCCGTATCAATTGTAATGTACCAGTAATTGCTGCTCAGGAAAAAGATATGCACCAGTAAATAACAAAACGAAGAGGGAAAGAGCCATTTTTCTTAAATAAAACCACAAAACATGCTTACCCATTAGTCCATTACCCCGCTTATGGAGAAGATCGAAGATAAGAAAATTATGTAATTCTTATTAAGCCCATTAGATGAATAAACAACGATGAGGGTGGATTTGAATTATTGGTTTTCACAAAATCTAGTATGTACTTATATCTCAATAAAAATTATCATTTAACTTATCAAAAGTTACCCCTTAAAATTGATTAAAAAAAATGAGATATGTTGTGCTTAGGAGTAAATTTTGGTATATTGAGGAGTAACTTTTATTGGGATACAAATATATTATTGTATCCCTTGTACATACAAGATCTTTTAATTTGCCTTCGTGACACTACTTAATTTGATGCAGAAAGTGTTATTTATTGTAATTCTAATCAATTTTGTTAACTATTTTTTTTTCATATTGTAATTGTTTCAGCAGAATTTAAAAGGTAAAGTGTAATGAATGATTGTGATGGTCATTTAGAAAGCAAATATTCAAAATGGTTTCATCATAGCGACTATTAAATTATTGTAACTATGGTAAAATTATCCGTATTTGTTACTAGTTAAATTTAAGATCAGATTAAGAGAGAGATTAATGCTAAGAGAATTGTGTTTAAGGCTCCTTTTTTGATTGATTTAAATTTGTTATACAAAGCTGTATTTATACTACTAACTAACTTATTTTACTTTGTGTAGGACTCTACTTACTCAAGACTTATCCTCCTAATTTCTTGTAATTAGACTCCTTGTATATTTGTACATCTTATTTTCCTACACTCCCCCTCAAGTTGGGTCTCATATTTTCAACACCCAACTTGCTCAGTAGTTTATTAAACACACTAACTCCTACTGCTTTAGTAAGAATGTCTGCTACTTGCTCGCTTGATCTTATGAACTGTAGACTAATTATCTTGGATTCCAGTTTTTCCTTAATAAAGTGTCGATCTATCTCAACATGTTTGGTCCAATCATGTAGTACAAGATTTTCGGATATACTGATTGCAGCCTTATTATCACAGAACAGCTCACAACTTCCTTCTGGAGGATAACCTAATTCTAATAGAAGCTTTCTCAACCACAAGATTTCAGCAATTCCTCGGAACTCAGCTTCAGCACTAGATATAGCCACTACCTTCTGTTTTTTACTTCTCCAAGTTACCAAATTTCCTCCTAGAAAAGCAAAGTACACAGAGGTGGATTTTCTACTATCTTTATCACCAGCCCAGTCTGCATCTGTATATACTTGAATTTTCAAGTGGCCATTTTTGCTAAACATCACTCCTTGCCCTGGAGTCCCTTTAAGATATCTCAAGATTCGAAATACTGCGTTAAGATGTTGAACCTGGGGTTTATGCATAAATCTGCTCACAACTCCTACTGCGTAAGAAATATCAGGCCGAGTGTGAGACAAATAAATCAGTCTTCCTACCACCCTTTGATATTGAGCCTGATTCGTAGGCTCGGCATTCTCATCAATGTGTAATCCATGATTTATTATCATAGGTGTTTCTGCCGGTCTACAGTCCATCATACCCATCTCAGATAAAAGATCTAAAATGTATTTCTGCTGAGAAATGAAAATACCTCCTTGAGATCTGAGCACTTCAATTCCTAAGAAGTACTTGAGCCTACCGAGATCTTTCATTTCAAATTCTTGAAATAGTCTTTCTCTTAGGAGGTCTATCTCCGTTGTATCATCACCAGTAATAATCATATCGTCCACATATATGATAAGACAAGTGGTCAAATCTCCATTTCTCTTTAGAAATAAAGTATGATCAGAATTGCTCTGTTGATACCCAAACCTTTTCATTGCCAATGTAAATCTTCCGAACCAAGCCCTTGGTGACTGTTTCAGTCCATAGAGAGCCTTTTGAAGCTTGCAACCTTCTTCTGAAGTAAATTCTTGGGAAAAACCAGGAGGAGCTTTCATATACACTTCCTCAGATATCTCACCATGTAAGAAAGCATTTTTCACATCAAATTGATGTAATGGCCAATCTTTGTTGGCTGCCAGTGAAAATAGTACTCTGATTGTATCTATTTTTGCAACTGGCGAAAAAGTCTCAGAATAATCAATCCTGTAAACCTGTGTGTATCCTTTGGCAACTAATCTTGCCTTATATCTTTCAATACTTCCGTCTGCTCTATGTTTGATGGTGAATACCCATCTGCACCCGACTGCCTTCTTTCCTTCTGGAATAGTACACCTTTTCCAGGTTTTATTCTTAGTCAGAGAACTAATTTCTTCCTCCATTGCCTTTTTCCAGTTATTGTCTTCGAGTGCCTCTTCTACTGTTGATGGGATTTTTTCAGAATATATCGCAGAATTGAATGCTGCTGCTGTTCTAGATAGGCCTTTAGTGTTTGTGGGTTGTATGGGATATCTCGCTCTTTGCTGCGGTACATATGAGGGATCATATCTTCTTGGGGGAATTCCCCGGCTTCTTCTTGGTGGAAGTTGATATCTAGCATTTTCTCGTGTTTCTGTACCCTCATCCGCCAAGTCTGTTATATTCTCATGATTCAAAGGTTCAGGTTCAGGATTTACCTCATTTATGGTCGCCTCAGGATGCTCAGATATCGAAATGTCATCCATTGGTGGAGGTACTGACGGTAAGACAGGCTGAATTGTATCTTCTGTTATATCGGGCTGAACTGTTTCTTCTGCCATTGCATCCTTTTCTGTCATTTCCCCTGATGGTCTCAACCAACTTAGGTTGTCATTATTACTGGGACTCTCCCCCTGACAACCAAGTTGGGGATAAAAATAGGTGTTCTCCGTAAAGTCACAATCCATGGTAATGAATACGTGTTTCTTGGATGGGTCATAACACCGATAGCCCTTCTGATTAGTCCCATATCCTAAAAACACGCATTTCACGGCTCTCGGTTCAAGTTTATGTCGGTTACGTTTAGGCAAGTGTACATAAACGACGCACCCAAAAACCCGGGGAGCTAACGAATGGTAGGAAGGGGTAGTAAGATGGGTCTTAAGGGTCTCTAGTGGTGTTTGGTAGCGTAGTTTTTTGTTTGGAAGACGATTGGTCAGATAATTTGCTGTTGCGACGGCTTTTGGCCAAAAAAACTTGAGAACACGAGACTCAATCATCATTGCATGTGTCATCTCAAGTAACATCCGATTTTTTCTTTCTGCAACCCCATTTTGTTGTGGAGTGTCAGGGCATGTGGTTTGGTGAATAAGGCCTTTAGTTGCACAAAAGGTTTTCATGTCATGATTAACGTATTCCCGCCCATTATCGGACCTAAGGACACCTATTTTGGTCTCAAATTGGGTTAAAATCATATGGTAAAAATCCACAAAAAAACCGTATACCTCAGATTTATGCTTCATAAAATAAATCCAACTCATATGTGTGCAATCATCAATAAATAGTACAAAGTACGCAAAACCATGATTACTAGATTCAGGAGCTGGGCCCCATACATCTGAGTGCACTAAATGAAAAGGTTTATTACTATGACTTAAGCTAGTAGGAAAATAGTTTTTATGACTCTTGGCAAGAATACACGCTTTACAGTTTAAGACTAACCTAGATTTTACAAGAGAGGGAAAAAGACGTTCTAAATACCCAACTGATGGATGTCCGAGGCGACGATGCCATATTTGTAGTTGAGTGTCCACTGAAACGTTCCCAACAGCAACATTCCCTTGAGATACGTCATCGACAAAGTATAACCCGTCTTTCTCAGTACCATGACCAACGATCTTCCCGGTCTGAGCATCCTGCACAACACAAGAGTTCGATTTAATTAACACATTGCAATTCAACTCTTTTGTTAAATGACTAATAGAAAGTAATTTATATGAAAGACTAGGTATATAGAGGCAATTTTTAATGAGAAATAATCTCCAATATGGGCAGTTCCTGCCCCTTCTACTGTCATAAATTCACCACTTGCTGTTTGGATTTGGGTTTTCTGAGTTTTAGATATTTCTACAAAATCACTCCTATCATTTGACATAGTGTCAGTAGCACCACAGTCGAAAATCCATTTTTCTTTCAGCTTTGTATAACACCTGACTCCAAAGGAATTTCCCGGGTTTAAAGTTTGGGAAATATACGGGGGTAGGTTTGGGCTTTGTTGAGACCATTAAAAAAGTTGAAGAGGAGTGTCGTTCTTTTGGGCCGGTGGAATAGTGTGGGCTACGGTTTAGGGTGGTGTTTATAAAAGAGGAAGAATAGGAGATTGAGGGATTTTGTGGGCTGATGGAGTGACGTGGGCTAGGGTTTCTTATGGGGCTTGGTTTTTCGGTGTTTAAAAAGGAAGGGGGAAGGGAAGAGCTATGGTTTGTGGGGATTCTTGGTGACGGCAAGCTAGGGTTCTTGAGGCTCTTTGGTGATGGCGGCTGTGGGTTGTGATTATTCCCCTCCCCATTACCTTCCTCTGTCATTACTTCCTTGCTGTCTTCTTCCTTAGCTTGCTTCGTCTCTTTCCCCACTGCAGCACTCCCCTTTTTCCTCGCTTCCTCCGATTTTCCGGTACCCTTCCTCCACCACTCGGGGTATCCAATGATCTTGAAACACCCCTCTTTTGTGTGGCGTGAGCCACCACAATGGGAGCATTTCAGGTGAGTCTTCTCATCCTCCTTCCTGTCCTCTTTCCGGTAAGATGCTTTGGGTGGCCGGTTCCTTGTGGCTAGTCCACTCCCCACTGTGTTCTCCTCCGGTAAGCTCAGTATATTCCCCTTCATTATTGCCCTTCTGGCCCTCTCGCCTTATTGCGCTAAACGCCACTTCCACCGAAGGTAATGGCTCTCGATTCACCAACTCCCTTCTATCTTGGTCCATTGTATCATCTAGACATGCTAGAAATTGGTACAGTCGGTTTTGTTGAGTTATTTGGTTGTATGTGATTATGTCCTCCGAGCATTTCATCGGGTTGGGCATACGTCGGTCAATTTCTTTCCATAGGGCACTTAATTTTCCGAAATAAGATTCAACAGAATCTTTGCCCTGTTTGATTGTGTTGGCCTTTGTGGTGAGATCAAACACCTGTAAGCTATCTCTTCCACTGCTATACAGGGTTTCAATCCCATACCATAGTTCTTTGGCCGTTGGGAAATCCAAGAACTGATTTACTAAATCAGGTTCAATGTTTTCTATAATCCATGATGTGACCATAGAGTCCCGTTGAACCCACTGACTGTAGCTTGGGGAGTCGGTGGATGGAGGGCCGGCAAAGATATGGTTAAGCCGCCCCCGTCCTCTGATGGCCAGTTGCATTAGTCGGGCCCACTTGGAATAGTTATGGTTGCTGAGTTTTTCTGATATTTTCACAGATCCACCTTGTGTATCATGGCTTGTTTTGTTGTTTAACTTTCCAAGAAGTTCTAACAACTGTGTCATGGTTACCGGTGATTCTTCTGGTGGTGATGACATGGGGTCAGGTAGGTCTTGGTATATGATGAAGCACCTATCTTAGCAGAAACACACCCCTTTACTGCTAACCTTGCTCTGATACCAAGTTAAATTTAGGATCAGATTAAGAGAGAGATTAATGCTAAGAGAATTGTGTTTAAGGCTCCTTTTTTGATTGATTTAAATTTGTTATACAAAGCTGTATTTATACTACTAACTAACTTATTTTACTTTGTGTAGGACTCTACTTACTCAAGACTTATCCTCCTAATTTCTTATAATTAGACTCCTTGTATATTTGTAAATCTTATTTTCCTACATTACTCACTAACATGCACTGTATGAATAAGATTAAGACGACAAAGGAGTCTACCAGAAAAATCTGGACTCAAATCAAAGAATGCTCTGATAATAAAGTTGCTGCTCGAGTCAGTGACAGAGTTAGTTGTTAATCTCTAATAATTAAGCTAATTGTGGGAATCAAACATAAAGGCTAAGGGATAATGCCAAGTAGAGGAAAACATTAGACGTATGGAATGGAAGTACCGAGAAGTATTTGTTAGAATCTTTGACTGTGTTTTTTTCTTTCTTTCTTTCTTGTTATACTCAACGGCTCATATTCATTTAAATTTTAGCGTTCAGCAGCTTATACTTTGCCAAACACATGCACGTTGATTTGAAGAGGAAAACTGGAGATGGTCCTCACATTAATGCTAATTGAATTGCTAAATGTAGTTGGTTTCCATTAATAGTATTGCTTTCTACATTAGTTTATAGCCTGAAGTTTTATTTCATGTACATCTTTCAAATCCTAGATTTGTTTGGCATAAAATAATAGATGTATGAAGAAAATGATTTAATTCTTTTTAGAATCCATTTTTTTGGTTTTATTAGTGGTTAAAAGGCTAACCGTAGGGTATTAAAATATGTCATATTATACTATTTTGTTAGAAATAATTATGTGATATTTATCGTGTGATGCTATCTTTATATTATCGATGACATGCCCTTTGACCTTTTAATTTACTAATATATCTTGATCCGTCTTAATATACGCCAACTCTGTGTATAGTAATACCAAGTATGTAGTGATGCAATTTCCATACAACGGTCAAACCTTGCAATTAGAGCATAATAAGCTACATAACACACCATTTGTCAATTGCATTGCATAATAGAAAAGCTCTCATAAAGTAAAAAAATTAAACAAAAAACAAATATGATATTCGTTCTTATATTTTGTGTGGATAAGCCCTATCATAAGTTATTAGGCCTTATGATCAGTAATATACATGCACAATAAATCTGCAGTCCAATTACTACAGGGACCATGAGTATAAGAAAAAGCCTATTAAACTAGGCTCAATCATAGACAGTCTTATGTGGTATATGTATGCCTGCTTATACCTGTTCATACTTAGTATTATAAATATTCATGAAGTCTTCCATTCTACACCTAGAAACAAAATATTCTCTTTAAACATATATTGAACTACATCCAATATCGTCCATATAGACCCAAATCCTAAGATTATTCTTTAACTTAAGTACCAAAGTGAGTTCTTCAAAATATCATCTCGAGACTAGTTTCACCTGTTTCTTTTGGAGATTAGTAATCTGTTTCATTTTAAAAATTAGCTTATCAATTAATCCACTAGTAATCCTACAAAAACCACATTTTTTATTCATTACTAATTGACTATCGACTAACTCGTTTCACTTTTCACATAGAAACACTCCCTCGGTTCCTTTTATTTTTGTCTAATTTAGAATATTCAGTTCAAGGAGTGAAAATTATAAATATAATTTTTTTTATTGATATATAAAGGTTAAAATATATTAATGTGAGATCTTATTAGATTGTATCGAAGAATTATAATGTAATATGTAAATACAAAATTTTTAATATATATTTATTAAATTTATATATATATATTAAATTTATATATATTTTAAAAAAATTAAATTGTGATAAAAAAAAGAAAGGAGGGAGGAGTGTTTATTTATTTATTTTTTAATTTTTACCAAGCTTCCAATTTTCCTCACAAATTGTTAAGAGTACTCCGGAACAGCTAGATTGCACGGTGCATGGTAATAGGAAAATAACAGCAAATTAAAAGCGTCGCACGTGGTAATATAGGAAATCGTCAGCCACGTTTTTTAACGAACCAGTAACAATCACCCACGTGGCCGGAACAAAGCATTTAATAGTAAAATGAGGCAGTCAATGACTGGCAGTAACCCCAAGTTATACGTGAGTATACTAAGTATTATAAATAAATAAATAATAATAATAATAATTCTGGTGACGAGCACGTGAAGAGTAGAGGTACTGGCGGCAGACGGCAGTATGTAGAAGGACGTAAAGAAGAACAAAAGAACGTGAGTACCATTTAATATACTGGTTTAAGCCTAAAAAGCAACGCACTACAAAGTCTACTATCTCATCCGTAAGAGGTAAGACCGTAACGTGAAAGGTACTCTTTCTTTTCCATCCGTAACGTGTTAGGCGTGTTTCCGCCTTTTCTTCTCTCCTGTTAATCTACTCTATTTTATATACTAATCATCCGCTTCATTTATTAGTTTTACCCTATATATACTGTACTAGTAATTCAGTTTGACAGATATAGGTTGAAATAATTATAAGTTATATCTGTTTATATTCAATTCTCACTAATTAATAAGACTAAATATGAATCAAGACTTATATGTTCTTTTATAATTAAAAATAGAAATTTAATTAACAAGGTCATACAGGTACAAAGTAGAAAAAAAAGTTCGTTAAAAACAAGCTAAATGAACATGGATTCAAGCCTTAACTTGTATTAAGTATGATAAATATTCCCTCCTTTCGTTTTTATTGGTCATATTTATAATATTTTATTTGATAAGTGAGAAACTTAAATATGATTTTTCTTTGATATATATAAGTTAAAATATATTAATACGTTAGATTTGTCTCATAAAGTTTTTTAATATGCATATTTATATTTTTTTAAAATACATATTTATAAATAAAGTAATTTGTAAGAAACTACCACGTAAAAATACCATTTTGTGAAAAATTACCACATAAAAAATCCAATTGTCCGATACCACCACAAGATGGTTTTCTGACCTTTGACCCGATTTTGCGTCGTTGACTTACACATGGATGACACGTGTCCGCCTTTACTTCTTTTTTTCTCATTTAGCTATTCCACGGGGATGCCATAAGTCCGGCTTTACGTCTTAAAACTACATACCATATAAAAACACTATCTTGTTAAAAACTATCAAAAAAATAATTTTATAAAAAAACTACCATATTAAAAAATCAAATTGTATGATACCAATACATGGTGATTTTCTATGCTTTGACTTGCAGGTGGGAGGCACGTGTGACCAATGAGTGGTTGACTTAATTTTATATTTTGTTTTTTCTTTAATAATTGAACTTTTGATCATGGATAATTTTTCTACTCATTCTTCCACCCATTGCTAAGAAGATGCCATCTTCTCCGGTACCCTTGACAAATCTTCAATTTTCTCATCCTATCTTCAGTATAACGTGTCTTCTAGTTTCACTTATGTGACGACTATTGTTATCATCCCATATACATGACATTATCTAGCGAAAAAGTTTTCAACAATTTTGGTCAGAAGTCCTTCTGTTTTAGAAAAATAGGGGGCTAACAGCAATTTCTCACCAGAATTTCAACTAATATACAACATTTTCAGTTACGATGCACTAATCATATTACTATCAACGTCTTCAAAGATTTTGATCAACCTCCTCGACATAAAGACATCATAACACGAGATATTAAGCATCACATTGAGATAGACATTTTCAGCGGTATCGGATATTCAAGTGTGCCATTGAACATAATTATACCAAATAAATTAAAAGAGGAAAATAAGTAAAAGGAAAGAGAACAAATTAAGTCGGCTACACGTGTCTCACACGTTCCAGTCAACGTTGCAAAATCGGGTTAACGCCCAAAAAACCACCATGTGGTGGTATCATACAATTTGATTTTTTAATATGGAAGTTGTTTCACAAGATTGTTTTTTATATAGTAGTTTTTCACAAGATGGGGTTTATACGTGGTACTTTCTAAAAAAAAAGTAAAATCGGACATGTGTCATCCAAATGAAAGTCAACGACGCAAAATCGGGTCAAAGGTCCTAAAACTACCTTGTGGTGGTATCGTGCAATTGAATTTTTTTATATGGTAGTTTTCACATGTTTTTTTTATGTGGTAGTTTTTCATAAGATGGTGTTTTTACGTGGTAGTTTCTTGTAAATTACCCTTGTTAATAGTTATAATATGTGTTTTGAAAACTATGAAAAGTAAATGTGACAAATAAAAGTGAATGGAGGGAATACTTGATTTTTTTTAATCTTTTATTGTATGTGGTTTTTTGGAATGAGACTCATCAAATTTGGAAAAACACATTACATGAAATACAAACTTCATTATAGAAAAAAAAAATATATAGACTTCATTAAAAATAATTTTTGATGTGTGGATGACAACTAGCTTAGTTGGTTAAAGTCTTGAATGGTGGTATTCAAGAATTGGGATTAAATCTCATCAACATCAGTTATTGCCTTGCCATTTACGACTCATTTTACATAAAAAATAATAATTTTTGATGTATTAAATAATTACTCCGTAGAAAAGATCCTACGGTAAAATTGGGACTCCCACCTAACAAACAAATTAAATATACATGCAAAATAAAGGCCACATCACTCAGTCTCTCGCACAACTATTTGTTCTGTCGGAATGTAAAAAAAAATAATATTTATTCTGCCATTTTGTGTCACTAACTCACTATTTGTTGTACCTAGGGGTGACAATGGGTTGGGTTTGGGTTATAATATGTCAACCCAAACCCAACCTATTTATTTAATGAGTTGAAAATTTCAACCCAACTCAACCCAACCCAACCCGATATGGGTTTGAGTTGACCAAACCCAACCTATTTAATAAGTAAAAGTCATTTGAGTTATTTATTTTTCAAGTTTTAAGCAGTGCGAAATGAAAATCTCAAATCTTAACACAATTTTAATACAATCAAATTGAAAAGTTTGATAATATGTTAAGAAGAGGTAGAGAGTACTGAGAAGTGAAGAAGAAGGTACGAAGAGATGAAAAATTGAAGACTAAGAGTGAAGCAGCATAATGCAAATAAAAAGTAAAAGTTAGAGTTGGTTGGTGGTAATTATGACTTGAACTTATGACCTTCATTAATTAAACTCGAACCATATAAAAAAAATCAAAGCCAATAATAAACAGATCGAGTCAGTTAAAATCGGGTTGGAAATTTCAACTTGACCCAACCTGTTTATTAATCGGTTTGGGTTGGGTTGACCCATTTAATTTATTGAATTGAAATTTTTAACCCAACCCTTTATTAACGGGTTGTGTTCGAATCGAATTGATAGATTAGGTCAGTTTTTGATGCCCTAGTTGTACGCAAGGTTACCAAGGCTCCTAGGAAAGCCATAATAATATTACGGAGGGCTGCACCGCCTTTTTTCAGATGAGACCCTTAATCAAACACCATTATTATCATGCAAAATTGTTGAAGGTTCTTCGTCTTAAATTTTTCATGAACTGAACAGTACATGCATGTTTCCTGTGAAAGCAAGGTTGTTATGAGTAGCTTTGTCTATACAACAACACTTACAACTGTGACATATAACTTTATTATTTTTTAAAATTAATTTTATTTTATCAATAACTTATTAAGTTTATCTTATTAGTGTCGAGAAAAATACAAGTAATAAAAAAAAAAGTAGGGTGTTGCAAATTTGCAATGTGGTTAAAACACGAGAAGGTGGGGGCGCAGGGGAAGTTGGGGCATGTTGACGTGAAGTGCATTATTCTTGAGAATGGACCACACTGTTCACGTGGTGGTAGGGCTGTTTTTTCATGATTTAATGGTTGGTGTCCAAAAAGTCACACCACAGGTCCACACTAACCTATACACGAGACACGAGTTATGTTGTGCGCACGTCATATTTGGACGAAGTATTTGCGATGTTAATCATAAATTCCGAATCATCCTAACAAAGTATTAATCCATGTATTATTAAACTAATTTATAGTATTCCTTTATAAAATTAAATTATATTCATACGATTAGATGCTTAACTAAACCTTTTGTAACTTTAAATTCTCGGTCACTTAAAATTGAATTACACTTATCTACTTATAATTACTTTCACTATTTCTATTTAAGGTGTTTTTAATGTTCACATTAAGATAGCCATTTTAATAATTTTTTTAGGAGAACATGCAATAATAATAGATTTTATTTCATAAATATTATGAGTATAATAGTTCGCCCAAAAAAAAATTAAGAAACCCTTTTAAAATATATATTTCATATGGAGTCATAGTTGAAATGTTTAAATTTAAAAAGGATGAAGAGGGAGTATCTTATGAAGTGTTTCCTAACTTGTATGAAACCAAACGTACGAAAATTTAGAGTCGTGAATTGCACTTGTGATAGATTCACATCAGAGTTAACCTATGAATCAGAATGTATATGAATCAATTAATAACTTGGTTTTCTTTACCATTCCTTTTTTTGAATCTTTAAATTTTAACTAATTTATTGATACTAAATCATTCAACATTTACAAAAATTAGAGTTGCACTCTAGGTTTTGCATGGTATATGCACATTTTTTGGTCCATAGATGTGAATCTATGAAGGACTTTATTTGTGGAGGCCCAAACAAAGATTAATTTAGAGCCTCTAGGCCCTATATTTCTTGGATGGCCTGAAGGACATTATTTTGTTTATTTTTGTGCTTGCGGCCTAATGGCTTCCAACTTTGAACTGTTGTGAATAATTGGCCCATAAAACGTAGTCTTTAGCTCGTAGTGCATAGTGCATAGAGGACGAGAAGAACATCCATCTTTTGGGACACGTGGTGATGCCGCATGCTATTATTTCTATGAAATTGTTTTACGCCGTAGTTCGGTAGATGCAACGAAATGAAAGAATTGGGTCGACATCACATTAGCAAATTCAAAATAAAACCCATCTTCATTCCTTTATGTACTAATTTAAATCAAAATAACAGTATAAATATTATAGAAAAAAAACTTATACTCGTAATTAAGGGCATGATGCGCATTACATCATAAAATGCGATGTCTAATTGTTAAAAAAAAATATATGTACAATACCATTCATTCATTTGTAATTAATATATATATATATATATATATATATATATATATATATATATATATATATATATATATATATATATATATATATATATATATATATATATTACTTACAATAATATGATGACGAGTGGATAATCAAACAAAGATGAATACTTTTTTTCTTTTAACTCGAAAAGTGTATTCTCTCCCCTTAATACTAAAGTTAGCACATTTTCATAAATTCAATCTTCATTAAATGTTAAAACCATTGGCGATTCCTTAAAAAAAGAATTCATTGGTTGACTCCTTAAATAATAATAATAATAATAATTATAATAATAATAATAATAATAATAATAATAATAATAATAATAATAATAATAATAATAAAGCCTTTTGGTTAAGGGGAGCACTTACTAACCTTTATTGTGTTCAACAAATGTATTAGTCTGCATATCTGTTGTTTATGTAAGATATTAGGCAAATTAAATAAGCACGGAGACGTCATATTAAGTCAATCAATCCTTTACGTAGTATGAATGAACCAATTGCATTGCGTTAAACTCTTAGTTCTCTGTATTGGCGTACATTTCCATATATAATCCCATAGTTGAACCTGGATGATCGATAAGGGATCTAAACTTTATTAATTAACATATGATTACTTCCTAAGTTTATATGTTGCGTCCAGCTAAACACTGGAATTAAGTTTTACATTAGCGTATAAATCGAAAATTAATTCTTCTAATTAGTTGTCACCCAAACTTTATGCTAAGAAGTGGTTGCCAAGTCCTCCTAATTGCAGCTGTAAAAGGTTATGCTAATTGCTGCTAACTAACACCAGTCTATTAAACAGATGAAAAGGACTTGCATGAGGAACGACCTTAACTAACGCAATGTCGATCACTTAGTTAGTTGCTGAGTTTGAATCCAGCAAGTTTTTAATGCAGTTAAGTTGGAGACGATTAACTTTTTTGTTCCATCTCAAGGGTTTCGAACTCATGTCTGCTTCCAGTACTATCATTTTTAGTTGAATTACTCTTGCATATATCAGTGAAAATAGAGGAAATGTTTGCTCGTTATTTGCTAGGCAGTAATAAATATATTATATGGTGAATTTGACAAAATATACAATATAAGATCAATTTACAAACCTTATAGAGAAGCAATGTATTCGAATTAGCCCTATCAAAACATACGTATTGTATAGTTCATTGTCTAAGACTCTAAGCATTAGGCTTTCATCTTTTTATCCGATCCTAAGTTTACAAAAGGAAAAAGGTATTTACTCTGTAAATTTTACCAGCGATCACAAACAAACTGCAAGATATGGATTCGAATTTTAGGTACACCGTACTTTCCAACCTACCAAGTATTTTGAGTTATAAGATATTTTAGGGTCTAAAGTTTGATGTTATTTAGGATTTTGGGTCTACACTTTATTAAAAGTTTAGATTTTGGGATATATATATATATATATATATATCAAAAGGGTTTACTAACATTTTAACTAATTTCAAAATATTTTAACTAGTCTATATGAAGTTTGTACATTAACCATATATAGCCCTTTCATAACACCTAATCTACTTTTGTTATATCGTTACAGTAATTATAATTAACTTATGAGTTTTATTAATGAGTTCTCTACAGTTTTCAATTCAACCTTAAAATACTTATAATCCATTTAGTATATAAGGAGTACTTTTTTTAGCAATTTCTTAATTAATTTTATGATTAACACATAACTTCACTTTCTTTTGTATCGTTTGTTATTCAACAAATAAGCATAAATTAAATTGAGCTAGAAGCCTAACAAGTAGCATAAATTATTATTGAATTATTCAAAATGTTTCTTATGACTCTGAATTAGTCTCCAATATTATTTTTAGATTTATAAAAAATATTAATATATTTTGACCTTTTAAATGTGCAACAACAAAAAAAGAAGTTAATGAGCAAAAAAGAGTCCGTAAACCTAATCATTTAAAATCGAGTCCATAAAATCAAATTTTGACCAAACCTTAAACCCTAAAATGAATGATAACTTGAGTACTTTCGTAAAAACAAATATAAGGAAATATTAGGCACACGTAATGTACTTCTGATTTATTTTCTACTCTAGATAGTATTGTGAAGATTAAGGGGAGATGACTGGATTAGGTAAACTTTTTCCAAGCGAAACAAAATAAAATTCCTACAACAAGATGAGCAAACTACGTATGAATTATTTACAACAAATATTTTACTAAGGTAAAAAATTTAACATGGATCAACCGAGACACTGTACAGTAAAAATTATAATGGCCAAAAAGGATTTACTGGCCGCCTTATTCAACAATTCTTTATTCATAAAGTTGGTAGAGACAAGATGTAGTGTTAGGCTCATGATCGTGCTCGTATAGCTCGAGTGTCTTGCCTTAACTTGTTTAGTTTAATTCTGTTTTTTTTTTTTTTTTTTTTTTGTTATGGAATGTGAAAAAAAAAAAAAGGATTTACTGGTAAAGACAGCCTTCCAGTCTTCACCCATGGCCTGGACATCGATCAGGACATGGCGCATTATTAGGAAGCTGCCCTATGATAAGATATACAACATATATGATTGAGCATAAAATTTCAACTTACCTGAAAATAAAATTCACCAAATGAAGTATTGTAGCAATCCATGGACTGGAGTCCTTGTCCAGTGTCCTTCAACTCAGGGAGTTCAATTTCACTCCAAAAATCATCATAGTCAACCTCACCGTGATCATAACGATCAGATGAAGTACATTCACTCACTTTCCCCTCCGCCACTGCGTTGGCCGCCTTCGCCGCTGCAGCTTGGATGTCCCTAGGGGCACATGAAGTAGGCCGTGGTAGGAAGTCTATTTCCTCTGGAAAATTGAGTTGGGCCTTACATCCTTTTAAGCAATGGGCTGCTACATCATAGGCACGGGCTGCCATCTCGGGTATAGGAAAAGACCCTAGCCAAATTCGGGTCTTTTTCCGGGGCTCACGGATTTCCGATACCCATTTGCCCCAGCGCCGCTTCCGGACCCCACGGTAAACCGGGTGCCTCGTCCCAGGCCCTCGGGCTTTACTTGAGCGGGCCAAGCTTGACGGGGAGTACGGGGACGTTACTGGATCTTCAAATTCAGCACTACATTGTAGTTGTTCCATGTATCTTAGATAACCAGTAGTGAGTTCACTTTTGGCGTGTGCTATTGTACTAATAAACTTACTAGTTTTACAAGTATTGAGAACACTTAGATTAGGATTTTGGTTAGAATTTTATATAGTTGTCCATAGGAAAATGACAATAATACCCCTTCGCATGTTTATGCATTCAAAAGGATGCAACAAAAGAGTAGGACCACGCACGTCCGAGCCACAACGGATGAAATTGTATAGTGTCCGCAACTGATTTAATTATAGGGGTGTCATCTCTTACGGTTAGAGTTAAATTGGAGGATATGTGGCCTCTAATAATAGGGTAATGAGTCCGTAAGGTGGAACAATATATGTAGGTATTAAAGCGTTTGAAGAGGAACGTGCTTAAAAGGGTAGAAACTAGAAACTTGGTAGATGTCCCTAGGAGCATGGAATTAAGGGCATCACTGATTTGTAGAATTAGTGATGCACTTCGTTTGTCTAGATTAACCCTATTTTTTTTTATTATTAACAGATAGCTAAATTGGATTGTGTAATTTTACCAATATCAACAGTCACATTAGTAATAACTACTCGTATATTATAACTTTACAAGAGTTGTTTATCATCTCATTTTCGTTAGTTGGATTTAGGAGTTCTTTTTGAATCAGAGGTTTTAACTCCAATAAGTTGTTCAAATCAATTATTTATCAAATAATAAAAATACCTTATAGAGTGGTCACACAAACTAACATACCCCACCCAATAAGTTAAAATATCATCAAACATCTCATTACTAAATAAGACCTCATTCTCATCATAGATCTCTTCTCATCGTTTGCTTCCAAAGACCCAACCTACAAATAGTCTTTAAAATGCATGATATGATTGTCCCTAAAAAAATCTGGGTGTTCATTTTTAAAACAGTTTAACGATTTAAAATATTTAATAAGTGAAATAAAGTGTTAAATTACGTATCAACCTATTTATGATTATGTGAGTAGGCCCGACTTCATACTTCATCCATAATAATATTGGTTGGAAAAATGGTTATCAAAAGTCAAAAACCTTACATAATATGTAGTATATTGTATAAATTTTTTGATCCCTTTATAATGCAATTATGTTTTCTTTATGTGTACTTTTATTAAGCGAATTAATCCTTTCCTCTTTTGTCTCATTTAAGTTTAATATATAATATAATTATTCGTAGTTCTACATGTGCCATGCATGAAAGTATATCTTTTTCATATTATTATGCTTTTTAAATTAGAATCTATTTTTTAATACGGATAGTTTTTAATCTATCTAGAATTGTGATAGAAGTTTCCTAGTAATTTTATTATCATAATTCATAATATTCACCAAAACTACATAAAATTATCTAAAGATGCTGTAAACTCTTAAAAGATACATAGAGTGCATGGGGAAAGCGCAATTTGGAGCCTGGAAATTTCTATATTTGGTCCTTTCTCAAAAGAGTGGGTGAACAATTCACATGTTAATAATTACTCTAAGAGGTAAGCACGAGAAATTGGTGACAATTTTTTTTTTTTTTTTTTAATTCGGCAGTCCCATTTCATCACTCAATTTCCTTCTATTCTTAATGGAAAAAAATAGTTTCTTTTATATGAATTTGATTGGTTGGCATTGATATTACTTTGGTGATATGGGTGCTAACCTTTCGAGGCTATGCAAGTTCATTATCACAAATTTAAATAGGTTAGTTGGAATGCCGGAGAAACCCACAAATATTATTTGCTCCAACTAATTTATAAATTGGAAAATAATGCTTTACCAACAAGGCTACAAGTTATGCCAAGTGGATTGTGACATATGTTTTGTCACCATTCATAAAAAATTAAAATGGTTTTAAACTTCATATCTTGAGCATTACTTACATGTATTAATTTCGGTAGCAAACGTTATTTTCACTTGCTTTAATTTTCCTTGCATGAAATTTTTAAACTTAAATAGGTAAATATGGAGCAAGCTAGTAAAGTTATTTTTTTGAAAAAACGTATACTTCAATGCAAAGATACTCAATTATCCTTGACAACTTAACAATGACAAGAATATCGTAAGATTATTCACATGCGCAAAGGCTATTAGCCTATTTGTTGCCTATTGCTAAATTGTACTCACAAGGGTTCACATGTTGCATCTGAATTGAGTCAATAAAATACATCAATATCTAATTGTAGACGCCTAACTCGCGGGTCCTTTATTTTATCACATGATAATTTAAATGTGTAAATTTACTAATTTATTCTTAACTAGGAGAATGAGTCGAACGATTGCTAAAATTCACTAATGGGGTCATTTATTCTAAAAATCTCTTTTTAGTGTTTCATGAACATTATTATTACCCGGGGTTTTGACCGGTCTATAAATGTGAAAATATGCTTAAATTAGATTAAGAATCTTAATTGTGTATTTGACTTAATCAAATGTCATTAAATTAATTATTTATTGATTAGACTCAATGTTTAATAAATCCATAATAATAGAATATTATAAAACATGCCAAATACAATAATATAGGATTCAAAATTATTAGTGTAATGTGTAAAATTTGTGTTCTTAAAAGTCATATAGATAGTTACATTATTGAAATGTGGTCAGCGCAAAGCTGGTTGCTCGTCTTACAAAATGATTGTGCATAGCACAAATAGTTTTCCTAGCACGCAACTCTTATCCATATTAACTTATATCGATCACACGTAGTCCCCCTGCCCCAGCTACTCGACTAAGGCTTAATCCATTTTAGTTTAAGACCACTATGGAATTATGTGTATGTCCCCTTCGATTGTTCCTATGCGTTGAATCCTAAAAAAAGTTTACGAGTTATCCTATAAAAATTCATTGATTACGTGTATGATTACTATACAGTTTGCGGTTTTACCACTTATTTTGAGCATCACATATAATTAAGATTCATAATTTTCTTACTTCCTTACTTTTAGTTCGTTTTTAAGTATTGTAAGTTTCTTTCCAATTATATTACTTGTAATTATAAAAACGTGTATGATTACTATTAGCGACAAATTAATCACGTTATTAGTCTACATTACAGACTATATATCAACATGAATATATGTAAATTGTCTGGTCTCATCTATTTCTACCTGAATCTTATAAAAAATAATGTGTAATGTCCCCTCAAAAAAAAATTTAATACTCGATCCGTAGTGTGTAATGGTTTTTCTTTTTGGTGGTGAATTACTTCGTAAAAGTGTACTAAATAAGTGAACGTGTACGTAATATCCAATACGTACAGTACCAACTACCAAGTACTACCAACTGGGGATCCATATTGAGATCGAATAATGGGAATACTAACAAACACCGGATTCATCGATCCCTTCTTCAGGAAGTAAGTATTCATTATCTAGCGAGTAAAAGCTAAGGCCCTTCAGATCACCGTAACTATACAGGTATTAGGATTATGTCTTAAATAATAGTGATTATTTTCCAAGAGCTACTAACTATTATTGAATCTAAACATGCAGTTACACAAACAAACAAATGCGTGACAAACAGTAACGAGAACCCTCAAGCTCAAGCATACCCGGCCCTCATGATCTAAGAGATCTTGGCCTTGAAATATGAAAATTAAGAGTGGCTTATCCATCGCCCCGTATGTAATTCAGAATTGATAAGAGAATGAACCAAGGTGACTGAGAGAGGGTAGTTAATTATCTGGAGCATTTTTTTTATTTATAAACCCCTAACCTTTGAGTCATTTATAATATTTGATACCTTAACCACTGTGTCAACTTAACTTTTTTGTACAATACTCAACTTTTTATGTGAACACTTCAAATTCAACTAGTATATTTAAAATTTTAAAAATATGACATAATTTATAACTTACAAATCCACTAGGAACATGTGAGGAATCCTTTTATCATGGAAAATCACAATTTATAAAATGATATGCAAAAAAGGATGATATTATTTCTACTTTGATATCAGGGGAATTCCAAAGGTTACGATAAATTTGGAATGACATATCTCGTCACCCGAGAGTTCGATTAACATGATTTTTTTAAAACTCCTTACTTTTAAGGCACTATATATACAGTTGTGTTACTTTCTAAGTTATTAGGTTTGCGGATATAAGGATTTCGATAAGGTGTAACTTTATCTCCAGAAATCGAACGGGGTAATTTTTTTTAAAGGTGTGTATTTTTTAAAGTATGAATTTTTTTAAGACTTATACATATGCAAATACCCAAAACATGGGTCCTAGAAAAGTATATACTTAAAATACAATTTTTTGTTAAAAATGGCCCTGTTCGAGTTCCCAGGATAAAGTTACACCTTATCGAAATTTTTTTTTTGGAATCCTTATATTTGCAAACTGAATAACTTAAAAAGTAATACGACTATAATAATGCCAAAAAATAAGGAGATACATCATTTTGAGTTTATCATAACATTCGAGATTCCCCAAATATCAAGTAGAACTAATATCGTCATTTTTTAGCGTACCATTTTATAAATCGTGATTTCCACGATAAAAGGAGTGTTCATATGTTACATGATCCTAGTGGATTTTTATGTTATAAATTATGTCATTTTTTAGTTTTAAGTATACTTTAGTTGAATTTGAAATATTTATACATAAAAAGTTGAGTATTATATAAAGAAGTTGAGTCGATACAATGGTTAAGGTGTCATATTTGGGCTACTGTTTGAAATTAGGCCAAAATGAAACCACTGTCTTTGGCCGTGGTTTCACTTTTGCCCAAATATTAAGGGGATCATTTGCTAAGGATAGCAGTTTTACCCGAGCTTAGTCAGAGGATTATTTTTTGAAATAGTTCTAGACATAGATTATTTTTTTTTTTGAAAAAAAAGGTTAAATATTTATCTCCGCAATACCCTCCAATTGCACAACCAGTCGATATTTCCACCAACTCCTGCACGAACGGGAGGATGCAAGAGGACCCCAATTCAGTGAATTTCCCACTCGTTTTGAGGGGCAGCAACCATGATCGAAGACATGCAGTAGGCAGGAGAGGAAAGAATGGAAGGAGAGAAACTGAGCTTAAGCCTACTCAACTGAGAACAGATGGCAATGTCGGGGATGAGAAAGTCTTTCAGGTTGGGACTGAGAAAATCTTTCAGGTTCTAGCTTGCATATATCTTGGATGGAAACGGGTTAGAAATTACCCGAGTATCAACCGGATATGGCTTTTTATTAAGAGTAGAAATATACCGGGTATAAAACTTGATTTTTTCTAATAAACCGGATTTTCAAAGATTCACGCTATATTCTTAATGCTTGAAGAATATTATCTTAGATCATCTAGTCAAAGCACTATTTTCATTTTCATGATCAAACAATCGGGCATTATCATTTTGCAATTTGAATTCATCGTTCAAGTATGATTTCGATTTGTCCCTTCCAACGGCTTCAAGGGTATAAGGCCATAGTTCTATTCACTTTATTTTCACATAGTTCTGAAAAATAAAATCAAATAAGATTACATTAGATCACATAAAATTAAATAGCTCTAATGAGAAGAAAAAAAAAAAGAAGGGTTATTCTAAAAAAATTATTGCTGAAATAAGTTTAATAAATTGAGTGAGTGATAAGACAACTAGACAAGAAGTAACATCACACATTTACACGAGACAAAATACAAAGCCCACCAACTTTTATGGACCATGCTTGCTTTGAATATTGAAATATGAATTTTTAAAGGGGCCAGTTTATGTAGCCCAAAGTCCAAAGTCACGAACCCAGAAATCTTTTGGATTCCCACATCTGGGCTTCTGGATGTCATGTGCTAAATTTTGTTACCATAATCATCATGTAGACCTCAGAAGTAATAACCGAAACTTTTTTTTACCGTAATCAAATCAAATGTTATTTAGTTTTTGATTTTTTTTGTTGTATATTTTGGGGATGTAAGAAAATAAAATCGATAGCCCAATGGAGCAAGGTGTACTCATTGTAACTTGCAACGTGTGACGGAAATTTGTATCGTACTTAAAAAGAAAAGAAGTCTGATATTCTCATAATCTGATAATTGAGGTAATTAGAAGAGCGTGTGTATTCATTAAAAATGAATGGAAGTCATGTCACAGCTCCATAACCACTTCCCATGAATCAGCTAATTAAACATATTACAATAATAATGTACCTAATCTTAAAAAAAAAAAAATGTGTAGTCCTAGTGTTGGTGATTGTAGCACTTGATTATGATGCACGCTTTCTAATGATCAATTATAGAGGTGCAGGGGACTTTTGTTTCTTCTTTATCTGCATTTATGTTTTACTTAACTCATACTTAGTATTTAAATTTCCATTAGTTTCGTAACCATTTTAATAGGTGGAATAAAACCAAGAAAAGCTGATCGTACATGCCCCACCTGGATGCCACTGTGTTGTAAATGGTATCTAAAATTAAGCACACAGCCACACACCTAATACGTACTACAACAACAGGACTGCCTTCATACATACAATTGTCAATAATTTCATTTTAACCAACCAATAATTTACAGGTCCATTCCAGTATCCCACTGTATGCTCACCCTAAGCTACTGGGCGATACATGACCATTGTTAGCGACTTGCGTATAATTTTAATTGCTACATATTGTAGTTTTTGTCTGATTTTTTTCCCTTTCTGTGTGTGGTCCATATTATAGTTTACTCTTTTTTTTTTTTGGCAAAGTTATAGACTACTTTAGTGACAAAGATACGAAGCAAACTACTTGTAGACATCAACTTAAGCTCTGTTTTAATATATCTAATTTGACTATCACAAAAAAAAAATATCTAATTTGACATATTTTATGTAAATTTATCTTAATTAAACTTATTTTAATATTCAGTTTGTCTACAATAAGCCAAAATAATTTGACCTAAACATGACCATAGTTAGAGATCTACTATTAATATTCAGTTTAATTTGATCAGATAACTATATTAGATTTAGAAAAAAAAAAATTAGAGATTCAATAGGTCTCATTTGTTTTTGTATTTTTTCAAGTTTCTGTTTTTAAGAAAATCGGGAACCAACACAAGAAAATAATTTTCTGTAACTAATTAATATCACTAATTTTAATCTTATGTTTTAATTTAAAACATATAACTCGAAATCTTATAAAGTTACCAAGTGAAAATTGACAGTTTACCTATCGACCGTATTAGTTTTGTATTTTAACTTCCTACAGTGCACTAGGTTAACCAATAATCACTTTTACAAAATCAATGGGGAATGAGTTTCATCTCTACGAGAAAAAACAACTCAGAACACCAGCTTATCATTTGACCAAGATTAATATACTAATCATGATTTAATTTTTTTGATGTCTACTTAACCCTTAAAGTTATGAATCGAAGAGTTACCAGAGATATTTCACATTTCTTCATGACTAATTGGAAACTTAATAAGGAATTAAGGCCAAAGGATGTTTGATTTTGTCTTAAACTTTCAACCTTATTCCTGTGTTGTTGCGCAAACATCATATATGATCCAATCACACTTTTAAGAAGTCAAAAAATCATTATATATCGAAGTTTAATTATTCCATATTAGACAAAGTATGTATTTTTAATTTACATTACACAATATTTGGAAAATTATGAATTACAATATTCAATATTTGCGTCTAAAACCTTCTTTCCACGGTAATTCAATTTAAAATATTACAAGAATAAGGAAAATGCTTTATAGTCATATTTTTTCTTGTACTATTTAGACTATATATGTAACTGTAAAATACTTATAAAATTGTCATAAATTTTAAAATATATATCATATATGAGTAAAAATATGTGTGTTTAAATTGATTATTTTTTTTTTACATATTAGTCACGTTGTATTATTTATTTGTATAGCTTATTTCCCCAAATTTGTAGTCATCTTGTAATTACCTTACTATTTGATTTTACTGATCGGTTTTTATCATCTAATCCTACCACTACTCTTATCAATCAAAAGTAGCATCTATATCCTAATAGCCTTACCCAAATCTGCTCAACGAACTTATTTCAAGATAATACAATCCATAATACAACTAACTTTTACATAACGTTAATTATATCCATAGATTTTATTTTTCACTATTTACCACCTTAAATTTAGCTTATTTTTATATATGATATAACAATACACATATTTCGTATAATAATAGTTATATCTGATATCTTATATAATTTATATCAGATACAAATTTATAAATTAGAAAAACCTTATTTATCTTCCGATTATTTTAACACTTTCCCTCGTGACTTGTACTCCAACCCACAATCGTTGCAACAACACCAATTCATATAAAAGCCTCAAGATTCCTCTCTCTTCCAAAATCGATTTTCATCGGCTTTTTTCCCCCAAAAGTAGTTGGTTTATGACGCCTATTGCCAATCAATAAAGTCCCAATCCACTTCACGACCTCTTTTATCATGTTCTATGAAGAAATCGAACGCCAAAATTGTCCATCTTGGATTATTGGAAATCCAAGAGGTTCGCCATATTACTTCAAGTCCACACCCTACATATGTCTTTTACTCTTTGCCAGTTGGGTGAACTTTCGATCAGTAGCAGCGCATGCATAATTTCCCAAGTATAACATCAATTATCAACATGTACATGTTACACATACATTGAATGGAGGACTTAAATCTCTAATTTTTAAACTTAAATGCAATTTCAAAAACCCCCAAAATTTTTTATTTTTTTTTATTTTTTTTTTATGTATCCTAGTTTTGAAATCCAAATAATTCAAATCATATTTTTGTTGTTAGCTAGGAAAACTGAGTAGAATTTCACGGATTTGTGAAATTGGAGGAAAATGACTTGGTTCGTAAATATGGAATAGTGGAAAAGAAGGCTAAAAAGAGCAATGGTTGGACTATGCACTCGGGTGCACAGTGTTTACTGTGCACTTGGTACAAAACGCAAGAATTGTACACACAAAACGCAAGAATTGTACACATAGATGCAAGAAATTAACATTACGTTCAAAGGCAATGAACATTGAAAATTATTCAGATTAAAAAAAAATACAAAAGTTATGTACGTATCTTATTTCTAATGCAAAAATAATAGAATCTCAAAAGCATTAATGCCGCAAATTATAAAGCATTAATGATGATTTATACTGGAAAATAATGAATATAGCATATCCTAATGTTCATTACGTTTCCAGTACATCTATTGCTCATTACAGTGATATATAATGTTAATTTTCATAATACATAAGGTTTATTTTCGTAATACATAATGTTTATTTTATTAATACATAATGTTCACTATGTACATTATATGATTTTCTAATGAACATTTTCTTTGTAAATAATGTACATTTACGTATTTTCCAATGAACATTTATGTGCGCGTGTATAAAAAATCCTAAAATGAAAAATTATTCTAATCTTAAAAAAATACAAAAGCTTTGTACGTATCCTATTCCCAATGCAAAAATAATATAATCCCAAAAGCATTAATGACGCATTAATGATGGCTTCTGTTGGGAAATAATGAATAGAACTAATCTCAATGTTCATTGTCTGTACACGAATGTTCATTACCTTACCAATACATTTATTATTCATTTCAGTGATACATAATGTTTATTTTTATAATACATAATATTCATTTTTCATAATACATAATGTTCATTTTATTAATACATAATGTTCATCATTGTAAAAAGTTTTATGCACGAATGTTCTATGTTAATTTTAATAATAACTAGTATTTATTTTAATAATACATAATGTTCATTTTAATAATATATAATGTTCATTTTTATAATATATAATGTTCATTTTAATAACTAATGTACGTTATATGATTTTCCAATGAACATTTTCTTTGTAAATAATGTATATTTACGTATTTTACAATGAACATTTATGTGTGCACGTTTAAAAAAATCCTAAAATGAAAAATTATTCATATTTAAAAAAAGTACAATAGTTTTGTACGTATGCTATTTTCAATGCAAAAATAATATAATTCCAAAAGCATTAATGACGGAAATTACGAAGCATTAATGATGACTTATGCTGGGAAATAATAAATAAAACTAATCTTAATGTTCATTGTCTGTACATTTAATGTTTATTACGTTATCCCAAATGCTTTTAATCAGCGCTTTAAGTGTACAATTCTTGCGTTTTGCACCAGGCGCACAGTGAGCACTATGCATAGTCCTAATTGCGAAAAAGAGGGGAAAAAGAAAGAAAACATTTCGTTAGCTCCACTTAGACGGATTTTTGGACAAAACTTATGAAGTGGTGGTGATATTAAAAGTTTAGTAGGTAAATATTATTTTTTGAAGTATAAGGTGGTAAATATTAAAATAGGTTAAAAATACTACAAATTCCAATATTCTTTTACTAATTATTTTTCAATATAGTAGAATTTTTTTTTGAAATTTATCAAAAAAATGCAAAGTATTGTACTAACAATTTAATATTTTAAATTTATGATGCTAGTTGTAAAAATTTCAATAATACATAGTTTTAATATGGTAGTTTTTAAAGGCAAATATGACAAGTTAGTTTAGTTTTTCTTTTTGATATTCACATATATTAATTTTTTTTAGGAAAGTTTGACATTTTTCTAGTTTTTTTAAATAATCAAAAAGCAATAATTTTTTTCACATAGCTGTCTATGCCTACAAAAATATTCTCTTTTATATATGTGTTAGATTATTTAGTAATCATACTTAATTTTATCTCTATACGCACATTACGTAATAAAACCATTATCATAAAAAAAAAATGTTTCTTATTACGACGGAAAAAACGTTTCTTAGTAGAAGAAATTAAAGGGGGCATTAAATTAAGACATGTGCTAGTATTGGGGCAGCTAAGCTGTAATACAAGTAGGTCGTTAGAAATAGCCAAACAGTATAGTTGGTCCCCTCTAAAAACACTAACTTATATATGTATATTTTTTGTTAAATAATGTGTTTGGGTGCGCGTGTGCTTGGATAATTTGCGTAGGCCTTGACTGACCAGTGACCAACACAAAGTTTCAGAAGTGATATGTATGCTTGTGTACTTTAAGGAGTGGCTAAAATTACCTAATATGACCAATCCTTTTGCCATATTGTGAAGCTGTAGTGGACAATCTGTGGTGCATGATACGAGAGAAGTTGTCTTGTCCGTAATTGGGTGCCTTTTCTTCCTAGTAATTGGTTTATCAACACTTTCTCTCTAAGTGTACATGTTATGTTTGTAAATTTAATTATAAGAGGTCAACTTCATTATGAGTATGACTCCTTTGTTGGTGCATTTCTGTGTCCAATTTTTTTTTTTTTTTGTTATGGAAACTGTCCAAGGTCATTTACTCTCTATCCAATTTTAAATTTTGAACTAATGAAATAGGAATTACTAGTAATGAACACCGAAATAATGGGAGGAATTGGATGAATAAGCTAAGAGACAAACTTTGCCTCAAGTTATTATAATCGCAAAACGTAATTAGTGTTTATAAAATGTATTGCAATTAGGTTTAGCTCTTAACCTAAATTGCTCCGTGATGTAAAGCTCACTTTTTATGTATTGACAACTCAGCATTTTACTTTAATAATTCAATGAAAAAGAGAGAAACGGTGGGACACTGGCGTATTTTATCTCCATTAATTCCCTTGGACTTGGATTAATTAAATTACACAATCAACATATGTGTTATATGTTTAGTTGTTTCCCTTAAAAAGTAAAAAAATAAATATATGTGACAATTTTATAAGGACAAAAGAAGTACATATAATTAAAAAAACGTAAAAAAAAAAAAAAAAAGAATCACCTAGTAAGCAAGTATGCAATTATTCGATCTAAGGTATCATATTTGACCAAACGTATTAGCATTTGTCAAAAGAATTTCTACCAAATTAGAGCTTGACCTTACTGGCATTTAAATAAGTCAAATTCTAGAAATACATAGGCTAATTGGTGAGATACACACTCTCTTCGAAAGTGAATTAAAAAAAAAATTCATTTAAAAAAAGTATATGCAATTTCTAGAGTTAGCAATGGGTATGATAAGAAGTTAAAAGAACTATTTCATATCTCTATTTTATAAATCATTTTTTGAGGAGGTGTCTACTGTCTAGAATGAATTCTCATGTTTAATTTTTCATATTAAAAAAAAACTATGAATCGTCTTTAATATTTTTATTGCTTGCAATGAGCTCTACCGGGTACATTTTTTTGTTTAATAATATTTCATCTCGTATTCTCTATTGGAAAATTTTGAAAAGTTTTTTCTATTTACAATCATTCTTTTTTTATATGATATTTTATGACGTAAATAAACTCATTCCACTATTCACCCATTGGGTATTGTATTTTTTTATTTTTATAAATGACATTTTCTATTTCCAAAATATCAATAAATACACACTTGCATTACTTTTGATGAAATCACTATCCTCCCACTTACCTTATATTTGATGTATTTTACATAATCTTTCATTTCTTAATTTCTGTAGATTTCAAATGGAAATAATAAAAAAAAAAAGAACATACGGACTAAAACACAGTTACATTACTTCCATATATCATAATCGGTTAAAAATGCTACATTTGGTTATTTATTTATTTTTTCCCCTCTTGAAGTCTTGAGTGCATTTGCTTAGTTTATTGGATTAGTCCCTAAGAAACCGGAAGAGTCATTATCAATATTAGTTAGGGGCGTCATTACTCATTACTAGCTGCTAGAAAGATTTTCTCCGCCTAATTGTATTGTGGGCCCCCACAATATTAAGAAACTACTCTGCTGGTTTAAGCAACGAATCAAGTGTCTTTCACTTTTTTCTATATTTTTTTGTTTGGATCCAAAATTTCAAATGCATTCTTTTAGGATTTGTTTTATTCAAATTATTTTAACTTATTTAAATAAAAAATAAATTTAACAAAAATATAATAATTAGTTCAAACAAAATAAATAAGTTCAGTAAAACTATGTTTTGGATTTTTTTTCTTCATATTTTTCTCTCGCAATTTTAATTTATTTTAATCAATTTTAGATTTTTTTTCATAATATTTGCTGCAATTTCAGATTTTCACATAAAATAAAAGAAAATAAAATAAAATAAAATAAGACAAAATAAGTAAATCAGAACATACTTAAGTCCTTAATGAATTCATAGTAGGTACTTAGATATCTTACAGTGACAATAGCAATGCAATCTTGTGTTACTGCTAGTTTATTTATATTTAAAATTAGGATAACAAATTGAATTTTGTAAATAATGTATTGTCATAGAAAGTTATCACAAATATGGAACACTTTTGGGCTCGTGTGTGGTTTGACTATCTTTTGAGAACGGAATATCACATAATCCAACATGGTATCAAAGTTGGCAATGTTGAGCCATTATACTCTCCCGAATTGAGGGTCTATTGACATGAAGCACGCAAGATTGATAATCCAACGTAGTCATAATGGCCCTGAGTAGGTAGACTAGGGGTCAATGACCTCATGTTTAATGTCCAAAGAAGGTCCGATGAGAAAATTATGATCTATTCACATTTTAAGTTTAAAGGTGACTTGCATGATGTGATGAGAAGTGTATGAATTATGAAAAAAAAATAAAAAAATTGTCCTATATTAAAAATTGAAAAGAAAGATCACCAACATATTACACTAGTACTTGTTCATTCTAAAACCAATTTGAACCTTTGACTGCTAGATACTTCTACTCTAACCAATTATGCTATGAGGTAATACTTCACATTGTACTTCAATCAAGTATAATTCTTGTTAAGTCATACCTAAAAGTTTTGTCTCTTCTTTTTTTTTAATAGCAAAATGAAAATACTTGTTGGTAAAAAAAAATAGATATCAATATGAACAGCACGATCGGCATATTAAGGAGTATTGAATTATTAATTATTAATTATTAAAGGTAAGACAAATATTAAGATGTGTATATTTAATTTTAAATATAAATTTTTACTTTGATAATATTTTATTATCGTAATTAAATGTACTTTGACAATTTCACCCCTAAATCTACAAAATTTGTTCAAACATATTGATGAATACAAAAAGGACCCATATCTAGTGGGAGTTAAATCGTGATCT
The DNA here is from genome assembly GCA_026401315.1 of Dysphania ambrosioides. NCBI lineage: Eukaryota > Viridiplantae > Streptophyta > Magnoliopsida > Caryophyllales > Amaranthaceae > Dysphania > Dysphania ambrosioides. The sequence continues at coordinate 32,528,749 of CM048657.1, read as the reverse complement.
GTCGCAATAAGGATATTGGGTTCTTAAGCATAATTTTCAACTAACTTTATTTCTATTAGTATCGGTCTTCAAATGAGACCCAAAAAAAGGGCGTACTAATCTCACAAAGATGATTCATGGTGTAACGTTCCACAGTACTTAAATGATTCATCATGATATATTCGATACTTGAAGATATTAATTTTTGCAAGTGAAGAATATATTCACAGGACTACTTATTGTAGGAGTATCTCGGTTTTCCAAACATTAGCCCAAAAAAAGTAGTTAAAATTATCAAAAGCAATGCAACTAACAGACAGAGATATTGGTGGCCTGATATATCGTGATTCCGTATCATTGAAATCTTTTATTCAACGTGTCGAATGAATATCATACATCTATTTTGATCTCTTATACCCTGTAATTTCCTTATCAAACTTCTTTTACCGAATTTCATTTTTACCATATGTTTTTATTATATGTATGAAATATATCTGATACTAGTCAAACTTAATAAAGAATATTAAGTTTCCTAATCAAACTTAATGCAATGTCAATGTTTCCTTACCCAATAAAATTTGTAACATGTAGCAAACAGAATATTACCTATACACTCGCTAATTCAGTAGTTTGCATTACATGACAATACACTAAAGAATGTCGCGATATCTTGGAATTGGTTCATATTTATCGTGAAGGGAATATAGCCGCAGATTGGTTGGCCAGTAGAGGAGTGAACCAAAACTCCATAGTTTGCTTCATTGATGAAGCCCCTCTTGGATCTCATTAGAATTTTAGAAGATGATGTTAGAGGAGTAGCTTATCCTCGTTACATTCATGTTTAGTTTTTCTAGTTTGCTGATTTTTCTTTTATTTTCTGGTTTTCCTCCACTGAATAAAAAAAAATTAAGGTCAGCCAACCTTTTTTTATGTTAAATGAATAAGGATGTAGAAAATATATTGACTTAAACACTATATTTTGATTTTTGGTAAGAAGAAAAAAGTACGAAATATATCATTTTGAAATCGTAAATAACCAATATTATGATTTTTTTATTAATTTTTATTAATGCAATGCACGACTAAGTTAAAAAAAAGGAAATTCTACAATATACCCCTATACTATTGCGTTTTCTACATTGTGTCCAGTAATTTTGAAAAGTCTACACTGTACACCTGAAGTATGTTTAGTAAACACGTTGTACCCTTTGATGTATGACTTAACTGACGGAGTGAAGCTCCGTTAACGGACGTTTAACTTATTTTACTTTCCAAACTCTAAATTCATGATCTTTAACAAAATTTGAAAATTTTCGACAAACCAAGGGTTCGGAATTACCTTCACTGACGCCTTCATCCTTCAACGGAAAACTTGTCGCCGGTGTTCTCAAACTTATCGCTAGTAATTGTTGTCTTGAATTATGCTAAAAAAATGATCGTCCTTGGTGGTTGCATGAAATAGAGTGCCAGAGAGGAAGAGTGTTTAATGTGTATTAACTGTAAAACAATAAAGGAAGGGACAGTGAAATAAGTGAAACGTTCGTTAATAGAGCTTTACTCTGTTAGTTAAAGTCATTCAGCAAGGAGTATAACGTGTTTACTAAATGTACCTCACTCAGGGTTATAGTATAGATTTTTCAAAATCACTGCATAAAATATAAAAAACGTAATAGTACAAGTATATATTGTAGAATTTCCAAAAAAAAAATTGGGTAAGGAATGCAAGACTAATCAACTTTCAAAATTTGTTCTCAAAATACGGACATCAATGGTACTACGTAATAATAATAGTCTAATAAAAATATAACTTTTCTCAAAAAAAAAAAAATATACTGAGTAAATAAAAGGAATTGTATTCATTCTACTGCTAACCTTTTTTCTGAAAGCATGAGAAATATTCCCATCCGTGCGCTTGAATACTTTGTTTAATTCAATGTGGAATTGAAAATTTGTCATGGAAGGTGCGGTCTGTTGATGAGTCAATGAGTGTCAGAGTGTGTCGGATTTAATTCGTGGACGGAACATTTGATATTGTCATATTTGAGCGTACCCCTTAGGCCTATAGGTCAATACCACTTTAACATTTTTTTTTTTTTTTTTTGTGATTGGATGAATATGAACCTCAAATCTTATTACGGATTATAACATTTATTTTTTGTACGTGAGACACCTATTTTCTTAACAACATATGTTTATATATATATATTTTTTTTTCTTGTAAAATAGAGGTATAGGAGTTAAATTAATAAATTATATAAATAAGATTCAATTCTAAATTGTAAGTGCACATAATTTTTTAACTAACTAAATTAATCGACTTTCATTTGAGACAAGTAAAAAAATTCTCTAAAGATAACTTATAGTCTTATATTATTATGCAAAATGTCAATATATTCCACTGAGATAGAAAGCATTTGCAATCTCCTAATCAGAATATAGAATCTTCTAATACTCGTGTATAAATAATTATAATTATTTGGTGGTTTCCCCCTATCCCGACCCCGGTTAATTTTGCAAACGGATATGCAGCTATATAAAGTACGAAATATATCACTAAGTTTACTAAAAAATGAAGTACATAACTAAGAATATACATATGTCAAAAAAAAAAAAAAAAACTAAGAATATAAGACATATCGAATCTTCATTGCTAGAAATTTATGACTCTTATCACAAGACATTATGCAATAATATATGTCTCACCCAAGTTCTTACAATAATACGAGTAGTTCAATCATTATGTGTGTTTATCATTTTCTTTCAAATATAGTTCCACTTAAATTTACCTTGTATTTTCAAAGTACATTCCTTGTATTTTCAAAGTACATTGTTACAGTTTTATCGATCTTACCGTATATATACTTAGAAAAATATAAGGATAATATTGTTGCGTGATAACGCAATGCATAAATTAACTAATTGCCAAAAAAACATTAACTAAACCATAAAATACGCAGCGGAATTTGCTAAGCTAAGTGAACATTTTTATTAAATACTTAACTAAAAATTAATTATTTGTAAAAATAAAGTTCCCAAAACTAAAGTAATAAAATTTAAAATCCATCTAATTTGCAAACACTCTCAACTCATTAATCCCTTCGTATAGAATGTCCACATTATTTCGCCAAAATAAAAATCAAATTTGTAAATAATTAACATTTTAGTTTTTTATTTTCTAATTTCAATAATTGCTAAAACAATTCAAAATAACTAATTTCAAACCCATTAAAGTTCGATCTTTAGCAAAAATTCTAAAATCATGCCGTAATCATTTGATACTCTTCCAAATATTAACAACATATGTTCCAATAATTTTCCATAATTAAATCAAGATTAAAATAAAAATAATTATTTAATTATAAAAAATAATTCTAAAAATCTCCAAACTATTTCCATACATTTGGCCACAGTAATAAAATAGACAAACAACAGAAAGTCAGCAAAACAATATTCAAAATCGCAGACCTTTACTAAATGATTATTTTCACATAAAAATAATTCATGAATCTCCATAATTCGCAAAAATTTAATTTCAAACACCTTTAAATCATGTTTTTACAAGGTATCAAGTCACTTGACTATACCATGAATAAACATAATAAGTACACCTTAGAAGGCTTAGCCTCATTGATCAACTTCCTACAAAATTAAACATACACTCATGATATAGTTTTAATAAGAATTCCAATTAAAAAAAATACAAACTTAATTTTAAAATTATGCATTTAACTTTAAAATTCATAATATTAATTTATGAAACACCTTCATAATTTATATAAAATATTAATTTTGAGTTATACTAATAAATAATTAATAGTTAAAATAAAAAAGAAAAAGAGAAGAAAACACGTCCAAGAGTGTGTGGGTTCTTGGTGCTCTTGGGAGAAGATTGGTGGGTGTTTTAGCTTTTGTTAATAAATAAGTAAAAGAAAATAGTTATTATGGTTTTGGGGTATTTATACAAAAAAAGTAACTCAATTCAAAACAGTTTAGAAATCCAAAGGCGATAGTAGTCAAGGTTTTAAAAGTTAAATTGGTCGTTAAAAATAATTGGAGTTGAATTAAAAAGGGCTAATTGATGACCATGTAAAAAATATTAATTAAATCAAATATATTTGAAAAAGCCAAGAATCCATTTCTAAAAGAAAACCTGAAAAAACTGGGACAATGTAAGATCTATCTAGTTGACATGTAGGACTTTTTGTTAAGATTGATTTTGTCCGATCAAAGTTTTCTTTTATTTATGAGTTTATGATTTGATTAATTCCTCAAATGTGGGAGATCTTATCTATATTACAGTGTTTGAAAATTTTGTTTCTTATAATTATTATTTGTTACGATAATTTCTTATACTACATCCGGTTATTAAAAGTTACAACATTTATCATTTTTTGATACTTAATATAAGATGTTATATTTTACTTTTTTTTTTACTTATTTTATTAACTTTTTGGGAAAAAGGTTCACTACTACTTTTAATTATTTATATTATATTTCTTCTTCATTACATGCATATCTGCTTTTGATAATGCCTAGAAGTCCGTATTTTATGTGTTTGTTGTAACTTATACTAATCGTAGTTAGTATTTTTTAACGTAGGATATTGAAACTTGGAAAGTGATGTCTATACTTCGAACATTAGTTTCAATTCGTTACTATAGACAAGATCCAAAAAAAAAAAAAGAAAAACGAACAGAGAAGTGCAAAATCTATTTGTAACAGTGGAAAAACCGCAATCGATAAAAAGTAAAAAAGACATTACAGAATTCGGAATTCAGAGGGGAGATAGATAAAGAAAATGGGGAGGAGGTAGTGCATGTAATGGGTGACCCCAAAATTAAAAGATGGCAGCAGGTGTGGGACCCAATGCAGCAGTGACATATCTTCAATTATCATGAATTATGTCAATTTTGGAAGTCTGAAAAACTCAATGAAACAAAGGGCAGAAATTATTTTTGGAGAGGAGAGAAATTATTTTAAGAATTGGGAGTAATGTGCAGGCAGGGTAAACTCTAAACCTATAGGACTGCCTGCCATAAAGCAGACAACTGATTGAGACGCCTTACGCTCTCACTACGTTTACGGAGTATTCCGTATTATAATACACTACTCATTTCACTATTCTTTACCCCCATTACGGACTACGGAGTACTTCACTAACGCCGTCAATCTAAAGCACCGCAACAAGTTTCTTATACGCTTCTCCACGATAGTCTCGTACTGTTCTTGTTGGGATGACCAAAAATTCTGGACATCCTGAACTTGAATCGAAATTGATCAGGAATGTTCATGGATTAGGGTTGTGTGATTTTGGCAGATTTGATGTATGGTTTTATTTTCGGTAGACATTGAACTCTGCTGGGTTCCCACTTACTTGACGGTTTATTTTAAACCTTTTATATAAATATCTGATGAATGTAGCCATGTAGGTATTTTGTGAAATCCATATGATAATATTGTTAGAACCCAAGTACAAATTATATGCCCTAAATCTAAAATTAAAATCAATTCTTAGAAGCCCATAGGTTCAAATTGTCCTAAATGATTAGATTTTCATTTTAAGAAATTGGATGACCTTTAAAATCTGGTCCCAATTTTAAGGATTGGTCCCAATCGAATTTGGTTGAGGATTCTAATAGTTTAGACGCCTAATTGTTTAGCTCGCTATAATTGTTGTATTGCAAGGAAAAACCAATAAAATCTTTTTCATATTATAATTAAGACACTCATTTATACATTTAAGAAAGACTAGACATCCATCAAAATAACTCAAATTTACGAACAATTCAAAGGAGGAGCATACAATCAAATAAAAAAGGGCATAAATTAAGGTTAACCTTTATACTCTCTTAAATACAGTAGTAAGTGGGGTAAGCGATGCTACAAAATAATATGTTTACAAGTAACTCTAGGCATTGCATATTTGCGTGTAACATGACTAAAACTAAACAAGAATTAGTTTTCGTTGAAAAAGAAAAAAAAAAACAAAAACAAAAACAAAAACAAAAACCATAACTAGTTTTTTAGGAGTATTAGTTTGTTTTCTTGTCAAATTAACGTATATTGATCATTTTTTTTACACAACCAAGTGTAAGCTATATAACACAATAGTTAACGCTGTTTGTATAAAAAGATAGTTAATACTTGGGCCATACAAATCTTTTTTTTCTTTTTTTCTTTCTGGGAGATAATGTGAACCATATAGGCTAAGTACAGTAGCACCTTTGTTAACTAGATAAAAAGTTTTCAACATAAGCAAAAACTAGATAAAATTTCAACTGGGTAAACTGGTAAAGTGCAGCACAACGATCAAGTTCGTTTCACTAATGAGTAAGTAACATACGAATTACTCCTTCCCTCTCTTTGTATTTGCTCCATTTTTATTTATAAAGTTAAAATTTAAAAAATTTTATTATAAAATCTCATCATATTATAAGAAATAATATATTTAAATAAAAATTTTATAAGATGTATTTTTATCTAAAATTTTAAAATATTAAGTTTTATAATATTCGTGTTACGAATTTAAAGATAAAGATATTTTAAATTATGTCGTAAAAAACTTAAAAAGTTGACAAAAAATTAGGGAGGAAGTTTAATACAAGGACCATGCCATGCCATCCTTGTTTCTTTGTTCAGTATAATCCCATCAATGCTTCAAGCCGGCGTCTCCACGCGCGGTCCAAACAAACTCTACGGCTTCCATACTGCTCCCGTAATGGTGGTCCCCAATATTATATTTTTAGATTTCGAAGTGGTCTTGTTTTTTTTTTTGTTGTTCATTCTTTTTAATTATTAAAAGTAGTCTCATTTAGTCATTTGGTCCATTTCAAATAAACAACGTTGAGATCAGTGTGGACTGTAGAGTACCGTAAATTAGAGAAAAAAAATAAAAGGTTTATTTACCCATCACACGTAGAAATAAAAACCAAAGTTACATTTTGCAAATGTAACGAGAAAAAAGTTTTATCAGTGTACTCACTTATAAGTCATTAACTCTGTTACAAAATAAAATTTTTAATATTTCTCTAAAAATAATATATTTGTCAATAAAAAGAACAGTAAGTGACAAGCTTACACAGACGTTGCAAGACGTTACAGAGACAGTAAGGTAAGTTATGGTAACATAAAACAAGCTGTGATCACCCACCTCTTAACCATGATTAAATTAGCCAGAGAGAACCCATTACGAGTCAGCAAGGAGGGAAGTGAGTAGAATAAAAGGACACAAGTGAAAGTGTATTTTGGGGATTTGGTAAGAAGGGGAAAAATAATGGGGGTTGGAGACTTAGGAGTTATGTGAAAAGAGAGACATAAACTCACTTGCTTTTACGGTGAAGAAGAAGCTTTGGGAACTGGTTTCGCTTCGCTTACTACTGTATAAACTTGCATTGAGGGAAGACCAAAAGGTTAAAGAGGGCGCACGTAACAGTTCTCTGCAATCCATTACTCACATCTCTTATTACTGCTGCTATTTAATCCTTATTTAATACAATTAAAGTTTTCATCTTTATTAATACCCCATTTCACTTCTACCTAAACCAATTCTGGGTTCCATTCAAGTTCTTCAATGGCGCAGCGTCAGAGTAATGAGAAAATTGCAGGTATTTTTTCTTTTTTTGCAATTAGAGGAATAATTCAAGTAAACAACTGGATTATTTTTCTGGGTATTGTTTTAGAAATTTGATTTGAATTATTAAGGTCTTTATTTAGTTTTTGTGTTGGAAAATGAACGGAATTGATGAACAGGTATGGGAAGTGAAGCACTGTATAGAGAGCTATGGAGGGCATGTGCAGGGCCTCTGGTGGATATTCCACAGTCTGGAGAGAGAGTGTTTTACTTTCCACAGGGTCACATGGAACAGGTACTTTTTTTTCCCATCAATTTTTTATCTTTATATTTTTTAATTTATATAATTTGCATGAACTTTTTGACGAGAAATTTTATTTTGTGATGAAAACTTTGAGTAATTTTTGGAGGTGGGTTTTGTGTTTTGGTTAATATAGTTGGAAGCAACGACAAATCAGGAATTAAATCAACAAATTCCACGTTTTAATCTTCCTTCCAAGATACTTTGCCATGTTATGAACATTGAATTAAAGGTAATTTGCTTTTTTTTTTTTTGTTGCTCTTTTTGGACATTATTGTTTGCTGGTATGTGACATAAAAGAATTGATTTTGTTTGTTAATTTTGATTAATTTTGCTATCTTTAGGCTGAACCTGAAACAGATGAAGTATATGCTCAGATTATTTTGATTCCAGAAAAAGATGTAAGACTGATCAAATTTATAGTTTGTAATGTAGAATGGTAAAGTTATGATGATATGTTGTGGATGATGGGTTGTTTGTATTTGTATTGTTGTAGCAAGAAGAGCCGATAAGTCCTGATTCGTGTGTAATTGAGCCACCAAGGCCAAAAGTACAGTCGTTTGTTAAGATATTAACTGCTTCGGATACTAGCACTCATGGAGGTTTCTCTGTTCTTCGCAAGCATGCCAATGAATGCTTGCCTCCTTTGGTAATTACACCATATGCACATAGGACGTTGTTATTTGGGCTGTTTTGATCTTGGTTGTTGCTTATTTAGCTTTGAATTGATTTGTTAGGATATGAGCCAGCCAACACCTACCCAAGAGCTAGTTGCAAGGGATCTTCATGGATATGAGTGGCACTTTAAGCATATATTTAGAGGTATTGACTAGGACTTCATTTTTTGTGTTTTTACATTTTGTGTAAAATCAAACATGGGTATGCATCCAAGTATACTATAATTTATCATATTTTTGTACCAAATGAAGTGCACACATCCATTTGCTTATGTATAGTGTCAAAGATCAGTCGAGGTAAAATGATTTATGTAGCATAGTTTGCGATAGTGTTATTGGCATTGAGAATTATGAATATGCAGTACAACGTGCCATTGGACTCAAAGTTCATTTTCTCTGAGGATTAATTTGGTAGTATGGTGTCGTTCTTACTAAATTGCTCAGGTCAACCCCGTAGACATCTGCTGACAACCGGGTGGAGTACTTTTGTAACATCTAAGCGTTTAATTGCTGGAGATGCATTTGTTTTCTTAAGGTATGAAGGGATGGGCCTTTTTCTGGTCGTAAATTACTTGGGAACTAAGGTGCATTTCTTTGTGACAGCTAAAAGCTCATCACTTACCGTATATCATGTAGAGGTGATAATAGCGAACTGCGAGTTGGTGTCAGGAGGCTAGTCCGCCAACAGAGCTCTATGCCTCCGTCTGTTATTTCAAGCCAGAGTATGCATCTTGGGGTTCTTGCCACCGCCTGCCATGCTGTTAATACCAGTACTATGTTCACTGTTTACTATAAGCCAAGGTTGGATGCCTTTCTTTTGTGATTTGTTAAGTGCTTGATTGTGTTTAATTGGTAGAATATTGTCTGAGTAAGCATATGAGTCCCTTTTTTTTTCCTTTGCTTTGTCCCTTAGGTCTAGCCAGTTCATTGTTGGTGTAAACAAGTACCTGGAAGCTGTGAACCATAAATTCTCCATTGGCATGCGCTTTAACATGAGGTTTGAAGGAGAAGATGCACCCGAAAGAAGGTAGACTTACTTTGGTCGTTTGATTAGATTTAAATATTTAATGGCTTTACTTGAGTTTCATCAAGTTTAAATGATCTCTTTTTGCTCAGATTTACTGGCACCATTGTTGGACTTGAAGATGTTTCTCCTCAGTGGTCTGGCTCTAATTGGCGGTCACTGAAGGTTGAATATAATTTGATAGACATGACTAAAGATTGGACCACTGAATTCAGTTTTTGATGCTCTCCATCCATTTTTCCTTAGGTTCAATGGGATGAAGCTGCTACTTTTAATAGGCCAGATAAGGTTTCTCCTTGGGAAATTGAACCCTTTGTTGCTTCTATTCCTGTCAGTCCTACTCCACCACCAATCTCGAAGACCAAGAGATTCCGACCCAGTGATCTGTCTATCTCTGGTGAGAACTAGCTTGTCAACTCTATCTGATCATATTGAGCATAATTCTGTGATTTTATTTTAATGAAATCGATTGCTTTGAGTTGTAGAAAACACTGGTGGTTCTGCCTCGCCAAACTTCTGGTATGGAGCTGCCCATACCCATGATTTCAGTAGTACTAGAAATCAGCTAGATAATATTTGGACTCCTCAAGGAAGAAGTTCACTGAGGTTCTTTGCTGACAGCAAAGATGATAGCAAAGCTTCATCAGTTCAGTCGTGTCTAACTTCCTCAGCCTATTCATGTCTTGTACCTTCAAGACTTAGCGCTGATAACTTGGAGCAAGTGAACAATGAAGAGAAATCACCTGGAAGTTGCCGTTTATTTGGAATTGAACTGAGAAAAGGCCCTTACACAACTCCTACTTTGGAAAAGATGAACGTTTGTTCTGAAAGTCTGTCGAATGGAGCTATAATGACGGAGGCAGGTGCTGGGAAGGTTGGCAAGGTGCAAAATACCGAAGTTGTGGAAGCATTGATTGAGCAGAATCAAGTGGACACTGATGTACATCAGAAGGAAACACTGACTAAGCAATCATTCCAATCTTCTACTAGGAGTCGCACTAAGGTGAAACTCTTATCATTTGAATTAGTATGCAGTTTTGTGTGAAATGGTCTCACGCCAAAATTTCCAGTTGTGTTATTGTGCTATTGGTTATTTTTTAATGTCTCACTACGCCCTCATCCCATACTCTTCTATGAATATGATTTTCTTTGTCTAAATGTGGGCAAAAGAATGTAAAATGCTTCTGAGTCTTGACTAAAGTGTGGCATTCATTTTATGTAATCGGAAAGGTACAAATGCAAGGCGTTGCTGTTGGTAGGGCAGTGGATTTGACTATACTCGAGGGATATGTTGAACTTATATGTGAGCTAGAGCGGATGTTTAATATAAAAGGTGAACTTCAAACCCGAAATAAGTGGACTGTTGTTTTCACTGATGATGAAGGTGATATGATGCTCGTAGGTGATGACCCCTGGCAGTAAGTGAATTTTCAGTTGTTGCTCTTGCTATTTTAACGATACCAATTAAAACCACTAGTAATTTTTATTTTATTTTATGAATTTTACTTCAGGGAATTTTGCAAGATGGTGAAAAAGATCTTCATTTACACGAGCGAGGAAGTGAAGAGGTTGAGCAGCAAAAGCAGGCTATCTTCGTCATCAGCAGATGAATGTACTGATCTAAGCATGGGGACCGAGCTCAAATCTGAAGATTACAACTAATGGTAGGTAATGATGTTTCATTTTGAAGAGGGTAGTACTCAAAATGTTCTGAAACCCTGGACATGTTTTAGATTAGTTGGTGCTTAACTGTGTATAACTTGCCCGATGTCATGGTTTGGTGTGCCTTTGGTTTCTCAGCCTGTAATATAATTGTGAGATACCTGATTGTGATTTTGAGGACTTAACGAGTGGTGATAAGTTTAAATAAAACATGTTTATTAAGCATTGTGGTCTTTTGGATCATGATTAAGTCGAGAAGTTGTATATGAAACGACTCTTAAAAATGATGTTTTGCATGCTTGATGTGTTAAGAGTACATTCGATGTTTGGTGTGCAAGAATTCTAGTGTCAACTAGATATGGAAGTCTAATAGCCACTAATGGTGGATTCTTAGGCAAATAAAAATGGGGGCAAGGATGTCTTTTTCTGTAAAACTGACTTGTAAAAGTGAGGTCTTTTTTGGAGGAGAAATGTATACATTGTTACTTGGAAAAGGCTGGGAAATCCAAGTGATAGAGACATCCAAAGATGCGAAATTTTTGTACTTGGTACGAAGTATTTCTTCTGAGCAATGGCGTTTTATTTTTGAGCTGTCATTTTTTACTAGTCGTTTGTGCATAGGATTTGGGTTGGTGCAATGGTGCCATCATACTCAGTTTCTATGTAATACGAAGTATTATTTAAAAGGTCGTGAAATTTGTCAATAGAAGAGAATTAATAAACCCATGTCATACGTCGCTCAAAATAGTTGAACACAAGGCTATTTTTTGGTTGAATTATCCAATTAAAAGATGGAAGGGTAAAAATCTGGAAATGGACTGATTTTGTTTAATTATATTATTGGGTGGGAGGTGGGGTTGTAATATTTCAACATGCAAGCAGTAATACTATTGGTTTTAAAAAAGATTTTGGTAGTGGTCACGGTGATCTTCCAGGCCATAGCATTTGAACACGCATACGCAAAGGACGTCATAAGATCAGAGTTTGTTAGTCGTTTTGACTTTATTCTGTAAAGGGGGGGGGGGGGGGGGGGGGGGATGGTGCCATGGATTTTGAGGGTATAGACACAGACAAGGAAATATGGGTGATTGGATATTTTGGATCACATAGGATAAAAATAAGGCATTTGGGTATGAATTCAAACGTAGGAAGTTGCATGACATGGATGTGCGCCTTTGAATCTTTGATGAGATCTACGGAGTATATTTGGTTTGTTGTTTTGGAAGAATTAGCATTTTTTAGCAGTATAAGAATAATCTACCAATTGAGGAATGTCATATAGTTTGTAGGAAGAACATGAATTAATCCCTTATAAGCTAATGGAAATGGTCATGACTCATGAGGATGCAAGTAGACAGCAGGAAACGCTTAGGCATGGAGCTTTGTGTAGGTACTATCATTTGTTCTTTTTCAAAGACAGCAACTCTCCCTTCTCTTTGAGATTACTTAGTCAATTGTCATCGTGTAGACTACATAGTTTTTATTTTTTTTTTGATAGGATTAGGTGTTGAAAATAGTCATTACATTTTATAAGACTAGAGGGGTAATTAATCATTAGAAAATTTCCCCATAACTAAAATTATGTAACGGTAAGGAAATAATACAACTTCCAAAAAGAAAGAGTATTTTGTTAATCTTTTTTTTTGATGATTTCGGGAAGAGTGCAATTCACTCGGTTTGGTTTTAAGGCAATCTCAATCAAAGAGAGTAAAAAAGAATGGAGTGGACCTCAAAGTGAAGTAAGAAAGTTTTAATGAATGGATAAAGGATTGTACTTCAAACTATAAAGATTGTTACTCATTACTAATAATATCTTAATGCTAATTTTCTGTTACTATTGTGATATATTAGAAAAGATTCTTATCTATAATATTTCTATATATATGTGATTAGGTTCTATCTTATATATTGTGAATTTGTGATTATCCTAGTATCACTTACATCTAGGTTTAGTATACCATGTATTTATATACTTGTACACGACTTGGCCTCAAGAGAGATTAATGGGAATACACAAATTTATGGTGAGTTTAGCATGGTATCAAGAGCTTAGGTTGAGATCAACAATTTTTTTTCTGTTTGTGAGTTATTTTCTTGGCTCCCATAGATAAACACCCGGTGGACTTGGTCTACTATTTAGGTTCGAGTGATGCTCCAGGGAATATCATAACTCCTATTTGAGAAGTACGAGAGTGGGCGAGGGCGGTTAAGACTTTGTTGAGGGCCAAACATAAGTTTGGTTTTGTTGATGGTTCGGTTCCGCAATCGAATGACTGAGAAATTAGAGGACTGGTTTACAGTGCAATCCATGTTCGTTTCATGGATTACAAATACCTTAGACCCGTCTATTCGTTCGTCGATTGGAGCATATGAATATGCGAGTTTGTTATGGTCTAACTCAAGAATAGATTTTGTGTGGTGAATGGTACAAGAGTGTGCCAATTGAAGCTCTCTCTTGGGTTGTGTAAGCAAGGCAATTTAGAGGACGTTGCCTCATACTTTGGTTGTCTAGCAAAGTTGTGGGATGAATTGGAGACATATGTTCATGTTCCTTCATGCTCTTGTGGGTCATGTTCGTGTAACATTACTCTTAAAGTGGAAAAATTACGCGCCGAAGATCATCTCCATCATTTTCTGATTAATTTGGACAAATAATTTGCCCCAATCAGAACCCGACTATTGGCTTAAAACCAATTGCCGGATGTTGATAAGGCATATTAGCATGTAATTCAGGTCGAAAGTCTAGGGACTTCTTCATCTCTCCCACGTGAAACTTCAACCATGGCCTTTTCTTTGACCTCGGACCTTAAAAGGGAAGGATACTACCACGATTAATTTATATAAATTTTGTAATCACTGTAATCGCATTGTTCACCTTGAGTCCACGTGCTTTTAACTACATGGGTTCCCTCCTTGGTGGTGAGATAGGCCTCGAGGAGGCTGGGGACAAGGCCGTGGTGGGAGCTCGTTAGTGGGAAGCTTCAACAGTGATGGCTCGTGTGAAGAGAACCAGCGGGGGTTTGTCTTCCTCTCCCTCGAATTATGCTCCTCCTACAACGGCGGATGGTGCAACTCTTTCGGGTGTAACGACTGCCCAAATCCAGCAGCTACTCCATCAAGCCCAAGCTCCATCAAGCCCAAGCTCCACGGTAAGCATGTGTTTGATTGGATTATCGACACCGGTGCCTTTAATCATGTGACGTGTGAATTCTCTTTTGACAAATATTACGGATTTGTCCTACCTGGTGGGATTACCTAATGGCAAGTATCCTCATGCCTCTAAGATTGGCTCGGTGATATTCCAAGGAGGCCTCCGTATTAAAACTTTTTTTTGTACCAGATTTAAATTGCAATTTGATTTCCGCGACTCAATTATGTGACGACTTGAATTGTACTTTACAATTTACTAGCAAACTTTGTGTTATACAGGATCTTGTGATGAGGACGGTGATTGGAGCGGGTGATCGTGTAGATGGATTGTATTATTTTCGTAGGATTCCAGAGATAAAGGCGTTGAAGATTGACAATTTTGCAGTATTATGTCATCAACGAGTGGGACATCCGTCGGGAAAAGTTCTCCAACATCTTCCAGCTGTGAGTAGTACTTCTACTAGGATTTTTAGATCAAAATCATGTGATGTATGTCCTAGGGCTAAACATCATAGGCGTAGTTTTCCAATAAGCGATAGCAAAGCCAGTCGTATGTTTGAACTTGTTCATTTAGATTTATGGGGGCCCTACAAAACCCCTTCTTTATGTGGATCTCATTATTTTTTAACGATTGTTGATGATTTTTCTAGAGGAGTTTGGACTTATTTATTGCATGATAAAATAGAAGTTGAGTTTTCATTCCTTAATTTCGTTGCATTTATCAAACGTCAATTTTCTCAAGATGTAAAAGTGGTGCATAGTGATAATGGGATGAAATTTAATTCCTTGATTGATGATTTCCGTAAAAATGGAATAGTGTTTGAGACCTCGTGTGTTGGCATGCCACAACAAAATGGAAGGGTTGAGAGGGAACACCAATATATTTTGAATGTAGCTAGGGCTTTACGTTTCCAAGCAAGTTTGCCTATTAGATTTTGGGGGGAATGTGCCCAAGCTGCATGTCACTTGATTAATAGGACTCCGTCTAGGTTGCTTGCCTATAAGACCTCTTTTGATTAGATTAAAGTATTTGGATGCTTGTGTTATGCCATGATCAACGTAGTCTAACGGATAAATTTGCTACTCGCAATAGGAAATGTGTTTTCTTGGGTTATCCGTTTGAGAAAAAGGGGTGGAAAGTGTTTGATATTGAAAGTATAGAATGACTTGTCTCTCATGATGTGATATTTTTTGAAAGTGAGTTCCCGTTCGCCCTACATTCTACCATAAACCCTACTCCTATTCTAGGCACTATGGGGGATGAGCTTGTGTTTAGTGATGATAAATATGTGGTCTTTACTGACCCTAACTTGTGGAGGGTCATTGCCTCATGACTAGCCTACACCGCAAGCTGACCGTGGTCAAGAGGATGCTGTCACGTCCAGTCCGCGGTCTTTGAGGGGGGTGAGTGCGTAGTGAGTCCGCCATGTGAGAACAACACTAATGGCACGGGAAAGGGTATGAGAGAAATTTCCGTTAATTAAATTATGCGACTATGTTACTACTATACAAAATAATACAAGTCGTACTCCACCATCAATTACTTCTCAACATCATCTTCCTGAGGTACACACTATCCTATAACACATTCTGTCGAGTCTCACAATTTTTCTGTACAACATAGAAGATATATCGCAGCTATTCCAAGTGGAAATGAACCTAGAAAGTTTAAGGAGTCCATGAAGCACGAAGGGTGGAGAAAAACAATGGCATATGAGATTCAAGCTCTCGAGGAGCAGGGTACTTGAAAAGTTACCAACGGGAAAAAGGCTCTTGGGAGCAAGTGGGTATATCAAGAAAAATACAATGAGCACAGGAATCTGCAGAGATTGAAGGCACGTCTTGTAATTTTCGGTCATCGTCAAATTGAAGACCTAGATTATAATGTGACATTTGCTCCGGTGGCAAAGATGGTGACAGTGCGTACATTTTTGGCAGTTACAGCGGTAAAGGGTTGGGATGTTCATCAAATGGACTTCCATAATGCATTATATATATGAAAATCCCTCCTGGTTTTGATAACAGAAATACTGATAAAGTTTGCAGAATGAAAAAATCATTGTATGAATTGAAAAAGGCTCCGCAATATTAGTTTGCTAAATTAACATATGCACTAAGAAATTACGGCTTTAAACAATCATATTCTGATTATTCATTGGTCACTCCTACAACGTCAACTATACAATTGAATGTGTTAGTCTATGTTGACGATTTAATTGTCGCAGGCAATGATAGATCTAAAATGCTTTGTTTTAAGGAGTACTTGGGAAATGGTTTAAGATGAAAGATTCTAGGAGTCTCAAAATATTTTTTAGGCTTGGAAGTTGCCAAAAATAAACAAGGATTCTGTCAGAAGAAATATGCACTAGATATTATTGCAGAATCAGGTCCAGCGGATGCTAAGCCTGCTAATTTTCCTATGGAGCAAAATCATAGATTAGCTTTTGCTATTGGCGATCTTCTTTCTTATGCGGAAAAATATCGGCGTCTGGTTCGACGTTTGATGTCTCTGTCAGTTACAAGACCATATTTGACATACTCGGTACACATTTTATCCCAATTTACGCAGAGTCCAAGATTTGGGAGGCGCCTATGCGAGTAGTGCGATATCTGAAGAAAAATCCAGGCCAGGGTATACTGTTGCATTGTGATAGTGCCTTACGATTAGAAGCTGACTGGGCAAGTTGTCCTATTTCTCGAAGGTCTTTGACTGGGTGGTTCATCCTTCTTGGTCTTTCTCCAGTGTCTTGGAAGACTAACAAGCAGCATACAATTTTTCGTTCTTCTACTAAAGCAGAATATCGTTCAATGGTTGCGGTGACTTGTGAGTTGAAATGGTTGAAGCAATTGTTTGGTGATTTGTCTGTGAATCACACGAGTGGTATGAGGTTATTTTGTGATAGTCAGTCAACATTATACATTGCACAGAATCCCGTTTTTCATGAACAAACAAAGCGTATTAAGGCAGATTGTCATTTTATTTGGGAAGCTATAACAGGTGGAACTATTGAACTGTCACATGTGTCTACAACAGTTCAATTGGTGTACATGTTCACTAAAGCGTTGGGAGTGAGGTTTGAATTTTTATTGCGTAAGTTGGGCATTTGTGACCCGCATGCTCCAACTTGAGAGGGTGGTATTGTGATTTATTAGAATAGATCTTATATATCATTATTCCTATATTTATGTGATAAGGTTCTATCTTATATATTGTGATTAATCTAGTATCACTTACGTCTAGGTTTAGTATACCATGTATATATACTTGTACACGGCTTGGCCTCAAGAGAGATTAATGGGAATACACATACCAACTCGACAATTACGAAATTCCTCTTGGGCATGCATTGGTGTGATTGTTCAGAATAAAAGTTTTACTCAAGGACCGGACCAGCGCTAAAAGATGCGTCCTTTGATATGGGCTTTATGTAGATAGATCCAATTTGTGCCTACAATTTAAAGTAGTCTTCTAAAGCATAGATATTAGATACCACGTATGAAATGTATAATTTGTATAAAGCGTCAAGCAATCCTATCAAAATCTTGATTGGTGTCTTTTTTTAAGATTCAATAATTTAATTGTAGATTTTGGTTGTTTGGTCCAAACTAAGAGAACAAATTGAAAAGTTGTTTGAAATTTGTTCTAATGGATGTTTAAACTTTAAAAAGATGGTTCTAATCAATTGTAGAGTTAGACATTGTAAGACTCATGGTAAAATTTTAAGGTGTTTACTCACTAAGTTTGAAAATTGTATGAAATGACCAAATTTTAAAGTTATACATTATTATCTGGGAAATACTATTGAAAAAGTTTCTAAAATTGAAGTTATATGAGATTATATACCTCTTAGGGTGACTTGAAAATGTTTAGAATCAATCATTGATTTGGATCTTGCTATAGGTTTCTTACAAATTTGGTGAAATAAATGCTCATAATCAAAACAGATGGTTATAATCACTTGTAGAGTTTTCTATAACCAAGTGAGACCATGGAAAGAATTTCAATTTTTTCTTTATTATGTCTGAAATCGTTCAAAATGATCGAATTTTGAAAGTTATAGACTACGTTTTAGAGATACTTTTGCAATTTTTTCTTACATTATACTAATGGCATTGGATGACTTGTAGGGACATATGCAGAGATATGAATCCAATCATTTGCTTATATTAATTTTCTAAAGGCCAGAAGAATGTTTTTATGATCAAATTGTAAGAGTATGAAAATTGGTTTAGATGAATGTTTAGATTGAAAGTAGATGATTCATATCACTTTTAGAGCTTACTAGTCTACAATGTCGCTGTAAGACCCATCGAAATACTATCAAAGTTATAATATTTGACAATAAAACTAGTTAGGACTTTGCCAAAAAAAAAAAACTAGATAGGAACTAGGTTCATGATTTACCCAAAATGTAATTGTAAGTCTCCTTTTCTTGCTCATTTTGGCCCGTTAAAGTAAAGAGAGGCCATATTTACATATGGACTCATCTAGAATTTGAGATATGAAATTGGATACTTTTTAGGCCTTCCTAATCCATAAACTGCAATGACCTTAGGATGGATTGATGGCATACCTTTCTCATATTTGTTTATCTTTAAACAACAGAAATCAAGCTAGATGACGAGTCACAAAATTTCCATTACATTTAGCATGTGATCACGTAATAAAATAAAATGTAAGCTTGAAAATAAAATATTTTTCAAAATCGAATCCAAGTCGGAGAAGTAAGTTGCACCCTTGTTGAGCCGGTTCACAGCAGACGACAGTCGGTCTCAATAATTACCTTCTAACCCAAACTTCTTGGTTAGTTCGATGGCTAGCAGTATGGCCTTGTATTTAGTTACACCATGAGGCCGACATCCTCTAATTCGTCAAATCTCTCTAGAGAGCACATCACCCCTTGTGTTTCTTGTAGCCACCCTAAGGCCAATCCACTAGAGGTGATCACATTTCAGATCAGGCTGGCCTTTGCCAAAAAAAAAAAAAAAAAAAAAATACCCCTTTTAAGGTAGCCTAAATTTTGGTCTAAAATAGAGATATCAGACTGGTCTTGGCCCAAAAAATATGCTTATTTCGGGTGTAACTATCGGGTCAAGCTGAATTTGGTTAAATCCTCTACTCTCAAGCTAAAAAATGCGGGTATTTGGGCCTGGTCTAAATCATGGTCTAAAATGCTAATTTGGATTTCCCAAAGTCAATTTAATTTTTATAAATTTTGGTAGGGTTGTGCCTGAAAATACGCTGATTTTTCGGAGGGAGCCCGCAGGTGAGGCTGATATGATCCGCTCTTGTCAGTTTTGGATTACCCAAACCTTTGTAAAAAATTTGGACTCAAAACCTGCTATTTTTTGGACACACTCGGATAACTTTATCAGCTCTACGATCCACCCCTCCTTACAACACATGAATAATTCCCTTCTTAAAATAGACTTCAAAAGGCAAACAAAAGAAATTACTTTGAAGGACCCACGTCTAAATTTATTAGTTCAATGAAGTATATTAGGTCCATGAAGTTATCAACAACACTGAACTTGATTATAACCCTCCTTTTTTCTATTTTCATGTTGAACAATTTATAGGTAGATTCTTATTTCCTTAATCACGTGTGTTTTGATAATATCACCCCTTACTTTGCAAAACTTGCTTATCATGTTGATGAATAAAGCAATACTCCACCTAGTGCTGTAATTTGGATGATTAAACCGGACTTTTTAAATTAACGTGACCTTAGTTTGCTTATTCATCATATGACCCCTGAATCTTTTTTAAACGCTAAAGGTTCAATACCTAAGAAAGAATCAGATACTTAATGAATTCTATGGATAGCAATCTCTAGGATCCTATAACTAGGTTTCGGACAAACATTTTATTTATGTTGGACCTCCAAAGACTCCAAACACATATTTTGGATCAATTTGTACTTAAATTATAAAATTTTGTAATAAATTTTTCAAGTAAATTTAGATGGTTCTAATGACTCCAGTGGCCAAATTTGATCATGTTGAAGATATGGTAAAAATTAAAAGAATTTCCATAATCGAGTTTTAAAACGTCCAAAATAACAAAATTTTGAAAGTTATAATACCCCGATTTCAGGTAATTGCGATAGATTTTCAAAAATTGAAATAATTTAGTGGGAGTTCCCTTAGGTCATATGAAGAGGTTTCGTACAAACATTTTATTTATCTTGGATCTCCAAAGGCCCCAAACTCGTAGTTTGGATCTAATTTTACGTGAATAAAAAATTGTTATAATTAATATTTCAAGTCAAATTAGTAGTTCTAATGACTCCTGTGACCTAATTTGATTCTGATAAAAGTGGGTAAAAATTTAAATGAATTCTACGACCGAGATTAGAAACGTCATAAATGACAAAATTTTGAAGGTTAATACACCGATTTCGGGTAATTTCAGTAGATTTTTAAAAAATTAAATTAATTTCCATGGGTGTCCTTAATAGTCATTTAAAGAGGTTTAGAACAAAATATTTATTACTCCTAGACCTTGAAAGGCTTCAAAAGTTTATTTAGAATCCAATTATAAGTATATTAGAAACAGTTATAATTAATGTTTAAGGTCAAATTAGATGGTTCTAACTCATGCGGGCTAATACGACCATGTTTTAACTTGAGTAAAAATTTAAAAGTGTTTCGCGACTGACTTCAAAACATCTGAATTTACGTAATTTTGAAGATTATAATACACCTATTTATGGTAATTCTTGAAAAATTTCAAAAATAAAAATAATTTCAGTGGGAGTTCCATAGGGACATAAAGATAGGTTTCGGACAAACATTTTATTTATGTTGGACCTCCAAAAGCCCTAAACACGTATTTTATTTATATGTAAATTATAAATTGTTATAAAAGATATGTTAAGTCAAGTTAGATGATTTTAATGACTCATGTGACCTAATTTGATACTACAAAAAGTAGGGTAAAAACTTAAAGGAGTTTTACAAATGAGTTTAAAAAATTTCAAAATGTCGAAATTTTGAAGGTTATAATACACCTACTTTAGATAATTTCTGTTGATTTTCAAAATTTTAAATAATTTCAATGGGTGTTTAAAGAGGTTTAGAAAAAAACAATTCATTATTTCTAGATCTATAAAGGCTTCAAAAAGATATTTAGAATCCAATTGTAGGTATATTGGAAAGAGTTATAATTTATATTTCAAGTCAAAATTAATGGTTCAAATGACTCATGTGGGCTAATATGACCTTATTAAAACTTGTGTAAAAATTTAAATAATTTCGCATTCGAACATAAAAAATGACCTAATTTTGAAGAATATAATAAACTGATTTATGGTAATTCTTGAAAATTTTCAAAAAAAAAATAAAATAATTTCAGTGGGAGTTTCTTAGGGTCATATAAAGAGATTTCGGATAAATATTTTATTTATCTTGAACCTCTAAAGGTTCCAAACACGTAGTTTGGATTCAATTATACGTAAATTATAAACTGTTATAATCGATGTTTTAAATTAAATTAGATGGTTATAGTGACTTCAGTGGCTTAATTTGATTATGTTAATACTAGGATAAAAATTTAAAGGAGTTCTACGACCAAGTTTAAAAACGCCCGAAAAGACTAAATTTTGAAGTTAATACACTGATTTCGGATAATCTCATCAGATTTTCAAAAATTGAAATAATTTCAGTGGATGCCCCCTTGGTCATTTAAAGAGGTTTAGAACAAATATTTTATATTCCTAGCCCTATAAAGGCTTCAAAAAAGTATTTAGAATCCTTTTTTAGGTATATTAGAAACGTTTGTAATTGATGTATAAAGTCAAATGAGATGGTTCTAATGACTCCTGCGGGCGGACCCTGTTATAACTTGTGTAAAAATTTATAGGAGTTTCGCGACCGATTTCAAAAACATCTGAATTGACGTAATTTTTAAAATTATAATACACATATTTCTTGTAATTTTGAAAATTTTCAAAAATTTAAATAATTTTATTGAGAGTTCCCTAAGGTTATATAAATAGATTTTGGACAATCATTTTATTTATGTTGGACTTCCAAAGGCTCCGAACACGTATTTTGTATCCAATTATACGTAAATTATAAATTGTTGTAATAAATGTTTCAAGTCAAATTAGATGATTCTAATGACTCTTGTGGCCTAATTTGATCCTGTTAAAGATAGGGTAAAAGTTTAAGGGTGTTTTACGATCGAGTTTAAAAACTTTCGAAATGACAAATTTTCGTAGGTTATAATACACTGACTTCAGGTAATTTCTGTAGATTTTCAAATATTTAAATAATTTTATTGGGTGTCCCTTGTGGTCATTTAAATAGGTTTAGAATAAGCAATTTATTATTTCCAGACTTCTAAAGGATTAAAAAAGGTATTTAGAATCTAATAATAGGTAAATTAAAAACGAGTTTAATTGAAGATTAAAATCAAATTAGATGGTTCTAATGACTTCTGCTGGCTTATATGACCCTGTCAAATCTTGGGTAGAAATTTAAAGGAATTCCGGGATCGACTTTAAAAATATCTGAAATGACGTAATTTTGAAGATTATAATACATTGATTTAATTTATGGTAATCTATAAATTAAAAATTTTCAAAAATAAAAAGTTTTTAATGGGAGTCTCTTGGGTAATATTAATAGGTTTTGGAAATTTTTTATTTATTTATGTTCGACCTCCAAAGGCTCCAAAAACGTATTTTGGATTCAATTATAAGTAAATTATAAACTATTGTAACAGATGTTTCAAGTCAAATTAGTTGGTTCTAATGATTCATGTGGTCTAATTTGATTCAGTTAAAGATAGAATAAAAACTTAAAGAACTTCTACGATCAAAATGTCAAAATTTAAAGGTTAATACACCAATTTCAGGTAATTTTTATAGATTTTAAATTTTTTAAATAATTTTAGAGGGTGTTCTATGTGGTCATTTAAAGAGGTTTAGAAAAAAATAATTTATGATTCTTAGATATGTAAAGGCTTTAAAAAGGTATTTAGAATCAAATTATTGATATATTAGAAATAATTGTAATTGATGTTTCAAGTCAAATTAGATAGTTAGGAATTTATAATGACTCATGTGGGCTAATATAACCTTGTAATAAATTGGAAAAAGTTAAAAGAAATTCCGAGATCGACTTCAAAAACATATGAAATGACGTAATTTGGAAGATTATAATAAATCGATTTCTAGTAATTCTTAAAAAATTGTAAAACTAAAAATAATTTAAGTGGGAGTCCCCTAGGGTTATATAAAGTTGTTTCGGACAAACATTTCATTTATGTTGGACCTCTAAAGGCCCCAAACACATATTTTGGATTCAATTGAACGCAAATCATAAACTATTATAATAGATGTTTCAAGTCAAATTAGATGGTTCTAATGACTTATGAGACATAACTTGATCCTATTAAAGTTAGGGTTAAAATTTTAAGGAGTTTTACGACCGAGTTTAAACATGTCCGGAATGACAAAATTTTGAAGGTCGTAAAACATCGATTTTGTAATTTCTTTAGCTTTTCAAAAATTGAAATAATTTCATTGGTTGTCCCCTATTGTCATTTAAAAAGGTTTGGAACAAACAATTATTTATCCTAGATCTCCAAAGGATTCAAAATGGTATTTAGATTTCAATTGTAGGTATATTAAAAACGGTTTTAATTGATATTCAAGTCAAATTAGATAGTTCAAATGACTGTTGTGGGCTAATATGACCCATGTCATAACTTGGGTAAAAATTTACAAGAATTTCGCGACCGTCTTCAAAAACATTCGAAATGAAATAATTTTGAAGATTATAATACACAGATTTATAGTAATTCTTAAAAATTTTCAAAAATAAAATAGTTTTAGTGGAATTCTCCTAGGTAGGGGTATGCAAAATAATCGTAACCGTTAAACATGTATAATTGATTTATATTAACGGTTTCGTTTACCGTACCGTTAACTTTTTAAAGGTTACGGTAATAAAATTTTTGTAACGGTTAACCGTTGTTTAACTGAAATGGTTCTTTTTAAATAACTAAACTTAAAAGGCTAAAACATGAATGAATGTCACAAGTTTTTTATGCATGATCAAATCTTGCGTAAATATGTGTTATTATTGTTGTAGAAGACCCAAATGAGTTAAGGAATCATACAAATAGTTTCACAATATTATGTGCATAAGTGCATAAAAATGGAATGAAGCGATTAGCGGTTAACGTTAACTTAATTATGTGTTAGTTAACGATACAGTTACGGTTAAACTTTTCCAATAACCGTTATAACAGTTAATCGTACCGTTTAGGCTTAATGGTATGAATAATCGTTTATGAACACCCATAGTTAGCATGCATTAAGTATACGGTTTGTTATTTATTGATTAAGTTAGCTTAATTTATGACGTTTTCATTGACCACCGCCAACTACTTCTACTGTGATTTTCATATTGTTCACCGACTTCACCCTAAAATCAACCTATGAATTGTTCGTCTTGGGAGGGGAAAAAAAAAAGAATCCAGATAACATCACACATAACTAAGTTTAATCAATGAAATTTTTACTGATTAGGTCTTACAACTAGTACTAGTATTTTTTTTATATATTGTTAGTTGTTGTGATAAAACATACATATACGTACTGGATATACATACAATTGAGTCTTTTGTCGCTCAAGTCTCTTCTTGCATCAACGTACACTTGCTGCGTGCATGGATACGCCCCGTTCAAGGCATGATGAGCCGACATATACGAGGGAGGTTGCCAAAAGAGCTAGCCTAGGATACGAGGGACAAAATGAATGGAAACACGGGAAGTCAGGGATCATTGTTTATACCACATGTAGCATTAGTTTTGTATCACTCAATTAATGCTCAATAGGAGTAGCAGGTTTTTTAGAAGTTCCTTAACATATACTCCGTATTTTGTAAGATATACGGAGTACTATCAGATATACTATATTAGTCATTGCCTATTGCAAGTGTTTATTAGCTATCAGATATACTATCAGGTTTTTTAATGATAAAAAGTTACTGCGTAGGGAGACAATGAAATCATAGACTTATTATCTTTTCAATTAAATGAAGACACTCAACTGGATGGGGACTGGGAGCATTCAGGACGCTGAGCTACAATAATCATTAAGGTCGATAACCACTGAGCACTCAAACAGACTAAACTGTAAGGTGCATTGCTGCGTAGCATACTGCATATACATATGTTATATGTAAATTCTATCATTGGTTCATCACACATCAGTCGTTTACTTTTATATGGTAATGTGGTAATATGAATTCAATTCTAGCTCCCCCGGCCTCCTACGTGTGGCGTAGTTCATAGCAACCCGGCCACCACGTATTATGGGCCTTTGACTGCTTAATATTTGAACACTCTGCACTTGGTTTTAACTGTATGTAATACGAGCTTATAAAAACTGAAATCGCATCATCGTCGGGAGAATTTTTTTTTTTTTTTTATTGAATGCAATATTTGAAAATTTAATTTACAATTGTTATATGCTTGTTTGTTTATCACTGTAATAAACCTATATATCTAATGAGACTTTTCTAATTCATACCTAATATAAATTATATTAGGATATTGAGATCTCATATATAAATATCGATACATCAGATATATCTATTGCAATCAATTATAGATGTTGTTATATCAGATAAAAAAAATACAAAAGATATAAAAATACAAAAAAAAACTCATAAAAGATATTGGTATTATAATCTCAGATATTTATATCAGGTATAAATTAAGAATTTCTCTATAACTAGTAATAGGTCAAAAAATCATAAATGCTCGCACCTCTTGTTTTGTTGGTTTTTGGTATTGTTAATTATCCCTCAACATTTTTATATGATTCATTTGTCCTAATCACAGAAGCCAGAGTCATCCATTATCTTGAGCCCTACTCAGTTATTACGTGCATTTCAAGAAGTCGAAGTTAATCATATTTAGCGACAGGAATCAAGCCCTACTCAGTTATTACGTATTCCGTATAATTCTTATTTTCATTGATAACGCTTAGAAGAAGCACAATTACATTGCTAGGAGTAGAATAAAATATTTTTGCTACCATTTAATTTGTGATCATAAGTGAAAGAAGAAATACTCACATAAACAGCCAAACACGAAAAAAAAGAAGACAAGTAAACAATACACGAAAAAAAAGACAAGTAAACAATACAAGTGATTTGATCTTCCATATGTATATTGAGTCACGATAATTATCCAACACATTTTTTTTGACATTCCATTATCCAACACTTAAGGCTAAAGCTACGATATAATTGGGAAGAAAAGTCTATGATAATTAACCTTACTTATTCCGTGTCTTACCTTGACCTAAAGCAAACAGCTAGCATTCTAATATGGTTACCTCTATCATATGTTATTCTCCATGAATTTTTGTTACTTCTCATTTATCATATGAAAAAAGATATATGGAGACAAATATCTAATGAGCTTTTGGTGTGACTCAAATATTTTCTTTACAAAAGATACTAATACATTCATTGTCATTTACAAGTTACAACCACTTTCATACAAATCATGAAATATTATTAAACTAGTTGTATTAGGAGCGCAACTTGTAAGACAATAGAATTTTTTTTTATTTTTTTTTATCATATATTCATATTATTTAGTTCAATTTTGCTTCTACACCATAGGAGCACTACTAAGTGATTAGTACTATATGATGGTCAATTATCACTACTTTTATGGCCCGAAAAGAAAAAGAGGAATGAGTAACATGGTTTCCTATTTCGTGAAGTTGGAAAAACGTGCGTTTTATATTCGCATGAAGAGTATAGTACTCCTTTTAGTATTCTCTAAACACGATTAAAATATTTATAAAGTTTTAATATTTTAAAAATTTACATTAATATATATATTTAATAAGATTTCATATAAATTAAAATTTTGAAATTTTAACTTCATAGATAAAAATTGACCAAAAAAAAAATAAAAAAAATAAAAAGAGTACCAAATCAATCCAAAATTTTGTTAACTCTCATTTTCCCTTGTAAATTACGCGTCAATAACATGACATCTAAGGCGTCGCCTTCTATCTCCACCTCCCCTAAAACTTCCCTCGAACATATTTTTATCAAGAAATACTAATAAAGTTGGGTTTGATTTTGACCATTAATACAAGACTTTACCGACAAAAAAGGTGCAGTATCAAGAAATACTAAAGCTGCCCTCATATCAATGTCCCTCTCTACTTCTCATAGGTACCACTAATTTTTGAACGAAGTGATTTGGTGATCAACGTTTTTAGATTGTTTAAACTCATACGTTGCCTTTAGAGTTCAATTCTCCATCAAAAGTTTCTAATCTTCCTGAATGATTTGACATGTTATCTGCGGAGTATACATTATTCTGTAACAGATTACATACGGAGTATGAAGTAGCTTTAACTTTGTAAATGGCAAAGTTGCAAGGCTAGTTTTGTTCCTATTATCCGAAAATCTTATCGTGAATTAATTGGTATTTTTTTTCAACTTATTCCATACCAAAGGTTATTTTTGAAAATTACTCAACTTTATTTGATGTTTTATTGCAACGAGTTGTCAAGTTACCATGGATAATTATCCAAAAATTAGTGCACTAATTCCTGATTTCATGGCCTTAATCCAACCCAGAAGAAAAAGACAATAAATTATAGGCCCGCCAAAAAGGACAAGACCCCCCACCCCCAAAATGTCAAATATTTTCTTGTGTACTCAAAAACACAAAAACCCCATATTACTCACACAACTACACAAGTCATCACTGACTTTTCTCATCACTGCCTCTGCCTTTCCTCAACTCTCTGTCTCGTCTCTCACCTGCCTTCACACAACCACCACTCCAGTCTCATCACAGGTAGAGAGAGCGTGAGAAATGGGATCTGAAGCAGAAGAAACAGATTCAAACTCAAAAACAACAATCCCAACACTACCCTTGTTCTCACTTCCATCTCTAAAATCTACTCAACATTCAGCAAACCTCACTTCACCCCTCCACACGTCTGCTTCAGTGCCCTTCAGATGGGAGGAACATCCTGGAAAGCCCTTACCTTGCCTTGCCCTTGCCCTTCCTTCAACCAATAACAACACCATTAAGTCCTTAGAGTTGCCTCCTAGGTTGCTTTATGAAGCTAAACTTACCAAAACACCCTCCCCTACTACAGTTTTAGAGGGTCCTTATAGTAATTCTTCTGCTGTAGGGAAATCCTCTTCTTTTAGGTTCATTAGGAGAAGGCAAGGATCCTTTGATGGTACCCTTAGTTTGGGGGGTAGTAGAGGAAGTAGCCCTGAAAGAAGGTTACTTGGGACTACTATCCTTAGCCGCAGCAGCAGTGGTAAAAGAAATAATAAGGGGTTGTTTGGTTCTTGGAGGAAAAGTAGAGGGAATCATAACTTCGAGAGTAAAAGTGATATTGTTCATGAGGTTAATTTCATCTTTCCAAGTTCCCTCTCCGATGATGGTGTAACCACCGCTAGTGCAACAGGTTGTGACAGCGGCGGAGCAACTGTAAAGGTTACAAAGATGGGTAGGAAGGGCACCTGCTTGGGTCTTTCACCAAGCAAGACTCATTTGTGGGTAAGTTTTTCATCAGTTTACCACAAAGATCACTGCTTTTCATGTTTGAATTTGTCTTAAAAACATCAGAATTTTAAAACGTGTGTTTAATTCTTGGGGTTAGCAAAGTTGTCAGAAACATGTCTGCTATGCAATTGAAGTCTGAACTCTGAAAGCAGATGAGTGAGTATTACTTTGAGGAACTATTACAGTTCTATCAGGAATACTCTGTCTAAGAATTCAAGAGTGCAAAAAAAAAAAAAATTTGACTTTGAAAATTGAAAAAGAATGAAAGATTAAAGTCAGAAAAGATGGGAAGTTGGGATTATGCTGATTGGATGTCTAAGCATCCTAAGTTCCTAACTACCATAAGCGGCACCTGTCCTATGCTCCATGATAGAGTATAACAGCAAAATCGCTAACTGCAAAACACCAATTAATTAGAGAGATAAATAATGACTTCATGAGTCAACAATCTAGATTAGTTAGTGTCCTTGCCTAGCATATGAAAGTAGGCACTGATTGACTATTAGTGAAGCAATTAATATGAGCAAAATGTCATCAATACTAATAAATTTTATTAAGCGTTCTTAGGACATTTCGCCCTCCCACTGTTAGTTGCATTCGGAGGAACTAGCTAACGATATACGGAGTAGAATTTTTTCTACGAATAGTAAAGACCCTTTAGGAAGAACATTAAGTGGAAAGAGTAGTGGTGTAGGTTTAAACTCTAAACCCAAGGATGACAAGATCAGGTCATGCTTCTCACATTAAAGAAGATGTGGAAAACAATAGTACTCCGTAGTATGTTCAATGGTTAGTATCAGATGGAATTTTGTTTGAGAATGAGTATTTTGTCAGTCTCCTTTTTAGTTTGGACCATTAGGATGGAGATTGAAGAAGGGCAAATGTACATATGATTTTTTTTGGGACCAGCCGACCAAATTTATTTGAGTTGGGAAAAGCAGTGCGTTTTGATATTTTGAATATAGGCTAGACCTATACGCTTTGGCCATTTTGGTTTTTGAAGTTCGAACTTGATACAGTCCTTGGGTTCTTTCTAGTTCCACTTGCATAAAATAAAGAGTCTTCTGTCTCAAGTTCAGGACATCAATGAAGAGAGTACATCAATAATTTCCATCTATTCTGGGGTCTAACTAGGAAATTTTGGACAAACATTCCAAGACAAGACTTCACAATAATAAATTCTTTAGGTGAGGAGAAAGCACTTTATTTTGCTTACACCATTACGACATTGAGAGTAATGATGAACCCACATCTAAGGGACTTCTGGAAATAGGAATACATCACTGTGAATCTGTGATAAGAACATTTGAAGTTGGATCAAACGATCTAACCACAGAGATTGGTCAAGACCCGTTTCATAGCCACGAGGCCCACAATAACGTATCAGAAACTGGGGTATAAGGACAACCTGCCCCTATAACTAGTTACGTTGCCTATTCTGTCTATGGGCAACTTCTAATTTTGCTTGTAGATTATACCCAAACTTGCATTTTATAGACTTCTTATCTGTTATGTGGAACCTAGGCAGTAGGCATATGGAACTGGAATTATTTCTGTTAGTTAATATCATGTTCCTTAATGGAAGATCAGTCACTAATTACTACTCTCCTATCACTCTAGATGGTGGGTGGGTGAGAGAGGAAATGAGTGGTAAAATTAAATTTCAGGAACTATATGATAGCCTAATATTGACAAGCAACAGTGCTTCATTTAGAGGTCATTGTTAACCACCTTTCTTTGTCCTTATTTGGAAATCTAAACCACCATCAATATGATGAACAAAATACCTCCCGCAGTAAACAGTCCACACCATTGGATACTGTAGGGATATGTTGAAAGTTGTTTTGTATGTCCAATCATTATCAAGGGGTACTGAGTTACTGATAGATAACTCGTGCAGTTAATCAGCAGCTCTAAGGCTAAGAATTGATTACTGAACATTGGGAGTTAATCTTGAGTGCCGTGATAATTCTATCTAAAAGATGGACAAAATCATCCAATTTTAAGAGTGCGAACAGGAGACTCTAACATCCCACCAAAGTGAGTGAGGAAAATCAAAGAAATACCTTAGGTTGGATCATTTTGCCCATCTTTGAGATAAATGTTTCATCACTCCAATTATTTCCCATTTATTATAAAAATCAATAAGAAAATGCAGAAATCATTTTCCTTCGCTACCTACTAAAATCCCTGTAGGGTCATCAATTTAGGTCCTTGGCTAATATCATGTGCAAGCATTGATTTGTTGTGAAATCATTTCCTAGTTTGACTTTTCCTAGGGGGCAACAAAAGGGTACTCCTATCTGTGTGATTTAGCACCAAACAGGCAAACAGAGCATTGGGTTCGTCTTAATGGCCCTATAGTGACATCATAATGCTGTCACTCTCTATAGATTAATTAAGAAACACTAAACCTCTTTTAGGTTACAACAACTCAATACTATATTATTAACAATATTAAGCCATGGTTTCAATCATACTCTATAATCAAGGAGCGATGTCCCATAGGGCATAGAATAATAGGTTTACAAGATACTCCATATATTTATTTTGTCATTTGTGAAGTTTTCTAGAACTCTAATCTTTAAAGATGTCATATCAAGAACAGCAAGGCTTTATTTTCATGCACAAAAAGTGTGTACTTTCTCACATATACGGGATCTCTAGAGGACTAGTCTCAGAATTTTACTAATCAATTTATGTACTCCTACAAGGCTGTAAATTAAAGCTAAGAAAAGTTAAGTCTACGGAGTAATACTTGATTGTGGATCACTAGTAGCTTAGTTCTTCCTAATTGAGGAGAAAAGGTGGGGTTTGTTAAAAGGTGAGAAAGAGGAGAAATTCAAAACTTTTGTACAGATTCATTCTAGGTTACAAGCAGGGAGGATAAACTACTAATGAGTCATGAGTTTTAGAATAGCAACTCGAATTAGAACCAGTATTTTATCCTGAAATTTCTTACTCAATATCTTGAGACAATCAGCACCATTTTTTTTGCACGATTATCATTATTAAGTTAATGAAAGTTCTTAATCAAGAGGTACACATAAATCCAACTTCCTAAATTAATGTAATTAAATGTGGTAAAAGCATATACGAATTGTGTATATAGTATGCACTTGCTCAATACATTTTATACTATGAGAAAAAAGTTTATAGTTTTAATATTTTATTGTAGAGGGTATTGAATATGGAGAAATTGTAATAATGATGCAGGCAACGATATATGGGGCCTTCAAGCAAGTAATACCCACCCCAAGGAGAAGTACAAAGTGGAAGAAAGATGCCTGGTAAACCAATCCATCTGTATCCTTCGGCAGTAACAAGTCTCCATCGGTTTGCCACCAACCTAGTGCCTGAGACAAACACCTGCTCCATCTCACCCCTCTAATTAAAGATCTGTGGTTCTCCCTTTTTCACTTCCTTTGATGAAAACGACTGGAACAGTTCAATATTCAACGCTATAAACATGGACTTTATCTTCGTTTTTGTAATTGTATTGTAGAACAGCTAGTTACTTCTTATGTTTCTACTATTTCTGCTTACTGTTTCAACGTGTATAAATTTTTCTGGTGCTTGTAAATTAGTGCTAAGCATTATTAGTCAGAAATTTTAACAGCCTGTGTTACGGTGAATTCAATAAGGAGATGTCCTAAAGCTGGAAATATCGCTGAATTGGTTTCTGATTTCTCTCTTTTTAACAGTATAGCTGTATACGAAGGTAAGGGTAGATAAGTTTTGTAGTTTTGTTGGCTGGAGAAAATATAGACATACTTAATGTAAGCGTATGCAGCCTAGTTTTGTGGTAAAGTCTCAAGGCATAATACCCCAGGCTTGAAACTAAATTAAAATCCCTATTGTCACCACTGGCTACATGGCACCTTACGGAACCTAAAAACACTACGAGGTATGCCATCTCAAATATGGTATCGAATCAAGAAGTTTCCTTGTATCTAGGTTCTTTAATCATACAACAAACATGACAATGACAATAACAATAGCAGGTTTCTATTTAGTTTCAACCTAAAACATACGGCATCTTGGATGTGAAATCGCCTGAAAGTAAGATCAAACGAACGCCACTGGAGACAATTTCCTCCGTCGTCAAAAGCTTAAGAATGAACAGACAAACAAGAATTAAAGTAAATCTCTATTGTCATGTCACAGTGCACATCCTACCAAATAGATGAGTGACTGTACTGTTAACCAAGGTCAAATGAAGAACAAAACAAGAAACAAATAAGAACAAACGGTGAATAAAACATGTCAAAGCACAAACCACACAAAAAACCACCAAATCATATATTTGTGCCAAACAAAATTAAAGAAGCTGTACATGTTGCTAAGCCCCTCACTTTCCTCTAGTTTTACCTCGTCCATACCACCATGAACCTAATCACCTTTAAAACTTGCAAACAAGACAAAAATGAAGTAAGATTTTAGGGAAGAGCTCATGAGTTGATGAATAAATTTTGATAGGTGATTTTAATGTTCAGAGGCGATCACTGAATGTTTATTCTAACTAGAGAATGCATATATACAAATGGCGCTTTCACTCACCTGTCAGGACTCAGGAGCAATGTACTATTTCAGGTCTGATAGCCTGGTGCATTCTTAATGAAAAACCCTCATCTTCTGCTATTAAACATTGAGGAGACATGGAGGGAGTTTATGAATTAATACATCTTAACAAGTAGCTGAATTGTCTTTTCAGATCCAACCATTCCACTAGGTACTTTTACTCAGTCATCATTTCGCAACAATAAATATATGGGGTCATATTAATCTACGGTTCTGATAATAAAAAGCAGAAATTCAATTAAACATAGCAGTAGAGCAACTCCACCACATCATACTGCAATTCAACTGAACCAGATCAATCAAAGTACAGCAAAGATGAACCAGTCCTTTAGCTTAGGTCCTGTAACTCCCAAATTACATCAATCAATAATCACTATTATATCCAAATTGCTACCACACTTCTATTGTTACCAAACACCACCACCACAGCAAAGCCAAGCCTTATTCCCAAAAGATGAGACCAGCTGCATAAATTGAGAGTCTATCCCATGTGATTCTCTTGTTTTGTCTCTCATATTTGAGGAATTGATAACATGGACCAACATACTAAAGCAACTGCATAGGATTATACAAGCACTGATCAAGCTGCTACTTGGGGTGATAGCATTTTAACATACAGAATACACCATAGTCAATTAGGCAACTATATTGTACTCCTAATCAGACTTTCCTATTAGCATGAATGAGGTTCACACATACTCTTCACAAAGAGCTGACTACTACTTCGTATTTGTTAATTGCTAAATTGTTGAAGCTATACACTTACCACTTACATACCTATGCTAGTATTAATTACACCCTCTAACACGTATATAAAAGATAGATATGATACACTTTTTTAATTCCATATTTAAGTATGCAAACCCTTTTAGGTAAGTTTGATAGTTCTACTTTATGCAGAAGTTGGGCCACAGTCCCACGAGTCCCACCCACCTTTTAACCCTCTCTTTAGTCTTCGTACTAAATCTTCAAGTAAACTTGATCATATGGGAGAGTGGGAGAACTAACAAGGCTTACAGCTCCCTCTATGTTGAATGAGGATTACCGTTGAAGCCGCCAATTGAATAAGGGGCATTTTCTGAGAGGTCTTTTGCTCTTCAATTACCTTTTTCGTTTTTAATTAGCCCTATAGTGGAGGTGAGCATCCCATTAATTTCACCAGAATCACAAAAGTTGACCCACTGCATAAAAGGTCTTACATCAATTAGTTGTAGAATGAACAGTGCATAGCATTATTGACATATTGTCTTTACTTGTTCAAGTAGAAAAGGCACCGAATCTTCCCAAAAGTGGTGGCATTCCGCATTCTCACTTAATGCACTATGTATAAAGGCGTTCCCTAGTCTTCTATGGTCGAGAGGTCAACAAGAAAACGGAATGGAAGGCTTTTCGCATTTCGAAGGTGCCTACAGCCTGTGTTCACAGATTTAACGGGGACAACAGCATAACCCCAATATACATCTAAACTTGCTCCCGATGTAAAGGTAACATCACTTCTAGATAACAGAGACTCTTTCTGCCCTTCTATAGAAAGTAAAGGTTCCAATAATAACCAAATTTGGAAGGCTCTCTACAATACCCT
Source organism: Dysphania ambrosioides (assembly GCA_026401315.1). Classification (NCBI taxonomy): domain Eukaryota; kingdom Viridiplantae; phylum Streptophyta; class Magnoliopsida; order Caryophyllales; family Amaranthaceae; genus Dysphania; species Dysphania ambrosioides. The sequence continues at coordinate 32,493,641 of CM048657.1, read as the reverse complement.
TGTTGTCATTTTTCTTTCACAGTATGTGTGCCTTAACTGTCTTGGATCGCAATATTTGAACACTGAGCTACTATTTTCATTGCACTTGGTACTGAGCCATTGTTTGGCAAGATATTGGAGCTAGGTGACCGGCCAAGAACCTAATGTGTACAGGTTCATGCAACTACAGTTTTTTAAAATCAGTAGTTCTACAGTAGTAGAGGATTCCAAGAGCTATGCATGAATCTTACAAGGAAATGGTCAAAAAAGGGCGACAACAACTAATCTTAAAAAAATTATTTTGACATAAACTTATCTTTAAATTGCACAAAAACACAAGCTAATGAAATCTAGTTCTGCTAGAAAGGACATAAGAAGCTGGTTTCACAATAAACAGATCACTTAGACGTATTGAGCATATTTTCATTACAATCAAAACAGAGAAGCATGGAATAATATAAATCAGCTCATACAAAATGGCTTATTTCCTATGATAGAAGGTCTCATGTTGAAAGAACAAAAGGGAACATAGTAGAAAAATCAGGACTCACATCCATGATCCACTTCACTCTTTTTTACCAATTACACCAGCGACAACCTACAAAAACAAAAGATGACTATTTTAACCAAATCACATATTTTTGAAGTAAGCAAATAAGCGTGAAAGAAAACTAAGAGCCAAAATGAGCACTATAAAATTGAGGTATGGAGTCAAATTTACGCATCCACAAATCCTATACAATTTCCAATATAAACCTGAGTGTACCTAGGACTCGATACACTGAAGGCTATTTTTTGCTCATTTGGAGCTACAAACAAGTACATGGGCAGAAAAACAGCTTTGGGTGTACCTATCGGGAATTTAATGGCGACTTGTATAAGACCAAATTGTTAAAATAAAGTGACAAACTACAGAATATTCCACAGAACAGACAAGGCTTATCACAGACAACATCTGAATACCACCTGATTAAAGTTTCTACTAGAAAACAGAAGGCAAAAGAACACCAGGCAATTGGGTCAACAATGAAGGGAACAAACATAACAACATGTTAAACTTGTACAGCAGATAGCTAAGATTTGTTCTGAAGAAAAGAAAGAACTTGTTGTTAAATGTAGCATACAAAAAGTCTCGATGCTAGCGTAAGAAAGCATAAATGACACTTACATCGTTCAAAGGAGGTGGCTGTAGTTGCTTAGCCGATTGCATGGAATCCAACATAGGCCTCACCACAGCGGGAAGAAAAAGCCCTGAAGAATAAGACCAGAAAAGAACACAGTTACTATGAAGCCTTGAGAATAAAAAAACCACAACATGTGGTCTAGATTCTAGAATATTTCTGTCAACAATCCTGGCACTACAATCAATTTACATTACATTTGGATAGCTGTGGAGGGCGATGGGAGGGGAAGGAAAAAGAGGGAAAGGGAAGGAAGGGGAGAGAGTCAGGAAGAAAGAAGCGGGTTTGTGTTTTCCCAGTCATTTCAAATTTCAAGCTACAGAAGGATATAGTTTATTGATAAGGAAAGAATATTGGTTCCTTGAAATCCTTTTACTTCCCTCCTCTTCTCTTCTCCAAATCCAAATTCAAACAGAGGAATAAATCCAACACTCTTCCCCCCTTCTTTCTCCGCAAATCCATTAAACTAAACAAAATGACTCTTCTTAAAATCTAATTTACTCTGGGCCAACTGCCATTAAATAAAACATATTCCATATACAACCCTTTTTGGAATTGCAAATAAGACTAGAATATATTCATTCTCCAATAAAAGGGGTTCATAATACTATATAATACATCCATTTCAAAATAATTGCATAATTTCTATTTTGTGGACAATTCATAGAGTGATTTTAGACACATCTTAATAAATGTATAAAATATAAAAATGTTGTTAAATAATATGTTTTTAAATTAGTCACATTGTGTATTTTCAGCATATAAACATTTTTTAATCTTCACTAAAAGATAATCGGATATATTAATGGTCACAAGATATGTTGGCAAACGTAAAAGTCAAAATTGTGCAATCACTTTAAAACGGGGATGGTACAAGTTTGTTTGATTTTTTTCACTACATATGGTTAGTGCATAATCTCCTAAGTATAGTCTAAATGTGAGTCCTTTATCCCAAGAAAAATACATAAAATCAGGTATTATATCTTAGAAGATGTAATTTGTAAAATGAATTGGTTTATGCATAAACGATGGAGTGTTATTTCATGAACTTCATTTTATGACCTTAAGAAACTCTCAATATGAAGTAATAAAATTCTTCATTTATGCATTTAAGTTTAGTTAATATATATTGGACAATTATTTTTTTTATATATAGTTATATACATCCTATAATTTTTTGGATCATAGAATTACAAATTCTTATAGGGTTATAATTATGAAGAAAAATATTCTAGGAGTAATTTGAACCATTTACTTTGGTTTTAAACACTCATTTTCAACCGATTTCTAAAATTCTACAATTTGGTGTTAAACTCGTTTTCTACCACGGAAGAGAATGCATTGGTATAATTACCATATGTCTTATACGGTCAAATTAGGCTCTATGAGTACTTGAAGCCATCTATTTTTGTACTTAAAAATCATTTCATCTTATCCAAAAACTCACACAATTAGGAATTAAATTTTGTTTTTAAGTAACTTTGGAGACTAAAATTATTAAATGGTTCCAAACTTTCTCATAAAACCCTATAAAACATTTTGTACCTTTACTTAAATTTTAACATTTTTTTCGACAATATATAGAAAACAATATATAATAACTTTCGAGTCATTTTAGACAATTTTGACTTAATAAGAGAACACCTTAAAATGTTACCATGTGATATAGGGTCATTTTAGACTTTAGGAGTGATTTTGATGGCACGAACCATCGATGATGCGGAAAAAAGAGTAAAGATTGAGCTCTAAATTGGGTCTAGTCGAGCACAACAGTTTTTTCAATGTGGTTAAGCATTATGTTTTATTGAAACTTAAATTCAAATATTAAAAAGAACACAATTTTACATGTTATAAACTTATGTATGCAGTACGCCAAACAAATAAAATGATCCGGCTCATGTCTCCAGCAAAAAAGAAAAAGAAAAAAGAAAGAAAAATGATTGAAATTCGAAAGTCAATCAATAGATTTTCGATCAATTCGGATAATAGTGAGATCAGACATTAATATAAGATGATTAATTGAAAATTAAGAAACATACTGGAAGTTGATCGAAAAAAGTAAAACAGAATCGGGAAGAGGGTATGATAATTAGTCAGTATGAATTGGAGAAGGAAGAAGCGGAGGAGAAGATACCGATGCCACCAATGATGCAAGAAGCAGCGACGACAGGTTCTTCAGCGACGAACATCCTCAGTCTTTGCATCACTCCCATTCCTCCAACCTTTGCTTTCTGTCTCTCTGGCGTGCGGGTGCAATGGTGCGTTGTTGCGGTGGGCTGGTGGAGCACAGATCTATTGGATATACCTTTTTCCTAGTTTGTTCACAACTTTTGGACTTACGGATTCTATTTGACTTTTTACGATTTTTAAAACACTATTTTGAGCGTTTTTATTTCCAAATTTGTAAGATAAATATTTATGAAAATTTGATATTCTAAAAATTTATATTGTACATCTAACAAGATTCAACTTGAATATATAAAATGAAGAGAATTTATAGTCAAACTTTTCGAACTTTGACTCTATAAATAGAAATGGGTCAATTGACGGAGAATACGTGATTTCATAATAGTAGTCAACTTATTTATTTTGGACAAAAATTGATTTCTCTAACAGAGTAAATTACGAGAAACATCCAACCCATCGGCAAACTCTCGCCTTTAGCTCATTTGCCCTATTGTCAATCTCAATCATAACACTCAACTATGAGATTTCTTTAAGGGTGAGAATCTCTCTCATCAAACATGTTGAAGTCAACATAATTATCTCTCCTTTGAGATACACTTCTCAAACCACTTCTAACAACTTGAGAAATTGCACATAATGAAAAGAGCTACGTTTAAGACATTGCACATAACTTAAAATGAAAAAAGCTGCCACAATTGTAAGTTCTTAACATTCAAATATTTACATATTTACATTACACACATTACTTACACACAAAATAACCAGGAGATCCATCGTAAGAAATATCTCCAAACGGCTAAACACCTAGGTAAAGTACAAGTGTAAACACGAAAATAATCCTAACGTACTGCTCTGCTTCTTCACCCTTAACAAGGTATTGCTCACCTATAATGCAGGCAGCAACCAACCAACTGTCCACCCCAGAATCAACCCAGCGCCAACAAGAGTGAAGCCCACAGCAAAAGCAACAGCATATTTACCAATGTCGTTTTCTTGTGAGCCTCTCCTACATCGCTTAGCTTTCCAGTTTTTATGCAGCCTTTTCCCGGGTTTATGGGGCATCCATGGAAGTAAATCAGGGAATCCTGCCAGAGGTGGTGAGTCACCCTCCATCTGTAGGAGGAGGTTCTGTAATTGTAGTATTTTGAACCACTGCTTATAAGCAAAGAGTTGAGAAGCTTGCCGAAAAAATAGCTTGAGAATGTGTTCTTTCTCAGTGTACGCTTGTTTTGCCACCTTCTCTGCTTCCCTTGCACGAGTTTGGGAATGGCAAAGTGCTTCCAATAGCTTAGCCTTGCAAGCATCATTATCAAAAATCCTTTCCTTTTCTAGCATGTCACTGCTTGTTCTGGGAATTAGAAGTTAGAGGAGCCAACACGAATAAGTTAACAAGACTCATTCATGTCCAGCTCTCAAAACAATACACGAGGAAAAAGAAGTGAATGCAACTTCTCGGCAAGCAAAATTGGTAAGGTTCCAGGAGTACCCAAGAACTGGGAATGAATTCCATCTAACATCACTACCTATGAAAATCATTAAAAAAAGGGGACTAAGAAGCAGAACATCAGATGCTCTACATAAGGTACAGTATGAACCAGGCAGTAATTTCAAAGACGCATAGCATAAAAAGGGTCCAAAGGAACATATTCCTATCAGTATAGAGGTATTATTCGATCCTGGAACCATATGATCACAGAGTGAATGAAAGAGTGACACTTTTTCCGGCGGGGGGGGGGGGGGGGGGGGGGGGGGGCAGGAGGAATAAAAAACCATCAGTGTTCATGAAAAAACTTCATCTACCAAATATCAATTGCAATAACCCTTTCAACATTGAGACTGATAATACATATACAGGTTTGAGGAAATATATTTGGCACTAGGTGGCAAATTTAGCATATACTCGGTCCTATCAGAAATTGAAAATGCCAGCAGAAGTATTAGATTGAGCGGCTGTAGATTATATGAAGATTCACGCTTCACTAATCTCAGTACTAAACTACTAATTCAAAGGGAGTTCGCGAGTATACCATACCCAAAAAGATAAGGCCACAAGGCTAACTAGGAAAACAGGCTATTGCAAGAATATTTGCTATTAAGGATATTCAATCAATACAATTTTTGGTTTAGATGCGTCACATAATGGCTTTAAAAATACATGAATCCATACCCGTATCCTAACTTTCTACAGTTACAGTAACTTGAGAGTTTCAAATGGCACAAACTTCAATAAAAAGATATGCTTTTATAAATATGTTTTAGAAACAGGTTTGATGTTAAAACAAACTAGTTAACCTCAAATAAGAGATCTAAACAAGTCTGACAGTCGAACAGCATAATTAATACCCACAAATTGACACATTTCCTATCAATTTCTATACACTTCATAATCCAGGAAAAATAATGGGGAGAACGGTGTCAAAAACAACATTGGAATTTTCATGTTACCTGTTAGGTTTAAAAGCCTCAGTCTCATTCTGGGATAGTCCTCCATGTACTGAAGACCAATGCTTACTTTGCAGCCTGTCGGAAGATGGATTCGCTATAGCATCACTACGAGCCTCCCAGTCAAAAGCTGATATATAGATCTCATCATGATCAATAGACTTAGCCTGTTTGGATGGCTCCCTTTTAACATGTCTTTTTTGAGGGGGAGGAAGATCACAATTCTCAACATGGTGCAGTGATTTCTGTGCCACAAATGAGGCCAACTCCTCACCGTCTGAAACGCGCCACCAAGGAACCTTCTCTCCCCCAATCCAAGAAGAATCTGTGTTTGAAGAAAAGTCGCTGGTTTGTTTAGAAATTGAACTGCCCACCATCTCCATTTCCAAATATTCGTAATAGTCTGTCATGTTCTTTACATCAAGAAAATCTTGATCCTCCTTTTTACTATCAACAGCAACCAGTTCGTCCAACCTTGATTCAGGATGTTTCTTCACATCGAGAAATGACTCCAAGTCCTTGTAAACAATATTCTGTATTCTTTCGTCACTCATCGTAACAATCTCTCTGACTGGAAGATCGGTGTTTGTGGTAACAGGTGAAGAGGTTTCCTCATCTTCTGTCCTAGCATTAGACTGATGAAAGTTAAGGCATCTTTGATGCCCAATATTTGGTTGCATTTGAAGCCACCATTTTGCATCAGGAGGCAAATTAGAATATGAAGGTGACCTATTGAAAGGCATACGACCTACAGTTCGATGATCTTGGGCATCAGTTGCATTAGCTGGTCCTGCATCAACTAGTTTGGATGATGAAGTAGAAGATTGGCAACAAGCTAATTTGGGAGCTCTTTTAGCATCTTCTTGGACAAAGTAACGGTTAGCTGTTCTTTGCCATGCTGTTCTTGCTTCAGCAGCGGCCATCAGTCATCTTACTGCAAAAATCAATCAAGAGTTTCAAAACCTCGAATATAATAAAACTATCCTACCTTCTTAAGCACACCTCCAAAACTATATGCATAAACAAGAGCAATGTAGCCTAATTTTTAAAGCATACAACAACAAAAACTCAACACAAAATCTGTCATACGCAGTGACACCACAAACACAAACACAGACACACACACACACACACACACACACACACACATATATATATATAGAGAGAGAGAGAGAGAGTAAACTATTCATAAATCACTCCTGCTCGTTAAAGCCATAAATTTTATTCAAGATGATTTATAGGGTAATAAAACTACTAAGGACTAGCATATGTAATACACGTTTTACATTACTAATCAACAAAATTTCAGATCAGAAACAATACATTTCAAAAATTCATGCCAAACATCTCCACTCAAACTCGCCTAATCTGTTTTTAACTTATTTCAGTGAATGGGGAACCACAAAGGGCACGAATGTAGTCGGGATTCGATGAAACCATAACACAACATAGTAACATACCTGTACTTTATAACTCCAAATGTAAAGTATTATCTTAAGCAAAGCTGAAGAAACCCACAAAACCAAGGAAAAAAATCTAGATCCGTACACAATTTCACAACTTTCAACTAAAATATCAATTATTTTCTCAACACCTAATCCCACTTGAAACATAATTCGCCCACCAATCATGCAGAGCATAAAAACTCCAATAAATGTAACAAACAAAAACCATGGATCATCATTCATGTATGATCAACAGATCAAGTAAACAATCTAAACATGCACTAGCAGTGGACGACTTTAACAACTAAGTCTAAAATAGAAACATACCCACCGACATAACAATTAGCCTCGCCAATTATTATTCCTCACCATAAAAAATACGGTATCAAAATTCAGTATTTCATACTAATTAAGTATGCGAATGATCAGACTAAGCAATAAAATGAAGATTAGTACTTAATTAGCAATAACATAAACATACAATCAAAATGAAGTTACACGACCCCTATGATTCTCTATACAAAGAATATATGAATAGTGAACTATGAAGCTCAAAATCAAAACCCAGAAATCAACAGGAAATATAAAAAAATATTATTACATAATCGAACATAGGCAGGTGAAAAAAATTAATCAAACCAAGAAAAAAAAGGAAGCAAAACTGGGGAAGTGGAGTGATGAAAAAATGAAACAATGGAAAAGGAAGAATTACATGAGAATATAAAAAGTCTGGATGAAGAACACAAGGCATAAGCTACTGGATCTGTTCCGTTTCTATCACCCTCACCCCCGCAACCGCTCTCTGCTAGAATGATCTGTTTCTTTGTAGTATGTTGTTTGTCGTTTTAGTTTTAGTTTTAGTTTAGCAGTTATCTTTAGCACAGTGTTCGAACTTTTAAATTAAATAGTTGATTTTTTTTCGTATAACCTAAGGTTTGCCAAAAGGACTCTGTATTAGCGTAAATATAGGAAAGCATTATCTGTGAAGATATTAGTTTTCTGGACTTATATAATGCATTATTAAGGAAAAGGACAGGGTATACGGTATTGCACAAGTCCATATTCTCCGGCTCTCCGCACCCTTTGTAAAATTCTAACACTAACGAGAGTACGGAGTAAAAGATAAAAATCCATTTTTTACGACAAAGTTATCTTATATCGTTATATTTTTTTGTCTCTTTCGCAATCTATCGTAAAAATAGTAATAGACTAATAGTCTATATAGGGTCATGGTTACATTTACAAATTCACACGAGATTAAACTATTTAAAAAATAAAATATAAAAATAAAAAAAATTGTATATATTTTATAATAATAAGAGAGTCAAAAAGTTATAACTTATAAATATAAAGTATCCCCAGTATAAGTAAACAACCGAAAAACTAGCAGCGTCGTTTGTAAGAAAATGGATTATCAACACCGGCCTGAGTTTATTCATGGAGTCATGTGGTGCTAGATTTATTCTTCACTACTTTTACTACTTTTGTTGTTTCAAAATTCGACTTAATAGCCCCACACAAAAAGTAAAATAATTTTTTTTTAATAAAAGTATAAAAACAAAAGAAAATCTGATCAATGACAGTGTGCAAGAAGAAACAAGGCGTGTTAATATAAAAATATGTTATGTGTAATATTGTGGAGGGACCAAGATATACACTTGGTACAACATTGCCATTTCCAAATGCCACCTACTATTGTTTTCATTCTTTCCCTTAACATTTTCTGTATTTCCAGTATATGTCTCGTAGACAATTACACGTATGTCGCTCTGGTCTTAGGGGTTAATGTACTGAAGGCCTAATGGGATATTATCTACCGTCGTCGTTCATTTTTTTCAACTTATGATGACTAACAGAGTAATACTTTTTTATAATATAATTAATATTACTATTATTTTTAGTATTATCATATTCTTATAATATAATTTTTATTATCTAATAATTTTTTCAATTCTATTATATACTTTATTTTTTTGTTACAAAAATTAGGCTAGCACGAGCCACGACATGACACGACACGCCAAGCACGTAGGTCGTGCTAGGCTATTGGCCGAGTTTTAGGAAAATGTAGCCCGACACAGCACGACACGATCACAATTATGCACGACACCACACAACAAGAGGCCAGACACGAGCTGACATAGTCCATGACAGACACGACACGACACGACCCGTGCCCACCTCTATGCGTGAGTTGTTTGTTAGATGATATTTTTTTTGGAGTGAATGGATGTAAAATTGTTTTACTTCCAGTTTTGAAGGAAAATGTTTTTAGTAGGATGTAAAATGAATTTACATTTTAAGTTTTATATCATATATTTTACTCCAAAACAAAAAATGGAAAATATGAAAACAACATTTATACCCTACTAAACGAAGACTAAATAAAGCAAATGATGTTGCTTAATTATTTTTCAGTAAACAACTATTAAGTTCATTAGTACTTAAATAACAACGCCCACAAATATACAAATAGTATTTCTATATTTCATTCAGAAATGTATAGACATGTAATCCTTGCGTCACGCGAAGGATAATCTTTAGAAGCACAAAACAAATTAGAGCTCCGCCTGGTTATTCAATCATTGATCTTGAGTTGAAGACAGTAATAGGACTTGGCATGGGTTGAGTCGTCAAATAAATTGTTTTTAATGATTATGAACAATTTAGCAACATCACTCTCATTATCGACGGCGTGTCAAGGGCTGTCAGTTTCAGGTGTTGATGGCAAGGCTGGTCAAGTTTAGAGGGAGAGAGGTGGGGCAAATGAAATAAGGAGAGGTTAGGGTGGTTATCCTTATTTTTACAATTTTACTAGTGAGATGGTGAGATAAATTATACATATTATCTGTTTTTTTTTTAATTAGATGAAACAATATTGACCAACATTAGATTGAGTAAATATGTACAAATCTTCGCCAAAAAAAAATTAAATCTTTACCAATTTGTAAATTAAAAGGGATGGATTTTTATTTTTATTTTTTATGTAGAGGTAACAAAAACCAGAAACTAACGATGAAGGGGAAAAAAACAAAAGACGAACTAAGGAAGAACATTACGAGGGAACGCCACTCTTGTAATGTCTTCGTCTAGGATTCTAATAAGGTCTATATGGGCTTCATCAAGGGAGCAAATTTTGGAAAATTGAAGCAATCCTTTATTGGCAAGCCAGTCCGCTGCTTTATTTTCCTCTCGATAGACATGAAAGATTCGGATTTCACCTTTCATCAAAGTAATGATATCTCGATAGTCTCTTACTAAATGAGTAAATTCATCTTTCCTTACTGCAAATTCAGTGATAGCTTGAACACATGCCTTATTATCAATTTGAACAACTAACTTGCTAATTTGGAGTTCCTTTGCAACCTGGCCCAAAAGTTCATCTTTGTACACCTTGAAGTAACCAAAGTTTGGAGCAAGGTTGATATCAATTTTCCCAAACTATCTATCATGATGTCTCCTACCCCACTTGGACTAGGGGACCCTTTGGTAGCCCCATCGATGTTAAGAACATATCACCTTTCAGGGGGAGCTGTTTCATTTTTTGGGTCAAAACTTGATTGATCATTCTTTTTGCTGATTGCACGTCTAATCTTGTCAAACCTTACCTGCAAAAAATGAAAGGTAGTCTAAAGGTATTTCATATATTCGATCAAAAACCACACAATTTCTCCACTTTCAAGTCCAAAACAGTGTGATGCCAAAATAAATGGGCCAAATGTCTTCACTACTTGTGTCATGCACTTCTAAATTATCTTCTAGCCATACTCGAAGGTTAAAAGAATCTATGAGATCTTGCTGGGCCTCCCAATTTGTCCCAAACTTGTTTTGCTGCCACACAATCTTGCAGAATTAGTATAAGTTTAGTCAACTGTTAATTTGTAACAGCAAACGTGTGAATGTGAACATGTGATGAATTTCTGCATTATATACCCTTGGTTGGGCCTCCAAGGCGTCAAACCTTAGTTCATGTCCCAAACTGTGCTGATTGCACAGTCCAACTCAAATTCATGTTTATAAAGATCCAATCTAGCCTAATTTTGCCTGAAACTTCTAACTTATTACATTCAAGTTCAAAATTAAGCCCATTAATTGGCCTAATCTTGTTATCAACCCATACCTCACCTATGTGAGTATGTGACTATATTTGCTGTACAAACTTGTGAAAATGATCGAGTTAAAACTATTGCTCCTCAGAGAACTCCATAATTATTACGGACTCTATGGTAATTGACTAATTGGTAAACTCAAAAACGCAAATTTTTCATTCATGAAGATTGACGGAGACAAACCGTGTGCCATTTTGTAAGTTGTACCATAAGAGCGTAAGTCATTTAATCCATTAAAATTATACTCTCCTCTTATCCTTTTTATTAGCCCAATTATTAAAGTTCACTTTTTAAGGAGTAACCAAAACTCAAAAGTAGTGGTGCCAATTCATTTTATCACTAAACTTGGTTTGTTACAGCAAATGGAGAGATGCCTCTATCTAACGTAAGTTGAGAGGAAGTCTTAGTGTTTCAGATGGTCTTAATGAAATGGCCATAAAGAAGTGTACATCCAAGGTACTTAAAAATCAAATCTATCCAACAATGGCTCTGGGATAATGTTAATTATAAAAGTTGCATCCCAGAGGTACTTAAAAATCCATCCAACAATGGGGAAAAAAAATGCCGCAAGCCATCTTTTTGTGTATAGCAACCTGCCTAGCATTGAACAAGTTCATTAAGTACAATGTGGGTAGTAGCTTGTGAGAGTTAAACCCAAAAATATTTCTCTTTTCAGAATAATACTTACGACACATGGCCATTGAAGATTTGAAGCAAGGAGATGACTCTGTTGGTTGGACATTGCTCATTTGCTCCTTATATTGGACTATAACTGCATTGTAAATAAAGCAGAAAGTATGACAATATGTTCACAAGCAAGCAAGAAAAATAGGAAAGATGCAATTACCCTTCAGAAGGAAAAGAATACAAATTTTCCATCATATATTTCTGTTATTTACATTGATCAATGTAGCGGGAGGATCCACACATTTGTCAAACTCGTCTTGAATCCCACAGCCCATGGCAGTGGCACCAATGCGAGCATAACCTGGGATTCCAAATGCTCCACCATCAGTCAAATGTCTTCCAAGTCTTGCTTGAGAACCCACATACCACACCAACTTGTAGCTCCATCCTATCCAAGCTGTGAGCGTGTTTCACTTCCAAGACCAACAACAGGAGAAACACATGTAGGAACTAGAGTAGACTCGATACCAGCCCAACCATTCAGAGGCCAATCAGCTTGTGCCCAGATATAATCCATCTCCCCATCTACAGAAGCTTATTCCCTGAACATTGTAAGATCAAAATATTATCAACCTAAGATCTTTAAAATATAAAATAAATATACAAATTATGAGCAAACTAGAAAGCCATACTTATGATATTACTGGGTTTATTTGGTCAAGACTAAAGAGTTAAGATACAAGCTTCTTGACAATGAAAAGAACATGGGAACAACAATCATCAATATTATGTCCTCAGGTGACATCCAAAACTCCTGTCCAGCAAAACTACAGCTTGCTAATTTAATGGAATTCTACCGTACTAGTGTACTACAGAACTAAATAAGCACCAAAGTTCCATAACAATACACCAGCAAGCTTTACCCAATACCCAGGTCACCACACTACTTACATGATGGTAGCCCCATATACTTGGTCATGAGAGGCGGTTAGTGACCCAGACAGCAAGCAAGAACTGACAACTTTGGACATGGAGAGGGAATGAGGGATCAGGCTCATCAGGGTGGTTATCTTAGGGTTGCAGTTTACGGGCTATGAGCCATAGGCTTAAACTTATCCAGACCAAACTGGGAAAAAATGCTCATGGTTAACCCAATACAATAAAAAAATCTAAAGATATCAACCACATGCTCATGATTCTCAGTATTGCCATTTTATAACAATGGTGAGTTGTTCCCAGTCTCACAGTAATGTCTGCATAAAATACAAGATCCTACTATATTAAGCTACAAACAACCCGAAGTTTCTATGACCCCCAACAATGTACCTTTCTGTTGCAAGGACTACTATCCATCAAAAAGCCTCTCCAATAAATGATTCCGTTCATCAAACTCTGGATTTTAAAGGCATTAATTATTAATTCAAATGGTTCCACCCCCATAAGTCAAAAAAAAAAAAAAATGGTTCCACCCTTCACCAGCCTTCCAGTGAATGAACTCTAACAGCATAATGGATAATTGCACAAACATTTCAAAGACTGTTTTAGGACTAATGCAGAACATGAAGATGAATTTTCTTTATCTGAAGCTTCTAAAGAACCTCAACTTCCATCCTGATTCTCAATAAACACACTAGGGATAGATTGATTAGTTTCCTCCAACCACATCAGAACAGGAAGAGAGGTCCCACCCTCTACCTTCTGCCGAAGAAAAATGGCAAGTTACCCTGTACTGTGAGTTGGTATATGAGTGAATGTGCTTTCCATAGTTTTAACAAATATGGTTAATTTGCACCAAAAGAAAACAAATATGGTTAAGACCTGTCGAACACGTTTCAGAGAACAAGTTCCATCAAGATCCAGAGATAAACTAGAATCCAATACAGAGGAGTTGTTCTAAGGAAAATGCGATTTCCCGGCGGCGATATCGACGGAGACGGCGTCGGAGGAAGGGCGGAGTTCGAAGACTTGGCGGAAGATAGGTCCAATGTGAGATTGGTAAAAAGAGAGACGGGAAGGAAAGTGAGGGATGACGAGGATAGAGAAACATCCGTATGTTATCTATGGCGCAAGATCCAGATTTCGTGAGGTTTGGAGAAGGTTGAATCGTATCTGATTTGATTAGTTGTAGAAGAAGGCGGTGAAATATTGGTGGCGGGTGGTTGCGCCATTGTTATTGTTGTGGGTTTCGAACAAAGTTTGAATATGTGATATTGGAGTTGCGATGATAGGTTGAACAAAGAAATCATAAATGTAAATATGACATCTGTATTTAGAATTTACTACTTCAAACACCCAAAACTTTACCTCTTTTTTATCTATAAATTGGCTGAACTAGCTAATGACTAAATAAAAACAAATTTTTTACGGTGAAAATTGGTCAAACCACCCAGAAAGGCCTATTCAGTAAGTTTTGACTATTTTCATCATAAAAAATTATTTTACCTTACCAAATACATCCGATGATTGCAATTACATGTTAATCGACGGCGTCGACATGTTCGGAATTGCTTTCCAAGAATATTGACAAAATAATTTAGAGAGAAATGAGGAAAATAAGTGAGAATGACAAAATCATAAATATAAATAATTCTACTTGAATGAAATCGCAACAGTGTACACTTGTGAATATACAATACAATATACCATTTAAAAATATTTTACAGTTTTTGGGTTGAAAACACTGTTATTTAATTTGCACGTGACGTTTTCAATTTAAATTTTATTGTAAATTTCTACTAAGTGTAAAACAAATTATTCGTTTTTATTATTGTCCGTCTTCTTTTGTTATTCTTTTCCTTTTGTAAACCATAGTTTACAACATCAAGGATATGATATGTGTATGAAGCATAATGAGTTAAAAAAAATATATAATAATCAAAGCAATATAGCATTTGTATGAAATCCAATAAGTTTTATTTGGTATCAATGAATGTTATGTTAATTAAGAGAGTTGTTTATTGGATACACAACTCTCGCAAATCAACCCGTTCAATTTAGCAAAGAAAAGGTACCTTGGGTCATTTGGGTGTAGCGACGGATTTAGGATTTTTTGTTGAGTAATAATGGATAATTAAATATGTAATAATTTTTTTTTTATCCACCAACCAAACCAAATAATATTGAAGCTAGAAGTTCATTAACTTGGTTTAATATATTTGACAAGAGTTAACAAATTTATAAATGATTCAATCCTCCGGAGCTTCCACGTCGAAATTCTCTATAATTCTCAATAATTTTCCAAAGCTATAACATAGTAGCTAGCTTATCACAGAGCTGACTAGTACTTCTATAAAGGAGTGATTTTTTTTTTTTAAAAAAATTCGAAATATAACCTATAACCCTAAGTTAGATTCGGTATAAAGTCGATGTCCAGCAATATTTTGTTAAATGAAAATAAATTTTCTAAAAAAAATAAAAAATAAAAAAAATATTTTAAATTTTTTTTCTTGAAAGTCGCTGTTCAAAAAAAAAAAAATTTTTTTTTTTGGAAGTCGCTGTATTTAAAAATAACCTTTTTCAAAAATAACAAAATAAAAAAACTTAAAGTTCCTACAAAGTGACACCGAACCCTTCCAGGGGTCATATTTCGAAATTTCAAAATACTATCGTGCGAAGTTATATTTCGAATTTAAAAAAAAAAAGGTTAAAAAAATTACTCCTTCAAGTCTATAGTTCTTTGATTAAGCAAGCAAGATAGTAATCACTATCTACTTATCTAGTTACTAAGCTCGATAGACTTTAATTTAAAACTAAGTTCTACCTATATAACTTGAAATGTTTATTGATGATTCAAACCTAAATCTGGCTACCACCAAACATAATAAACACCATTACATTTACGGCATTACTCAATCACGAAAAGCCACGGTTAGTGTGAAAATCCACATAATACACTTATACACCTGCCATTCTCAAATCTCAATCATCAAACAAACCAAATTCTAG
Source organism: Dysphania ambrosioides (assembly GCA_026401315.1). Taxonomy (NCBI): domain Eukaryota; kingdom Viridiplantae; phylum Streptophyta; class Magnoliopsida; order Caryophyllales; family Amaranthaceae; genus Dysphania; species Dysphania ambrosioides. The sequence goes on along the minus strand of CM048657.1, from coordinate 32,477,726 downwards.
TCTGAATTACTAGGCCGAATTATTCTCAATCTTGAATTATATGTCATTCTCAAATCTCAATTATCAAACAAATAAAATCAAATCCTAGCCCGAATTATTCTAAATCTTGAATTACTTGCCATTATTTCCAAATTATCCAATCAAATACTCTAAATCTTAAATTATTCTAAATAAAAAAAAACATTGTAATTAATTGACAAACTTGTAAAATTAAACCCTAAAAAATTAGGAAATAACAATCATACAAAGAATTGAAATAAATCCCTAGCAATTTAAATATAAGATTTACCTAATTACCTTGTTGTGTACTTGTGTAATTGTGTTGCCTTGTTCACTTGTTGGTCGGTTGGTCCTGTGGGCGGTGCCGCGGTGGACAGTCGGCGTTGGCAAGACGGTAAAGAAAGCTGGTAGGTCAGTGGGTCTGTGGGTGGTTCAGGCTCAGAGACTGTGGCTGGGTGCTGCCGGAGTGCCGGACATCTGGTGCGAGGTGTACTGGCGGTCGTGGAGACGTCAGACGTGGAGACGTCAGACGTGGAGTGGTGGTGACCGGTGAGACTTGAGACTGTTGAGAGAGAGGGTGAGAAGTGAGAGTGTGAGACACAGGAAGAGGCCGAGTGTGTGCGTGAGATTGTGAGACGCTTGGTAGTTGTAAATTCAACTTAAGCAATTGGCTGGCAAAGAAATCACAATATTGACATTTTCCTATGCTTTCCAGAAACACCCCTCTGCTAATCATCAATTAACACTTCTCCACACCGCCTTTCCCATTACAATGGCATCTTTGTAATAATAGATCTTTTTTATGGTTTATCTTCATTACATCATCTCAGCGCCAAATTCGTCCTCTATGCTATATATACGGAATACTCTGTACAACTATACACACTCTCTCCTCCCTATTATCAGCACACCCATTTCAGTTCAGACCTCCATTTTTCTCCCTCAACAATGTCCTTCACTGAACCATCAAACAATGACGTCGTTCCTTTTAAAATCACCGACATTTCTCTGCCGATGACACCGCGTTCTCCTTTACCTCAACGTCGTGTGGTTTTCACCGTCGTTGACGATGACTGCGATGAATGCGGTTCCATGAGCGGCTATGCCATAACCACCGCTGTAACCACAAAAGAAACTACTGCTTCTCCGGAGAAACAAGACGCCGGAGTTTCCGAGAAGAAGGCGGGTTCTGATGAGAGCGTATGTTTCGAAACGACGACGCTGCGTCCAGTTGTCATAAGGCCTTCACCTTCTGCTGTGAACATCCAGAGCTGCTATGAGATGAACGTAAGCACCGGGAACGACGAAATTAATCCAACCGGAAGCACCGGAAACACGCCGATGGCATCAGAAGTACCAGAATCAACGGGATGCGGTTCCATGAGCGGCTATGCCGTAACCACCGCTATAACCACAAAAGAAACTACTGCTTCTCCGGAGAAACAAGGCGCCGGAGTTTTGGAGAAGAAGGCGGGTTCTGATGAGAGCGTATGTTTCGAAACGACGACGCTGCGTCCAGTTGTCATAAGGCCTTCACCTTCTGCTGTGAACCTCCAGAGCTGCTACGAGATGAACGTAAGCACCGGGAACGACGAAATTAATCCAACCGGAAGCACCGGAAACACGCCGATGGCATCAGAAGTACCAGAATCAACGGGATTTCTCAAATCCAGCGGTGTTAATGGAAGTCATCAGCAACCTGGAGCGGCGGAGAAAATGGTGGAGGATGCCTGGGAATTGTTCAGGAAATCCTACGTTTTCTACAAAGGAGAACCTGTTGGAACTGTCGCTGCTTCCGATCCTAGTGTTGAGGCTCTCAACTACAATCAGGTATACATTTTCTCGCCTCCACAGCGTCTCGCGTTTGTTTCTTTAGTTCTTGATATCATTTCCGGCAACATTTTCAGATTCTTGCCTTCTTTAATTTCTACTGAGTGAAGATCATTTCAAGATTTATTCATGATTTTGGAGTACTATACTGAACTTCCATTTTTTCATGCATTTGTTAATTATTTTTACATATATTTTAATTTGTCCTGCTTTAACGTCGATTAATTTCAAAACAGATCGTCGTTTTTCATTTATTTTTAATAATAATTTTTATGTTATTATTCCGTATTTGTTAAAATGTACTGGATCTTTTGTTGATTATTCATCAGATTTTAGGGATTTCATGCGTGTGAAAATCGGAGTAATTAGTTTGTTACGGTGCATACACAACAGATTTTTCAGGATTTTTTTAGCGGTATTCTTGATCAAAATATTTTAACAATCCAAAAACAAAAGCATGTCATTGCAAAAGTATAGCAAGAAATACAGTCATAAGGGAAGTTGAGAACAAAGTATTCCAATAATACTGTGTCATTGCAAAAGCATGTTACTAGTTGAGTGGTTGCTTGTTGTACAACCTTTTTTCCATGTCTAGATGCGACAGACGTGTCTTTCCGTTACAATTGGCGAATATGTACGTCTAAACGTTACTACATTTTGTGCATATGGATAAGCACTGGGTGCGTATTTTGTAGTTAGTGTACTAAGTGTGAAAGATTTGTAGGATAATGTAGCAAGAACGTAAAGATTAAAAACACGAAGAGTTCTGACAATCAGAAACCTAATCTTTGTTTGAGTGATCGAAGGATTTGCTGTTGAGTCCTGATGGTACTTTTTGTCCATAAATTAAATCGAAGCTGGTATTAATCGGTTCAGTGAATTTCGATTTACATAATTCATAGCTCAAGATAAGCAAATATAATACAAAAGGTTGATTGTAATCATTCATGTACAACACTGGCGTGTTTTATGACTGTGCACAATGTTGCCTGAATCATTCCTGTTTAGGATATCATGTTCTGTAAATCATGTCCTATAAGCTCTATGGAGTATATACATACCTTGTTCTGTTAAGTCTTTCTCCATGATTATTGGACTCGGCATTACAACTTGCTAAATAGGATCCCAATGATTTGCATATGACAAGATTGCATTCCGGTATTTATGGTGTGCCTAATGCATGAACACTTTATGGTTGCATGAACACTTAAGGACTATAACAAATGAATGTTTTCAGTTTAGGCAGACTTAGCTTGATATTATAAAAAGGAAAAGGAACGATCTGCACAATTCAGATTGAATTTTGGATATGGTAATGAATGAAGGGTGCAGAGAGTTCTGACTTCCTTTATATATAGCTCAGCTAAAGCAAATATATTGTGTAGGACCGTAGGTAGCTTGTAGCTGTTTTAAATTCTGATTTGGTGATGTATACATATAGGCCTTCTTAAAATACTTTAGATTTGTAACACAAATCAGAACAAGGCTTGTCGATTTTGCATGTTGGTCTCCTTGCATGTATCATACAATGGCTTGCCATTTTCGTTCTTGTACTTGGTTGTTCTAAGGAATTTGTCTAAATAACTCTCGAAGACTGTCCAGTGTTGAAAAGGCATTAGAGATGCACTTGTCTAAGATTGTTCTCCAAGATTAATGGACATAATTTGGTAAGTCCGATTTTGCAAGGATTCTCTAGCTATTTGTCAGTAATTAAAAATAATTCCTTTCAGCTACTAGTAATGATATCTTCGAACGTTTTGGCTCTCTAAAAGGTGTCATATCTAATACATTATATATATAAATATATATGTATATATATATATATATATATATATATATATATATATATATATATATATATATTTGCATTTGCCTTTGATATTCTCGAGTTTGTAGCTGTGAAGATGTGCTGCATGTGCTGATTTTGCGCTTCCACCAAATATGTTTGCAGGTTTTCGTGAGGGATTTTGTTCCTAGTGCGCTAGCTTGTCTAATGAAAGAACCCCCAGAGGCAAACATTGTGAAAAATTTCTTGCTGAAAACCCTCCATCTCCAAGGTTTTGAAAAGAAGATAGATCAATTTACTCTAGGAGAAGGTGTTATGCCAGCGAGCTTCAAGGTTAAGGTTGATGAGAAATTGGACCGTGTGAATGAAAGTCTGGAAGCTGATTATGGTGGCCTCGCAATTGGAAGAGTTGCACCTATGGATTCTGGGTTCTGGTGGATTATTTTGCTGAAATCATATGACAAACGCACAAGAGACCACTCACTGGCAGACATGCCTGAAGTGCAGAAAGGCATGAAACTGATCCTTGACCTGTGCCTATCTCATGGTTTTGACACTTTCCCAACCCTACTCTGTGCAGATGCATGCTGTATGATTGATAGAAGAATGGTAAGTTTCTTGTTCACCCTTTCCTTATTGATCTTCTGGTATTGAATAGAGTTACCGTTGTTCCTGGACTTAATTTTCTTGCAGGAAACTGCTCAAGTGATGTGGTAGGTTGTTTGTTTGTTTTTAACCAGTAACATGTCTTTTACTAGCACATCAAAAGTACAAAGCCATGCTTATTCTGCTTCAGGTTCTATCACTTGTTCACTCTAAGAATCTAGAAATTCTTCTGACCACATCTCAAACATTCAATTGAACAGTTTTGTAACTAACTGACAAAAGAACCATGTAGCTTCTGAGAGACAGCGGTATCAATTGTCCGTCATTATGGCTGCTTCCAATTACATACTCACTAATTTCATCCCCATTATCGATTGGGCAGGGAATATATGGGTATCCAATTGAAATTCAGGCTCTTTTCTTTTATGCTTTGAGATGTGCTAAACAAATGTTGAAAGATGTGCCTGACAACAAAGATTTGCTGGACAAGATCAATACTAAGATCAATGCACTTAGTTACCATATTCGGACCTATTATTGGCTTGATTATACCCAGCTGAATAACATATACCGCTACAAAACAGAAGAATACTCTCACACTGCTTTGAATAAGTTCAATGTAACTCCAGAATCAATCCCTGATTGGCTTTTCAAGTTCATGCCCTTACGAGGTGGCTATTTCATCGGTAATGTTAGCCCAGCTCGCATGGACTTCAGGTGGTTCTTACTTGGGAACTGCATTGCCATCTTAAGCAGTCTTGCGACACCAGAACAAGCATTAGCTATTATGGACTTGATTGAGGAGCGTTGGGATGAGCTGGTTGGAGAGATGCCCTTGAAAATCTCTTATCCAGCACTAGAAGGTAATGAATGGAACATTATCACAGGTTGTGATTCCAAGAATACTCGGTGGAGTTACCACAATGGTGGATCTTGGCCAGGTGAGTTATCTGATACTCCAAGATTTATTTATATTTAATATTTATCTTCGTATTTGACATTAAATAAGTTTTGAAGTTTGAATATATATCTTTATCTTATACTACAAAACTTTATTTCACGTGGCTGATAATTTCTTTTGCTTGCTGCCAATAAGTCCTGTGTTTAATAATTAAATTCTCTATTTAATACCTAACTGTTATTGAGCTCATGGGGCATATGAAGTCGTGAACATATTACATCAACTAATTTCTGTGAGGCATATTTGTCATACTATTCCAGAACTGCATAATCTTATCCGTCATTATTAATCAATGATTTCCTCAACTATTGCAGTTTTGCTGTGGTTGCTGGTATCTGCATGCATCAAAGCCGCAAGGCCTCAGATGGCCAGAAATGCCATAAAGTTGGTGGAGAAACGCCTTTCCAATGATGGCTGGCCAGAGTATTATGATGGGAAGACAGGTCGATATATTGGGAAGCAAGCAAGGAAGTACCAGACATGGAGCATTGCTGGCTACCTGGTTGCCAAAATGATGATAGAGAATCCAGCCAATCTTCTGCTGGTCTCACTCGAGGAATTCAAGACAATTGCCAAGCCCAAGCTCACTCGCTCTGCCTCATGGAGTCGCTAGTCATCTTCTTCCCACTTCCTTGGATCGCTTTTCCAAGACAATACTGCAAAGTGCTAACAAAAAGGAAATACTTTTAAGGCTGTAAATAAGGAGAGTCTTGAGAGGTAAAAGGTATAAATTGTAGTTATGCCTTTTTTTACAGGAATTTTACATCTTAATAACATTGGCCATATACTATGCTATCCATCGATTAAAGGTATAAATTGTAGTATTAAATTGAATCATGAAAAATTCATGATTCAAGTTAATATTAGGTTTACGCTACTCTTGCTACATCATGCACACAATGTTCCTTATTTACAGATGCTTCTTTAGATTCACAGATGTAGCTCACAAATTCGTACTAAAGATGCTAAGAACAGGATGTGGTATCTATACGATTCTGATTAATTTGATTATTTCAGGTTATAAGGGACACTGCAAGATAGTTGTTGGAAAATGGTCGAGAGAGGAAATATAAGAGAGTACATCCAGTCATTCTTTAAGTGTATTTTTTGCCTAAGCTATATATAGAAACTTATTCCATGAAAAATTAAAATATAAAATAAAACTAAATTGCGCATCCGGGGAATCGAACCCCGGTCAGTACCGTGGGAGGGTACTATGATACCACTACACTAGATGCGCTTATGCTAACGGAAAATCAAAACGTTATTAATATATTTGCGACCTCAGCTTTGGTAGTCATTATATTTGCAAGGATGGAGTTCATAAGCGAGAGAATATGTGGGTGTCCTGTTTTCAGGTGTGGGGTTGCACTACTAAACATATTTATTCTTACTTGAAAAAGGCGAAGCCTGTGTAAAACCGATAATCAGGGAGGCATAGAGATTTCCTGTGTACTTTGAATTCAAATGCAGCAGTTACACAATAACCGTCTTGACTGTAATTTGTTCTAATGCTTAACTGATTTATATAATGCTTTATGAAAAAAAGCAGGTTTCAGTTTGAATTGAGAATTTTTTTCACATTAACATATTTAGACGATAGACAAAGATTCACAGCCGATGTTTAGAGAAGCGGGCAAAGCACGACATGATAAGACATCTTTTCAACTGGTGATTCCTGTTGTCATCGTAACAACTTTTCCAATGATTTTACTCATGGAAGAATAATTTTTGTGAGTGGAAAACACCCCAACAATAAGAAAGGAAAATAAAAATTAATTAAATTGCCTTTAGTTAATGTATTTTGTATTAAGTAGTTAGTATGAGGTATGTTTTCATTAAAATTAAATTAATAAATAAAATGAGCATAATTAATTAGTATTTAGAATTAAGTCTTGAATTGAGTTGGAATGAAGGGTTGAATGACTTTTGTAAAGACTTAGAATTAAGCATTGAGTTGAGTTGGGAAGAAGAGTTGAGTGGTCATTTTATAAAGAAGAAACAGTTTGAGGAAAAAAAAAGAGAGAGTTGACAGTGTTGTCAATTTGAGGGAACCATAGCATAGGGAAGTTAGATTTGTAAAAAGAACTAATTGCAAAAGTTTTCAATAGGTTGTACTCTAGGGATTTCCCTATTAGTTTAATTGAGTTTGAAATCCAATTTCGAGTGGGTCGTGATTTTTCTCCTCGTATTAGGTATAATGATTTTTCATATTAAATCTCTCATGTTTCTTTTATCAAGTTCCTTTCTCTTTTTACAAGTTCTGAATTGATTCTACGAAAGTAGAAACTCCAACTCACTTACAATTCACGCCTCTCACAATCCCACCCGTCTTGTAACTATTCCATTTTACTAAGAGTAAATCTCCAACTTCATTCATTGAAACCATTCTAGAGCCAATACCGTTGTCAGCTGTCACAAAGAAAATAAGCATTTGTCACGACTCTTAAGCTTCACTAATTACCATCGAATCAGAAGGAAAGACGACGATGACAACAACAACATCAACATCAAGCCTTAAGACATCTCACTTGTTCATCCACTCCCTCCGATTTAGAGTGCAAAATCCATTTTCTCCATAAGGAAATATATGAGGAAAAATTACAGGCCTAAGAGCACTCCCACTAGTGAAGGAAAAACTCCTCACGAGTGAAAGTAAATGCGTAAAATAAATACCCGAACTTCACACCAGTGAGAGGAAAAAAGCCACGGGTGAGGGAAACGAAAAACACACAAGGTGAGGGATTTCTTGCGTGAACAGTTTTCCCATGTGGGCCCCATTAATGTTATCGCGTTTATTCATATGTGGAAGGGACAAAACTGATTGCTTCCAGTGGTGGGCCCCATGTTGGCATTAATTTTTTGTTTCTGAACACCGGATTTGTGGACCAATGGCAAAGCAACACGCGTTTGTCCATTGAGCCAACCTACACAAGTCAGTCGGGCGAATAGAAAGTCGCCACGTGTCTTCTAGTTGGCCAATGGAAAATTTGCAACGGCTTTAAAATAAATATAAAAAAATTCACCAACGGTCATATAATTTTTTCCTCTATAAATAGACATCTATTTTGTTATTTCGATATACTTTCATAAACCACAAAAATCTCATATATTCACAAAATTCCCAATTTCTTATATTATTACTATTATTATTATTATTACTATTTTATTATTAAAATTGTTATTATTATTAATATTCTTGTTTTTATTTTGTGAAAATTTAATTTAATTAATGTTATTTTAAGTAATTATTGTTCTTATTTATTATTTGATTTTTTACTTATTATTGTTAAAAGCTTTATTATTTTACTACTTCATCAATTTATGGATAATAACAACCCTAATTTCTCTAATTATTTTTCTGATTTAGGTGATGATTTTGTCAATAATCCTCGATTTCAGCTTTTCTTACAAAGATTAGGAAAAACTCATTTGTAAAATTCACCACAACAACCACCTCCTAAAATTCCTCTCAAAAATAATATATATGAATTACATTCACCCCTGTTTATCAAGGGAGAAATTCTCAATATGATGATGAACTTGAAGAAACTATTCCAAAAGCACTACAATACCCACCACCTCCTCCAAGAATGTTGATCAATCAAAACCAACCTGTTACACCCCGATAATTCCAGTTTTCCCGAAACCCAAACCTTTAGAAACTATCGGTGTGCTACCGCTACGTGTTCAAACGTTAAGGCTATAAAACAGAGTTTTGCAGCGGAAAACCAAAAGACTTATGAAATAACAGTAAACGTAAATCAAATCCTAAGGTAATAAACTGGAACCTCCACGGCCCTTACTGTAATGTACCAAATAACGTTTATCTCTAATTCAAATCCAACAGTTTAAAACCAAATCAAACCTAACATAATTTTATTCCGAAATCTAAATTAAAATAACGTTTCTCTCCAACCCGCCCATGCATGAATGCTTGTTTAGATACATGTTAATAATCTGCTCCTCAATAATACAAAAATAAGTATTGAATCATTACAGCGTCATTTATAGGAGAAAGCCATGACTAAAAACACACAAGGCACGTAATTGACACTTCTATACTTCCTTAAAACAACAAGAAGTTTATGAATAGAAGCACCATCAAGCTTCGAATTGACAATAACGGGGTAATCTTCACTATCATCTAAAAAAGCATATTTAAGGGAGGAGGGGAGGGGTTTTAGTTCAACCTGTGGAGGAGGCGTATTACTCTCCTCTTTTCCAACTACATGAAAGGCCTCAATTTCACTGGTGATGTGAATTGGTGTCTTGTCAAGTAATAGTTTATAGCCCATAGCCTCCTCGTTCTCTTCAACCCTATCCCCCATCATTATAGCTTGCAATGGGTCTCTAACTCCCATCATTTGCTTGCATTCTTCTAAATCCCTCTCTAAGGTGTCAATCCGATGGACTTCATCCATCATGGGCATCTTCATTGTTTTTGAGAATGCGAAAGTGATCTTCTCATCCCCAACATTTAGAGTTAAGCGCCCATCTTTCATGTCAATGACTACCCCCGCGGTCTTTAGAAACGGCCTTCCTAGAATCAAAGGCACCTTAGCATCCTCCTCCATTTCCATTATGACAAAATCACAAGGCACAAAAACTCTCCCAACTTGGACCGGAACATCTTCCAAAACTCCCAAAGGAAGCCTAACCGAGCGATCGGCAAGTTGAATTGACATCCTTGTAGGCTTCATTTCCCCAAAATTTAACTTTTGAGCCATTGAAAGGGGCATGAGGCTTACACTTGCTCCAAGGTCACAAAGAGCATTCTTTGTCTCCAAATCACCAATCTTCACGGGAATTGAGAAACTACCCGGATCACCATGCTTCTCAGGAAGCTTGTTTTGGAGAATGGCACTCACTTCCATGGGAAGGGAAATGGTGGCACTCTCTTCAAGCCTACTCTTGTTAGAAAGGAGTTCTTTCAAAAATTTTGCATATGTAGGCATTTGTGACATGGCATGGAGGAATGGAATGTTCACTTGAAGTCCTTGCATTACTTCAAGAAACTTGGAGAATTTTTCATTGATCTTCTTTTCAACAATTCTATGAGGGAATGGAATAGGGGGCTTGTAAACCTTCATCGGAGCCTTATCAATCTTCTTTTGTTCTCCCTCTTTTTGTTGTGGCTCTCTCTCACTTTGTTGTGGCTCTCTCTCACTAAGCTCACACTCAAGATCATCTTCAAAATTTTTCTCAACTTCAACTTCTTGCATTGGAATTCCTTCATTCATTTTTGGGCCTTCATATCCTCTTCCGGACCTCAATGTGATGGCCTTCACATGCTCTCTTGGATTAGCTACCGGTTGACCGGGAAATTGGTTTCCACCGCTAGGAGATGGGCTCCCAACTTGTTGAGCAATTTGAGCAAGCTGTGTTTCCATCATCTTGTTATGAGCTTGAATTTGTTGGATGGAAGTGGCCGTCTCATGGTGCCTTCTCTCATTATCCGCATTAGCCTTTGTTTGTTGTGTGATGAAGGTCTCAAGAACCGACTCCAGGCTTGATTTTTGTGGAGGAGCTTGAGTGAATGGAGGCCTTGGTTGAGGTGGACCTTGTTGGTTGAAACCGGGAGGTCGAGGTGGTGCTTGTTGATAAGAATTTTGTTGAGGGAGTTGTTGATTGTTTCCTTTCCACCCAAAGTTTGGATGGTTTCTCCAACCGGGGTTGTATGTTTGAGAATATGGATCATTTCTCACACCCACCAATGCCGCTTGTTCCATCGTAGAAATGCAATATGAGGCAATATGATCATTTCCCCCACAAGTTTCACATGACATGACTTGAGTAGGTGAACTACTAGTTGCCAAGTTCACCTTATCAAGCTTCCTTGATAGTAACTCCACTTTTGAAGCAATAAGATCCATAGCCTCGACATCATGTCGAGCTCCCTTCTTAGGCATACTTCGACGATCATTTCCCCATGCATAATGTTTGGCTACTTCCTCAATTACACCTTCAACTTGATCAACCGGAAGCTTTTTCAATTGACCCCCGGCTCCCGAGTCAAGGTTGGCTCGTGAGCTAGGGGTGAGACCATCATAGAAACTTTGTACCACTAACCATTGGCTAAAACCATGATGAGGACATGATCGAATCAACTCTTTGAAGCGCTCCCATGCTTCACTCAACGACTCATCTTCTTCTTGAGAAAAAGTAGAGATTTTCCTTCTCATTTCGGAGGTCTTCTCCGGTGGGCAATACTTCATCAAAAATGCCTTAGTGACATCATCCCATGAAGTTAAAGAGCCCTCGGGTAGAGACCTCAACCAATACTTTGCCTTATCTCTCAATGAGAAGTGGAACATGTGCATCTTGATGAATTCGGGGGTGACACCATTATGCTTCACCGTGGCACATAACTCTAAGAAGTTGTCCAAGTGAGCGAAAGGACACTCCATTGGACTCCCCCCAAATTGAGAGTCTTTGATCATACGTATTAGGTGTGGAGAGAACTCAAAGTTATTTGCCGTGGTGGTTGGCAATGCAATTCCACTCCGAAGCTCAAATGCCTCGGGGTGACCATAATCCTTTAAGAGCCTTTGAGGTGGAGGATTTTCGGCCATATTTGAATGATGAGGAGAGTTGGATGAATCTTCTGATTCAGAATCTGTGAACTCAAAAGGCCCTTCGATGAATGTTTGAGGTGGCCTCCGCAAAGTTCTCAAAAAGCGGTCTAGCTCGGGGTTGTATGGTTGAAGTGGTGACTCTTGAGAGCTGCGTGTCATGCACAACTAAGTAGAGAGTTAGCAATGACTACCACAATAATCAAGCGAGTAGCAAATTGAAAAACAATAAAATAAGGACTTAGGCTCATTCAACAATAACTAATTCAATGTGACTTAGCCTCCCCAGCAACAGCGCCAAAAACTTGACAGAGCGTCGCCAACCTATCAAATAATAAACCTATCTCGGTCCTACTAACTAGTAGCAAGGGCAAGAAAGGGTCGAACCCATGAGAGGCATTGAATCAACCACCAAATGCTATTGTTTAAATAATCTAAGTCAAGTCAATCTCTTGGAGTGAATTGTGTAACTATTCTAATGAACCAACAAAAATAAGTAGTAAAAAGGAGAAGTTTGATAATAGAGAGGACTAGGATTTGGGTTACACCACTCAATTTCGTCATGGAACTACAACTACAACAAGGGGAACAATTATAAGGGGGAATTAGGGGAAGTCATCTAAAACACCCAACTACTCTTTCAAGCTAGAGGGATTGCCTAAAAGTATGCATTACAACCTATTTTCATGGCTATAATCACAAATCCAAGCATTAAGCACATAAACATGATGACAATGAGAATTCCCTTGACTAGAAATCCCTATTTTCATGGTCTTTTAGCCAAATAAGAACAAAGGAACCTACAACCCAACTTCATCTTTCGATCCTTCGTTGAGGAGATTAAGAATCAAGCTCTAATGGTGATCAATCACAAGAACTATGCATAAAAACCCCTTGATCTTAACTAATTATAGCCCCAAAACAATTAAACCCCAACATGCAATTAACTTTCCATGACTACATTGAGGGTTTCACCCAAAACCTAGAAATAAACTACTCACACTCCATGGGAGTTGCAATAAACATCATACAAATATAATTCATGAGCAAGATTGAAGTTAATTTCAAGTAATTACCAAGGATAATTGAAATCAAGAGCATCAAAGTTACATGCAAAATAAGAATTGAAATCAAGAACAAATAACAAAATAGAAGAGAGAGAGAGTTACTTGAAGCTTCAAAGTTTCATTGAAAATGGAGAGTAGAGTTCTTCAATGATTAAAACTAAGAAAATCCACTAAGAATTACAAATAATTATGGGTTTTTGAGTTTTTCTAGTAGGGAAGACAACTAGGGGGGAGAAAGTGCAGAAAATAATGTGTGTTCGACCCCCAAAGCAATTGGGGGTATATAAACAATAACCCCCGAAAAGACAAAACGCCGCGCTTCGGAAATGACGAACCCAGGTCGCCACGGTCGTGGCCAAAATGCCACGGTCGTGGGGCCTGGAAAGGGGGAAGGCAGAATGTAATTCTGGACATTCTGCCTCGGGTTCGCAGGGCTGCCACGGTCATGGCCAAAACGCCACGGCCGTGGGACTTCTCGGAATGGGACAGCTCGACTTCCAATTATCATAACTTTCAGCTCGTTCATCAGTTCGGGGCATATGACCTATCGTTGCGAAGCTAACGAGACAAACTTTCACCTCCAAGTGGAATCACACCAAAATAATGAGTGGTGAAAAACTTATGGCTGTTTGAATCCAGACGTCCTGCATACGAGTACTCCAAAATACGTCCAAGAGAGCCTAAACCTTCACCATACACACAAAATACCCGTGAAGCATCAAGGGAGCCAAAACTAAATAAAAACATGCAAATCTAAACTAAAATGCATTAATGATGTATGAAAATGACTTCTAATAAGTGCCTAAAACACTAACAAATAACTACTTATCAGTAATCAGCAAGCTGAGTACATACGAATTACAAAGTATGACAGTTGAACTGATAATTAAATAAATATAAGAAATGTAAGAACGTATCATGCAACATTTTACTCAACTGACACGATAAATTGATTAATGATTTGGAGTCTGACACGATAAATTGATTAATGATTTGGATTAAGCAATAGACTATGTTGTCTCCCCCATGTCCTGATTAGGACATCAAAGAAATAAATAACCCATGCACTCCCGTCGGAGAGCATCAAAATACAGTATAAACATCCAGATGGTAAACGGGCGCGACTTCGTTACCATAGCTAGATGAGATCTCAACTAACCCCAATTTTAAGTTTAAAACTTTATAAAAGAGAGACTCGTAGATCACACGGCCTCCAAGAAAAGCCACGGATAATACCCCGTGAACTCCAACCCCTGATTGTCAATATTCTAGACGTGCACTAGCCTAGAGTTTTATTGCTTATCATCTTTCTCTTTAAATAATTTACTGTTTAAACTCAATAAACACAATCACCGCAGCACACATATGCAAATATTACAGTCATACAATATATCTCTGTTATAATGTAATTTTAACTTTTTAATTTCAAACTCTACTGATAAAACTGTTAAATCAAGTCAACTACCTCGTCATTAAGACTTATAAAATACACCTTTACTCCAATCATACTATCAGTAATAAAGGAGTAATAATAAACAACCTCATGGATTAACTAATAATTAATACCAATTAATAAATCACGGTTTTTCACAAATAACACCAAAACATGCCCCTAATATAAATAACATGAATTCTTTCAAATGGATAACCAAACAATTTCATCCAAAGGGTTCCCTAAATATGATACTATGTTTATGTTTCACCCTAAATCATGCTCCTAATTAAAAATAACGTTTTTCGTAATTTGTACGTACCTAGTGTAAAAAGCACGTATATCCACTTTCTCTATTTTTAAGGTCCTTCCACAAATTGTTCTCCTATACCAAATAATATAGCTAAATCAACATATCAACAGTCAAATTTATTCCCAACATCTTCATAATATTTCTTATCTATCATGACTAATAAGGTCAGTTGATACTCTGCAAGCAACATCAATTCTAAAATGATAATCAATATGAAATGTTTTAACAAGGCTATAGGGCACTTCAACTTATTCAATAACGCCTCCTCCACACTACCTAAATTTCGGTATTCGACAATTATTAAAATCTCCAACAATAATCTCACCTTATAATGACTAAAGATCCACTAACATGACTTCTTTTAATGACTCAAAATTTTGATCTCACAACAAAGCTAAAGATCAGTGAGCCATATAAAGAGGTTATCCTTTTTATCCTACTGTACTCTTTTTTTTTTTTACTCCTACACAAGGTGTTTATGCATGACTAGGCCCGACTCCACTAATCCCATCGTCAACTTTTTCTTTAGCATATGAGAAAAGTAGCGAAAATGGGATGGTGACATATAATTGATACAACCAAACTTATAATTCTTAATAGCACACATGATATACATACAATAAAGGTTTCCCATGTTCAACATAAAACTATTCCAACACCATAGATCATTAAAAAAAACCGAAACAGGGTATGATAGATTGAGATGAGTTCCAGAAATATAAAGTAATTGGAGATTACGCCAAGTTCGCACACACAAGAATAATGCAATTCAACACAAGACCGGCATACATGTATGGGCTAGAAATAAATATAAAAAAACGTATCACCAACACAAGAGCCCCTAAAACAGATGCTAAATTAATATCATAGGACAGAATAATTTTCCAGCATTGAAATTGCAAAATTCATATGCATACTAGAGCACGAAATCAAGGGAAAGTAAAGAGGGCAAGGTCGCCGGCCGTCGGTGGCTCACCAGCGAATAGAGGGAGGCGCAAGGACTAGGATTCTGACGGCGGTAGAAGAGGGCTGCAGAGGGGGGTAGCAGTAGGCGGCAGTGGCTGTGGTTTCTGCGGGGAGCTCTCACGGTGGGAATGGGATTTCTGCTGGGGAATTCTCGCGGGTAGGTTAGGAAAGGGTTTATTTCTTCTTCTTTTTTCTCTTTTGTTTTCTTTTGTGGGGTTTCTACGGGATTCTTATGGGGGTGGGTTTTGTTTTGTTTTGACTTTGTGTTGGGGGGGGGGGGGGGGGGGGGGGGGGGGGGGGAAGGGGGTTCCACAGGGTAGGTCTTTTATATGGGTAGGTTTAGTTTTTTTTGTAGTGTTTAGGTTCAAGTAAAATGTGTTTAGGTTTAGGTAAAATTCTTAGGTTTAGATAGAGTTTTGGGTAGTATAAAATTTTGAGTAGGATAGAATTTCGGTAGTTTAGGCTTAGCGGATTACTTAGGAAAATAAGTAGATAAAAAAAATAGTTGTAGAATTTCGTGGGATTACACAACCAATTCCAAAAGGGAATCAAATGTGGTATATTGCGGAGGATGAAGCTCTAATTGGTATCTATCTGCAATTAAGTGAAGATGCAATTGTTGGTACAAACCAAAAAGCAGTTGTGCTATGACGAAAAATTTATGTGGCATATGATCAAGTGCAGACTGAGAAGCCCCACATCCTACCATCAAGACCTTTGAGGAGTTTGGAAAGTTGTTGGAGAAGGATGACAGCTAATTTAATACAATAGAATAGTTGCTATGATGAAGCTGGAAGGGCAACTAAAAGTGGTTACAATGAAGAGAACCGAATTAATAATGGAAGTAAGTTATTCTACATTTCCTCCAAGCCTACTTCACATAATTTTAATTGTCACCATGGTTGGGAAATGGTTAAAAATAACCCGAAGTGGAGGATAAAACTGAGATGGGCATTGTCAAGAGAAAAAACATAAGCTTGTAGTGATGTTATTGAAGATGATAGTAGTGGGAGTGATAAGAGGTGTAGAATTGAAGATGAAGGTCATGTTCCCTCGACCGATTTCTCTTCTGGACGTCTTTCTCGGATCGATGGTGTTAAAAGGGCAAAGGTCAAGCATAATAAGGGCAAGCACGTGACTTTTGAAGTTTCAACCATTGGTGAGCAAATGAAGCAGAATAATACAAGTAGGGAAATTGAGGTACAACTACATTTGAAGAAGCTGGATTTGGACATGGAAAGGGAAAGGAGGAAACAAAATAAAGTCGAAATTCACCAAAACCAAGTCGACATACAAGAGAGAATGCTCAACTTTGAAATGCTACAAGGTCTAATTGCAAAAGGTGCAGACCTAACTCTTGATGAAAATGCCTTTAAGGAAGAATTACATGCACTACTCTATGGTAGAAGGAACATGTAACTACTGTTATTGTATATGTTTTATTTAGTTAATGTTAAATTTATATTTTATTTAATTAATGTAATCCTTTTTATTTTAAGTGATGTTTAATATAATTTTTATTTTAAGTAATATTTAATGTAATCCTTTTTATTTAAATTAATGTTAGATGTAATCCTTTTTATTTAAAGTAATGTTAAATTAATTATGTTTTATATAATAATAATTATGCTTTAATTATTTAATTTAATAAATTTGTTTTTAATAATATTCACATGCATTGGTAAATTGGAAATCTGATAAAGCTATTTACACGCAAATCTCGATAAAATCTTCACAACTTTATAATGAAGAGTCATTTCAACTGATCAAACTCTTATAAATATATTTCATGCAATGATAAATCACATTAAAGTGTCCCATATCACATTGAAGTGTACAATACATTTCATGCAGTATACAATATATATTCAAAGTTATGCATTGATTACTCACATGCAATCAAAGCTATATTAAGAGCTATCACTATATTTTGTATCACATTCAAAGCATGCACGTGAATATCTTTAAAGCTATTACATTCAAAGCATGTCATGAAGTGTACAATGAATTGATTACGCTATGCATATGCTTTGATTACTCACATGCATTCAAAACTATCTTTAGAGCTACCTTTCATATGAATTTCATACTATATATACATGCGTTATACTAAACGAAAACAAACACTCTAAATACCCCCAAACACACCAACTATCAAACTATAACCAAAAGACATCTTTCATTTCCTCCACCTCAAGCTCAAGTTCTATAGATTTCTCAAATAACGTTGAATTTGATCACTTAGTTGATGATTTTATAGAAAACAACCTACCTCGTATTTTAATTCCCCAACATTCACCACAAGAATCCCAACTTAATAATGATATTGAAGATGTCCCGGAGCCTAAAAGGGATAGGGAAAGAGAAAAAGGGCATGTGCAACTATATAATGATTATTTTGCGAATAACGCAGTGTATAACGACAACCAATTCCGCCGTAGATTGCATATGCAATGGTCTTTGTTCTGTCGCATTATGAACAAGGTGGTTGCAGGGGATCAGTTCTTCCAGCAACCTCTGAATGCGACTGGAAAGCTTGGTTTATCACCATTGCAAAAAAATACACCGTTGCAATAAGAATGTTAGCGTATGGCGTAGCCCCAAATGTTGTGGATGAATATTTATGTATCTACCAAACAACCTCTATGAGGGCATTGCAACATTTCTGTCAAGGGGTTATTTCACAATTTGAAAGTGAATATCTAAGTAAACCTATAGATGAAGATTTAAGGAGAATCCTTCATCAAAATGATTTGTGTAGTTTTCCAGGCATGATTGGTAGTATAGACTGCATGCATTGGGAGTGGAAGAATTCCTACAGCTTGGAAAGCACAATGTACGGGTTGTAGCAAGAGTGCAACCCTTATTCTTGAAGTCGTTGCTGATCAAGATTTAAGGATTTGGCATGCGTTCTTTAGAATGTCTGGATCATGTAACGATCTTAATATCTTATATCGATCACCGGTGTTTGATGATGTTCTACAAGGTCGTGTACCACCCATAAATTTTGCGGTTTACGGACATCATTATGAGTTGGGCTACTACTTAGCTGATGGAATTTACCCGAAAGGGCTAACTTTTATGCAAGGTATAACACATCCTCAACTTCAGAAAGACAAGTTGTTCGCTAATCAACAAGCACCATTTCGAAAAGATGTTGAACGGGTTTTCGGAGTTTTACAAGCTAGGTTTGTTATACTGCGACAACCAACACTTGCATTCGACGAAGATATTCTTTGTGACATTATGAAAGCATGTATAATAATTCACAACATGATCGTCGAGTATGAACGACACAACTACACACGTGGAGAAGTTTTGAGATGATACTACGAAGAAAATCGGCCACAACATACAACAGCGCGGGCGAGACCGAGTACAAGGGCCACGGTGAACAACAACGAGCCATTTGATTTCAATGTCGGGCGGCCACCCAACATTGATTTCAACGCGTATTTTCAGAGGAGGATTGCCCTTTGTGATAAAGAAATTCATTCATCTCTCAAACATGATTTAATAGAGCACATATGGCAGAACTTTCGTCATAATACGGCTGAATAAATAAATTTGTAGATTGTAATTATTTCGTTATTTAAGTTTTAGTACTCTTGTTTGTGTTTTATTTTAGGTAAAACCACTTTTATCTAGTTTGTAGTCATACCTTTATTTAAGATCCGATAATTTTGTGTACCCATTTTTTAATGAATAATGTATGTGTTTATTTTAAAAATGCGCTTCTAATTAAACGTTTAAGTTAAAAAAAGGGCTTTCGAAGAATCTATAATTTTTGGTTTTTTAAAATTATTAAATTATAATTAAAATATAATTAATTAGACATTTTAATTGTATTGAAAAGTCAAATAAAAAATTATATTAAAAATATATATATTAATTTTAAGCATAATAAAAAATTTAAAAATTTAAAAATTAATATTAAAAACGTAATTAAAAAATAAAATATTATTAATTTTAAACCATTTTAATTGTATTGAAAAGTTAAATATATAGCATAAACATTATTAAAAAAAATAAAGAGAAAATAAATAAGGTTATATGTATTATGGTGGGGTATAGAAAATAGTGGAGAAAAGATGGACAAGGAGTTTTTTTTTCAAGCATTGATGTGATTAAAAAACCTCTTTTGAGACGAGTTGGATGGAAAAAGTGAAAAAAGTGGGTAGAGAAAGATTGTGATGTTTTTTTTTTCTCTTCAACACGGGCAATGGTCTAATAACTCAAATAAAAGACTTTAAGAAGTACAATAGTACATCATGCATATTAATCTATGAATCCAGAGTACATCATACAAATCCTGATATTAAATGCATTCACTACTAGAATGCAACATAATCAACGTGTATAATGTAAATGTGTATTAATCAAACTTAAGATCCTAACTAATGAGATTAACATTAAACATGACAGTCATTCCATCTAAAAAGAAATTATTCGAAAGCAGTAGGACAGGCCCATAGCAAAAACCAGAAGTGAAAAGCCAGCAGTGAAAGAGAGGTTGTTTCCTCAAAAATCCAATCTGTATGATCATACTCCTAACAACTTATTATCACCCATCATTGTTACACATCATGGCAGCTGAACCAAACAGCAGGAAGCTCACGCACAAAAAGGAAGGTCAACTATCTCTATCTTCCCTATATAAACCTCTCTTCTACTGTAACAAACTAAATTCCTCTAATTAGGATCAGGCAAGCCCGATGAGTAATTCTGTTGCTTTTGTTACGTTATGGTCCATCTTGATAGTACAAGCTCAGCTTCTAACTATTACTGGTCGAGTCAAAGATCAACCCAGTTCCATGACTTAAGGTCTGTCGCTATGTCTTTCTTTTCTTTTGTCTACAAAAATTTATTTTTCATCAAATTGTATTTTCCTTGATCTTTTAACAGGAATTGAGCAAGCATTTTTGGTAATTTATATAGCTTCTACTCTTCATTGCATTTCAAGTGCTTGCATCAGATTCTCGATATTCCAATGAGTATGACATTTGTGTCATTCAAGGCTAAAAACATGCAAATTTTAAATTAAAAAAAAAATGCCCTAATTTAACACCTGGACATGACCTAGGTCTGACTTTTTTTTTTTTTGTTAGCCTAGTCTGAGGAACCTGGCACAAAACGTTGCATAATAGCAAATATAGTCTTTTGATAAAAGATGGATCATTCTATTCCAAGGAAAACGATGTTTTTTACCCAACCTCCAACTTATATTCTTGATACACTTGAGGAAAATTACAGAAGTCAATCACTTAGAAGCAATGTTGTTATCTATTTATGAACATAGGATAGTAGTTACATTAAGAGGTCTGTCAGGATTGTCAGTCTTTTATCATTGACACATAACGGAAAAGTAAAGAGGAATCAGGTCCAAGAACCATTAAACTATTTATAAAATTTCCAGCAGTTCATCAGTTAGAAGAAATGTTGTATCTATTTAGGAACATAGGATAGTAGTTACATTAAGTTAGATCTGTCAGGATTGTCAAAATCTTCTATCATTGACACATAACAGATAAGTAAAGAGGAATTAGTTCCAAGAACCATTAAACTGTACACATTAACCACAAGCCTAATATCCCAACAAAACCAAAAATGCTAGAACAGAACAGGAAGGTCACAAATGACTAATGAATTTTGCAAATCATTTGTATTTGAACGATAAATGATTACCTTATAAACTAGCTGAACACTTTTAGAGGCAGCCTTGCATAGTTGCATCAGCTCGCTTCTACACTCTATGATCACTTCCATGAATGCAGACAATAGCTATACATCAAAGTAATAGTTCTTATCCCTGTCTTGCCAATATAAAGTGTGAAATTAAAAAATATTTTCATGAAAACAACCAATATCGAGATCCCTCCCCCCCAAGTGTAAAACCACAGTCCTACACAAGCTAGTACCACGACAAAAAATACTTCATCCTATGCATGACGCTTCCAAGAGGCATCAATTTCAGGCGAGAAAAATTAGAACAGCATTCTGAGATGCAATGAGAGCTGGGTCCAAGCCCACTATAATTCCAAAGGACACAAAAAAGAAAGCCGAATGTCACAGATAGTAAGTCAATGTCACTACTTACTGCACAAGACCATAAGAGTTACCTGTGAAAACTTCCTATTTCATCCAAATAATGGCTTTGAAATATTCCAATTTAAATTCATACAAAACTCAAGATCTTAGAGTGCTTACATATACTGGAAGGAAACCTCAAGATCTAAGCCTTGAATCAACTAACATATAACTGTCCAATAATGTTCTTACTATAAGAAAAGAAGAGACTATGGATTGATACTCTCTCGAATCCAGCATTTCTCTCCACTCAAATTTCTGCTACACTTATAGCCTAACCTTGTGTTAGTCTTTAAGTTCAAGTAATCCACCTGAACAAGAAATGAAGGAGAGAGTGTGAGACAAAATAAGGATAAGTTTGCCATTACTATAGGAACTCTGAATCCAGCAAAGACCTGCTCAGGATCTAGAACCAGCAGGCAAAATGCATCAACTGGACCTGCAGAAGGATCTAAACTGAAATCCTTTGGCGATTCTTCAATAATGGAAGGAATACCAGGATCAGGACCCAAATACTGCAATCTTGATTTCAATGAACTAGCAAACCACGATTTCTCCCTTTGCTGGATTACGCAATAATAGCCATTGGAAATTAAAGATGTATCCAATCAACACAGATTTTGCCAAAATGTTGATCTGAAATTCTTAAAGAACTTATGACAGGTAGAATAACAGGCTAACTAGCCACAAAGGCACAAATACAAAAAAAATTCCAGCCATTTCAATAAATTAGCAATAGCAACAAGCATATGTATATAATAACCATGTTTTGGGGATGACAAAGTTCAGACCTTAAAATGGGTGAGCAGGTTGCATAAGTGCCAAAAGACTCTATACTGGAGTACTGGACTACTCTTTTTAGTACACCCTGTGACTCAAATGCACCAGGATTACAAATACAGTTATTACAAGGGAATCAAGAATGTAACAAAGTTTGTATTAACTACTGTGTATCAAATTCAATACTTAGACCTAGACTAGGCTCGACCAACAAACAAATTTATTGAATATTTACAGTGAAAAGAATTGACAAATCGTGAATATATGAACCAAAAAATGCTTGATTTACCTGAAGTTTAATGGTATCAGAATTTGACCCATCAATAACATCAATACTTCCATTAATTCTGAACTGCTCCCAGGAGTCTGTAAAATACCAACATATCTAGAAAGATAGCAAAATGAGCCCATGCTTCATTGCAATTTGATTGAAATTTCAGCATCCAGAACCGACATATATAACTTGTTCTTAAACATGACAGTTTACCGCAAAATGTAATTACCTCAGCATATGGGCAATGCATAAGATCTTCAACCTGGATAAAAAGGAAAATTCAATTCCAAGATTTCCAACAAGGGGGGGGGGGGGGGGGGGGGGGGGGGGGTTGGTTTCAATATAGGCCAAGACATTTCTAAGATACAAAACCACTTTCAGCACATCAATGATATGGACAAGTTTGATAGCTGTAGAATTACAAAGAAGTTCTCCTTCCACTTCAAAACATGCATAATTAAAAGAATTTTTTTTTATGGTTTATGATGTCATTCCAATTCTGCCTAGGCTCCATAAGTCTTATATCTCTCCATTGTCAGGCAAGTAACTTATTAATCACCCATGTTTTCCAGGGCTTCATAACTCATATCCAAATATTAAGTGACTTGCTTCATGAAAAGGAGGCATTAATCAACTACAATACCAAGTGTCTCTCTTTCCCTCCCTCCCACTCTCCCTGTCTCTCTTTCTGAGAAATTACTAAACCTATCCTTCATATAGAAAGGATTGAGCAGCCTCGCTTAGAAAGTCATAGAATCATAAGCACTTCCACAAAAAGCAATTACAAAACTACAAGCTTGAAATTGAAGATAAAAACGATAAATGGAACTATGACGAATACTGAATACTCAAGTCAAATGTAACTGGCCCCTCAATTCTGATACAAGAAAAATTAACTCCTAATAAATCCAAAACAGTGTGGGCGAGCATGAAACAGCATTATGATCTAGATTTATCTTCTAAGAATAACTAAAGGTTAAAAGAAATAAGATAATGTTTAGACAATTTGTTAAATTTGCTATCAATCCAACAGAGCACTAGAGCAGAGTTCATTACCTCCTACATTAAGTTTTGCACAGCCGGTGATTCAATGAATAATCTCTACAGTGATTTATATACAAAAAATTATCTCTGCAATTTCCAGAAACAACATAGAGTGGCTTTGTATCAACATAGAGTGGTTACATTACTCCAAGCACTTTTGTATAATTATGGAGTATTATTTTATTCTTCTACTTAAATAAGATTTTAATGATAAATGGTTGAGATGGCCGAGTTGGTCTAAAGCGCCAGATTAAGGTTCTGGTCCGAAAGCGCGTGGGTTCAAATCCCACTCTCAACATTTGCTTTTTCACCTATTCATTTTTCCTCGGGTATCCCTTTGTTCATCAATTCCAATAATCACATATTAAAAATTTGACAAACATTTACTTTCTACCATACGCATACCAACCCCTTCATCACCAATCAACCAAACTTAGGTACATTAAACAATTCAACAAATACTGTAATTAAAAAATTGAATACCTTGCGAGTGCGACAATCGCTATTGATCTGGATTTTATCAGTCTCGTCTTGAAATCCCCTAATCATCATACCATTCATATAATATATCGCACACCCAATATATTTAAATCATACAGCATTAGGAGTAGAGGGGAATACCTGAAAACTACTGTACGATTACCAGGTTTCCCGTTAGCTCCAGCAGTAGCCTACCCAATTACAGAAACACAAGTAAAATTAAGGGGATTTCCGTACAAAGTTGTGTAATTTAGGGGAAAGGGAAGAATGTTAGAGAGATGAGATTAAAAAAAAGGATGAAAAATCCAACCAGTTGGAAAAAAGAAGAGTGCTTGAGATGGGTATTGGCTTCCATAGCGTGTAGGAGAAGCTGCTTCCATGGAGTTGCCGTGTTCATCTCTTGCTTACCTCTGTCAATGAGACAGACGATAATTGGTGTCGGATTATGATTGTAATTCAATTTAAATTGTTATATAATACGGAGAAATATTTGGGGGTAGAAGCGTAGAACCGTAAACGGTAGAACCTTTAATGCTTCACTTAGGACTCTGGATCTTGGTATGATAAGAGTATAAAGAGAAATAATGTGAATATGAATTGTATCAACCTAAATGTTACCTGTACTTGCATAAATCACCTCTATGTCCAAAAAAAAAAAAAATCACCTCTATATTGGTCGGACATTATATAATATTTCAAATAATACAAATTTGACCAAAAAGCTAGGAAAATGCATGTGAATAACATTTGTGCACTTTAACCAAAAAATATAGATTACATGAGAAACTAGGAGGAAAACACACATAATAATGATGTATACTACATATGTACATTATTAACGCACTTCCACACAAAAGTGGCTTAGACAAAAAACACATGTATGAATAACGATGTATACCATAAATTCAAAATCACGTCAATAATGCACTCAAACAGATAAATATAGATATATTTACTTTAACAACTATACATATACAAATTATTCACCTCTTGTAGAATTCTAACATAATAAATAATAAAGAGAATCCAAATTGATTTCCAATCAATATCTCAAATCAATCTACCTATGAAGTACTAAAACCGATAAAACGTCAAATAAAGTCTTGAACCCTTAAAACACTCATTAATAAGATATTCTCCCCCATTTCAGGTCGAATGATACTAATTTTTGTTTGTAATGGAGTAAAGATCATTTGATAAAAAAGTAACAAAGGTGTTGTCCACATCTGATTAATGCTTCAAAGAATAAATCTAGTTCATTCGGGTGCAATCATCAATAAACAAAACATAGTATACAAAACCATGACTATCAAGTTCTGGCTGGTCCCCACACATCATTATGCACTAAATATAAAGGTTTACTAGCATGATTTATACTATCAGGGTAACTATGTTTATAACTTTTTGCAAAGGAACAAACTTCACAGTCGAACACAAGTTTTGATCCAACAAGAGAAGGAAAAAACGTTTTAAGTATCCTAACGATGTATGTCCCAAACGATGGTGCCACATTCGGAGTTGTTTTTCCATATAACCATGAACAGTTGCTGCCCCACCTTTCTGAGATACCTCATCATCATAGTATTATCCGTCTTTTTAAGTACCACGCCCAATGATCTCACTGTTTCAAGCATCATGCACAATACAAAAATCAAAGGTAATCAAATCATTACAATCCAATTCCTTCGTTAGATGACTGATTGACAAAAGTTTATAAGAAAGATTTTGAAGGTAAAGATAATTATTCAAAGAAAGGTGATCTCCAATCTTAATAGTGTCGACTCTCGCAACCTCCATACATTCACCGTGTTTGTATTAGGTTTTTTCTGGGTTTTCCAAAAGTTAGAAAATTATTTTTCATTTGACATAGTACAGTCATTGGCGGATTTAATACTAAAAAAAAAAGGTTATATAACCTAACATATCTTGACATATATGTTACTCCGTATCACAATTTTAATGGTACAACCAACACCCAAGTTCTTTCATCTTTCTCATTTGTGATTTCTCAACCCGAAGGTCAGCATCTCATTCTTTCATTTGGAACCCTAAGTCCCAAACCATTTCAGTCCTTCACGGCGGCACGCTCGCACTCTGCACTCAGTCGGCGCTCCGCCTGTCCTCTCCGATCTCTCCCACTAACTCCAGCGCTCCCCGTCTGCTCCAGCACGCACGCCCCTTCTCTCTCTTTCTGCTTCACGCCTCCCCGCCGGCAAGCCACTAGTCAGTCAGACATCCACTTCGTGAGTACCTCCTAACTCGGTAACTCCTTGTCTCCTCATTCCTTAATTGATAATTTGATTTCATGATTTTAACTGGATTTGGGAAATGGGAATTGGTCATTTTTCATTTGTAAATTGAATGCATGATTTAGGTATTGGACCAACTGGTAATTAGTTTGTGAATTAAATGATTGTTATATTTACTGATATGTAAGCTGCCTCTATTACTGTTTTGTGTGGATGACATATTCTGTTAACTATTTACTGCAGTATAGCTCTTTCTGATGAAAATTTATTGATTCAAGGAGGTCTGTCTTGAGAATCTCAATTCACGATATCTTAATATGCTTGTTGTATATCTATAGTTTCACCACTCTCAAATAAGTTCTGCCTAGTTAAATATTTTGCTATCCTATTTTAGCATTAACTTAAAGAAGAAAGACATTGAGAAATGATCATTACGTCTTTTGGAGATAAAATTCTTATTGTTTCGGATCTTGAAAAATTCCCAACTGAAAATGCTCATGATTTCAAAGAGGATCCAATACGATGATCATGTATTGAATTACATGGATGTGGGAGGACTTCATTCACATCCTGTACAACTAGGAATTCATAAAGGCGTTCTCTTATCCTATAACTTAACATATTACTAAATCCTTTCAACCTAACAAAAGGTTTGGGTTTTTGTATAAAAGAGATATCTAACGGTCTCAATCAAGAGACATTTATACAAAGTGATCACTATAGTACTGTTTTGCCTTTGGTCAAGGTGATGTGCTGAATTCTTTATATAACAAGATGAAATAGTACAGGGAGAAGCAGTTGAAATAGAAGAATAAGAATGTTAATCCATGAGTGTGTCGTAGGTATAGATTCCGAGCCCATAATGCCAAAATCCTTGCACCACCACTGGTAACAGTTGCACCGCAGTCAAAGATCCAACGATTTTTGGGTGGTAGAACAAGCTGTTGCAATATGTTCAACATGGGTTGTTTTTTGGGCTTGGGCTAGGTCCGTGATTATGCTTGTATGTGGGATGGGTACGGTTTCTAGCTGGAGTGAAGTGGGTTGGAGCCGTGGATGGTTGTAGGTGAATTGGGCTGCGGATATTTGTGGGTGAAGTGGGCTGCGGGTTGAAGAGGAATGATGTGTTATGAAGTGTGGTGGGCTACGGGCCGTGGAGTGATGTGAGTTGTGGAAGATTTTGATGAAAGCTGGAAAGCAGAAAGTTAAGACAACAATTGTTGACATGAAGCTCGATGCATTTAATATTGGTGATAGCATGATTCTCGAGACCTTGGATGCTACAAGTACGCCTCTTAAAGCGTGGCATCATGAAATAAAAATTTCCCCGATTTTGGTCAGTTGTTTGGGAACCATCAACCTGGCAAATAAACTCAATGCATTCGGATTTTTTGGGATTTTCTTCAC
The DNA here is from genome assembly GCA_026401315.1 of Dysphania ambrosioides. Classification (NCBI taxonomy): domain Eukaryota; kingdom Viridiplantae; phylum Streptophyta; class Magnoliopsida; order Caryophyllales; family Amaranthaceae; genus Dysphania; species Dysphania ambrosioides. The sequence goes on along the minus strand of CM048657.1, from coordinate 32,449,869 downwards.
TGCTTTGTACATTACCTTCATTATCTTCTTTCTTCTTTTCATCCGGTTCTTCAAGTTCTTGCTTTACTTCTTGGCACATAGACACTATACCCTTCTTCATCTTGTCTGCTCTACCATCACCCTTCTTAGGCCACCACTTTGGATAGCCTATTGATTTAAAACAGTTGTCTCTAGTGTGGCAAGTTCCACCACAGGGTGAGCATTTGAGGAGAGCTTTATCTTCATTTTTTGGGACTAATCCACTCTCGAAGTTTGTGCCTCTAAATTAGGTAAGGTTGGTAAGTTTCTTCTCATAATTTGCCTTCTTGCTCTTGTCAGATAGTGTTGTACGTCACTTCAATCGTGGGTTGGGTCTTGGTTAACGAGTTCTCTCTGATCTTTATTGAGGGATTTGTCTAACCCGGCTAAGAATTGATAAAATCGGGTTTGTTGTGTTAATTTGTTATTTATGGTTATGTCTTCTGGATATTTCATTGGATTGGGCATTCGTCGATCTATTTCCTTCCATATAGTGATGAGTTTACCGTAATACTTTTCGATTGATTCTTGACCTTGCTTAAGTGTATTTTCTTTTATGGTAAGATCGAATATTTGTAGCCCATCTCTTCCACTACTATACAGCTATTCGATGCTTCCCCAATGTTCCTTTGATGTTGAAAAATCTAAAAATTGATTTACTAGATCTGATTCGTTGTTTTCGATGATCCATGATTTTATCATCGCATTTCTTTGGGCCCATATGGTGTGCTCTTCGATGTCTGGTGGGTTGGCTGTGATTCCCCCTCCTTTCGATCGCCATTAGCACTAAACTTGACCACTTCGTATAATTTTAATTGCTCAATTTTTCTGAGATGTTGAGGGGGCCACCATGGGTTTCTTGGCTCCTATTGGTGTTTTACTTGTCTAGAAGTTGCAATATTTGAGCCATAACTATGGTGGTTTCCCTCGGGTCCTTCGATGGTTCGCTCATCCTTACTGGTAGATGATGAAATTGGCCGAAATTAACTAAAAACGGGCCGACTCTGATACCAAGAAGAGTTGTAAAGTTGTCAAATTGTTTTTCTTAATTGCTTTCACATATACACAACCCTATATTTATAGTTATATGCATATTTCTACTTCTCCTAGACTTATGCTAATGATAAATTTGTGCTACAACTAACCCCTTAATTTCAGGGCATGACTATCCTATTTTCCAGCACTCCACCTACCTTGTGTGTAGTGCCGCTATTATCCTGTCTCTATTTATAGTGTCATTGGCTAGTTAAGAGTCTGTTATGTCGCATTTGTGCTTTGCAAATAGAAGAGAAATTCACATTTCACTATGTTTGTCATTAAATATGTTGTGTGTACTTGAAGTGGCTAATATGTGTATGTGTCACAGTTAGAGAAAATCAAGTGAGAAAAGAAAAATGAATGACCGCAAACCTATAGAACTAGAGGAAGGATGGCATTTTATGGAGAAAGGAATCACAAAACTAAAGAGGATTCTTGAAGGTTTGCCTGAGCCTCCATTTAATTCTGCAGATTACATGATGCTTTACACGTAAGTGTGCTGTTCCCTGTGACCGATATGATAAGTTTTTGTGTACAAGTTATGTGGCTAATTCACCGCTTTGAATGCAGAACAATATACAACATGTGTACTCAGAAAGCCCCGCATGATTATTCTCAGCAGCTTTATGATAAATACAAACTGGCCTTTGAGGATTACATTGTTTCAACGGTGAGAAAACACAATATTGTTGCCATCGTCTTCTTCTATATGGCCCAATGCCTTACTGTCGGCTTGCTCTTGGTGATTAATGTCTCAGTTTTTTTGCCAAAATCTGTATTTCAAGTCTCCCTTTTTTTGATTGAGTGATTTAAACTTTTCTTGCCTTGGAAATTTGGATAAATCTGAATCTGATCTTCCACTGGGGAATGATAGTTATTGCTTGTAACCTTTCTAGATGCGCTGTCCTGATTCATATAATTTTTTGTTCTGTTTAAGTAACATAGGATATTTTTTTAATATTACTGTACATGTATAATGAGTAGTGCTGTGTATGGTCTTATGTTATTATTCCAGTATGAATCTTAGATATTAACCTCATAAATATCATTTAAAATTTTAATGTCATCGTAAAGATCTTGTTTTATGAAACTGAAGACAATTAAGGAATAAATAAGTAAATCGGATTGTATTATGTGTCATCTACTTTCCTCTTTTTATTGAGGCCTCGTCAATCTGCTGTCTGTTTTTTTGAAATTTATAGCTGTTTGTCTGCTGTGCCAATTCCTCCTTGCTCCTAACACTGTCTAATTCCTTTTCTTATTGTTACAAAAAATAAGGTTATGCCAGCATTGAGGGAAAAACATGATGAGTATATGCTGATTGAACTTGTGAAAAGATGGTCAAATCATAAAGTTATGGTCAGGTGGTTATCTCGTTTCTTCCATTATCTCGATCGCTATTTTGTTACCCGGAGGTCACTTCCTTCCCTGCATGATGTTGGGCTCCTTTGCTTCCGTGATCTGGTATTACTTTTTTTTTTCATTGATTTTATCTACTGCATTTTTTAATGAACAAAATTTTTATCCTAGTGGTTAATTTGAGCCTTTTGTTCCATTTTGAACTTATTTCTTGAGTTAAAGCACTTCATGACTTCCATTTTGAACTTACATCAGGTTTACCAAGAAATATGCGGCAAAGCAAAGGATGCTGTTCTGGCCCTAGTAAGTTCCTTGTCTGAAATGTTTTTGCAATTCTTTCTCATGTTTGCATTGTGGATGTCTGAATGACTTCATCATTTTTCAATCAGATCTTTGTTGAAAGAGAGGGTGGTCAAATCGATCGAGCATTACTGAAGAATGTGCTTGGTATATTTGTTGAAATTGGAATGGGACAAGTGGATCAGTATGAAAAGGATTTTGAGGAACATTTGCTGGATGATACTGCTGCTTATTATTCTAGGAAGGCCTCAAGCTGGATTGTAGAGGATTCATGTCCAGAATACATGTTGAAGGCAAAGTTTTAGATGGTTATTTCTACTTACATATTCGTATGCAGCTCTTGGTGTATTTGGTTGTTTATTGTTTCTCTTTTGGCCATGCAGTCTGAGGAATGTTTGAAAAAAGAAAAGGAGAGGGTGGCTCACTACTTACATGCTAGTAGTGAAGAGAAACTTTTGGAGGTCTGTTGTCATGCTTTTATAGTAGTTGAGGAATTTGTTTCTAGATGTGCCAGGACTTGATTTGGTCGAGTTGTGTTGTCATAAAGATGCTATTATGAGTTACTCCATCCGTCCCTTAATTTTTGCCCCATTTCTATTTATAGAGTCAAGGTTCGAAAAGTTGACCACGAGTTCTCATCATGTTGGAAGAAATAATATATTCAAGTGGGATATTGTTGGATGCATTTCAGTGTAAATTTTTAGAATATCAAATTTTCATACTTTTTTGTCTTATTTGAAGATAAAAAAGGTTAAAGTTGCAAAATGTCAAATGTGACAAACAATTAGGGACAGAGGGAGTATTTTTTAGTTGATGAAAGTATGTTATCAATAATTAAAAAAAAAGTCTACAATATGGGTTTATGGAAACTGTTTGATGTTTGTTTGGATTGTTTTCCTACTGGCCTTTTACAGAGAGTGCAAAACGAGTTGCTGTTGGTATTTGAAAACCAATTGCTTGAGAAAGAAAACTCTGGTTGTCGTGTATTGCTTAAAGATGACAAGGTATTTAGGATACATTGTTCTCATTGCTTTTGAACCCTAATTCCATCTTATTTTCGAACGATGACTATTGTACTTGTGCTATTTGGATGTGGTTAGGTGGAGGATCTTTCCAGAATGTACAGGCTATACAGTAAAGTTCCCAAGGGTTTGGAGCCTATAGGAGTCCTCTTTAAGACAGTATGTTGAAGCCTGGTTATGTTTATTGACAAGTTACATGTTACTCCATGATAGAATTTGATGTTTTGAACATGCTCTCTTGCAGCATATTACGGATGAAGGGGTTGCCTTGGTACAGCAGGCAGAAGATGCTGCCACTAGTAAGGTTTGATACTTTTGATGATCATCATTTGATTAATGTTTTTTAATTTCTTTCAAAATGTTTTTTTAAGAATCAACTACCATGAAGATTGAACCCTTATTATTAGATCTGCTGTATTCTGGGCTCCTGTTGCACTTTGTAGCTAATATCTCGATGATTAGTTTCTTCAAGCCTCAAATTAGGCTAGTGAGCACTAGAAAAGTACGTATGTTTCTACTAACATTTGCCCCTCATTACCCTCTTGATTGTAATTTGGCTTTCTTTTAGGCTTATGTTGATCAATTGGTTGGCTAGGCTATTGGCCATGCCTTGGATAATTGATTACCATTTTTCCTTTATGACATTCTATATAAACTATCTTCTCTTGTTATTGTGATTGGAAACCTAAGACAGATTGGTTCTTGCTACACTAGTTGTAATGCCCAGAGTGTGGCATACTGGCCTAGTATGCTTCGTTCTTGTGTATATTGACTTTTCAATTGCTTTTCTGTATTGATTATCTTTTTCTGAACTTCCTTGGTTGACAGGCTGAAAAGTCTGAAAGTGCTGGTGGATCACATGAGCAGGTACGTCCATAAATCTTGTAGCTGCTATTGTTGATCTGTGATTTTATACTTGGATTAAATGTAGTCTTGTTTGCAATTTGTCAGGTTTTTGTGAGGAAAGTGATAGAACTACATGACAAGTTCATGGTTTATGTCATTGATTGCTTTGTGAGCCACACCATCTTTCACAAGGTTTGTGTAATTGTGCTTGTGACTTTTATTAAGTGTTCTACCGTGCACTAGTTTTGGTTGCTGATGTTTTTTCTGGTGTTGTACAGGCTCTCAAGGAAGCTTTTGAGGCTTTTTTGAACAAGGGGGTTGCTGGAAGTACTAGTGCTGAACTGCTGGCAATATTTTGTGATAACATCCTCAAAAAGGGTGGTAGTGAAAAGCTAAGTGATGAAGCTATTGAGGACTCACTCGAGAAGGTGAGGTTGACTACTTTCAAATTCTGTGCTGCTCAAGATTCACAATGCCTATGATTAATTAACTTTCTCAATTATTGCAGGTAGTAAAACTTCTTGCTTATGTCAGCGATAAAGATATGTTTGCTGAATTTTACAGGTCAGCCTTTCCCTCCTTTCTCTTTGTTGGAGCTTTTTTTTTCCGAAAAGTTTGACAATGTTTCACTTGCAATAGAAAGAAGCTCTCTCGCCGTCTTCTGTTTGACAAGAGTGCCAATGATGATCATGAAAGAAGCATCCTAACAAAATTAAAGCAGCAGTGCGGTGCACAATTTACGTCAAAGATGGAAGGGATGGTAAGTTTATTTTGAACTGGACATAAAGATTGTGAATTCATGGGACATTACGCTTGAAATCCCTCTTTCTTTGCTTTTCTGTTTTTAGGTTACTGATTTAGCTTTGGGGAAAGAGAATCAGACTCATTTTGAAGATTATCTTGAGAACAACCCAAATGCCAATCCTGGGCTTGACTTGAATGTGACAGTTCTCACAACAGGATTTTGGCCAAGCTATAAATCCTCCGATCTTAACCTTCCTTCTGAGATGGTAATTGGTGCTTCACAATATTGTAATTGTTGTTACTTTGGTAATTGTCTCACTAGAGAATAAAACCAAAATTTCCCCCTTCTCCTTAATAGGTTAGATGTGTGGAAAGTTTCAAGCAATTCTATCAAACGAGAACTAAACACAGGAAGCTCTCTTGGGTTTACTCACTGGGAAGTTGCAACATTAATGGCAAGTTTGGTCAGAAAACAATTGAACTGGTTGTTGGAACCTATCAGGTAGTTTTTTTGGGGAAATAATCTACTCTATTTTTCCTCTTCCTTGCTCTGTTCTAAATGTAATCCCCATGCAGGCTGCTGCTCTGCTTTTATTCAATACTGCAGATTGCTTGAGTTATTCAGAAATGGCAGCTCAATTGAATTTAGCTGATGAAGACTTGGTGAGGGTACTTCAATCATTGTCGTGTGCTAAGTACAAGATTCTTACTAAGGAGCCGAGCTCAAGAACTGTCTCTCATACTGATCATTTCTCATTCAACTCTGGATTTACTGATAGAATGAGGAGGATTCGGGTATAATTTAGTACAAGTTCTTTATTTTTTTTTCCTATTTCTCATTGAAACTAATCTGATATTCTGCCAGCAAATGTTCACTAGTTTTCTCCTTTTTCTTGTTGGATCTACAGATTCCTCTTCCACCAGTGGATGAGAGGAAAAAAATTGTTGAGGATGTGGACAAAGATAGACGATATGCCATTGATGCTTCTATTGTGCGCATAATGAAGAGTAGGAAGGTGTTGGGGTATCAGCAATTGATCACAGAGTGTGTTGAGCAGCTAAGCCGCATGTTCAAGGTATGATACTTTGCTGCTTCTTGTGTGGCCTTGAGTTAAGTTGTGATTACTAGTAATACACATCCTGGTTTAAAATATATCTTTTCCTGATGATGGGTCTCTTTTGTTGTCTCTGTGCAGCCTGATTTCAAGGCAATCAAGAAGAGGATTGAGGACTTAATTACGAGGGATTACATTGAAAGAGACAAAGAAAACCCTCAACTGTTCCGGTACTTGGCTTGAGTAAAATATGCTCGTCTTCAGTTGACTGCCTCTTGGCAAACTGATTTTGGAAGGAAGCCTTTGAATTCCTTTAGTAGGCATTTCGTGTACAGCGATTGGGTTCTCTTGAGTGGGTACATTTATATGGCCAAGAAACTTAGATCTGGCTCATACAACGCAAAAATTAAATATGCACATTTTAGGGAACCAAAAACTTCCAGGCTCTCGCTTTATATATATTCCTTGGTCTTGCCTGATTCTATGCATGTATATGTGCTTTCTGAACAACCCCAACCCCCTTAAGTTGAGGTTTAATATGCTCGTCATCTTCGCTTATATTTCATTGCGTTTTGTAGCCCCCTGCTGTGATTTTGTAAAACCCCCCAATTTAATTGATGTCAATTTGTCAATGGCAAAAGTAAAATTGATGAACAATCTGTATAACTATTAGTTTTGTGGTTTACTGCAGATTTTTTTTTTTTTTTTTTTTTTGGCGTGGGGTGGGTGGTTGGTGTCTCTCCTCACCAACCTCATAATAACACTTTTTGCTTGTGCTTTTGTTCTTTCCCTACTTCAGGACTAAAATACAAGGATTTTTTTTTTTTGTGGTGTGTGTGTGTATGTCTTTTCACCTTAAGGTTCACAGAGCCGGTTAAGACACCGCAAACTGAGGTAAAGTCATGCTCAAAGGCTCATCCGCAAAGCTGACTTGACTATCCTTTTGTTGATGGATGATTGAGGAGAATGACATATAATTACACTTATTTGATCTTTATTATAACTGTAAATTAGTTTTAGTAGTAATTAACATAACACAAATTTCATGTTGAATTCAATCTTTAAAAAATTATTTTTGAGTAAGATACAAGTATCCAATTAAATTAGCACGTGAAGAGCTAAAACTAGCACTTCTATGCAACTAACTCCCATGCTCTTGAGAATGTATACTCCCTTTATTTTAAAAAAAAAATCTCTCTCCTTTCACAGTCCTGTATCCTTTAATTAGATGAGAAAAGATCCAGTGAATGAATCTAGTTCACCATCACCGACGTTGCCACCATGATAATCTTGATCACGGTCTACTTTGATCAGCTGTAGGTACTCCTCATAAAGCTTCTCAAGCTGCTGATTATTATCTGGTGCCACCACTTCATCATGAGTCTGCATGATATCAATGTTGATCTCATGACTATCACACGATGATCCGATCGTCATCATCAGATGATCATCAAATCCATTTGTTTCCATGCTTGGATGATTTGCTATCCAAGGCATGTTTAGAATAGTACTATTCTCCGAATCATATGCTGACAATCCATAATTTTGGTCCAGGAATTGATTTTGACTTGAAGATGCACTTGTAGTACTCACATTGTTAGTTTCTAAGCTTATATTGCTACTATTTGTTGTCATTGAAATGACGGATTTAACCCTGACGGGTTTGGGTGAATGGATCTTGGTTCTCTCCCCTAGTTCTTCGCCATCATTGAGAATTCCCTTTACTTGAATAACTTCATCATCGTCAAGTTTACTCCTATCAGTATGCTTATTGTTTGTGATAATGGAGGCCTTACTCCTCTTTTTGTTGTAATTCTTAGCTAGTTTTTCCAACTCGGATTCAGATAGTTTCTTATGGGTATTCGGGTCTGTCCCTTGGCTTCGAAGCTTCTTACTTAAGTGGGTATTCCAATAGTTTTTGATCTCATTGTCAGTTCTACCAGGCAACCTTCCTGCAATGAGAGACCATCTGTTGCCTAATAAGCCATGTAACCTTATGATTAGGTCATCTTCTTCTGGTGTGATATTGCCTCTTTTAATATCTGGCCTCAAGTAGTTCATCCATCTCAATCTACAACTCTTTCCACACCTTAGAAGTCCTACATGCATGAACATTCATCCATCAATTACTTAATTAATGAGTCTGTTCAAAGATAACTATCCATATTTTTGTAGAAAAAGTGAAGTGACTTGAGTTCATGCTAGATTAGTCGAGCATGCCATTCAAGGAAAATTAAGTTGTTTTTTTCGGTTAGAACTATATGCATTTACAACCAAAGAGAGTAAGGGGGAGAGAGATTCTGATCTATTCCTTCTATCCCACATTCATTTGCACGTACACTTATCATCAGCACTCGTACAAAAAAAAAAATTACGAAGTGTGGGGATTGGAGTGTGAGAGGAGATCGAGCTTGGATTGAGAAAATGTACAAGAAGAAAGTTGACAGGGAAAGACAAGTATGCAGTTATATAGAATAAGTGGCTAATACGTCAGTTAAGACAAGGGTATACAGTTATTCACGCTATTTTATTGGCTCAATCTAATCCGAACATCTTTACCAACCTCTTAAAGTAAATATAGAGATATCATTTAGTTCTTTCATGTTATTTAGCTTGAATTTCGAAACACTTGATAATTCATGTTGGATCATAAGTTAACTAGAATGTTCGTTTAATATTACAATACTTGCATGGAAAACAGAAGACGTAAAGTTTAACTAATGTCGAACTTACCAGCTTTCTTAGGCAAAGATCTCCACTGGCCTTCACCATGGGCTTCAATGTATTTGATTAGCAAAGCGTCTTCTTTAGCAGTCCATGGCCCTCTATGCAAGCCTACTTTAGAGCAACAAGGAGCTCTTCCCATTTGTTTTTTCTCTCCCCCTAATTTCTATCGCTATAAAATTTAAGCTTTTGACTAATTCAGTGAAATGGAGAAGAGAGAATAAGGAGGAAGGCAGTCAGAGAAAGAGGATGATTTTTATGCTTTAGAGAGAGCAAACAATGGGTCACAACCTTGTTAATTCCATACTAATTAAACAATAATAATGGAGTTTATATATAAAAGTAATTCCATCCTAAATAGTAGGGCTTCGCTCTTCCAACTTGCTAGGACTTGTACATAATATATGGAAATATTTATACCACTTAATTTGATAGTGTAGTATAATATGGAGGGGTTTTGTCTCTATTATATTATATGTAAGCCAACGTAATTGGTTTGAACTCAACCAACTTTCACTCCCTATTATCTGCCCTTCCCAGCCCTCCACGTTTTTTCAATTGTTGGAGCGTTCTTGTTGAAATTCATACTCCGCCATGTTTTCTTGTTTTAGACACATAGGCTGTGTGAAAGTTACGTCGTACTAATTACATGTTGTTATGCGACCTTAATTTAGGTAATGTTTAAATTTATACGTGTAAAATAAACAAGGAATAGAGTCATGCAAGGGACCCCTAAGGTTTGCGCACTTTTATGTACGGATTATGCAATAGATGGAGCTAGGGGTGTTTATGAGCCAAGTTGAGCTCGAGTTTGGCTAAGCTCGACAACTCAAACTCGAGCTCAATAACTCAAAAGCTCGACGTGAAAACTCAATTCTTGAACTCGGCCTGAACCCGAGCTCGATTATAGACTCGAACTCAAGCTCGTTTTAAACTCGAACTCATTTTTAGTTCGTTTAAAAGCTCAAAACCTAAGTACTTATACTCGAATTGGACCAACAATAAGGCTAAGTTTTAGTTTTAATAAGCTTGATTTGAGTAAAAGATAAATAATTATAAGAAGTTTTCCTTATTCATACCGGGTATAAATCATTGTATATCAAGGGTTATTTTCATAATTTTATTTTCTATATCCGAGATCATTATTTCTATACATGATATGTTTTTTTTTTTGTACCTAAGATGGTTATTTCTATACTTGAGATGATTATTTCTATACCTGAGATGGTTATTTCTATATTTGATATGGTTATTTCTGTTTATATGAGATAATAACATGTATACCGAGATAATACCACCAAAATATGATATCTCAATAAAGTATTTTTTTTTTTACCATGATATAAGTTGCCAAATTTATATATGATATGAATTAGGATTTTCTCATAATTTTAAGCCTATGACCTATGTTCGTAATCGATCCATAATTGGCAGTTTGGCAGCTCTTTAGCTATTTATGAAGCTGGGGCCTTGGAACTTGTTAGTCTTTGAAAATTATAAGTGGAAATTTTAAAATCTATGCTAAGAAACTATTCCATTTCGGATTAATACACGCCCCTTCACAAATTGTTTTTTTTCTTTGGTGCAGACAAATTGTTGCGATTCCTCATGCCGCAACTTCATGTGAAATTGATTGATTATTTAACAAACCCATACTCAGTAGTCAAAATTCTATAATAGGGTGATCGCTATGTACGCCACTCAATTTCTTCTAAACTATTGGTTGTTTTTCTTACATAATGTTTATCCATATTCCATCCATCTATAATTGGTCAATGACTAAATTATGTTTATGAAATCACAGTAATAGTTAGATTGTTTGGACTAACTAGTTAAGTAATACCATTTCAATATAATGAACAATTCTATGAGAAATGTGAACAAGTCGATACTGACCAACATTTTTTCATAAGCTATAGTAACGCGCATTTATAATGGACAACTTTTGACAATGAGAGGTCCTAGCTTGTTATATTGGATTGTAATGATCTTTACGCTTCTAATGGACGAACTAGAGGATTCTGTGAATGTGAATAGCATTGATCTCCAACAAATGCAATTAATTAGCATATAGTTTCTGGAATTGCCAACTTTTATAGCACCAAATAATCAACCACTGTCAATGTAATGATGTACTACCATGGCCCATGGGGCTTGTTTAGGACTAAGCCTTGCATGAAATGGTCTTATATTAGCCTATTGTCACGGTTTACGAAGCCACCAACGAAGAATTGAGAGTCTGCTCAACAATACGGTCTGTATTTGGACGGATTAAATTAATAATCAAATGTTTACACATTCTTTAAGATAACTCGTTGGATGCTTTGCTAACAGGAGAAGGTGGAGAATGGAGATGGTGCGTTGCTGTTGCTCAAGTGCTTATATCTCAGATTTTGATTAGACTTCTGACTCTTTCGCATTAAATTTTTACTATTTTTGGCCATTTTATTTATTTCTCAAATTTGTCTCAAACTCATTTAAACATAACATTTCGATCATTAGAGCCACTTCAAACTATCGAAATAATTATAACACATTGATTTATTTCAATGCAAACAACTTCAGAAAAAGTGGAGGAATTTGATTGAGCGTAAGTCTTGGTTTTAGACTTGAATTCTAATGAACCAACGGAAAGACTCGCTATTTTATCCATTATTTATTTTTAACACTTTTCCTAATACTCTACACGCACCAATAAATAATACCTTTAGAAGAAGGTAGGATGCTATGGTTTGGAAAAACTGTATTCATTTATACGTGACTCACAAAAAAAGGAGTGTAAAGATGGGTTATTTCAGGCCCTAGCATTCACTGTTCCACGCCATACACACACAGCAGCCAAGCTAAACTTCGAATATATAAATACAAGATTTGACCAAATCGCTTTTTTGTTGGAGTTGGAACTTGGAAAGGTACGAGAGAAGATCAAGTAATAGGAAAAGAAACCGCAATTTGGCTAAGAAAAACTGACATGCACAAAAGAACAATGTCAACAACTCAACTGCAAAGCGTCAATTCCATCGTAGAACATTTGAATATTTGATCCTCACAATCCATGATCTTACTATTCAATAATCATACACGGAAAGTTGCTTCCACTTCCACAAATTCAGCCAAAAAAGCATTTGACTTACGAGGGCCTGTAAACTCTTGCTAAAAACTAGTACTATAGACCCTATTTTATATTTCTTCTTTTCTTTTTTCTTTTTCCGGCAAAAAAATCAACTAACAAAGTGTATATAATTTACGTGTGGGAGAATATTTCAACTTTACATTTATACAATGGAATCGCAAATTTAGAAATTCCATTTTGAGGTATACACTGATCAAGCTCTGGTGAATTACAAGCGAACTGGTAAACCATAGTTCTGGAATACCCTGATTCGACCATCCCAACCGGCAGTTACAATGACTAAACCCCAAGCGTGAGGGGAACCTGCCATATTCAGGCAGGTAGTCTTCAAAAACTTGTACTCTGATTTGCTTGTCGCACATGATACGATCAGGGAATTTGAGCTGGTTAGCTTCTCCTCAGGCCAGGTTGCAACCCCTCTGGAAAACGGATCTGAAAAGCCTAGAGAAATTGTATCTGTTGAGAATAATGATGTTCTAAGGTGAGAACTCTCAGCAGAAGGCTCTTGTTCCAGTTTGCTATCAGTTGTGTATCTCACCATTATTCCCAATGGATTTGGTGATGATTCTGAGAGACAAGGTAAAACATTCCCACATGTTCCATGCCAAGGAACAGCAACAGAGGCGTTGTTTGACAAGAATTTTTCACAGGAGCTCTTGCTTCGGAAGTGGGATGAAACTGTTCTGTCTGAGTTCGAGGAGTCCCATACATAAACAAAAGAGTCCTCACTTGCTGAGACAACGTGCTTTCCATCTAATGTATATGACGCAGATATCTGGCTTCCAGCATTTCGAAGACCTGATTATAGAAAATAATAACAGGTTGAAATATAGGCCACACAAACCAATTAACAGAGCAAGTAAACAAATAAAAGTTGCATAATTCACAACCATGTAACTGCCAGAGTAATCTAAGGGGTTAACAAGAAAAGTAGATAATTTGGGAGTTCTTGGAATGGATACAAGATACTCTGTGGAACTAGACAAACTAACTGTTTTCAACAAATTTCGAGGAGTTTTCAAAACTTTCTGGGAGTTATTCCAATGAGTTAGTCTAACAACTACTGAATTTTTTAGCAGTTAATAAATGCAGATGATTCAGAATCTTTGAAGAGAATAAACACGGTAGAGTAACCAACCTTTATATTTACAGACAACATTAACCCCTTCGAGTATTCGGATCTGGGAATCACCAGTAGTTACCATGAGCTTGCTTGGGTCGCTAGGGGAAAACTGGGTCAATTATACACAAATCAAAGTCAGCATTTCCAAGTGATAGATAGCTAACATAAGTGTTTGACAGCAAAACAAGTAAAAGATACTAAATTGATATGACAAAATAACCACCTGAAAACCAGTAATTCTTCTTAATGGCGCAGCCTTCTTCTTACCATGTAACGGTATGTGATTAGTCATTTGCAACCTATTATCTGCAAAAAATAACTGGAGTCTTAGACAAAGAATGAATGGAAAAATGATCCAAGTGACAACACAGTAATATTGACAAGTCAATGGTCGGAACTCAACCTTATGTAAAGTTCAACAACAGTTGATAAGTCTTTTCCATGTTTTAACTTTTGAACAATTAACATAAGAAGAAAGACGGTATAACGACAGCAAGAAGAAAGATAACGATCCCTCCTAGTGGATTCAGCAACATGTCTAGCAGAAATAATACTAATAACTTACATCATACAATTCTCTAAAACATAGAGATCTCAATCAAAGCAGGTCTAGTTGTCTACCAAGGTTTATTTGGATAATTAGGATAAAGATTCTGGCATCTGGGACCTCTAACATCCATCTCCGAACTCTAATTAAGCTATGGAGCATATGCATTATGCAATCTCCTACACATCAACAGCATGGTAAAATATTAGGTATTCAGGGTATAATTACAACATGAAAACTAGGTGGTTAACAACTAAACTCAAAACTACATCTATCCGGTGTTTTGAAAACCATCTATTGCAAATTATCATCTGATGGGCATTCTATAGGCACATTAAGGTTACTATTTCAAAGCTAAAGGAGGCTTGGCCCAGCAAAAATAGTTGGAAACACGAACATTTAGCTATTTGTGAGTACTACTGAAAAAGGTCATAGAAGATGAATTATTCAGGCTAGACATCATATTACTGAACTGTCAAGCATCACAGTTACTGACATTCATGGCACATAATCCTTACAAAAATAAATTCAACGCGCATTATCCACATCAAAATTTCCCAGAAAACAGCAAGATAGGCCAAAACCAAATGCTTACCTGACGTATCAAAAAAGTAGCAGTCTCCAGATATAGAACCAACAATTACACCCTGCATAACAATTCCAAAACAAAATAACTTCACCCAGACGTTCAATGTCAAAACATTTTTGCCAGAATAAGATTGGCAGCAAATGCAAACCTTTCCATTAGGCTGATAACAAACCGCAGTAACTATTTCTTTTATGTCTGTCCAATCAACAACTCCGCGTCTAGGAATGCTCCAAATACGAACTTTGCCATCTACAGAGCCACTGATGAAGTAATTTTCGTCCATGGGATTAAACTGAATGCATGTGACTGGTTCAAAAAAAAAAAGTAGAACATGCAGAAATGAGCTCATGAGGTTAACCCAAGGCACAAAACAACTCCTAACCAGTAAATTCAAGAGCATAAGAAAGTACCAAAGTCATTGTGTGAGAAGACTTTCAGGCACTCATCAATTCCCACTCTCCACAAACGGACAGTTTTGTCAACAGAGGACGAAAGAATACACTGCATTACCAAAGGTAAACTATAAGATTTCCAATCAAAATTGTAGGATAAGCACAGAATGAACCCAAGCACGATGTTACTGACCTTGCTATTTGACCATGAAAGATCCAACACTTCACCACAATGACCATGGAACTCATGAAGAGGCTTCTGTATCAGTTGGAATACCTTGGGTGGGAAGATAACAGAAGCAGACTCAGACGATTTTCTCAGGCTCTTCAGTTTCCCCTTTTTCTCCTTGTCAACAGTGAGAGGTACTAATTCTCCATGTTGATTGATCGTAAAATAGACATGAGAAGCATCAAGCTCCGGAAAATGAGAGATTTCTGACTTCTCAGACTCGATCACCTGCCATATCCTGACAATTCCATCTTCACCAGCACTTGCCAAAAAGTGCCCATCAGGACTGAACTTCATCGTAAGTATAGCACCCTTATGTCCAACGATATCTTGCCCAATATAAAGAGCTGAAAATTCCTTGGAGCGTTTCTTATACGTACGAACCCGAACACTGGGAGCTTTACGTCTTAGAATTGATAAGGAACCATCACTTTCTACCCCGCTAATCCCTGAATGTGAATCAGCAACACATGCCACTACACCTAATCTCCTCAGCCATCCTTTCATTACTCTTCGTCTTCCTTCCTTAGTGTTAGTATTTGGTACCAATCCAAAATCTCTTCTCATTGCTCTCTGAACCATCGGCGAAAGACCCAGAATCCTCTCAAACTCTTCCCCACTGAGTGTCCTATTAGACCCCACTTCTCGAAGTCTTCTAAACAATCCATCTTGCCCAAGTTCATCCACAATGAACTCCGATCCATCATCCAAATTCCTGATTCTACGGACCAAATTCTCCTCCAGTGCCATGTCCAACAACTCTTGCGTATCATTCGGGCACCATGATACAGATGACTGACTTGACGAATGCAAGTCCCTGAAACTCGACCTCAGAACCGTCCCACTATTTTCCATAATCCTAGCACTATCCACAACCTCCCCCTCAGACCTGTTTGAACATTCAGCACTTCCACCTTCCCCCACATCCACCACTTGATTTGAAGCCAACCCCATCAATTTCAAGAGCTTCAGACGCCGCTCCCCAATAGACCCCGGACTCCTGATCCAAAACTCATAACCAAAATTCCGAACTACATCCTCAGCAAACCTTGACTCAGAATCAGAATTCTCCACACCATCGGATCCTGAATCCGAAACAGGGGTAATATACTCCTTTGAATCAAAAAACTGTTCATCTTCTTCACTCAAACTACCCATTTCCCACTTTTCTCTCATTCACTAATTCACCCCCATCAACTACAATACAAGTACAACCCACCCCAGATGGATCAATCACAAAATTAGCTCCCCCATTTATAAGAATTGACAAATTCCAACTGTCCGCTATCCAATACCCTAAACCCAACAAAAAAAAATTAAAACTTTAGCTTATATAATTTCATATAATATCATATACGAGTAATATCATATTATACATAATATGAACCCAACCCACAAAACACAGATCCCAATTCTCAAAGTCATTCAACAAAATTCAAAATAAATAACTATAATAAACAAATAATTAATCGAGCATCAATCCAAAGTAGAAAACAAGATATAGATCAAGGCGAAAAAGGGGAGAAACTAATTTCTAGAAGAAGAAAAAGTTTAAAACTTTGATGATAAACAGAAAATTGGGGAATAAAAAATAGAAGGGTGAAAACAAAGAATGGAAAAAGGAGTAGGGATTAGCAAACACACTGACCTGGGGAGGAGGAAGTTGAGACCCAAACCAAATTCTCGGGGAATTCACAGGGTTCCACTTTCTCTAACTAGAATACTAGTTTCTCTCTCTACAAAGTGAAGGATGAACAGAAGACAAATGCATAAAATAAATACGCAAAAGCATAGTTTAGATTAGGAGTAGTACTCACATGGGGGATTAATTAATTGGATTTTTTGGATTAACGGTAATCAACAAAATAAACATGCATTGATACATACAATATTAATTAGTAATTACTAATTAATAACTAAAGAAGAAGAGGAAAAGTCTCGAAAAATGCGTGAAGGTGGAAGTGGTAGAGGAGGGTGTTTTTGTGTGCGTGTTGTTTACTATTCTATCGTCTACTTTGGCTGCGTGCGTCCTACACTGTTACGGTTAGTTTATCGTCGGATGATGTTCGGTATGGTTACAACTTACAAAATACAAAGTATACAACACTTACAACCAGGGCTATTTCGTCTATTTGCTATGGTCATTGAGTCATTGTATAATTTTTATGGAACGGGTCATTGTCATTTCATTTATTTGGCCTTGTTGTCGTTCATTGTTCTACTTTAAGCTTAAGGAACTCCTTTTACGAGTTGTAATAAATGGTCGTAACCATTTTATACGTACTGATGATCATCTCTTAAGCGTTGCATAACAATATTAGGGTATTTAGGAAGGTTTAAGTGAAAATATGAGCATATTTCATTGCTAATAGATTTTTTTCATAATTTTTATTACGTACTCTGTAGTCGGTAATTAGAAATATTAATAATTAAATTAGTGTGTTTGGCAAACATACATGGTAAAGTGTTACATTTTTTATGCAACGGAGAAAATAATAATTTTTATATTTCAAAAATTAATATGTATTGGATTTACACATTATTTGATTTTTTTAATATAAATACAATTACATTAGATGGTCCGGAAAGGAGTGAAGTAGTGATGAAAGTGAGAAATGACTGTTCGAGGTTGGGAAGGGAGCAACGCATAAATCATGTTACGAGTGTCAGATGGGTTAGCAGCAGCTACGTTGGTTCATCGAGCCTACGCTATTCCGTAGCTGGGTGCCAGTGCCAGACTGTTGGGACAGCCTGCTGCATGCTGCTTATATGCTATTCTTAAATGCTTAAGCCGCTGTTTGTGCGCTGCTTTTGTGGGCTAATACTTTGGTCCCCAGTTATATTTCAAGTTTTCCCTAGGCACCTACGGAGTACATCTGTACATGAAAAACACAGTTACACAAATACTCCCTACTTGGCATCTTTTTTCTTCTGAGTACATACCACAATTTCTACAATATTTAATCAAACAATTTTACGATTAGCTCATAGTTTTAACCAAAAAAGAGAGAAGAGCTAGATTAGATTATCTTTGTTAGTGAAATAAATCAAATAATGCTATGATAGTACTTTAATTTTTAAAGTAAGAATAATATACGATTTGTTGCTTATGTCGTGTTGCCTCTACGACTCCGACTCTACTACCTTTACCTCTAACTCCACCTCTACCTCTCTACGACTCCGACTATACTACCTTTACCTCTAACTCCACCTCTACCTCTGCCTCTTATGTTTATATTTAATTTACTCTACATTTATTATAAGCAAACTGATAAGGAGCAGGTAGTTTTCTACTAATCAACTTTTACAATATATTTATTCTAATGTCAAATTGATCCTCGACCAGGTAGTTTGTCTAAGGAGCAGAACAGTTCCTAGACTACTGGAGACTGGAGAGTGAGACAGCTATGTGAAATTGTGAACTCCGAGAATTTAGCTCATTTTGTAATCACTTTTATTTCTGAAAATGGTCAGGATTTTATCCTAAGAAAACGTGTTGAAAGAACATAATGAAGTTAAAATTAGGAAAGTACAAGCAAAGAAAGAATAATAATAGTCTAACAGATTAATTTCACTGTTTAAATCGAGACTACTTTAGTTTGTCGATAAAAAAAAAATAATAACTAACTTGATTTACACAACTAAAGAAAAAAGCTATGTAATTCATAGGTGCACTTGATCATCAACAACAATGATACACGTAACATGTGATCATATTCTGAACTCTCCAACTTAGAAGTGACTCCTAATTGGCCTATTATAATAAGAGACTTCATACTGTTTGTTGCAGGGTCCCATTAAGGATAAAACAATGCAATGAAATAATATGTGATCTTGGTTTGATCTCATGTGGTCATTTATCATGGATCTGGAAACTGCAGGACTTGTACTAAACACGAATAATACGATTAAAGTGCTTAGCTAGGACTGCTAGGATGCCTGTGGCTGTGGCATGCGATAATTTGGTCTCCCGGAGAATGATTGAATAATGAATAGGGTATTCTGTATTCAAGCATTTGCTGATATTGTTTAGGGCCCTTTGGCTTTCTCTCTTTAGTTTTAGTTTTAGTTTTCACCTATTTATGCCTAACTTCTGTATGTAACTGAGCTTGGATTATAAAGCAGAATCAGTGTTGAGATTAATTTGGAGTTTTGAACAAGTGTGTTGTATAAGAATTTCATGTGGAATTGGTCTTACAAAACACATACTCGCCGTCGACCTTGTTTTCTACTGCATACAGAAAGGGTATAAGTTATTCTTCAATCTCCATCTTTTATAGCACCGGCAACTTTATTCTCATATAAACATATTCCACCAAAAATAAAGTAGTCATATACTCTTATCGCAGTATTGCATTATTAGTTGGTTGTTGCCCTTCAATGGGAAGTTGACTCTTCATGGATATGGACCTTTTCCAAGGTTTGCCTCATGACTAAATTCGTTTATCCTTTGGGTTCTGAGGCCCATTCATAGAATTTTAGCATCCCAAATTCCCAATTGCCATATTATGGCCATTTTACTCATTGGCCCATGCTCACAATCCAAATTGGAAAAATGCATTATCATAGCTTTGATTATCTTGTTTAATATCATTTTACACATATTAGAGTTACACCGTAATATTTAAATGCAACAAATTAAAGAGGAAATGATTTCTTAGAGCTTGTAAGGTAAAGCTCGGTAATATGTTCTCATAAATTTGTTTTCGATTTTAAGAAGAACAACAACAATACAAAATATATTAGATGAAACAATCAAACCTATTTGTGACTGTTTAGCCCCATGTTTTTAGACAAAAAGGTATGATATTAGGTTTAGAGATTATGATCTTAGATATAACAAATATAATACCAAGTATATGATTATGATATTATGTATAGAGATAATCATCTCAGATGTAAAAATATATAATCTTAGGTATAGAGCTTATGATCTCATGATGTAGAAAATATGATTTCGGGTATATAGAGTATGATTTTTTATATAAAATTTATGATATCAGATATATAGAGATTATGATTTAGGTATAGAAATTTCGAGCTCAGGTATAAAGATTATGATCTTAACTTAACATTATACATAGTATTTGAATAGAGTTGTAAGATACAATTGAGAAATTCCAAAGATGACCTTAGCTTTAGAGATTTTGATCTCAAATATTTAGAGTATGTTCTTGAATATAGTTATTACAATTTCAGGTATAGAGCTTATGGTATTATAGAGATGATATCAATTGCACAACCAAATGACAATTGAACAAATCATTTTCTTTAGGGAAACACATGTGTCCCAATTCCAACTTCGTTGGTTGATGTTAGGGTTTTTTTGGTCTACATTGGAGTAGAGTGAAAGGTGTTGGTGAGATGGGTGTTGGGATACCATTATTGACATGATGAAGAAGTTGAGAAGATCTGAAAATGATGGGTGTAATTGGGAGAATTTAATGGGAAAGTTGCAGAGGAGATGGAAGGAGGAGGAGGAGTTGATGTGGGAAGTCTGCATTTTTTACTTGTTATTGCTTATACGTTACGTTCAGTGTGTCATTAGTGATATGGTGAAATAAGTTACACCTATTATCAAATAAAAACAATATGTTCATAACATTAATGAAGAGGTCCTAAAATCCTAAAATAGGCACTTATAAGCAATTTGCTATTTGGTCATGTAGTACAATGACTTCTTATCCTGTCCAACATAAATTCGTAGGTCATGACAAGAAGGTGACAGTTGATTCAATGACAATATTTATATGATCTAAATGTTAAATAAAAATGGTTTTTCTGAATAGAAATGCTAAAAGATCCAGATATTTGGCAAGAAGTCCTACTACTACCACACCAATAATTCCAACTGAATGTTGAAGCCTTTGCGGCCACATGATTTGGGCTATCATATGGCCAAGTACTAGTATTTTTAAGATAGGGAGAAGCCCAGAGCCTGTTACTGATAGTGGACTCGTGTTCGATTTTAAGGTTCTAATTTCCTGGACATAAAGGTATCTTTTTTTGGTTGTCCAGTATGTTTAACTGTTTACATATTTAACGGCTTGGCCCACTCACTGCATTATAATCCAGAATGATAAATTGTGATGTAAAATATCAATGCATTAAAAAAAAAAAAGTCATTTCTCTTTCTATGGGATACCTTTTTCAAGGGGTTGTCATGAGGATTTTTGTTCAAAATATAGTCATTGGGATTTTTTTTAAAATCTAATCTAACTAAATATATAAAAGGAATTTGTTTACGACTACAGGAGCAACACGAGAAAATAATTATTATTTTTATTTATTATAATTATTAAAAAGAAAAACTAAATTAATATGTCATATTTGCTTTAGTATCACAACTTTAAAGTTTATATATTGTAATTATTAAAAAATTATGCAATATATATTATTGTAATTTTCACAATTGGTATTATAAATTTATGATATTTATATCTTTAAATTCATGTTAAAAAATAATTTAAAATAAAATCCGTTTATGATATTTTTTCAATAAACTTAAAAAAGTTCCAACTATATTGTGTAGTATTATGTATATGAGTTTGATTAGAACACACTACTTAAGTTTATCGTTGTGAGTTTGATATCATCCCGGGTTAAGTTGAGATCTAAATTAAAACTTTGGTTGTAAGGATCAGAAAGAATTGAATTTTATGATCATACTAATTTGAAAAATTGGTGAAAATATAGAATACTTCATTCTACTCATATAGGTTTGATATTAAAAAATTGAGATATTTTACAAGTATTCTATGTTTATGTTATCCATATAGTACAAGAAAAATAGTATATTTAAGTACTTTTTATTTTTTATTGTAATACTTTATATTAAGTTAACCTAAAGACAACATCGAATCTAAAGTATTTGAAACTAAAATGATATTTTTGTACATGACTTATGCAAAGGACTTGGAAATGTGCTTATGACCTAAATTTGAAAATATTGTAAATCGATTAAAATAGACGTTTAGAGTCAAACTAGATAATTTTCATGCCTGATAAGGCCTAATATGACCCTATTTTACACTATTTTTGAGATATCTTTGAAATTGAAATTAAGATAAATAATATTTTTTAGGGTTATATGAGAAAGTTTGAAACCATTTAATACCTTATATTTGATCTCTAGAGGCCTTAAATTGAGTTTAGGACTCAATTGTAAAATTTTAAAATTAGATTGAAAAAAGTATTTTGAGTCAAATTAGATTATTTAAATCAATCCTCTGGACTAATATAAATCATGTAAGTTCCATAGTAAGTGCATAAGATATTCTTTCCCCAAGTCTCAAATTATCCAAGTAGAATTATGAAAGTTATTATACTTTTTTTTTTTAGATTTTTTTTTAAATTATTGAAATTGAAGAAAGGTACATCATAGTTACTTAAGTTAAGTGATTTGGAGCTACTTTTCTTGATACATTCTAGCATTAAAAGTCAAGAACGCTATTTAAGGTCATATGTGGAGGTTTAAATTAATTCAATACCTTATATTTGATTTCCAAAATAACTAAAAATGTGTTTAGGACCAGATTATAAGAGTTTTTAAAATGGGTTGAAATGGGTGTTTAGAATCAAAGTAGATGGTTCATGTCGCTATTAGATCTTTTTACAATCTTATAAGACTCATGGTAAGCATGCTAAGTTATTCATTCACCAAGTCTGAAATTGTATAATGATCGAATTTGAAGGTTTCTCTCTATCCTAAATTAAATGACACACTTATCATATATGATTGTCTAAGATTATATGTCACACTTTCTTTTATGGTATTGACCCATTAATATTTTATTACCTCTCCCCCACTTCAAAAATTAAGTCCTACACTCTCTACCATTTATTTTAAATAACATCTCATTAAATCTTATATATCACATCTAATCTTCTATTAATATAACATTTAATAACATTGCTTCTACACATACATCTAAGATCCGTATCCAACCTAATGTGCCATTTAATTTGGGATGAACAAAGTATTATAATTTTTTTTTTGAATTATTTTTGAAAAATTTCTAATATCAAAACAAAGGTACTCAGTGTCTTCTAGGGTCATTAAACGAGTTGTAGAACCAGTATATATCTTACATTTGGTCTCCAAAGACCCTAAAAACGAGCTTAAAATTTGATTGAGGAGTTTTGTGAATAGTTTAAAATGGATGCTTAGAATCAAAGTAAATGGTTCATATCACTCCTAAGGCAAAATATAAGAATCATGGTAAGAATATAGCGGTATTTTCTCATAGACTCCTTAATTGTTCAAATTGATCAAATTTAAAATGCAACTATACACTGTTTTTGAGAATTTATCAATAAATTCCTGAAATTAAACAAAAGATACTAGATGCTTTAGAGGGGCATATGAAAAGGTTCAAAAACTATTCTCCATCTTTTATTCGGTTTCCAAAGACCCTAAAAATAACTTAAGACCTAATTTTACGAGTTTTGGTAATGAGTTTTCATAGTCACAATGTAGTATATTATTTCAGTCATTCATATGGGCTAATATAACCTATAAGAGCCGTGGTAAGCATATTAGGGTGTCTTCTCATTGAGTCCAAAATGACCAAATTTTAAAGATTTGGACAAATTTCGGCTAATATATGTTGTTTTTGAGAGATGATGCTTCCTACTATGATATGAGAGATTTAGAACTATTTAAATTAATACCCTTATATTTGGTTTCTAATGGCCTTAATGACGAGTTTAGAACCTAAATATAGGAGTTTGAGAATTGAGTGAACGGGTGTTAAGAGTCAAAGTAGATGATTCTAATTGTTCTTTATGGTCAATATGATTAGCACTATAAGACCCATGATAAGCAAATCAATATACACTTTAACAGGGGACTAAATTGTCAAAATGACCAAAATTTAAAGGTTATACGTTGTTTTTTTAGATACAAAGTATTTGAAAAAATTTCAAAATTAAATACAGGCACTAGATGCTTTTTTTGGGTCATATAAGGTTATTTAAAACTATTTAATATATTATATATGTAGTCTTTAAACATCTAAAAAGTATTGAGGACCAATTGTAGGATCCATTGATTGGTAGAACTGTAATATTAATGAATCAACTTTAAGATATACAGACTATCCTAAAAGAATATTGGGTGAAACTTGAGATTTGAGGTAAGACCCTACATCCCTAACCTTAAACATTTACCTATATATACCATGGGAATATTGAAACGGTTTTAACCTAAGGACAATTTTGGTTTTCTACCATCACCATTGGTCGTGCACTCCGTATGTACACATATCATACATGTACCTTTTGATACGATTCGTTCAAGCAAGATGGTTCGATCAAATCTATTTCCATGATTAACTAACTGTTGCCTAAATCATTCAATTATAGATTCAATAGAATAATACACAGTAGAACACCTTAACAAAGATGAGCTATCATGATGCATGATGCATACTATTTCTATCTCAAACACTAAAACACAACACGAAGACAATAAGAATAATAGAACTTGGTGTATGAGTACGTGCATCTAAGCTCGAGAGAGTCCACAGTAGTCGGCTTATTAGTTACAGCAACCATAGTTTAAAGGCTACTACAAGAGTTGACAAAAATTGGGGTTTAATAAATGGAGCAGTGGGATTTGGCCGTGTTTGGCACTTTATGGGAGAACTTAATGAATTGAGTCGCTATCACTAGTAATATATATCAAACTCCCCTTAACAAAGACAAGGGCGATCAATTTCCTCGGTCCTACCTTCCTCTAATCTGTCCCCTTATGTCGCCCCAATCGCAGAATCATTCATTTACTTGAAAGTTGTCAACCTGCTTACTACAAGGATTAACTTTCGAGAAATTCCTAATTTATAATTGATGATATAAATATATTAGAGGATGGTTTTGTAATTTCATTTCTATACTTATATCATAATATCTATATTTGATATATTATTTTATATTTTTATATCTTTCTTATACAACAATATTTATATCTTAGATCTTAATATTCTAAAATAATTTCTATCATATATGAATTAAGAAGACCTCATTAACTTTCTGCCAAAAAAAAATAAAAGATTAACCGGCCAGTTTTCTTTACAAACATTGTTGGATTTCATGTTCTGCATGAATGTTTATGTGAGTCTACGGAAGTCTAAGAGGAAAAATATTTACAGACTCATAAACTTATGAAGTAACTTCATCTGATGCTTACTGATTAAATACTAAAGTTTGAACTCGTAAGTTAACACTAATTATAGGTAAATAATTGGGCATTTTGAAATTATGAAATTGAGGTTGAAGAGTTGGGAGTTATTTTACTCCAAGAGTTCCGCCATAATTTTCCGTTCACTTGATAGTCTAATCACTTGATCAATTATTTATTGTTATATGTATCTACTTTAAAGATTTCCCAAGATCAACTGAGTTACAAAAGTTAGACCATAGGGTGTGAAAGTTGAAACATTCGTTTCTACCTAAACACTGTTTACATCATACTATATATTAAAGTGCCCCAAGACCACCAAATGCGTGTAGATGATGCGGCGTTTCTGATTGGATAGAATGAAGAAATAGTTTCAAATACTATGTGAAAATCATCAAGAAGTTAGGGTCCTTGGCATATACTTGAGAAAAAGTCTAAACTTTTTATTATTATTATTATTATTATTATTATTTTTTCTTATATTATATAGAGTCCAAAATATCTTAAATTCCTTTAAATATAACACAATATATGCTTTATACTCCGTATAAGTTATTTTTTTAATTTTAAACATCTAATAAGTTTGTAGATCGAAATGTCTGATTGTAAATTAAGTAACTAATTGTAACATACATAATAAAAGTTGCTGAAGAAGTAACGGTAACCCCAAATATACTATTCACTATGATGTGTATAGTACATTTGCCAAATAGTGTAAGACTTTACCTCCTAATGTTATTCCTATTTCTTAACATGAAAGAACTTTGTTAAAGTACACAAAGTCTAGCAATTGAAATATCTATCTTGGAAAGGTAGTTGTATATTGGTCCGACAAATATTTCAACTCCAACCTTCTCCATCCTTTAAAAACATTAGGTGGTTTGACTCACATTCCAGCCAAAAGATTTCAAAAACAATAATAATAATAATAAAAAAAGAACAATTCTCCAAAAAAAAACACAGAGATTGCAAAGGGTTAGTAGATTGACTGGAAGTGCATGGAATTATTAACGAGCACGCCTTGCCAGAGAGAATGTTTTGGGGGACCCTTCTAAGAGCAGAGAAAGACGGGTTTGTCAGGTTTTTTTATTTTATTTTACCTTTATCTTTGCGGTAATCATAGTTGTGATACAAGTCATTAATTAACTAAAACAATCAAGTGTGGCTAACTTAGAAACATGCAATAATGATGAACATTCATAGATATGATGGGCCAAATTTTTAATATGGGGTCCTCTACTACATGAATTATAATGTGATTAGGTGAGCCTTTGTTGAGGCAGGTGAACTTTTTATATTTATATATATTTTTATTTTGAATTAAGTTTATTGATAGCATGTAGTGCTTGGATTTTAATTGAGGATATGTATAAAGTATGTTACATAGTTGAGCAAGTTGGATGACCTTGATTTAGTAACATACAGCAAGACATAGATATCATTTCAGATGAATGGGCAACAACAAGCTGCATTTGTCACACCCATGACCCATGGAATTAAAATGTTCTCTATTCTCTATTATAATCTCTACATACGCGGATTATTACATCCTACTATATTGTATGCTTTACACTCCTATTGGCTTCATGGAAGTTGTTTTTTTTTTGGACATAAGCATGGAAGTGGTTTTCAAGGCTGGAAGATTCTCGCACCTCCTTCCCCAATATGGATAAAGATGTCAGACCTCACAACCCCCAACATTGAAAGAATAAGAGAGAAGGAATGACCATTGGTAAATACAAGTAATAACCATAACCATTCAATAATAGATCGTGTAATGGGTCATGCGTACGTGCTTAATTACAATGTCTTACAATACAAGGATATAAGTGGTTACTTTGTATAAAAGTATAATATTACCCTGTAATTAGAAAGAGTTATTTAAGATCGTCTCATATAAGATTTTTCTTAATTTGTAGATCGAGGAGACGTTTAAGCTAAGAAAACAAAAAAAAAAAAAGAGAGGAATGAACACATACTCCAATAGTAAATAGAATCAAGCACTTTAGAAGAACTACAAGAGATTGATCAAGGGGATTGCCTTAATGTTAAGATAGAAGAAGGTATGAATATAGGCCATGAAATCTAGAAGTTAAACGATATACAGTCATATATTCACCTTTTCTTCTATCTCTAACCTAATAAGAACCCTTCATTTAAAAAGAAAAAAAAACCCTAATAACCTTATACATGAATAATGTGGTCAAATACAACAATATTAGTTTTAAGAAGAAAAAAAAGCCCCAAACAAGAGACCAAATATTTATAATTAAAATTAACAAGAAGAAATGAAAAGATAATTATATTCTTGTTTTCTTCTAATTACCATGCTCCACCACCTAACATACCGCTCCAATACCCAGCCGTTGGCCCTTGATGATGATTGTTATGATGATGATCATTTCCTCGTTTGCTTTGATCATCAATCTCCTGATGATGATGATGATGAGTTGCACCTGGTGTTGAGTTTGCAAGTTTGTTCATATCAGCAAAGGGAAACAAAAGCCTAGCAGTCGCACCACCTGACCCCACATTATTATCACCTGATCCAACCATATTATTATGATCATTGGATGGAGAAAACAAATTCATACTTGGCTTGAACTCTTGCAAATTAGGGAACCCTGAGGGGTAAAGTGTGTTGGATTCCGGCATCGGCATCGGCATCGGCATAGGAACGTAATGGTTCAAGCCGCCCCTAGAAGCAATCCCAGTCCTAAGAAGTTCAAGAGCTGAAATTGGAGTTGAAGATGAGGTTGTACTACATGTATTAGTAGTACTGGTAGAAAGATTGTTACTACCATTGTTGCTATTAGTGTTGATGATATTGATTGGCTCGTGGTTTTCATTGTTATTAGGCTGAAACAAACTTTGCATAGGGAAAGCAAGGTTAAGATCTTGGCCTTCAAGAAATTTAGGGTTTTGGGAGGCAGTAATCAGGTGTGACAAGGAACTTGGTGGGTTTAAATCAGGTATGAGCTTAGTGGGTATGGATGTGGGGTTTGTAGAGGTGGTGAGTGATGTTGCTGATGGGTTCGACGGCAACGACGACGAGGTGGAGGATCTTTTGTTCTTCCTTGAACCACCCCCTACGGGAACATTTCTAAGGGAGCCACCTTGAGTCCAATACCTCCTACAAGTCTTGCAAAAATACCTTGGTTGTGTGAGGCTGTAGTTGTTGTAGTAGCAAAACTTGGTGTTGGTGGAGTTGCACCTAGGACAATTGATGTTTTGATCTTTTTGAGGCCTTGCCTTTCTTTGATCTCCAACCGCTGGTGCTGTTCTTGAACTGTTGATAATTGTAGGATTATTGTTGTTGGTGCTATTTGGTATATCGATTTCTTCCATTGGCCTTGAAAAACCAGCTACCTGCTGATGCTACCTCCCACAACAAAGAAAACGAGAGAGTAAGATAAAATAAAAAGTTGCAAGGAAAAATATAAAGTGATCATCATCTCATCAGTCATCACTATTGTAAGAAAATCGAGTTGATGTTATGAACAAACAAGCGAAGCCATAGCAGGCTCTTAGACCAGCAAGCGTGTGTCTGTGCGCGCGCATGACAGAAAGTCAGAAAGTAGCTAGAGATTGCAAACAAATAGACCAAAATGGTTTGAGATGGAATTGATGAAAAGGAGAGAACAAACACAGTACGTACACAATAATTACCGATATTACCTTTACTCCAAACACTAGCTACGTTATAAGTACTTTTTTTCTTGATATCAGAAAAAAGGGTCAAGGAAGAAAAGAAAAAGGATAAGACTTTACATGCTTCAAGAACGAGCATGAAAGTTAATTCAACAACCAATGAAGGAAAAAGGGAAGAAAGACATATAAATGACTCCATTAAACGTCTTTCAGAGTAAAGTTTCATGCATATACAACCAAATTTTTCACCAAAAAGGGTTCAATTCGTGTGAAAAAGCACTTTGTGGATCTTCTGGATTTTCAGTTTAAACCTAAGGAAAAGCCCAACTCTTTAAACAGGAATTAATAAAAGAAAATAAAAGGTAATAATATAAGAGTAATAGTAGGAGAGTTGTGCATCATATATACATACCTGTGGCCATTGAGCAGCATCCATGAATCCAAAGGAAAAAGGTGAGGAGAAAAGCAAGCGGATAGATGATGTCTTTTGGGATGAAAAGAGAGAAGAGAAAGGCTAAGAGAGAAAAAGAAAAATTCAGCTCCCTTTTTATTTGTCTGCAAATGGACTTAATTGCGCAAGAAAGAATGTTTGTGATTGTTAGTGTGATGGCTTTATGTGTAGGCCTCTCACTTTATGATGTAAGAGAGATGGCCTATGAGATGGGGTTTGTTTTGACGTATGTTCTTTGCTACTACTTGTATTTTCAGTGTATACTTTATAGTTTATACCCTAACTCCTCAATTATATTTTAATCAAAATACAAAAGCTTGTATACAACAAAGGTTACTCCATCCACCATATAAAATAAATTTAGCTACTCAAAGTTAAATAGATTGACTTTTATGTGGTTTTTTTATAAAGTAAATAGAGATAAGTGACACAATGTAAATGGAATTTAAATCTAAATTTTGTTACTGTCATCTTTTTATGTGATTTTTATTTGACTTAAGACGTCTTGCTTTGATATGTAATAAGAGAGTACGATACTCCCATTGCAAAAACAACTTATAGTACATGGTATACTATCATAATGAAAGATACACTAAACTTTGAAAAGCTTTTGTGATAGCCTTGTACTTTTATTATCATTTCCTCATCCGTTTTTTAATTGACTATATGGGAAAACTTTGAGTAATCTATGTTGAATAATTTTATAATAGTATAGGTAATAATAATTATTTTTAAAAAGTATGAATATACACTAGTAGAAAATCATTTATTTGTTTCGGTACAAATGCTGCGATTATATACAAGCACTTAATGGTTTGAAATATACCTTAACATCAAGTGCTGCGGTTTTTTAAAAAAACGGAGCAATTGAAACAACAAATGTTGCGGTTATTTGAAAAACCACAACATTAGTACAAAATGCTGCGTTTTTTCAAATAACCGCAACACTTGAGAGTTACATGTGCTGCGATTATTTGAAAAACAGCAGCACTTGTGAGTTACAAGTGCTACGGTTATTTAAAAACCCACAGCACTTGTGACTCACTATATATACTCTTTTTCCTGCGCTTTCATTATCATTTCAAACACGAAAAAATATACATTTTCCTCTTCTCTAACCCTCAACTTCCCTAACCCTAAATACATATAACACTTAGATCCTCCACTCCTAATTCGTTGTATTTCTTACCTATGACCCTAACTTCTTTCTAAAGTCCCCATAATTCATTCTTCCTCACGCATTTCAAAGCCTACTCCTCTTTCCCACTCGTGCCTCCATAGATATGACGTAGTGAAGCATTTCGAAGCCTACTTATCTCTCCCATTTTGAAGAAGTCTACATACTCTAAAGTTTGGAATTTAAAGGTTTGCATATGCCTTGAACCCTAGTATATGTTTTTTTTAAATTTTCTTTTTCGTAATTTGTTAAAATATTAATGTAAAGATGAAAAACTCTTGTGTGTTTAGATTTGCATGCTAAATGTTGTGTTTATGAAGGAATAACCCTTAAAAATCTAATTTTCTAGATTATATGGTGTTAGAGGCTTTTTTTTGGAGAAAATAAGTGGACAAATTCCCCTCTGGAGTATTTGCGTTATGTAGATCTCGTAAAAATACCTAGTTTAGACATATTATAAGCCCCATTCGGAGTCCCATGGCCAATTTCATAGCTTGTCAAAACTTTTTTTCAATATCTCAAATAAGACGTCACCGAGGCTACTAATGGGCAACATGGTTGTGTAGTACCTCTAAAAATAGGGGGTTTCAAACAAAAAATTACGCCGTTCGGACTACCGGGCTAAGAGACATGCCTCTCCGAAATTTTTGAAACATCAGAATACACCCGAAATCTATGAAGAATGAATTGGTTGTTTGTTTTGAGTGTAAAATCTTATAGATCGTGATTTTGTGTGCCAAAACGAGTGGTCATAATAGAATTTTTGATTTATATGCTTTACGTACGGTTGATCATTTTTTAACTTTTCTTATCTTTTATGACATATTATTTCTAACACATTATGCATGATATTCTTAGCTTAGATTAGATTATGTTCTTGATTGAATCTGGTGTAATAGTATATAACAATTAGATTTGTAAATATAACAATTTTGAGAGATTAGTTATTAATAATATACTTTTATATGTAATTAGCACGTAAAATGACCTATTAAAAAAATTTTGATCTAGAAACCATCAATTACTACGGTTTTCTAATATAACCACAATATTTTATTTATATGTGTTGCGATTATTCTAGCAAACTGCATCACATATAAATTTTAGAAATAAAAAAAATCAAAAAACCCATTATATGTTGCGGTTTTTTAAAAAACCGCAGCATATATATATCTAATAATCGATATATAATGATAAAAAATTATTTTTTTAATTAGTAAAAAAATATATACTGTTTTTTGGGGAAAACTACAGCATTTATTAGATATATATGATGTGATTTTTTTCAAAATACCACAACATTTGTTATTTTTATTACTGGGTCTAAAAACCGCAACATTTGTTGTTTTCCATATGCTTCGCCTATATGTGTTTAGTATCAATAACCTCAACATTTAAAGCTAGAAAATCACAGCATATATACATTTCTCTACCGGTGATATGGTAGTCAGCTGGACCTGTTTAGTCATGATTTTAATTTATTTAATCGATCAAAGTCATGATGAAATTTGATTGTAAGGTTAATTTAAACATGTTTATTGGAGATGGTGGAGCGTCTTCAAACATATAGTGTATATATATTCTTTGATTGTGGAAATATGATGTGTGCCTCCTGTGGGTGGATTTCTTCTTTTTGACCAGAAAACAGGGAAAGCTTACAGTCTTTGTTCTCTGGTCACCATTCTATCATTTTTATATGCATTTTAAAACCATATTTCAAAATTAAAAGCTAGGAAAATTAGGGCTCGTTTTCTGTCATACTAATTACTCCGTAGGTTGCATGTATAAAGCCATTGATTTTGGTTCATAGGAATTTGATATGATGATTTATTTTGTATGGTATGCTGGTGTTTAATTTCAAGTAATCAATTCTAAAGAAAACCGTAGACTGGAGTATGTAGTCCTAAACATGCAGTTTTCAACAATGAGATATGTTAATATTCTCTGTCAAGTTCATTACACCGTAAATATAATATGAAGAAATTGACATTTATATAGTTGAATATGAATAAAGTTGAGTACAAGTATTTAATTAGTAAATCTCTAACCAAAAGGGCAGAAATCATAGGCACCTTCATCGATCATCAACGTTACTATCTCTTCTCATCAAATTGGGTACAAAATAATACCTTTTTCATTATCCCCTCTGTCATCTCTCTCCTGCTTTATGATATGAAAAAGTATGTTCCCTGAAGTTATTAAGAAGAGTCCGGTTGCCTTTTGATTCTAAGAAATTTCCCAGCTCAGTCCAACTTGAATAATAATTAGTTACTCTTTTTATTTATTTAACAGGGTTACTCTTATTTTTACGTGAGAAAGGGGATATCATATCATGTTTAGACCTACTTTCACACTATATATTAGTATATTAATTGTAAAATAATTAAGGCTTTTACCAGGCGTTTGTTGATTGTCTTAATCTGCTATTCGAGTAGGATTTACTTTCGTCCAGTTTTTTAGTATATAGTTTTTCGTGATTCTGATGGAAACCAGATGTCAAGCAGTGATGATATATCATTCCCACATTATGCCATTTGCATGTAACATTATAAATATTTATCTTGAATATATATCTCACTGCATGTTTCTATCAATCATCATATCCAATACCCATTCTACTATAAGAACTTCAAATTGGTATGGAAAACAAATATATATATTGAAATGCTACCCTGTAATCTTGAGGGATTAATGGCCAAATCTCTTTGTATTTTCCTTTTGAAGACTCCACCTTGATATATCTACCTTATCTAACTTTGTTTTTAAATGATGGAAGTCAAAGAGCTTTAGTTAACAAAAGAATAATGCATGCATGTATATGTTATGCATGTACACGTATGAAGTTGCAACCGAGCTCCTATGATCATGCTCCGATTTTATATTTCTAACGTCTAACATGTTTGCTATTAGTTGATTATTTTCAAATAACTTTTCAGGTATAACAACTCAAGTTTAAAATACTTCTTTAATTGAAGGAGTTGGTTATGCTATGGACTTTGAAGAATTTGAATTAATTCAAACTTCTAACAAGATGAGTTTGAATCATTTGGTCTTCCTAAGTTTGTGGGGGTTGAACAATTCTATCAAAGATATGCATGGATGATTTAGTTGTTGGACGTGCTTATGTAGAAGAATTTCAATCAGCAAAATCATCTCAACCGAAATTCAAACCTCTAAGACGTTCTGTTATATTTCAAAGCGGCTAAGTGGACTTCAAGAGTAACTATCCGAGAAATATGGAATAGCTTTGAAATAGTCAGTCAAAAGTTTGAAGCTCCGATTCAAAAGCAACGGTCTCTTTAAAGATTCTGTTATGAAGACTATCCATTGCAAATGGCTCTATAAATAAGAGTGAGCTAAAGCATTGAAGATATACAAGCCTTCAACGTGAAATACAACTATCAAGCTACATCAAATATTTTCTCTCTAGCACTTACTCCTTTATTGTAATTTAGTTTTGAGAGAAAAGAAAATAAGTATCTCTTGAGTGTGAAAAAGAAAGATCAAAAGAAAAAGAGAGATCTACCTTGAGTAGAAATTATTTTAATCAATAGGAGATAGAATATGATCAATATACTCTAGAGGGGGGGGGGGGGGGGGGGGTGTGAATAGAGTATGGTCGTTTTTCGCAATTAGGCTTTCAAAGCTTTGAAACAACTTTTAGATGCAGAAATATAATAAAACTGGTTTCAAGGGCTTTGAAGCGGGTTTCAGAATTTTGACTTAAATAGGCTATTACGAGATGTATGAAGTAAGTAAAGCAAAACAAAGTACGAAAGTGCAAATGTAAGGGGATGAGTATTTGTTACGAAGTTCGGCAATATGCTTACGTCTCCGCCTAGGGTTTACTACCCTTAGGATTTAACGACTTTTATTTCTTTCCTTAGAGATTTAAAGCCACCTAGAAGATGCTCACCCTATCTTCTTTACCATAGCTTTTCCTAGCTACACTTTAGCATTTCAATTCCTAGAAATAAAAATCAACTCACTTTTATGAACTTTTGAGTATTATAATTTCTACTCAAGGTAGATCTCTCTTTTCCTTTTGATCTTTCTTTTTCACACTCAAGAGATACTTGTTTTTTTTTCTCTCACAACTAAATTAAAATAAAGGAGTAAGTGCTAGAGAGAAAATATTTGATGTAGCTTGATAGTTGTATTTCACGTTGGAGGCTTGTATATCTTCAATGCTTCAGCTCACTCTTATTTATAGAGCCATTTGCAACGGATAGTCTTCATAACAAAATCTTTAAAGAGACCGTTGCTTTTGAATCGGAGCTTCAAACTTTTGATTGACTATTTCAAAGATATTCCATATTTCTCGGGCAGTTTCTCTTGAAGTCACTTAGCCACTTTGAAATATAACAGAACGTCTTAGAGGTTTGAATTTCGGTTGAGATGATTTTGCTGATTGAAATTCTTCTACATAAGCACGTCCAACAACTAAATCATCCATGCATATCTTTGACAGAATTGTTCAACCCCACAAACTTATGAAGACCAAATGATTCAAACTCATCTTGTTAGAAGTTTGAATTAATTCAAATTCTTCAAAGTCCATAGCATAACCAACTCCTTAAATTAAGGAAGTATTTTAAACTTGAGTTGTTATACCTGAAAAGTTATTTGAAAATAATCCACTAATAGCAAACATGTTAGACGTTAGAAATATAAAATCGGAGCATGAGCATAGGAGCTCGGTTGCAACTTCATACGTGTAGATGCATAGCATATACGTGCATGCATTATTCTTTTGTTAACATGTATTTTCGACAGTCTATAAAAGGTCTGAATAATCTATTCTAAGTAGTAATTCTTTAGGGTTTTGGGTAAATATTAGCATCAAAGCATCACCCACCCACACCGAGGATTGAACAAACTACTACAGTGCCATGAATTTAGGTTTGACACCTTCCTCTCATTTATGAATTTGTGAGCGTCCTGTGTCCAATTGATTATTGCCCCTTTCTTAATATAAGTCAAATTAATTACTTATGTCTCTATCTTATTACTATAGCTTAGCTAGGAGATCGAGTACTGTTTAAACAGACAAAAATTGCGTAATTAAATTTGTGGACAAGAAGGTCTTCATACAGATCAGCATAAATAAATCATGGACTAATACTAGGAAGTGATATATCTGGCCTTGTCATCATATGAACATTTTTGGAAATAATGCTTGTATATAATCAAAAGACAAATTAATGGAGCGTGCAAGTTTATATTCACCGGCTTATTAGTAACTCTCCGTATTTATTAGTTGCCCTAGGTTAGGAAACTTAGCCACTTAAGATCATCAAATAATTTGTATGATTTTATAAAGAGAAATTCCTAATTTATACGTGAAATAAATATATCAAAGACATTTTTATAATTTTATTTCTATACATGAAATAAATAATATTTAGCTATATTTGATATAACAATATCTATATTTGAGATTTTAATATTCTAATACAATTTTGGATTCTATAAATGATGAGTTTATTTGTCATGTTTCATGCGGGAGAATTTTCATATACAGAACTATAGTGGCAACAGGGAGGTGAGGGCGTGAGGCTAGAAAGAGTACGTTAGGTAACTATTCCAATATATTAAAACGAATAGCAGTGTGTGTGTAGCTAGGATGGAATTTAGCCAATACGTCTAAATAGACTTACATAAACATGTTTTTGTCATAAATTGCGTAGGGTTGATAAAGGGGTGTAGCCGTGCAGGCCAAATCTTAAATTTTTAAGCAGTTTAAGCCAGCGTTTCTGAAGGACTAATTTGGTGAGGTACAGTAACCGAGAGTTGTGAAGTATTATGTTTAACGGAAAAGTTAGTAAAAAGTAATGGAGTTTCAACGTTAGTCCAAATCCTAGAGAAACAACAAAAATCAAGTAGTCATAACGTACGCTATATACTAGAGTCATAGAAAGGCTGTATTTACTTTCAAGTGAACTGTGTTTATAAAGTTGTATGGTCTACTTTTACAGAGGTACTCCGTAGATCATATTGAATTTTGATACCATATATTATATGGTGTCGTTATAACTTATTAAATCATTTTCATAAAAAAGCTAACTTTATTATGTTGTTTTCTAGCCAAAGATCACCCTGAGGGAAAAATTCTACTTCACGTGACCCAAAGTTTTTGTTTGCACACTCTAAATTAGATTTTGTTGAATTTTACTTTATATTGGATGAACTTTACTTGACTATTGATATGGGGATGGCAGACCAAGTCCTAGCGGTATATGGGTAGGTAATTTGTTGTAGTAGTTGTTTCATATTCTATTTTTGGGGCAGGTGAATCTTTATTCCATACATTTCCAGAATTAAGAATAATTTGGGTAAAACTTTGAGTTATAAATGAAAAAAAGAGATCAATATTATTAATAATAATATTTCAGGGTACGGATAAAATTGACCCAACCTGTTAGCAAAGACTAATCCTTGAATAAGTGCATTAACCGATGCGAAAAGATGAAAATATTTGCTCTTCTTCAACCATCAATTCCAATTAGAGAATTTTGGTATGTTTAGTTACCGCAATGTACTTAAACCCACCACATGCAACTAAGTCAGTTTAAATGAAGGTATGAGATAACTCAACTACCCATCTAAGCCACCACATTCTTATGCTATGTCATGGAGCAAATACATAATAATATTGTTACCCAATTTGAAATATGTCTTTTGGACATTTAGAGTATTTACTTATTTAATTCATGATGTGTTAAGTTTAAGCTACTTGGTTAAGGTGTCGTAACTTAAATAATATAAGAAATAGAATATGTTGATATATGAAAAGACATATTTATTGTGAAACAATACATTTTGTTTCACAATTATTTTGAAACAGTACAATTTTGTTTCATGATTATTTTGAAATAATATGTATTGTTTCATGTTTATTTTGAAATAATACATGTTGTTATAAGGACAACATTTTCTATAAATATGAGGCCCCTCATATGATGAAGAAGAGAGTTTTATTAAAGTATTTCATACTTTGTTTCCATTTGACATTGTTCACATTGAGCGTGACCATTGTTGATCTTCTTTGTATCTTAAAGTAAATTCCGTGAAACTAGTTCTCAATATAGAGTCGGAATATTACTTTTGGGAAAGGGATATCACGCCCAGAAGATTGTTTAATTATTCTTGACATTATTTGTGACTCTATTTTGTACCCATCCTTCATCCATCCATTTTACTTTTTATTTAACAATGTCATCACTGAATATTACTCTTCACCTTCATTAGAGCTTTGAATCTGTGACTAAGCCAAAATTCCAATTCCAAACTACTCAATATTTGAAAACTCATTGCGGAACAAGGCCCAAGACTAGTCAATGACAAATACAGCACACAAATAAAAAATTTGATGGATATAAAATACTATAAATTGTACAAGAGTACTACAAGATTATCTACTCCTGAGGTCATGTAGTAGGGCATTCTCTACTCCTGAAGTCATGTAGTAGGGCATTATAATCTTTCACTCAAGGTCCTTCAAACCAACTTAGTTTCACAAAAATGATTTTTTTTTTCCTTTCCAGCTGATTTCAGTTTTAGCAGCATGACCTACATTTGAAAAGAAACATTCATTCTTATTTTTTTATATTTTTTTTGAAATAGAAAGAAAACCTAGGTAGTTCCATTATCAGGATTACTCTAGAACATCATTACAGGGAGAATAGGGTAGGAAAGTACGAGGGATTTATAATAATAGTGAGAAAGACGCTCTTTCTGATGTTGCCATGTAGTCCACCGCAGAATTAACCTCCCAGTGTGCATGGATGATAGTACATTCCTCTGAGATGGTAATATCTGATTGCACATTTATAATGATGTTATAGATTTCCCATGGGATTTTCCATAACCTCGTCATAGAGTTGATCACCGTGAGGTTGTCTCCCTCGATAATTAAACTCCGGCAACCCAATTAGATTGCACAAGTAATTCAGGCCTTCTCTACTAGCAAGATAGATGATTCCTTATGAAGAGCTCTAAGGATGTCTCTGTCGACATCCTTGATCAGGAAACCAATTCCAACGTCCCCATTATCATTCTTGAAGCCATCAAAATTGAGTTTGCAATTTAATATTATGGATGTCGATCAGTACCATTTATTTCTCTTTGGGTCCTTGCATCTCTAGGGGTCGTATAGTAGTAGAAAAGCAGTGATCCTTTGCCCACATATTTAGACAATTGTTAATATTTCTGAAAATTTCATTCATACTAATACCCACAGTGTGAAAAACAAGAGCATTTATGTGAAACCAAATAAACCACCATATAGTTTAGGATTTTTGACACTACTCTTAGGCAACCTTCAGTTAGTAAGGTTTCAATGATTGACAAGTCTTTACAGTAACATCATCTTAGTTTATAACATATTTGTATCCAATCACAGAAAGGATCGACCCTGAATGAGGGAAACTGACATCTTAAAAGCAAAAGGACAGTACAATAAAACAGTTAAGTTTATGCGTAGTACTTTGTATGTAAGATAATCAAAGTAACTCTATTTAAACGCCAAAAACTACTCGTAGGTGAAGTTCTTACCATGGAAAAACAATAATGCAAACTATCAGACAATACAAAAGCCCTTCGTACACAATCGTCGTAATCAGATTAGTAGATTGCCAAATATTACTCCTATTAGAAATGAGTAATATACTATACGATATCCATATGAAACAAATGGAAATTTCAACAAAGGCCTCAACACCTGAAGCTAAGCCGCTAATTTTTATCAATATAAGAGAGCAAATATTAGTACGGTGTGGTAAACAAGCTTCTATTTCATTAAACATTAAAAGGTTCTTGGCAGATAACAAAAAAAAACAATAACAAACTCAAGCTCATACCAAAAAAAAATAAAAATCTGAAACAATGCTGTACAAAAGATAATAACTACAGTATTTATTTGTTCATCATCTCTGTGGAGAATAGGCGTAAGTTTAGGCGATACAAAAACATTACAACATCCATATCCGTTTTCGTATTTGGTTTTCCTATACAGTAGTGTCCTTCCAGCAGCTGATGGAGAGAATCAGATGTCAACTTTGAGTGTCAAAACGAACTAATTGACTTGATTTCTTAACTATTCACCATTGATACCAAAGATCCGGACCTTGTGCATGTGTGGAAATTTGGCTACAACCAAGATGATCATTGCAATAGTGTTGAAGAAAAGCATTGGGTGTTGGTAATCTGTTGTATGTGAGGCAATCAGATACCTGTAAACAAATTTCTTAAGAATGATTATCAACATCTTTTAACTAATCACTACAAACAGGACTTGAAGTGAAGAAAAGGAGTAGCAGATTTCAAAATAATCAACTGTTACCCAACTATATGTGGTTTAATTTTATCTTTTTAACAACGTTCCTCAAGAGCTTTAATGTTATAAAGATCAGAACGGAAGATCAGAACTAGTACAAGTAATACCCTGGACATGTTGCACGGTGAAAGAAAAGGGTCTTCACAGCACCATCCTGCTAAGACATGCAAACAACTAATGAAGATTTTTGAACGGCTAAATTTGGAAAAGGCTATGTCATTCTATATACTTCAGCATTGAGTTTGACTCTAAAAGGAGATTTTAATAATGACACTTTTAAGTAGCATCCAATGGGAAGAGGAAAAAAATCAAGGCACATTAAAACGTAGGCATCATATTTGCTCTCCAAAGGAGCACCAGCCCTAAGAAAATCGAAAATTTTGTCCACTGAGGCCCCAACAACAGCACATAGCAGAAGCAAAACAGTTTCTGGAAGTCAAATTACCTCCACCGCTCCAAGTCACTGCTATCCCCAGCTAATCTATAAAAGAAACGCTGGTAAATTACTAACTACACAGAAATTCAGGGGTAAAAAGTCTACATGTATGGTAAAGAGTATGATGGTTTTAAGGAGCGTAAGTCCCTACAGGCTACAGTGGGACAAGGTGGCATAACAAGATAAGTGCAAGACTTCAAAAGCTTACTATGGTAAAAAACAACGTCCTTGTACCAAGAATACTTTCCAACCAAGAGTGTCCTTGGTTCTCAAAAATATAGCTCTGATTAATGCGCCTGTACCAGGGTGTCAAATCTCAACAAAGGGAGTAGAAAGGGCCACTAAATTGATTGGGTTCTCATTGAGTTGCCTTCAGCAAATAATGTCTAAACTAGGAAGTCACAGTTACTCTGTTAGTACAAAAGTTAAAGGTGGTGATTTGATGCACATGGCCCAAGACAAAATATTTCAAGTCCATAATAATGAACCTACAGATTCCTATGAGCTGCTTACATACCCTAGGGCTTGCCAGACCCATCTGGCTATTCCTAGAGAGATGTAGATAGTCAAATTACAAACTCATACTTAGTTGAAATATTTCTTTAGTGAAACAAAGACCTTGTTTGATTCCCTCATAGTAAACCTTCCCATGAAAAGTTGAACTTAATACTCCATGATAGCTTGCTGGGTGCCTGGGTCCATTCCCATGGAAATTCAATGGATTACACGTCTAATTCGCATGATAATTGACAACAGAAGTAACTAAGCATTCTTATTTTGGAAATAATTAATAAGGGTTAATATCAATGATTAAGCATAAGAGGTCTGAAGCAAAAGTAAATAAGATTGTAACACTATTGCACACTTCATTTCATACATTACACAATCATCTACCAAACAACCAACATCATGAAAACTAAGATTTGCAATTCCTCTTTAATGATTTCCTTGTGTTTGAGGGAGCACATTTTCAAAAAATAAGGAAGAAAACACATCTCTACCAAAAAAACATAATATCAGCTAACCGCCTTTCTCCAAAATAAAAATAAAGAAAGAAAGAAGAAACTGGATGGAGGGATATGAGAAAGTATATAGAGTAAGAAATTAAGATAATGAATCAATAAAGCTATCCAATTATTAATTAATACGCCACAATGACCTACCCCTTCCAAGTTTCAGTGAATTACCACACCACAAGAAACATACCTATAGGCTTCAGCTAAACAAACATGGAAAGAAATCTACGTCCCAGGAATTGGAAGTTCCTGCATTCATTGACACCAAGTCAAAGAAATCAAGGCCCTCAACTTCCCCTTGACCATTCAAACTTGACTATAAGCAGTCTCCGGGCAGAAACTGCAAGCCACTTACCTTGTGATTTGCGAGCACAAATAAAAGGCTCAACAACTATACCTAAGCCTTTTTACCAAGCTGCAAATCTTTATTCTCAATTTCCTTGCATACATCTTACTATCTGTTCACCTAGGAGGCGCTCGGAAACATGAGTCAGTAGGCACACTAGTCTTATTTGGCACTAAGCTTCAGAATTATACAAGTACTAAAAAAAGACAGAACATGCTCAAGCCGAAGTCTACGGCTAACCATGAATGGCAATTGCACTGATATGGAGTACCAAATATTCATTTCACTAATAAACACCAACCAGGCTCAAGCGTAAGTCATATATGATGATCTAATAAGCACAATGAAAAGGAAAAAATGACAAAAACAATCCCAACTCTAGCCATTCTTCTTTAATTAGTCCCCAACTTTCAATTATTAAAGATTGGACCTAACTCTATAGCCTCTTTGATGACAATGGTCCCTAAGCACATATGACCTGCTATAGAATGTAAACAAATTCCATGTGATTTTCATGTGGCTATTTTAATGAATATTATTTTTTTTTTGACATAGGACCCTATGTGATTATCAATTGAAGCTCGAATTATAAGCTAAAAACTTATTTTTAAAAATAAGTAATTTACAAGGAATTTTTTAAAAAAACACTAAAAACTTGTAAGAAACTAATCATCAATTTAATCTAGTAAGGTTTCCAAAAAGAACATTATTTACGAAATGAAATTGTAATAAAAATTACAAAATAAATAATTTAAGAAGCTCAAATGAATTTGTTGTGTAATGTGAATTGATAAAAAAGATTCACCAAAATCTAAATTGAAGACCATTTACAATACTTGCAAGTTTGGCAGGTACAATCAATTGAAGGTAAGAAAAAGCTAAATAGTTAAAAAATAAAAAGGTCATTTTATTATCATGTGATACAAGTTTACAAGCTATAGCAAATCATATTTGCTTATAGAGCATTATTATAAAAGAGGCCATAAAATAAATTAAAAGTTGAGACTCTTTAGAAAAGGACGTCAAAAGTTGGTATCATTCTTATACGCCTGAATAGACGGAAAAGAAAAAAGCAGTCCAAACGCCATGTTTAGTTTTAAAAGGTGCGAGGCGCACTAATGCACAAAGGGTCCTTGGAGGAGAAGGAGGAGGAAGATAAGGAGTAGAAGATTGAGCAGAAATACAAAAGATGAGCAGAAATTTCATAAAAAGAAAAAAAAAGAACCAAGATATACTCAAGAAGAAGAATAAAAGAAAATTAAGAACAAAAAAATAAGAATAGAAAACCTCAACCAAGGTGCACAAATGCTAGCACCTTAAGGATCTCTCTGAGTCCAGCCTAGTGCATTTAGTGTGCCGATAAATCATTGAGTTGAGTACGGCTAGTAATAGGCTCA
The DNA here is from genome assembly GCA_026401315.1 of Dysphania ambrosioides. Classification (NCBI taxonomy): domain Eukaryota; kingdom Viridiplantae; phylum Streptophyta; class Magnoliopsida; order Caryophyllales; family Amaranthaceae; genus Dysphania; species Dysphania ambrosioides. Next base: position 32,406,759 of record CM048657.1, on the reverse strand, counting down.
AATCCAACTTATTTATCACAGACCATGCTAGACTCGAGCTCGAAGCTCGACGAGCTTGAAGCTTGACGAGCTCGACTTTATTTGATGCCTTATTCGGCTTGGCTCCACTCGGAATCCATATTATTAGAGTAAAGTCATGGTACTAGATATAGGTAAACTATGTTCCGTAATTAGACTAGCTAAAGCCTAAATATTCTTATAAAAGTCCGGCCCCAAATTTTGATTTTTGCTCAACCCTAAAGTTAAGGAAGCATTGACGATATTCCAACTCTAAAGTAAAACAGTGGCTACTCATATATACAGGGTCGAGCAAGTCAATGTCTATTTATAGACTCACCAATTCTTATTTCTTCACAATCCTTCAATGTAAGACAAAATAGCACTAATAGATCTCCCAAATAAATTTGAGCAATTGCTTCCCATACTGAGTGGGTGAAATTGTTTTCTTATTTATGCAAAATCATTTTATATGTAATTAGCCTACATATTTTTTTGCTTTTCTTCAATGATAATGACCTGACACCTTACACCTGTTACTGTGCTCAATACAACACCGTGATACCATCTAGGTCCTAGAATGGACATAACCAAAAGTCTCAAGGAAAATACATAGAACCAGTGACAAGGAGTTTGATGCAGTGATGCACCGATATGTACCACATGATACTGGTAGTGAACTAAAGTGGAAGAATCACTATGAAACAGTGGAATTTGGATGTTGGCAACTCTTCAGGTGTGAAAGGTACTACTCTGTGATATCCATCGTTGTGTAAGAGCTGAACCGTTCACTAACTGCACCAAAAGGTCTTTTGCCTTTCTGACAAACTCAAAATAGCTTGGGGTACAGTTTCTCACACAGTGACACAGCATATATTATTTTTATTAGTTGTGTTGCATCTCATTTTTGGATTCTGCTACAGAGTATAATATATCTCCTCTTATAATTTGTATCTCTATATTTTAGCTCTGTCCTTAATGTGTTCATTGACTATGCATAACATAGAGTAGAACCATTTGCATGAACTTCTAGAATAGGGATCAGTTATAGCTTTCAGGTTGTTTAGCATCTAGGAAGTGTATTACTTCTGCTTAATCTTCCAGATAAAGGGTTAAAAATCTTCCAGATGATGATAATATTTTCTTGATTGAAATTGAATAATAGTATTGGTATTATTTACTAATCATGCTTTTATGCATTAAAGTTTAAATAACTTAGGAAGTATTATTTAGTTATTGATATTCATATTATTAACTATATAAAAATAATAATCAAGCTTAACCACAAGCTTTCGAGCTGAGCTCAAGTTACTCAACTTGGTTTGTTTAAGTTTCGAGTCAAGCTTTATTTGACTGAGTTGAAACTGAGTAACTTGGTTCCATAAGCACCCCTACACGTACTTTTTTAAAATTAAGATGCTATGTGAGGCGAAGCACAAGATTTAGGTTCCACTATTCCACAAAAGTAAGAAGAGAAGAGAAAGGAGTACTTGAAAACCCCAATGGCTTTTTGTAAATCCTAAACTGTTTTTCTTCTCTTTCTCAATTACTAGGTACTTTATAAGAATTTTGGTCATTGACATTTAATTTACCCTTGTAGACCATTAATTGATTATAAGACTATACCAAGGTGGCTCAAACTCACACAAACTCATTTTACTAATCTGATTTTTGTTGAATATTTTTCAAAAATATAACGAGTACATGGGGTAACATGAGAATCAAGAAAAAATTCACCCACATAACCTCTCATCTCAAGCAAATTAAATTTTATTAGCATCACCAGATTGGCTTTTACACTTCATTATAGTGAATTATTCCTAAATAATCCAATAGTTGAATACTCCACATTCAAGCAAAAAAAATTGATAAATGCCGTTCTAAAACTATGAGAAAAATGAATCCTTTGAAAGTTGTTTTTTAATGGAAAATTCATACATAGCAAAAGTATTGTCACAATCAAGCAAATTCAAAGAAGAGATAGCTAGGTACCGCACAAATACCTACGCCATCACTACTTGTATAAACCAAATTGTCACCCCTTAGGTTTTTTAGGAAATTTTGTCATCAACAAAAAAAGTTGATAAGAAACTACCTCATAAGAAAGATTGGTGGTGAGAAGACACCTTATTTCGGATTTTGAGCATTGACCAACTTTTTTGACATTGACCTTGCATATGCCTCTCATGTGACTTCACTAAAGCCTTACTTTTCTCTCCTTCCTCCTTGTTCTTAGGAAACCCTTCACTCACCTCAAATTAGTGTTAGCTAGGATGATATTCGAGATTGTATGTTTTCTATCATGATCAATTCTCACCATTTTCATTCATACCAATACGTTTGGGAGCTAATATATATGAAGTACCTCAAGTACAAAGTAGTGTACTACATAGAAAATAAAGTCAAAAAGAAAAAAGGGATCTGGATGAGGAGGCATATGAATGACAGCATGACACACCAACAATTACAAAACTGCAGATTCACATAATCACATAGGTGAAAATTCAGGTAAAAAATATAGGACATAGCTGGGCATTTTGAATCAGTGGCTGCAGTAGAGGGGCTAAAAAAATCAAAAATAGGAACTTATTCTCCCTTTCTGAGCAAGAACTCCCCTAGTATGTTGTAACGGGGGCAAGTGCGGAGAGAGAAGGAGATATGATAGAAAAAGGGCAAGAAAGGAGAACATTGGGCCATATAAGAATTTAATGAAGTCATGTCAAAGGCTATATTGGTCTAAATCCGGCAAAAGGTATCTTCTCACAACAAAAAATTTTACAAGATGGTTATTTTTTTAAAAGGTAGTTTTTCGCAAACTGTGATGTTTAAAAGGTAATTTTTGACAAATTTTCAAGTTTTTTTATACACTGTCGTGACAAACTCCCAATGTTTATATGCCAATATAATAATGCAACTGTGAGGACTTAAAATACTATCTGAGCTCTAAAAAACCACATACAAAGCTTCTATGACAACCCAATTCAGGTAACCTCGACCTCACAACTTCATAACCATTTTTATCATAAACTGTTCCTAGAAATATAAAAAGCAGAACCTCAACTGCAAGGTTAAAAGGCCTAAGATGGCTTCCAATCAATATCAAAGGTATAATTCCTATTTGATGTTTTTCCCTTCTCCTTGTTAGTAACATTGTATGGAAGGGTTAAGGGTGTTAATGAGCTCAGGAGCTATTTGACTTCTGCTTGATCAAATCTCACAAGTTTGCACTACCCTTAGCTCAGCTTGAAAGCTAGTGAGCCAGCTTGATTATGATTTTGATAATAATTTATTAACCACATGATTAATTAACATTAAAAATATCCAAATTATAAGTAGGATGCATTCCATTTGACTGATTTTTACTTATTTTCTAATATTATCTTATTTGATTATATCCGGTCCTATTTGAAATTATCCATCAAAACTTATTTTATCCATAAAAATTACTACTTTATTTTCCTGATATCTGATTTTCTTTTTGCTGAAATAATTGAAAAGAAGGTGAATAGAACAAGGTCTTAGTTATTTATATTTGAGCTTGGAGACTAAATTACACCAGCACATTTGAGAACTCATCAACCAATTGAACAAGCAAAATTCTGACTCATCTCCTACACCACATATTTCTTTTTTCCTTCTTATTGTCTCCTACAGCACATATTTCTTTTTTCCTTCTTATTTTTATTGCTTGAATTAGTGGATTTCTATTAGCAATGTAATTGGTTCACATTAGTTTCTAGATGTATACAGAAGAGGAAATTAGTGGGCTCAGTAAGCATTGACATACCGAATACTAACTTAAGCTTCGAGCCAAGCTCAATTTTGCTTGACCCGAGCTCGAGTTGAGCTAAGTTATCCAGACTTATACTCAACCTTTCTGAGCTGGAGCCGAGCCTTGACAGGTTCGGACAAAAGTTGGCTCGCACACCCCTAGTCAGGGGGCTTTAAGCCATCTATTGAGTACACATTTTGACATGGCCTAATCAAGAAACAGAAGTAAAATACCTAGAAAAAAGTGCATGAGCCTCTCAACCTTATACTTGAATTAACAAATTTTTGAATCATGAAATCGACCCAAAGGCGTTAAGCATTCAGATGAACACAAGTAAAATCGGAATTAAGTGTTTACCAAATCATATACTAACAATGGAAAATCTAGCTGCACATAAATAAGGAAAAAAAAAAAAAAAAGTAAAAGCGGTTAGAGGGAACCAAGACTGTAATGTCCAGAGACTACGAACAGTATAAGTTTATGGAGGTCACTTACAGCACCACAGGCACAACAGTCAAAAATTTCCTGTTACGCGTAAGTTGGTTCCCATTATCAATCTGTTCCCACCAAGTCAAGCGATTATATATTCCCTGATCATCAGAGAATGGGGTGCCCTTCTTCCAGTGAAAGAAATGATATGTGACCTGATTTACAAACTTGTGATCAAAAGCATATACTAACTAAAAAATCTTGGTATCCCTGTGATTCAGAAAGAAGCATAAAAATCAATGAAACCCATGCCACCCCCAACTCCCAGAAGTCAATTAAAATATGAAAGAGCGTACTCCGAAGTGAAGGAGATTGACAGAGGTCCAAGCCAAGCCAGGAGTACAGCCGAACACAGAGAGAACAAGAAGCCATGAAAAGAAGAGGAACAAGATGTAGGTGGTCCATACTCCTGGATACGTGAACCACTCTGTGTTCCTATTCAGATCAGCTGCTGGACTCGCCTTCACATACAAATTTGCCATCTTTCTTAGGGCTCCTACTCCTATTTATTCCCTCTTTCTCTCCTCTTTCACTGGGATTTTTGCAGTTCGACTCGTCCTTCCTCTGCGGTTGTTATGGACCCTTTTGTGTGATTTTACTGGCCCAATGGCCCAATTTGTTCAATGCTCTAACCCACTTGTCTTTCTCGTTGCCTTTTTAGTACAAATATATCCTCAACAGTCAACACCCTAATAGTTTGACTTTTATAGTCCATGATTATAAACCAAAGTATGGTCTCAGGACAAAACTATTTCGTACCTGCATACGTCAACGATAACAATACATCTTCAGTACTTGATTAATTGATATAAACATTATGGTAAGAGTCAAAAATGTCAAGTACTTATAAACCTAGACTTGTTTGATTCAAAGTGATGAATTTTTATGAACCTAAATTTTAGCCAATTGTATCATTCATGAAATTACTCTATATATCACTAAACTTCATCAAATTTTCATACACCATTCACTTTATCTTTTGTAATCTATCCCCGTTATTTGTCTATTTTAGCCTCTTTAGCACATTCCCCTCCCTTCAAGCCCGTCATAGTGAACCACATCACCACATTATCCACATATACTCTCATCAACGTGGTGTTCTTGAAGGGCGATGATTGTAAAAAAATAAAATAAAGACAAATCATGTGCGACGAACTAATAGGACGGGTAAATAAATTTTAGTTCATGAGCAAATGAGCTACATGTATATGTGTAATACGGAGTAACACTTTTTAATTCACATATTTTGTTAGTAAAATGAAATAATTACTCATTAAAACTAATTTTGCCTAATTAAAACTTAATTTTACTACTTACCCTTAATTTTTTTTAAAAAAATTATACATGAAACTACTATATTTTATTGATTAAAATTAATTTTTACTAATAAAAACTTAATTATACTACATAAGCTGATATTTTTTTAATTAATTATTTATTTAAGGTAAATTAATAGGGCTTCACTTTATACGTGGAAACCATGGATCATTATTAACAAGATGCATGCTTGTAGATCGAATGAGTAGATAACTTTTTTTTTTTTATAGTGAAAACATTTTGGAGGGAAATGCTTAGAAACAAAGGGTTAGTGACAAATAGTGCACTGTCACGCATTAAGACAACATGGCAACGAATAAGAAGCCCAAGTGTTAAAAAGTAAAGAAACATCTAATACTATCATTTGATAGGCGAATTAACTTTTCACATTAAGTTTGTGGAGGGAAACAGTCCACTCATACTATTATTGAAGAAATCAAAACCTTCCTCTTACAAGTGACATCTAGCCAATGTTATGTCAGCTTTGAGACTTTTAACGGTGGACATAGGTTTCATCTTTGGTACATGAACCGTTAAATTAGTACCTTAATATAATACGGACTATTACTAGACTCTTTTAAAGCATGACTTTACTTCGGCGCACCACACACCACACACCACACGACTTCAACATTACTAAGCTGAATTAATATACAATTATATTACCCCTCAATAAAAATGTTTATGTTGATTGTCCATTTTCATATCTCGAGATATCACCTTGGAAAGTTTTTCCACTGATGAACGAAAGTGCCAAATTAGGTTATATCTTTATATTTCTTGTTCAAGCATACTTTTAGTAATTATTAGGCCTTCAACTTCCCTTGGGCAGTTCGATCGTCAATTGCATGCAACAAACTATGCATTATCGTAGGGATGTCTATCTACACTGTCTAGGGGACTGATATGCTATGTAGAACTTAGAAGCATGTAGTACTACTTATATTGTAAGGTGTGAAGAAACATAAGCCTCGTTTTTAAGGGATTGAGTTGCATTACCATACACTACCAAGTAGGGGTCAATGGTATTATAGGGACACATCCTTACAAACTGGTTGGGAATTGGAATGAAGCATCCAAATCACTTTTGCTCAGTATTAGTGACTTTAACATTCCTATGAATTATGTGTCACCTAATTAAGTGTAGGCTCCATATTTATAAATATAGCAGCTCCTCAACAATTGAGTTATTCAAGTCTACGCTGATTATTTACTATTCAATACCTCTATTATGTGTGATATAACCTTTGGACTTTATCTAACTTAACTAACAGAGGGTTCCGAGGGCAGTTAACATGACTGTCTTCCAGGTCTTATCCGAGATTAAGGAAAGTTTATTGGCCCATAATAATAGCTACACTCCCACTCGTACATAAGTAGAGAGCTAGTAAAAACATTATTACCATGCCACAAAATGGACTTTCCCTCTATACCTAGTATCAACAGTTTTTTATGATTGACTTTGACTCTTCTGGAGTGCACTTGTATGACTAGTATAAGTAACCCAGCATATATACAGCAAAAAGTTGCAGTGACAAGAATTCATACAAAAATTTTGCACGGTCTGCAGACAAAGAAGAGTGGGATCGGAGGTAATAACAATAATACGGAGTATAATATAATAAGTTGAATTGATATTACTTGATGTTGATGTTTATTGTTTAACATGAGATCACAGATAACACACTACAAACTAGTGGCAGAGCCATATTTTAACATACGCATTGGTTATGTTTATACTAGCAATTACTATATCAAAACAACAATGACAAGATTCTATATTTCCAGGCATTATTCCATTGTTACCAATGATAAGGTGGTGTCAATATCCATGATGGCAACCTGATCTGCCGTCAGACTCCAATCTCATCTCCACTTAGCAGAAGGGACAATATCAAGGACCTAAATTTTAGAGTAAGGATAATTGAAAGAGATAGTGGGATGAGTGATGACACATCTGAAGTTTGGTTCAGTAATTTTAGGTCATTCAAACTGTTTATTTGCTCTTGATATAAAAGGAAGTCGGACAGTCTCCAAAATCGTAACCTCTCGCTCATCACATTTGCTAAAAACTTGAGTCACCCTTCAGAAAAGAGTTGAGGTCTTTACCTACCTTCAGTACCTACAAACTGACATCTTTGTGACTTTCTAAACACATGTACCTTCAACCGTACTTGTATGATAAGTAGCAGAGAAGTTCACACGAGGCCAAAAAAAAAACCCTTGCAGTAAACTCATAGTTAAAATGGTATCCGGAGAGGGAATGTCTAGAGAATTGGAATGGAAAATCAAAATATCCAACGGGACATCTAAGGTTCTAGAGCCAGAGAGAGGGCTGGTAACACGAATATGGCAGTCTTTACATAGTTGGATTATTACGAAGGCATGGAGTTTTTTGGTGGAGTCATGGAATATAGGTGTGGCTGACCCAAAGAAGTTCATTCATTGTATGAAAGTGGGACTTGCCCTTTCAGTTGTGTCACTTCTCTATTATATGAGACCTTTGTATGAGGGTGTTGGAAAAAATGCAATGTGGGCAATTATGACAGTTGTTGTGGTTTGTGAATATACAGTAGGTAGGTTTCAAGGCATCTCTCTATAACTCCCTATGAAATTATGTAGTGACTGTTGTACCGAGATTACTGATCTTAATGTACTGTCATGCTCATGTACTATGGCAGGATCAACTATATACAAAAGCATAAACAGAGCCGTTGCAACTATCGCTGCAGGATCATTAGGAGTTGGGATTCATTGGGTAGCAAGTCACTGTGATAAACAATATCAACCTATTGTTCTTGGAGCTTCTGTGTTCGTTTTTGGTGAGTCAATTACTTCTTTATAGCTATCTAATAGTTCATAACAGATAGACTTGTATTTATAATGAGCTTTGTTTCATGCATCCAGCTTCAGTAGCCACCTTCACCCGTTTCATTCCAACAGTGAAGGCTCGATTTGATTATGGTGCCATGATTTTCATCCTCACATTCAGCCTAGTCTCAATCTCAGGCTATCGTGTAGATGAGTTAATCATGATGGCTCACCAAAGGGTAAGCACAATTGCGATTGGAGTGTTCCTGTGCATCATCATAAGCATGATGCTCTGGCCTGTTTGGGCAGGAGATCAGCTTCACAATCAAACTATCAGCAACCTCGAAAAACTTGCCAACTCCTTGGAAGGTAGACAACAGGCACAAAATGAAATATGCTAAAAAATATACGTAGTATACAGTTTATCAAAAGCCTATATTGGCCTGTTACTAAGACATATGTCTCATACAATCTTTACACTCAGGTTATATAGCCGAATACTTCAGATGTGAGGAAACTGCAAAGATCCCTGAGGACGATTTGAACAAAAAGCTGCAAGGATACAAGTGTGTGCTGAACTCAAAGGCTTCTGAAGAATCTATGGTGAGTAAATGAGATACAAAATTTGGAAATCAAATACTCAGCCAGAAATTTACATGGTAATTTAGGAGGGAAAAAAAAAGGGTGGATATAGTCTAGACCTGGCTTACCCAGTCCAAATTAGTTTGAAATGTTTGCGAACCATACACAAAATTAGGTGATTCTGACCGGGCACAGTCGTAAATTAATATTAATTGGACTTGAACATGACCTGAACCGAATCAGATGGTTCATTATCTCTTTTTGATTCCACCCACAGATCTAATCCAAACGACTTGTTTGCCACCGGCCCAACTTTGTATAAGAAGCGGAGATTATATGAAAGCAATCGTGGGACGTCTGAAAATAAAAGATGTTAACTTAAAACTAATAACTGGTACCTGTATCAGGCGAATTTTGCAATATGGGAGCCAACTCATGGACGTTTCTACTTTGGCTATCCATGGAAACAATACCTGAAAATCGGCGCCGCAGCACGCAGATGTGCTTATTGCATTGATAATCTGAACATCTGCATCGACTACGAAATGCAGGTAACCATCATATCAAGATTTTTTAATTAATCTTTGAGATCAAAAACAAAACTTTGCTGGCAAAAATTTACTTGTATAAGAACACAAAGATGTTACAGAACTACAGAAGTAAACCTTGCATTATTATGGATGCAGACACCTCAATTGTTGAAGCAACATATCACAGAAAAATGTACAAAGTTAAGTTTGTGCTGTACAGAGGTGTTGAAAGAACTAGCCACAGCAATCAAGACAAGGAAAAAATCATCCAATATAAATTTTTCAATTGACAGAATGATCCTCGGACTAGAGGACTTCCAAAATGCACTTAAATCTATTCCTTGTGATATTGCTCTTCTATTGCCAACAGCTGCAAACTCTATTGAAGGAAATGGGGATATGAACCTAGGAACTCTGTTGAATCTGCTACCATTGGGTATGTTAGCAACTTTGTTGATCGAAATTGTAGCGAGAATAGAAGAAGTTGTCCAAGAAGTGGATGAGCTAGCAAACATGGCAGAGTTCAAGACCCAAAAAGATAAGAAATTGCAAGTTAATCAACCAAGTGAGAACAATCAAAAAATTACTCAAGGTCAAGAAATATTGAAGGCCATTGAAGAGGTCTGAACTTTTGATTTTTCGTCATCAACCAAGAACATTTGCTAGTTACTTCATGCATAGATCATCTGAAAAATAGTGTAAAGTGCACTTGCCATCCGCGATCCAGATTTCCAAGCTCCTATATGTCAGGAAAATCCATTAAACTACCGACTCATTACCGGAATATACACATTTATAGATCTTTAATCTTATTCATGTGGATTGAATTAAATAGCACATATGGTTACCTTGGGGAGAGATTTTGGCACTTTCAGGGGCTAGTGGGAAAATTTCCAACAAGTCAGGTAGTTTCAGAGAAAAGACTCGTGTTCAAGATATTTTATATTTTCCCATAGAAAGAGCATAACCCCAACAAATCTACAACCATCCACACTTGAACAAACTACAAGAAAATATGCAGAGACTTAGCACAAACTTCCATGATTTTATAGAATGGAAATTCAATTACTAACACAAGTCTTGGAGTACATCATGAAATAATATGTACTTAACTCATCGAGTGACTCAGATATGTCCTGTACGGACTGTCACAGGGTGATCAGTGCAGTTGAAGATTCCTCATTAGGAATTTCTTCTTCCTCGGAAGGCGGAACCATTCCAGCCAAGGTTGACAACTGGGACCTCTACTGCTACCCTTATCACATCACTACGGACACCAATATCTGTAGCTAAACGGCTCATACAGTACATTCCGGCTGTCACAGTAGCTACACCCACAGGACTTGGCATCAACAGCTTAAATGGTGAAGAAAGAAGAGCAGCCAGAGGGGCCCCAATGACAGAAGAAGCTTGGCCATTTCTTCCAACCCCTAGTTTTTCAATTAACAATAGACCTGTTTTACAGTATAATTCAAAGTCCTCACAGTTGTTCTGAAACACATCATAGTTCCCAAACCCATTTCGAAGAAGATACATTGCTCGGTGGATTACAGTTTCAATTGGATCAGGCTGGGCAGTGGTGCATATCCCACCCCTTACTTTGGCAAGAAAGGCAGATGGGGGGGGGGGGGGGGGGATGGGGTGGTTGTATTTCATGCACAAGCATTATTACCACAGGTATTTATTTGTCATCCATTGCCTTCTAATTTGAAGTCATCAACTTAAAGAATACAAGAAGAAGCTTCTTGTAAAAAGTATTTATTCAAATTTACATAAAACATTTCCCCAAGAAACAGGATATCCATCCCTTTAAATAGATAATTATCAAAAGCAGTTCATCTGGATGCTGCATTATCAATGCGCCACACGTGAAACTGACCAAGCGAGGGACGGGTATTCTTTGTCATTCTACCTACAAATTTGTCCAGTAAGGCTATAATGCTAAAAGCATTAACTGTCTAATTGATTATGTGATGACAACAATGGTATGGTCACAAAATCTATTTGGTAATGCACTTTGCACTACTGGTTTTCCGAATTCCATCCCAGAACCATGTCAGGACAGTATCTCATCAACCAAAGAGTGAGTCAAATCTGATTCAGCTTCTGCATCGTTCCACAAAAATGTCAACCACGACAAGCAAACTATCCTTCTAATATCCTCATTAGACCACTAAACATAAACATAATTGGTTTTGCGATGTCCTATAACGCTAAGAGGATAGCACACGTGCACCAAATTCCACTGTGGTTTTGAACTTATCTAATTATATCCAAATGCAATCAGCGTTCCAACTTGCTTTAACTTTCAAAACAAAAAGCACCACAAAAACTCTAACCACTAAATCATTATTTCCTCAGGTAGTTTGTGTTTCAAGCAAAAGCATTATTTCCACAGGTATATATTTGTCATTCATTGCCTTCAAATTTCAAGTCATCAACTTGAAGAATAGAAGAAGAAGCTTCTTGTAAAAAAAGTATTTATTCAAATTCACATAAAACAGTTTCCCAAGAAAAACAGGAATGTTCATCCCTTTGAATAGATAATTATCAAAAGCAGTTCATCTGGATGCTGCATTATCAATGTGCCACAAGTGAAACTGACCAAGCGAGGGACGGGTATTCTTTGTCATTCCACCTACAAATTTGTCCAGTAACGCTATAATGCTAAAAGCATTAACTGACTAATTGATTATGTGATGACAACAATGGTATGATCACAAAACCTATTTGGTAATGCACTTTGCACTACTGGTTTTCCGCATTCCATTCCAGAACCATGTCAGGACAGTATCTTATCAACCAAAGTGTGACTCAAATGATCAAATCTGACTCAGCTTCTGCATTGTCCCACAAAAATGTCAAGTATGACAAGCACACTAACCTTCTAATATCCTCATTAGACCACTAAACAAAAATTTATTAGTTTGGCAATGTCCTACAACGCTAAGAAGATAGCACACATGCACCTAATTCCACTGTAGTTTTGAACTTATCCAATTATATCCAAATGCAATCAGCTTTCCAACTTGCTTTAACTTTCAAAACAAAAAGCACCACAAAACCCCCAACCACTAAATCAACAAGGCACTAATCCCACTCACAACTTCTTGAATGATCATGCAAGTTGTAGTTCAACATGAATGCCCAATACCACAATGATACTTCAAATGAAAAATGAAATTCATTACCAGTTCTGAATTCTCAGCCATGAATGAATTGGATTAACCTCTAATTTGGAGTAACAAACAGTTCCCTGATTCTTTTCTTCCAAAGAAAATTTTCTCAAACACTAGCCCGTAGCAAAACTATAATAAATTATGAAAAATGCATATTTCAATGAAAGAATCAAACTTTCTTCCATGTAAGGCAATTTAGCCAAACCCCCATTTCAAAAACAAATCAAAAGCATGTAATAAATTCAAAAATGCAAGAAAAAGGGAATAATCCAAAATACAGCGTTAACCCATAATGACAATATTATTTAAGAAAAACCAACAGTTACATATTGAAAGAAGTATGAAATTAGAGACAGAAAGAGTTCAAACCGTGATGAGAGTAAGCGACGACAGCTCTCCAAGTGTAAATGTGTTTCCCTGATTTGATCTCCTCCCTCTACACCTTGTGACTCAGCAGACCCATCTTCCTATGCTTCTTCTGCTTAATCCCAACTCCCTAAGTCAATGGTAATTCGTAAAAATTCAGGAGACCACAAATGTGGAAAATGTGGGTCCACACTCTGCAACCTCCAATTAAAATGGGAATAGTTAATCAAACACTCACCAACTACTGATTAAAGTAGTTTTTTTTTTTTTTTTATATGGAATGAGATTTAATCAGGATAATCCAGGAAAATAAAATGGGAAATGAATGTGGAATATGAGATGTTGAGATTCTGATGACTTGCTTTTTGGTCTGGCGTTTGAGATTTTGACCCGTAACTATGTGGGGATTTATTTAACTTTAAAGTCGTTTGGTGCAATTACTGTAATCAATACAAGTTCATTTGCTTGCAGTTAATCTTCGTTTATAATCGGCGTATGATGATTACTTAGATTTTTAAAGTATAACACAAGCAATTATATTCTCGCCCAAGATTGCAACAAAATTGAAATCAAAGCCAAATAGGGGTATACTCTAAGCGCAAATTCTCCGATAAATGACGTTCATCGCTATTCTATTACTATTATTAAAAAAAATGTTAATTAATATAATTTTCAATCAACATAATAAGTTAGCTAAGTTAACAAAGTACTTCGTTAAATTTTTTAAAAGACCAAGGATCAAATTTTTTCATTAGCATTTAATTCTTTTTATATATTTTATTTCAATTATTTGCTTTTTTCATTACATTGTGTATTCTATTATCAATTTTTTTTCCCAATTATTTGCTTTGTATTCATGATATGAATGGCATAATATATCAATTACATTTATTTCTTGCCCCCAACCACCCACCCTCTTGCTTCCTCACTCCCTCCAGTCTCCAACACACTGTATCCCGTAAACCCACAAATGCATAGCGGTGTATAATATACTCCCTCTGTTTCTTAAATATTGTCCCATTTGACAATTTTTTAAGAGAGTCTTTTGGTCAAAATGAGGCAATATTTAGGAATGGAGTGATATATAATTGGACCACTATAGACTCCTAAGTGTTATAAGTTCTTTAACGCATTACATTTTGGTAAGTTTGGAGTCCAGAGCCCGCTAAATATTAGATGCTCCCAATGTAACAGAAGCCACACAGTGGCACTGTGGGATGACCTCACATCCTCGCAGACCGGGATATAGCAGTGTAACACATACATGTCATGAATGATTCAAAGGGTCTTGTTTTGACTTGTATTTGACAATAAAGCATGAATCCTCTTCATAAATTGGATTGCATTACTTGCATTTCAAATGAAGACATCAACCTTCTCCATAGCAAATCTAAAAGCCTATTACATCTTCTGTAGTTCTGTGTACAGCACAAAAGCATACATCTCGATTAATAGGGGAAGAAAGAACACTAGTAGTGTACATTAACCCTGTATAAATGAGTCAAATGACCAAATAGGACTATAATATTAGACCCCGGAAAAGATATTCCAATCATAAACTTTCACGTCAAAATCTGAACTCTGTGATAACAGACGTCTCAATTCATCAGCACAACCCACATCCTTGGCAAGCAATAACGCAAAGCCACCGCCACCAGCACCTACAAGCTTGTAACCGCAACAATAAGGTTCACAGAATTCGAAAAAACGATCAACAGATTCATTACTACAAAAAGGGTCCAGTTCTTGGTGCAGCCTCCACGCCTCCATCATAATATCACCCAACTCATCCAAGTCCCCGTCCATGAGAGCTTCCCTCCCTACTTTTGCAAGTTCAGCAAGACGCTTGATGCTGGATATGAGCAAGTTATCCCTTCTTAGGTAGCGAGTCACCACATTCTGCAATACTTTGCGAGCAAGCCGGACCTGCAGTGCAGTAGATAAAACAATTCAATGGAAGAATGGCTTTCACTTGCAGCGTTATAAAATTCAGGAGAATTTAGCATCCACATAACCAAAACCCACCCAGCCCCCAAGTCGAAAAAGAAAAATAGAACCACAAGCACACAGCAAAGGCAGTTTCTCAAATGCATGTATAAGACCAATCACATGACAGCACACTAAGAAGCAGTAGGTGGGGATCATGCCACTATTATGTATGAAGGTATCCAGATCAAAGCTAATTCGTCCCCGAGGGACAGGTAGGTTTAAATTATCATCACACCTATATGTCCATAGGACTAGAATTCTCCATCAGGCAGGGGAAGAACTTCTAAGTGGAGGGCATCTAATAGCATCCCACTAACAGCTCAGTACATATGAAAATTTTGCACTGATGAAAGATCTTTCAACTTCCATAGTTTCAAGTAACAAAAATAGTCTGTGTCAAAAATAGTCTTTCAAATTCTAAGTTGAGGGCATCTAATAGCATCCCACTTACTTGACCAGTAAATACCACAAGCAATCTCTGATGCATTTCCGACATCGACTCAGGAGATGCCAAGAGAGGAATGACCTGAAGCCGCAAAGGGATGCCAGGGAAGCTTGTTGTAAATTTAATACCAGGATATAACCCTCCAATCTGGTCCTGCCAGCCTCCTCCTGTTCCCATGAGTTGCTCTAGTACCAATACTAGCCTAGCAACATTTTCATCCCCTTCATCGCCATCAATTATTTGAAGGAGTCCCTTCACCACAGCAGCTGCAAGGATGCTTGACGTCCCTAGGCCACTACCACGAGGAACATTGGCCCAGGTGTTGATCTCCAAGCCCATAGACTGAAGGTTCTTGTCATGAATGACACCAGTGACAAGCAATGCACATTTGACAAGCCTAAATGGATCATTACTGTCAAATGGAGGTACAATAGAGGCAGGATCTTGAATAAAAAGCTTATTTGCAGCATCATCACTGATTAACACACCAGCTGTCCTTGTTGTTTTTATGGTTGTGCCAATTGGAAGGGAACCTTCCAGACAGATAGCCATGTTAAGAACACAACCAGCACGCTCTAAACTCCAAGGTGGGGTATCACTCCAACCCCCAACAAAATCTACACGTACAGGTAATTCAACTTTCACCCTCCGAATCAAGTTTTGCATCTCTGCACCAAGGTCAAGTTTGCCTTGGTGTACTGGAGTAGATATGCCATGAGATACATCCAGAAAATGCTCTGTACACAAAAAGAAATGAGTAATTTTCATTGGTAATCCCGAACATTTTCAAATTATATTAGGTCAATGAAAAAAAAAAACCTTTTTCAATGGTAGTCCTTTATTTTTTTACACTTATTATTTGTAACCCTAATGACAATTACAGGATTCAAGCTTTTTTTTCTAACCATGGCTAAGCATTCCCCTCCAATTAGTGTAAAGGAAGGAAGGTTTGAGAGGGAAATGCTTAGAGTAAAGAAAGGTTTGTGAGGGAAATGTCTAGTGTAAAGAAAGGATTGAGAGGGAAATGCTTTGTGTAAAGAAATGTTTGAGAGGGAAACACCTAACCGCGGTTAAATGAGAGTTAAAACAAAGCTTAAATCATGTAAAAAAAATGTCATTAAGGTCACAAATAATAATATAAAAAATAAAAGGTAACCATTGAAGAAGTTTTTTTATTTTTTTCCGTCGACCAAACATAATTTGAAAATGTACAAGGATACCAATGAGAATTACCCAAAAGAAATTCACAAATAAATCAAGCCCACCAAAACCCAGATTTCTCAGAATGATGGTGAAAAAAAATTCCTCTATTCAAGTCCAACCTACCTTTAAAACCATATTTTACAGTCGAAGCAGTTTCGTCAGCAACTGCAGCCCAAACTTTGCTCTCCAGCTCATTTGCCAGCAATTCATCTCCACAAGCACGGAGAAGATCAACTTTCACCTGATATGCTCGACTTTTAGGAACTATTCTTGAGTTATGCACCTGGAGACTGGGACACATTGCCAAGAAGTCCTTGCAGATTTTAGCTCCTGACATTTCCATTTGCAGTATTT
Source organism: Dysphania ambrosioides (assembly GCA_026401315.1). Lineage (NCBI taxonomy): Eukaryota > Viridiplantae > Streptophyta > Magnoliopsida > Caryophyllales > Amaranthaceae > Dysphania > Dysphania ambrosioides. The sequence goes on along the minus strand of CM048657.1, from coordinate 32,389,725 downwards.
CTTCACACAGTTGAAACAAGTTATGTCCTAACAATCCAAAGCTAATGCATGCCCTTGCAATACCCGCAGCTAGATCAGCTTGATGAGTACTGGAACCCAAGCACATTTTCTGGAAGTCAATGAATCTATGCAGCACTTCCAAACTCACGCGAGGAGACTTTTTCCACAAAACAAGCATGGACTGATTTTTTTGGTCACACAATCCCATTAACCATGATGCTAGCTGAAGCATTTCAAAGTAAGGGAGGACTGGAAATATTCTTGCATTCCATAAGCACTTTTCACCATCTCCTATCAAACTCCAGAGATCAGTTTCCTGAATGTGCAAATCACTTAACACCTTCTTCCATGGTCTTCCACAAAATGTCCCATCCTTGGACATTGAGGTCTTCGGATTATCATGAAGACCACAGTACACAATAACTCTATCATTGCAATCAAATAATGGTACCTCCCAAATGCAGTGGCGATCTGGAAGCATAAATCTTACTGGATATTTCACATCCTCATCAGAAGCCCCGGGAACATTAATACCAACAACAACAGACAGAGAGCCAATTTGTATTCCACTGGAGATGGAAGAATCATATACGAGAGTATCTTCACCAACTGAGACCCCTGGTGCAATTTTACTGGAAAGAATAATAGCAGATGCTGAAATGTCAGAAGTAGTGGTTGCTGGAATAGAGCATAAGTGTCTACGTCCCACGAGTCCAGAATCAACACCACTAAGATGATCCAATACTTCACTCGATGTTCCAAAATGCAAGAAGAGCAATTCATCTGCATCAAACATTGAACAGAGCATTAAACTCTGTGGAGCATCCACAAATTATGAAATGCATGATAAGAACATTAAGTGGCAATGGCCACCAGGAGAAAATGGTGTGCCTCCCTTCCTACCTCCTCTCTGTTTCCCTGCCCTTCCGTCAGTTCCAACAACATTCAGGAGTACATATAACACAAATGGGTGAATGGGACAAATAAAATCAGAAACCTACATCGAGAATACATATTCCAATTTATGATCACTAAAACTGTGTTTCAAAAATCTCTTTATCCCCTAGTAAAGTTGTAAGCTTTGGAAATGCAACAAAAAACATCTAGACTTCAGAACAAGATGAAATATTTGGCAATGGAAGTACAAAATACTACTCAATGCAGCATTAAAAACACGTAACTGATAACATAAACAACATGAGTCATGCCACTAGTCTTCATGTTTCAGATAATTTTGACATACGAGCGCAATAGCTGAACATTTGTTGTTTTCCCAATCTATTGACAAGTTCCTCCCCCAAAGGTCGCTTTTTTAACCATTCATGTTTTGTTGGCACCCAAGCTGCAACTAGATCTTCATACAAGCTCATCTGCAAATATACAAATTAAAATCAGACTGCTGCGTGTATACAGAGAAAGTATAGCAACAATGTCCATTATTTCAAACAAAAGGCATACTGATTAGCAAATATGAGATTATATACATCTTAAGCATAACTGCGATACTGAAAAGTACTAAAAGATCAAACTCCAAAGAAGACAAGATGCAGAAAGAATGAAGGTAGATGGAGGAGTGTAGGAAGAATGGCACCCCATCACAAATGGGGCAAACTTAAACTGTCTTCACTAGGGACTCCCACAAGTCCTCTTGAGAAACCCTTCGAGAAGGGAGGGGTCGATATATGCTTCAAAGACCATGGAACTAGCACATACAAATATACAATAGCAGTCCTTAATGTTTATATTAAGAAAGGCACACAAGGAGCATATTAATTTTTAAAGTTTTCAGGCCATATGGCTTGTTACAAAAAAGGCTACTAGAAAATAAAAGAAGTCCAAGCTTAATAAGCATGCCTCTTTTTTTCTAACCAGAAGCTGCGGAATCAGTATATGGCTAGAGCATGCAAGATTGGCCAGTTCAACCCATGCTTTGCCTCTGACTGCTATGATTCCAGTGTCAAGCAATGTTCGGCCATCATCCAGAAGAGCCAGACTTTCCACAAGCTCCTCTTTACTGGGTTTCTGTAGAAGGCTCTCAACTAAATTGATATTAGAAACAGCATCTATTACGGCACTTTTAGAAGCCACAACAACACCATGGTTAGAGGCAACATCAAGAGTTATAGGAACTGTGATGATGCACGCCGCGTCCTCTGGAAGTAACATACTAGAAGCATCGAAACAAGGAAGGACATCTCCCGTCATAATGAATAGCCCACCTACATATATAATAGCTTTGTGTTAATATTAAATGCTCAAAAGATTGTAAGAAATATTCTTACTGAAGATGCTTTGAGATTCAGCACAAACTGCGAAACACACGAGGATTTTGAAGCTATCAAGCTTCAAATGACAGAAGAAGTCACACAGATAAACTTGTCCTACATTATATGCTGCCATTCCAGGCATTAAAAGAAAGGAAAAAAAATAGAAGAAAAAAGCTACAATAGCTGAAATTATCTACAAAGATTGGCATGAAATTGAGTTCAAAATACAGTCCCCTACACAAATTAGGATGCATGCTCTGTTCTCTCCTTTCGTTTTAGCCCCTCCAGTGGATGGAACCTACAATCGCTGAGTCTTCATATTTTGTTGACTATGCAAATATGCAACGGCAAAGCTTGCACATAATGAGAGAGAAAAAGGGGGGGGGGGGGGGGGGGGGGGGGGGGAGGGGATGAATCTTCAAGTACAAAACACCAGAAAGAGGGCAGCTATAGTTGACATGACTAGGAAAACTCATGAAGACATAAGAACATAAAAATAAACAACAAAAGAAAAATCTTTTTCAAACTAAAAAATTATCTATACAAAATAATGTATCTAACAATTTCTTTTTCGGATACAAACAAGCTTAAAGAATCACAAAAGTAAGCCACCAGTTACAATTCTCATGCGTTCTAGGACGGGTATAAAAATGGCCTCGGAAGTCAGACCTAGAATTATACATAATTTAAATTACCCAATTAGTAAAGTACGGATACTTCCACAATTTACCAACTTACACAGAACATGTTTCAAACATATGATTTTTGACAGATAATGAAACTATATGAAACCAGGCTTCAATGTTAGATTTACTAATGACCTTTATTTTTGAAAGCCTGCCTTGCACAGGATGAAATGGCAAGTATATGGTCAAAAAGCAAGGGAACAGGCCCATCAGGGTCATCTGCTGCCAAGAAAGGAAGTGGCAGGAACACCTTTCCCATTGGATTTGCCCACGGGACCCTTTTAGAATCCCCTCCAGCATGTAGCAATAACACATGTTTTTCTGCCAAAAATTCAATACATGGCAGGTCAGGACCTCCATTGTCAAACATTTCACGAGAAGAAGAGTCAATACTTCCATCAGTTTTCAGCACAACCTATTTAATTCAAAAAATATTCATCAATTAATGAAAAGAAAGCCAGATACATACTCCATATAAAGCACTAAGGAAGTAGCTTGAGTAAAATGTTTCCCAACTACAATAATGAAACTGAAGAAAATCAGAAACATAGTTCATAAGAAAAAATTTGATTTACATAAACGGAATGAGTAAAAAACAGCAATCAAATGTATATACAGCATGCCCTATATATATGAGTCATATGTCAAATTACAGTTAGACTTATGATGAATCAAGAAGCAGAGTTTGACTTGGAAGATCAAGGGACAAATTCTCCTTAAACTGATACATAGAACATCATAAGAACACCTGACATAACAATATGTATGATGAAAATGATTTGAGGAACGAGGTATTAAGTGCATCATGCACATTGGATCCCCAACAAGGTAGAACCATGGTGTTGACCCTTAGACCTTTCCTGCGTTCAAATGCTACAGATTTTCCTTCAAACTTCAGAGACTATACAGAAAATAAGCATCCAACTGCCTATTCTCTACATTAAAACAGGTGATTACTTATACTCCATACTTATTACTAATTGGTTATTAAGTCACTTTGCTCTAAACTTAAGCTTCGAAAGAAAGCAAGAGGACTTTATCTTCTTAATCACAACAATATCAACCAACCAAATTACATTGTAAAGCTAAAGTATTCCTTTCTGTATTGTAAAAGATGTATGTCGTATCAACGAGTATCAACTCACCACATAAATGAGCTACTGCTAAAAATTATGCAATCAACAGTTAAGGCTAAGTTCAAAGCCAAAGTAGGTGATTGGACAATACACCTCTTAAACTATATAGAACATACAGGGTATGAAAACCATAACAAACTCATAACAAACCGATGCCAGTGTGGAATAACAAACTTGTAATAAGATTCCTTAGTTAGTTACATAGACCCTTGTATGTAGATATAAATATAGGATGTTGTAAAGACATGCAGTAGTAATATACACAATACTTCATTGTTTCTCATCTTTCTGTCTCTCTCTTGCGTTGTTCATTACCATTCACTGCATTCATCAATCATCAACTGCTTCATGGTATCAGAGCAGGCGCATGAAAGCATCGATCCTACAATACTTCAATCAATAGAATTTGTCATCTGATTCAATCAGTCATTCTATGGTTAATTTCATCCTCTGAACTGTGTATTGATTAATTCATCTTCTCTGCAGTTCTTGAAAGTATGGCAACGATTATGCATAATTCAATTACAACTGATCCAAACTCACCTTACTATATCAATCCTTCAGAAAACACTGCTTTACCTATCATTTCTGAGAAATTTTCTGGTGAAGCATTTGGAGAGTGGAAAAGGAGCATGATCATTGCTCTAGAAACCAAAAACAAATAAGGTTTTGTGGATGGAAGTCTAACAAAACCATCAGAACATGATCCTGCATATTTAGCATGGAAAAGATGTGATTCAATCATCATATCATATATTCTGAGATCTTTAGAGTCTTCGATTGCAAGTGAGTGTGATATTCTTGGAGACATCTCAAGAAATTTGGAAAGAATTAGAGGAGAGGTTTTCATAGACGTCTGGTCCTCAACTGTATGCATTACAACAATCATTGATTGAATTGAAGCAAGGTTCAGACTCTGTAACAAATTTTTTTACTCGAATTAAAGGAATATGGGATCAGATCAATCAAATGAATCCATTGCCATCATGTACAAGTCCTGGATGTGTGTGCATTCAGACCTTCTTGAAGCAACAACAGGACGAGAGATTAGTTCAATTATTGATGAAACTTGACAAAAAATTCACAACAGTTAGAACTAACATTTTAATGATGCAACCTCTTCCTACAATCTCTATGGCTTATAAACTTCTTGTTCAAGAAGAGAAGCAAAGGCAGACAAGCTTGATTGATAAAGAGATGAGTAGCAGAGCAATGGCTTTTGCTACAGACTACAGAAAGTCTAATAGAAATAATTCACAAAACAACAAAATGATTTTTCAGTCCACAAATGGCGATAGGCTAACTCGAGCAGGAAGAAGACCTTATTGTGATCATTGTAAGATACCTGGGCATACTATTGAAAAATGCTTTAAAATACACGTTTATCCACCAAATTTTGTAAGAGGCAGAGGTAAGAAACTTGCTGCTATGGCTGTTCATGATGATAATGAAGAAAAGGAACCAGAGGAACATATTACTCATATATCAACTGATGAGTACAACAACATTCTCAAGGCTCTATAAGCTGAAGAAACTGATATGTCACAGGTTAATATAGCAGGTACATGTCTTTTAACTTGCTCAAATGTCAAATGGATAGTTGATAGTGGGGCAACTGATCACATATGTTCAAGCTTAGATCTGTTCGACACATATGAAGCTTTTGATAAAAGTCCTAATACTATTACAGTAGTTGATGGCAAATGTGTGACTGTGAAGCATATAGGACATGTTTTTCTCAATAACGGTATAACTTTACAAAATGTATTGCATGTACCGAGATTAAGGTTCAATTTGATCTCGACATATAAACTCTGTAGAGACTTGGGATGTGAAGTCATATTCACACATGATAAATGTTTGATCCAGGGTTCAACCTTGAATCAATCAGTGGTTCTTGGTAATGTGGTATCTGGATTATATGCTGTTGATGACAACACAGTGACTAAATCAAGGCAAGCAGTAGCAGTGGTTGATTCAAATCTGATCAAGAAAACAGATGATGAAGCAAGGCTTTGGCATCTTAGAATGGGACACATGCCATTTAATAAGTTGTTTCTTGTTAATTCTAAGTTTGAAAGCAAAATTGGAAATAATACAATTTGCGAAGTTTGTCATAAAGCTAAGAAGACTAGGAATCCTTTTCATGCTAGCACAATAAAGACAGATAGTTCATTCATGTTGTTACATATTGATACATGGGGTCCTTATAGTACTAAAACCTATGATGGTTTTAGCTACTTTTTCACAATTGATGATTTCTCAAAGCATACATGGACATTTCTTATAAAAATAAAACTGATGCAGTGAAGATTATCAATGATTTGCTTATATATATCAGAGTTCATTTCAATAAAAATGTATTGTGCATAAGAACTGATACTGCCAAGGAGCTGTGTGAGGGAGATATTGTTCATGTCTATAGTAGCAGTGGGATACAACATCAAAGATCTTGTCCAAAGACTCCACAACAAAATGGAGTAGTTGAAAGGAAGCATAGACATTTGTTGGAAACTGCAAGGTCCTTATTCTTTAAGTCTAAAGTTCCAGCAAGATTCTGGGGAGAGTGCTTGTTGACAGCAACTCATGTGATTAATAGAATGCCGTTGAGTTCCATTAATTCCGCTTCACCATATGAATTGTTACATGGGAAACAATCTGATCTAGGACATCTGAAAGTCTTTGGATGCCTCTGTTATGTATCCACCTTGAAAAATGGAAGAACAAAGTTTGATACAAGATCTTCTCCTTGTGTCTTACTGGGGTATCCTCCCAATCACAAGGCCTATAAGGTACTTGATTTGACCTCAAAGAAGATACATATCACTAGAGATGTGTTTTATGAAAGGCATATTGAGACTGATCTTGTAGTTTCGGAGCCACTATCACTGAATTCTGAAGATGATTTTGATTCTCCTCGAATAGTATCTGAACAAGATCCATTCTGCAATAATAATGAAGAATCTTCTACTGTCGAAAAAGACCTAGTTATCTAGATAACTATGTTTGTTCAGCAGAATCCCATTGGTGCAATATTATGCGGTTTGAGGAAATTCCATCATCAATGAAAGCATTAATAAGCAAGAGCGCTCAGATCTCTGAGCCAAGAAGTCATTTAGAAGCTGCTCAAAGCCAAGAATGGATTGATGCAATGCAAAAGGAGTTAGAAGCCTTGAATAAAAATGAAACATGGGAGTTGATGTCTTTACCTGAAAACAAGAAGCCCATAGGGTGTACATGGGTGTATAAGGTAAAGCTTAAGGCAGATGGAAGTGTAGAAAGATTCAAGGCTAGATTAGTTGCTCAAGGCTTTACTCAGAAATACGGCATAGACTATCTTGAGACATTCTCACCAGTTGTGAAAATGACAACTGTGAGATGTTTATTGTCTATAGGTTGGTTGTTACATCAGTTGGATATCAACAATGCATTCCTACATGGAGATCTTGAAGAAGAAGTATACATGAGAGTACCTCAAGGTATACCAAATCCGAAAAAGCTGGTATGCAAATTGAAGAAGTCTCTTTATGGTCTGAAGCAAGCCTCAAGGCAATGGTTTGCAAAGTTAAATGATGAGCTAAAGAAGATGGGTTATGAACAATCAAAAAATGACTATTCATTGTTCATAAAGAGATTAAATGGAGATATTACAATTGTTGTGATTTATGTGGATGACATTATAGTCACAGGGACAAATGAAGCAGAAATAGCATCATTCAAGAATCGATTACATTCTGTGCATTAAAGATTTAGGGATTCTAAACTACTTTCTAGGGATTGAGATATCTCATTTGAAACAAGGGATTCTAAACATAAAACTGTTAGAAGATGATGGTGAACTTTATGCTGATCCTGAGCATTATAAATAAATACTGGTTGGTAAGCTGAATTTCTTGTCTCATACTCGGCCGGACTTATCTTTCTCTGTACAAACCTTGAGCCAATTCATGCAAGCTCCGAGAATCCCACATGTTCAAGCTCTAAATCATGTCTTGAGATATGTTGCTCAAACGATAGGTCAAGGGATATTGTTGCGTGCTACTAATCATTTGATGTTAGCAGCATATTCAGATTCTGATTGGATCAGTTATAGGGTATGTCTTGTTGCTAGGGAATTCAGCTGTTTCTTGGAAGTCAAAGAAACAATCTACTATCTCTCGAAGTTCAAGTGAAGCCGAGTATAGAGCCATGGCAGTTGCATCATCCGAGATCACTTGGATAGTCAGACTTCTTGCTGAGTTAGGTGTATCAAAACTTTAGCCTATCACACTTCATTATGACAACCAAAGTGCAATTCACATAGGAAAAACCCCGTTTTCCATGAACGCACTAAACATATTGAGCTCGATTGTCACTTTACAAGGGAAAAAGTACTGGAAGGTTTAATCAACCTCACATACATACCAACCTTAGATCAAATTGCAGACATGATGACTAAATCATTAGGAGTTACTCAACTTCATAAATTTAAGTCCAAGATACGCATGCATTTTGATGTAATACCTAGCTCGAGGGGGGGTATAGAACATACTGCCAGCATAGAAGAGGGTATGAAACCCATAACAAACCGATGCCGGCGTGGAATAACAAACTTGTAACAAGATTCCTTAGTTAGTTACATAGACCCTTGTATGTAGATATAAATATAGGATGCATGCAGTAGTAATATACACAATACTTCATTGTTTCTCATCTTTCTGTCTCTCTCTAGCGTTGTTCATTTCCATTCACAGCATTCATCAATCATCAACTGCTTCAAACTATAAGATCCATGAGAAACACATCAAAGTGATATCGCACCAGATTTAAAAGAGTCCAACCTATTTTGATATTTGAAGGCTATAATATACCCATTTCGGAGCAAATTTTGAAAATAATCAAAGTTCAACTAGTGGTGACTGGTGAGAGATGCTTTGCGAGGTCATTAGAGGAAGTTTGGAATCATTTATTTCCTACAATGGGGTCTAAAAAGGCCCAAAAAACGAGTCCTGAACCCTATAGGAGTCATACGGGAAATAGGTTGATTTGGTAGTTTAGAGTTAAAACCCGTCATGTTAAAGCTTAGTCAACATACATGACACTTTTTTTATGTAATGAGAAAAATAAGCCACGATACAAAACGAAATTTTATTCGTATCAACTTCCGAAACTTTAACCAAGCTAATTGACATGTACCTAATTGTTTACCCCATTTGATTTTTCACACTATTTAAGACTCAACTTTAACGGTGGCCAAGGATAATATAAGTCTATCAAACCCAAAATTCAAAATGTTGCAATTAAAAATGCTAAGTAGTAATTACTTCTCAAGTCTTTTTCTTTTCTTTATATTAATCCAATTCCATAGCATTTTTATTTTTTATTAGATTAATAAAATGAAAAGGCTAACAATAAAAAAATTACCACATCATGATCCGCGTTAGTGGCAATGCGTTGATAATGAAGAGCAAGCTGATGAATGGCATTTAGAGTAGCAGCACCCGACCCGATGCGGAGACCATCAGGATCCGGGACAGCAAGTGTAAAAGTAGAGTCAGCAATCCGACCGAGTCGTTTAGCGCGACTAAGCTGCCATTCGTAAAGCCGAGCTTGCTCAGGACTTGCCGCTGTCAAAACGATGGCGTCCCATGTCGGAACCCTAGCAGGATGGCGGACGGAGAGGCGTAACCTATACCATGACCGGCGCAATGTGTCAGCTATGTCTAATTTCATTTGCTTCTTGTTGTGGTTTCTCCGCTTTCCGATTTTTCTCTCTCCTCCATTTTTAGTGTCTTCCATTGTTGGGATTGAGAGGAAGTGCCGACATACAGAGGAAGAGAGAGAGAGAGAGAGAGAGAGAGAGAGATGGGATGGGATGCGAGTCTGACAGATTTTGGTTTGCGATCTAACTCCTCCGATTTTTCAACCGACACTGTTGGATTCACGTTGCATTCCTGATTTCCTGTTGTTTACGACGACGTCGTTTTAGGAAGTGAATGAATTGTCAACCAGGTATTTAAGCAAAATATTATGGCGTCGCCCGGACTCGAACCGGAGACCTTCAGTGTGTTAGACTGACGTGATAACCAACTACACCACGACACCAAGATGCCAAGCCTTTTTAAGCCTTAACGTTATGATAATTAACATTTGTATTGTGGTTGCCACGTGGCCGGGCCTGTCAGAGGATCGGGCTGTGGTCGGGCTAGAGGATTAAGTCGAACCAAATCGGATTGAATTTACGGACAAAGTCATATTTATAAATTAGAATAAATTAACCATTTATGTTCACGGTAAACTTTTATGTTCGCTACATCACATTTATTTTGTCAATATTTACACATTCATTAAACTAATTAAGCTTTTTATGTTCACCTAATTACATTAATTTCTCGTATTCATTACCTATGTACATAATTACATATTTACTTATCATCAATATGAGACATAATCATATTTAAATTATTATTTTTTAATTAAACAAATTAAGTTTGGGGTGAAGGTGGAAAGAAAGAGCTTGCACTTAATTTTAAAAATCAAAATTTAGTTACAAAATTAAACATTTATTTTCAAATTTAAGTTCAAATTTAAGTTGCCTACGTATTTCAAATGAATCAAAACCCACGTAGTAGTTATGTTACTAAGGGGTGCCTAGCTAGTGGCCGTCTCCGAACTTCCTTCACCTTCGTCGCTTCCTTCACTAGTATCTATCAGCATCTAAGAATCGTTTTTGTCATTTTCGCCCATGGATTTCTATCTATCGACCGTATTTTGTACATCTTTTACCAAATTTGCTCTTATAATATACAATCATTATTTATATTACTTTCACTCATTTTCAATTACTTTTACTTACTTTTACTCACATTTATTTCCTTTCACTCTCATTTCATTCTTTTTCACTATCGGAATGATGTACCTTGTACCTCGAGCGTTAGAGTGAGGAGTTTTTTAAACCCCTTTATTTTAAGCTCATGTGTGCACCTGTAAAGTCATGGAGTCATTCAATTTGCGAAATAGAAGATCAACATAAACTTTTAAGGGACTTAACTTTAGTTACGGATCTCCGAACAAAGGAAAATTTAGTTATGGATCCCCATATTTTCGTAAGGAATTTGGCCTACTAATTTTACAAAAAAATGCCTCTAAAAGGAAAATTTAGAAACTTTTTCCATTTTACATACTACTAATTTTAAAAATAGCTAAATCATACCAGTTGAGTGAACTTGTACATACTCACTAATTAATACTAAATATATTAACATGAATTCATTAATTTTATTTTTTTAACAAAAAATAATTATTTTTATTTATTTATACTAATTATTTTATATCTTACTTTTGTAAAAAAAATTGAATTTTGTATAAACAGTTAGTACCAATTATAATTATTATTTTCTAAACAAATATGTATAATAATCATAATAATTTAACATAATAATCAATAGAAATTACTACTCAAATACTAATTATTATTAATCATATATTAGTTATTAATCTAGAAATTACTAATTAATTTTTAAATATAAAAAATATAATTTTGAACGTATTAACCGTTCAAAATGGATGCTTCCTCCGGGGAGGAAGCCCCTAAAATGGATGTTTTCTCCTTAGATGAACCACTTAATGGAGGAACCGTCCACCTAAAATGGATGCTTTCTCCACGGAGAAAGCTCTATTTTGGATGGTAGAGATTAGATTCTGATTCTTTAAAAAAAGATTTATAAACCTTTGTTCTAATTTTTCCATGAGCCATAATCCATCATAGACGCCTTTACTAAATAATCATTAATATTGAAGTCCTAACATTATCCATAACTATATCTATTAAAGGTAGATTGATTTCAATGCACATAATGACTGTATTTGTTAATAACTTCTTAGAAAAGCATGCTAAAAGTTCTCGACAAATTTTACTTAAATATCGAATTAAACATGATATTTTAATGACGATCTTGATTAAGTGTAGTATATAAAGGTGAAAATATACAATAATATACATAATAAATAAATATGATTAAAGACATGTAAACATGAATTATAATACAAAATAAACAAAGAAATTTGCAAGAATAATTGAGAAAATTAAATATTAAGCTCACACACAAAATATAGTTATATCGTGTTATGAATCTCATAAATAAAAGGATAGTATTAACAAAAATGCTTAGTATTTACATTGTTATGCAACTAATAAAAAAATAGTAGACAACAAGAAAAATAAAATTGAATTTTAGGCCCCTAAAAATATACCTTGAGCGCTGTTGTCCTATGAGGGTAGATGAATCGAGGAGAAAGATGCAAGGGAGTATACATAAGGATGGAAGAAAAGAAATGGATAAAGGAAAACCTCATATGAAAGAGCTAGTCAAGTTGGATTGTGCACAACACATTGCAACCATGCAAAGGGTTGCATGCCACGCAAACCTATTGTACTTTGCACAATCATTTTGCGAGACACGCAACTTCCAGCTTTGTGCTGGCTATGTTTCAACCCTTGTCTTAGTGACTTTTAGTCCAAAATTTTGAATTATAGCATTTGAGACTTTTCAAATTATTTGATGATTATGGATTTATTTTAGTTTGAGTCTAATCAAAGAATAATATTAATCAAGTGACTTTTGATTAAGTACAAATACACATTTAAGCTTATTAATCGGTTCAATATTCTCAGAGGGCCTAAATTAAGTTAATGTTCATGAAACATTAAAATAAGTTTTTAGATCAAATGAACTCGTCAGTTAATATAAGGAATTATTTTGACACATTTTTTTAATTTAGACCGAATTGGAGAATCTGTACAAATAAATAACTGGGCCTTAAAAATAGTGAGATTCAATTTAGGTGTCTACAATATCTTTATTTTATTTTGTTTACAGATTGGATGAAAACGGAAAATCATGTATAACTAAGGAAGTGAGACTGACATAAAGTCACATATCAATAGATTAGAGTACAAATAGGTGTACATTTCGTTGTTGGAAACAAGTGAAAGGATGGCAAACTTTTTAATCCTATTGTTAGAGCCGTTAAAACTAACCATGAACTACAAAGGTATAAAGTTTTATTACATACGTAGTACGAAGTATAAAGTTTGGACTACATGAGGACAGTGGAGATTGAATTTTGAATCAAGTTAGTTTGGTTATTTTTAAAGCATCATTTCTCAACACAGCCTTACTAGTAATGAAATCAAGATTGGACTTAGTGAAACATAAATTTTACACTACGAGTTGGTAATTATGAATTGAATTTACATACTTGAATAGATATTTTAATTTTCTCATTACATGAGTTAAACATCTTATTTATGTTATTCGTTACTCCATGTGCACACTTGACCAGTACTACAAATTAGACAATCATTTATTAAAACCTGTAATAATTGATATCTATGTGGATATGATCTATATTAATTAGCACAAATGCACAGTTGTATTAAGTCAACATTGTTACCATCTACAACTTTCTATATACCAAATGAATACAATTACATGAGATCGTACTGTACTTCATAGTCCAAAAAGAAGATCCTACCAACGAACTCGTCGGATCAATTAAAACCCAAACCATCAGTAGACAGAAGACACAAGAGTTTGACAAAGTGTGTATTATGTATGTATTCATAGATTCACGGGCTAAAACGTGGTCACTACTCATTACTACAAACTTCCTATGTTTTTGTTAGTCGTATAACTTCTTGGAAGTCAATAAATATTGAAATATCTTTAAAGAGTGATGTTAAGTGATATTCCCATTGAATACGCTACCTCGTGAACCAAAAAGACAAAGAAACGACCTCCTTTACAAGGCAAACAATGAAAGCCAGAATTTGCTGTCCCACCGGCGGAATTCCCGACGTCCTTATTGCGACCCTAAAGTTCATTCATTAATACTACTCAAACGACGTCACTTTACCCTTTACAGCTTCCCCTTCAGCATAAAAATACTATTTAAGCCTCAAAAAAGTCAATACTGTAACAGACAACCAAGTGTTTGTTCTTCCCTCACTTCCGCAACAACTCTGCCTTCTTCATTTTCACTCTCTGTGTCTGTTTCTTTTTTCTTTTCGTCATTCTTCTTTTGTGACGATCATCCTTTCATATTTCCCGAAAAACTCATACTGTTTGGGATGAAAACTATGATTCAATATGAGCAGCGGCGAAACCAGGATTTTTAAGTTGAGGTTTCCATATTATGATACTACACTATAACAATTTGCATAATTCGTATGAAAAATCAAAACTTTATTTGAAATAGTGGGCATGAATTATAATATAAGTCCAATTATGATGTTGGATAGTTTTAACCAATATTTCGAATGCAGATTCTCTATTCTGATATCGGCCTTCCATTCTGTCTCTTTTTTGGATTGAAAACTGAAAAGACCATTTTTCGGGAATTTTTCAAAATATTTTTTTTCTTTTGATTTTTGAGCTGCAGGGATGTCGCCCAAAAACGTAGCAGTTGGTCAAACCGTGCGTACTGCTGAAGATGGGTCGGGTGAACCCGAATATGTGGAGATGGATCCGACAGGTCGCTATGTTCGGGTATTTTCTTTCACAAATTTGTATTTTGGTCTTTTTACTATTTATTGCTCACTCTCTCTCTTATTCTTTTCACAATTTAGTACGAGACTGTTAGTTCATTTTTTGGGGTTTATGTCTCTAGTAATATAGTGTCCAATTTTTGACGATTTAGTTGTGTTGTTCCTTAATGTACAACTTGGATGTTTTTTGTTCCTAAATTGGTTATAATTTGGTAATGCAAGACAAATTCTGTGTGGTGTTATTATACGTAACCCGTAGGGATATATCCTATATGTATACGATATAATATTTTCCTATAATTTTACTCCGGACTTTAGGGGAGTGTACTGGAGTTCCTATTTTTGGGAGAAAATTATCAAAATGAATCACACTGTTTGGTGATAACTGATAAGTTGACTTCGCCAAAAAAAAAAAAAAAAAAAAAACTGATAAGTTGATAATGAACTGGTGATTGGTATAGCTCTGGCTTTGATGTTGTTGTGATCATTGAGTCACTCTAGTGAGTGCTATTGAACTTAACCCGTCTTAGAGGAAGATCTTAAACAGAGAGAGGGGGGGGGGGGGGGGGGGGGGGGGGGGGGTGTTAATGTAGTCGATGTTGTTCAGACGCTTCCCCTACCTTGCCATCCTTGTGCCATGTATGAATCTTATACTCGTGGTGAATTTGAGTAATTCATAGAATATGATGATAAACTTTATGTAGTCGATGTTGGGGTTCGATTGTGGATTAAAGTTACTCAATGATTGCTCGGAATGGTATGCATAGGTCATTTATATGTACCAGGAGCTCTCTAGTAATATTTTGTTTAAGTCTTTTATGGTGATTTCTTAGTTTGAAGCTTTCCTCTAATAAAATTTCATTTGTGATAGATTTGGGTGAAAGCTTTTCCTAGATTTGGGTGAAAGCTTTTCCTCTATAGTATATACTGTTCTTGCCTAGATAGACTTTATTCATCTCTCTGCCATTGTTGATTCTGATTAAATTTTCCATTTTGTTTTGCTACAGTTTGCTGAAGTCTTAGGGAAAGGAGCATTCAAATCTGTGTATGTTTCCTTTTCAGCTCTGTAGTCTGCTCGCTGATTTTATAAGCATTGTTTTTTCATGTATAATTTATGAATTTACTGACTGTATGTTAGGACATAGCACAAAATTTCTCATGCTGGTGGAAGTGATCTTGCGAACTTCCTCATAAAGGCACCTCATTTTCTTTTTCTTTCGTAATATCATAAGCTTTCTGTTTGCAGTTACAGAGCATTTGATGAAGTCAATGGAATAGAGGTTGCTTGGAATCGTGTGAAGATCACTGATGTTCTGCAGTCTCCGGAAGGTCTGGAGAAGCTATATTCTGAAGTTCATCTTCTGAAGACATTAAAACATGAAAACATCATAAAGCTTTATGACTCATGGGTGGATGACAAGAAGAAAACGGTGAATATGATCACCGAACTCTTCTCATCTGGTAATTTGAGGGAGTAAGTTGCCTTTCATGTCAGTTTTATTGCTCAGAATTGCATACTCATGTAGACACAAGCTCCAACTTTGCTATCTGTGAAGAATTTCCATGTTTGGTCTAAAATGAACGGTCAAGTGTTTTATTAATCAGAATAGCATTACTCTTGTAGACAGGATTATATGTCCAAGTTTCAGACTTGATATTTATGAATAATTTCCACGTGTTTGGTCTAAAATGAAGTGTTGAGGTGAGTGAAGAGTCTGAGTAGCATAGAGTTATGTGATTATTTCTTATGTGTCTGTTTACAATAATAGATACCGAAAGAAGCACAAAAATGTAGACATGAAGGCTGTGAAGAATTGGGCTAGGCAGATTCTCCGAGGCTTATCCTATCTTCATAGTCACGACCCACCAGTTATTCACCGAGATTTGAAATGTGACAATATATTCATCAACGGAAATCATGGAGAGGTTAAGATTGGAGATCTGGGATTAGCAACTGTGATGCAGCAGCCCGTTGCACGCAGTGTCATTGGTGAGGTTTTAAGTTTTGTTTGGCCTTTTTTCTTTTTTCTTGGTATTTTAAGTTGACTTATTTTGTGTTCTATTATCAGGGACACCCGAATTCATGGCTCCCGAGCTCTACGAAGAAGAATATAATGAACTTGCTGACATATATTCTTTTGGAATGTGCATGTTAGAGGTGGTCACTTTTGAGTATCCTTATTGTGAATGCAAAAATCCAGCTCAAATTTTTAAGAAGGTTACATCTGTAAGTTTGTCTATGATTTTCCACCTACTTGTACTACAATTAACTTTTGCTTCTCTTTTGCTTTGATGCTACTTGTTTCCCGAAGAATAATTGCACACCATACACAAGTTTTTAATGATTTTGTATGAAGTACCCTTTTCCAGCATGTATCTAAATTTGATGATTTGGAGTAAGAAAGGATGTCATTTACATGGTTCCTTGGCATTTTATGCAGGGCGTAAAGCCGGCTTCCCTTGCCAAGGTGAAAGATCACCGAATGAAGGAGTTTATTGAAAAGTGTCTAGTTCCTGCTTCTGAAAGACTGCCTGCAAAGGAGCTACTCAAGGATCCTTTCCTTCACGTGGAAATCCCAAAAGATCCCATACGCCATCCCATTGAGATACCCTCCCAACCCCTCAAATCTGCTTCAGGTTCTACGTCTATGGATCTTGATGTTGATAATTGTAAAACTCGTTACGAGAGCACCTTATTTGGTAATGGCTATCTCAATCCAACTGACCAAGTTTTGGAATTCATGAGGGCTCATAAGGGTAATATGTTCCTACTAAGAGGGAAGATAAATCATGATGACAACTCAATATCATTGACATTGCGCATTTCTTACCCCATAGGTAGGTAAAGATTATTATTCTTTTTAGTACATTCTCTGATCAGTAGCTTATTCATTTTAATCTGTGTATATCTCAGGGGAAGCGAAGAATATACAATTTGTCTTTTTCTTGGAAAATGATACAGCGCATGCAGTTGCTGCAGAGATGGTTGATCAGCTAGATTTATCTGATCATGACGTGGAGTTTATAGCCAACTTTATTGATTACTTGATTAAGCAAATTACACTGAAATCAAAACCATCCTCACTTCATTCTTCTGTTGGACCGGGACAACTAGGTGAAGATTCTTTGGTAGAAAACAAAAGGGATACTGGCATGGAAGGTGAGCAAAATGATGTTATTTCTGCTTCAAAAGAAAGTGCTCAAGATCATTGCTCTCAACGTGGTAAAAAGTGCTCTTATAATTTACTGTGAAGGCAGGTCACATTTTCTGTCTAAATGGTGACCTTTTACTTATTTTAGGAATAGTTCTTTATCTGCTAGTGTCATTATATTGTTATACCATCTTGTAAAAGACTGAAAATCAAGATTAAGGTACTTCTTTTTGTTGCAGATGTATTTGCCGAGGATTCTTCCATTGTGTTAAATGAAGCGTTGCAAAGTCTAGACTATTGTATCGATGACTGTTTTAAAAGTTTGAATGTCAATAGACCAGAGATTGACCTAGGAGAATTATTTGGTGAAGAAGAATACAAATTTTCAGAAAATAATACCAGTCTCAGTGGATGTACCCAGCTGAATGAGATAAATAAGAACTACGAAGATGCAACTTCTTTGGACCATGGTGGGATGTCGGATTTCACAAGCTTAGCAAGTAGCTCCTCATCATCATTAAATGATGAAGAACAAGATGCTGAGCTAAAGGCAGAGCTGGATGCGATCAAGTCTCAGTATCAACTCTGGTTCGAGGAACTTGCTAGGATGAGGGAAGAGGCATTGGAGGCTGCTAAAAAGAAGTGGAGGATGAAGAAAAAGATGGTTGCTTTTACAGTATGAGGATTGTTTTTTCACTCTAATGTTAGTGGTCATCTTTATGTTATTCCTCATTGTCGATTTTTTTGGTTATGGTACCTTTTATGAAGGTTTCCTTGCATAGAATCCCCCTATCAACCATTTAATCTTGATGGTAATTAAGGTTTCCTTGCACAGAATCCCCCAATTGTTTTTGTTTGTGGCTTCTGTGGCTTGGTCGATGATTTCTGTTGAAATGGTTGAGAGGAAATGTACATAAATATCGAGAAATTTTCAATTAATATTCTACTTGTCCTTTTGCATTCTAGTTCTCATCCTTTTATTTACTCTATACTTGATGACTGAAGCACTAGTGATATGATCATATCTCAGCAAGCAGATGAATTGTTTAACACATAGTCATCACTTCGTGCCTAGCTATAGTTTGGTTCAACGAGGGCTCCATTGCACAAACTTGAGGGAAACGGGGAAAGCTCCTTGTTGTCACAGGAGCAGCACTAGGGCCTCATGTTACTTGATTTATGATTCTGTATATCAAATCCTTGAACCGATTATGGCAAGGCTCGCTACTGGATCATTTGGTCAGGTCAGTGGATATACATAATCCATGATTCTGATGTGTTCAAATGATTTTTCTGTTATCATTATCTGATTTTAGATTTCACCCTTTGCTAGTGAAGAAGATGATCTATTGCCAAATTTTATTCTTCAGTTCAACGCTTTAAATATCCTTTTTTTCCCACTTTCCTGGCCTGTTCCTCTCCCTAGATGAGATCGGGTAAAACTATTCGTTCCCAATTCCCATATTTGTACAGTTTCTTACACAGGACCTCGCTATAGGACTTGCTACAACTCTATCATCTTATCCGCAAGCCATAGTATCACTTTGAGACTACTAAGCTGCTTCAAATACACTTAGAACTCAGAGTTTTCGTGTGCTTACCATACACACTTTGTAGAGTTCCTGCACAGTATATCCGCGTCTGCACGCAATAAAGGAAAGTGTAAAATAATCATCTCCCCTTGAGGTATGTTATGATTTGTACCTATACCACAAATAATATGCCACATTATTTGATCAGACAACTTTATCTACGAAACTAAATCGACATGTATACTCTGCATGACTACTCCCTTAAACATATTATATTTTGATCATACTTCATCCGTCCTTTAAAAATTGCCCTATTATCTATTTTTGTTATCATCTAAATATTGTCCCATTCCCTTAAAAAAAATTTATTTTGGCTTGACCCCCCAAAAATTTTCCATTATATCTTAAAAAAATTAATTTTCATATTTGGGGCAATGTTTAGGGTATGGAGGGAGTACTGTCGAATAATCCCAATCATTTGACATATGGCGACGACAATGTCTTGTAAAAATGGTTTAGATTGATCATTTAATTGGTTCAACTTATACTAAACATCATCTCACAACTTACAAGTTTCTAATACTAATTGATTAAATGAATTAGTTGCTGATGAGTGATGACTTCAACATAATTCCTCACCTAAACCAGTAATAACCCTTCATTGTTTAAAATATACAAAATAGAATGGTTTATTTTTTAATATAGGTTAAATGAGTCATAAGGAAATCTAGTTGGTAACTCCTTCAAAAAAGCTTACTTTTCCTAACCAAATTTAATACCCACTTGTCTACTTTTCATGTGATCACTGCAGCATAAATTTCAGTCCACTGATTTGTATTCACTTGAATTTTTTTATTAAATAGAATTCTATTGTATTCACTTGATGATAAGTTCTGTAAACAATTTTATTTAACAGACTGCTGATTTTTTTTTTTTTTTTAAAAGTCTTATGTTCTAAGACCAGGAAGTTTTTATAATGGCAGATGAAGCTGTATCAAGGTCTTATTGCTGTTTTGTCTGCCGAAATTACGTTGCCGAGCATAATGACATTCTCTCTTAATCCTTCCAAGTATTTGATCAACAGAACTTGAACCAGAAAAAGTAACATAAAAAATTGATATTTACATCGATTCTCAACAAAAAATCATATTTGAAGCTTAACTTAAAACGTTAGCCTTGTTCTTTCACAATTAATAATTACTGAATCAAAGAAACTTTCCCTGCTCAAAGCTGGTTGTTTGGCCAATTCATTACTCTTGTCTTTTGCAGTAGCAAATATTTACTGATAATTGATGAAAACTGTGTTTTTTTTTTTTACTAAAACTTACTTTTGTAAGTTGAAGATAAAAATGCCCAACAGTGAGAGATAGAGGGAGTACAGATTGGTGACAGCATTGTAATTTACATGCATCGGTATGTTTTCGAAAATAGGCACATAAAGGGAGGGCCTTTTGTTCCTCCCGTGCAGTGAATATAATTACAGGACCTAAGGAGGACAGACATCTTCTCACTGGAATTAACACAGTTGGTGATGTTTTCTACTCCGAATGCGGCGATGCGCTAGGCTGGAAAATTCCAAAGCTTATGAACCTTCACAGAGATATAAGGCAAAGTTGTTCTGGAAAAAATTAAGATTGTTAAAGATATTAACTTATGATAGTCAAAAGGCAGGATTCAGCACTACACTGTACATTTATTTTGTCAGGTTTACATAATGTGTTAACATTATGCATTACTGATTGGTTGTATCTGGTTATTATGTTGCATTAGTACTCAATATTTACCAAGTTAATGTTCATTATCAAGTAATTTCGATAACATAATAAAACTTGCAGTTAAACCATCCCAAAACAAAGAGTAGCACTATTGATAATTTAGTGACAGTCTTTTGTTAAGATAGTGAGGAATAAGTTCACTCCTTTTAAATAGCCAGTCACAATAAACCTTTTGCTTTGTGTCATTTAATTTGGCTGGAGGATATGTTAGGTAATATATTGTTGATTTGGCAAGATCGTAATAAAAAAGAAAAAAAAAAAAAAAAACCTTAGATTGCTAACCAAAGTCAATGATTCTTTATTTGGAGGGTAGAGAAATATTAGTATGGACCATTGACACAAGAATTTCTTGAAAATTATTTTCACTCTTTGTCATTACAAAAATTTATTATCAGGTGGCTTCTATGATATACCAAATACCACTAAGATTTAAATTTGCTTAAGAATTACTGTATGCAGGTGGTTGCTATACCAGTCCAATAAAATAAAATCTAAAGATATGACAGCCTAAAAATGAGAGACCTACTAATCGAAACTTCCAACGCCTAAGATCATGCCAACTTTATCCTTTGTTTGCTAGTTATGTGACAGAGATTGTGGCTGAGATGCAATGGAAATATTATTGCACAACTTCCAAATTATAATACTTTCAAAAGGAAGGTTCATAGAAAAGGCATTGCCGGGGATATGATGCTATTTCCATTTACCAATTGACACATAATCGCGATGCTTACGTCCCATACTAAGTGATGCAGCACCTTCCTAGAAGCTGTTAACTCTGTAATCTTTATAGTTAACCAGTACATAAGTCAAAAATCACAGCCAAAGCTATACAAGTATAATCTCTCAAAAAGTCCTCGTCTTTTGTCTCAAAAAGTGTAAGCTGTTTCTTTAATTGGGTATTCCAGCTCCAAGAAAATGGAAAATCGTAAGAGTGGATCTAAAGTAATCACTGAGTATGAAGATCTCTTACCAGTGATGGCTGACAAGCTGGACGTTGATGCGTTTGTATCAGAGCTCTGTGGCGGGTTTAGACTGCTAGCAGACCCTGAGAAAAGGATGATCACGTCTGAGAGCTTGAGGAACAACTCGGCTCTACTTGGAATGGGAGAGATGAGTAGGGAGGAAGCAGATGCCATGGTTAGAGAAGGCGATATTGACAGAGATGGGATGCTCAACGAGAAAGAATTTTGCATTCTGATGGTAAGGCTCAGCCCTGGGATGATGGAAGATGCTGAAATTTGGCTAGAAAAAGCAATTGACGGGGAGCTTCGATCATCCCCTCTGCTTAGTTTAGTCCAGTCATAAGTAGGTAAATTTGTATAACGTGCATGAACAACTTTTACATGATTGAATGTCAAATTGTCAATTGCAGTTGTAAATTGCCAGCCAAAGAAAAATCTCTAGGAGTAACACAGTTTCTGCAAAATTTCATGCAAGAATTGTAATTTCCAACCGGTAGTATTGAGTAGGGGTGTGCAAAATAATTGTAATCGTTAACCGTGTATAACTGTTTCAATGAAACAATTATTTTACCGAATCGTTAAGAATTAACGATTACAGTATCAAAATTTTTGTAACGGTTAACTATTTTATTTTTTGGCAAAATAAGTAAGGGAAACTTAAAAACAGAAGTCTCCATTCCTAGCTAGAATAACTCTACCAACTTTAATACAAAACACAAAATGAAAATTTTCACAAAGAGCGATGATGTCCTTAATGAGGATTCTGAGGTCAGCCGAGACATCAAACGGATTGTGAAGAGTTCTGATCGCCGTAGTACTATCCGTACGAATAAACCAATTTTGTCCAAAGTTGACTGCCATCTTTGATGCACTATAAATTGCTAAAAGTTCGAAATGCAGAGTAGATGAAGTCCAAACTCTTTTCGATCCTTGATGAAGAATCTGATCTTCCTTCTGAATAACTCATCCAGTTCCTGCTATATATGAACCTGATTCCCTTGTATCTTGGTCTTCTTCCAAGCCCCATTTGTTTCAATAATAAGACATTCCTGTCCCAGCAAGGTTCCTTTAACCCAAAAGAAAACATTAGCATTGTGCTTGAGGGGAGTTTGGGATGTCGTCTCTTTCAAAATCAGAAGAGGAAAGACTCTCGAGCACTACTCTTTAATGAAACTCATAATTCGTGAAGGATTAGGTTTAAGATGTTAGAAGACAACTTCTTTTCTATGGATCCAGATAGACCTAAGGATGATAAGAAATTCCTCTCGCGCTCCAACCGAGGAAGCTCCTTCCCTACCCAAAAGACGAAGATAATCAGAAATCCAGTTAGAGAGAGATGGATCAGTCACATTAATCTTAATCTCGAATCTTGATCCTAACCAAATCCGATTAGAGATTTCATAATCCCTAAAAATGTGAGAGTTGGATTCCACATGAGAAGAGCACAAGGGACATTTAGAGTCACATTCAATCCCTCTTTTAAGAAGCACAAGTATGGTGGGGATAGCATTGTTAATGAGCTTCCACCCGAACAGAATGAACAGCCGAGGGCATTTCATTTTCCAAAAATGCCTCCAGAAGATGACATCCTCTGTAGCTACATTTACATGACTTTTTTTATCAATAGAAGCGAGGAAGTTATACCCTGACTTGACTAAATACACACCTGTTAGTGATTCCCTCAAAATCAACAGGTCTTATTATTTTTAAAAAAAAAACTAAACCTAAAAGATTAAAATATGAATGAATGTCACAAGTTTTTTTATGCATAATTAAACCTCGTGTAAATATATGTTATCATTATTGTAAAAGAACCAAATGAGCTAAAAATCATACAATTAATTTCACAATATTAGGTATACAAGTACATAAAAATGAAATGAAACAGTTAGCAATAAACTACCATTAAATACCAATTAACTGTTTTTCCTTACCATTAAATACCGGTTAACTGTTTATCGACAATCGTTACTTAACTGTTTTGTTACGGTAAGCCTTTTCCAGTAACTGTTATAACAACGGTTAAACGTATTGTTGAAGCTTAATAGTACGGTTAATTATTTATAAACACACCTAGTATTGAGTATCATACATTTTGTAGAGTACATCCACTTCAAAAAATTCAACTTGGCGTCAAGTACTAATGAGACTATAAGGCAAGAAACATGAGACTATAAGGCAAGAAACATGAGTTACGAAAACTACTAGTTTATGGAAACAAAAGTGAATGCAAGTAGGGGCCAAGCCATTAATATTTTTTAGAGAACCAAATCCTTTAAAATTTCCGAGAGAGACTAAAGATATAATATTTCACAAGGATGTAGGCAATGACCAAAGCCATAATATTTCACAGGTTTACAGGGCTTCTGAAAGAGAGCAATCAAAAACAGTAAGAACACTTCAGAATCCTAATATCTCAAACGAGATTCATATCTAGAGAACACTAGTCTAGTACTTCCATATCCTACACGATGCAGTACTTGAAGCTTCAAGTTCTTGACCTCCAAATTGGTGATCGGCTGCGATTAAAAGCAATGCGATAAGCAGACAATTCATCTAAATAGGTGCTTGAATACATGGTGGAAGGCCTACCTGCGGTATCGAACATTATCAGGACTATGGTGCCTCTCATAAGCCGGACCATCATATCGATCATAAACAAGGGCTACGAGGACAACCATAGTCAGGACTTGGCCTATTGCGACAATAACGTGGACTTGGCGAACGACGGTGAGGACTCCGGCCATAACCTCTTGGGCTACCACGTCTGTCATCTTTCTCGTCATCATCGCGGAGTGCATATTCAACAGAGATTACCCTGTCCATCAGCTTGTTGCAATGTTGACAGAATTTAGTATGAAATAGGTGTCTAATGAAGAACTAAAGCCAGAACCTATCATCAACCAAACATGAAATTTAACCTCATGTTGGTGCATTCCAGAGCCTTAGTGGGCATCTTCCTGAGTTTCAAACTGCACAAATGCAAAATTACGCCAAATTCGGATGCTCAGAACCTTTCCATAAGGTTCAAAGTGTCTCTCTAAATCCCGATCACATGTTCTTATGGGATCAAAGTTTATGACAAATAAGGTCTTCGTGACTCTCTGACTTGATCCCTTGGATCCATCACGAGCCTTTCCCATTTCACCCTACAGCAAAAATTGTAAACCTTAAAAGTCAAACACTCAGCTACCCTGATTTCAGAATAAATAAATAAAGGGAGAATAAGCAGAAGTTACGGTAAGCAGAGAGAAAAAGAAAAACAACCAAGTTGTTGAACTAAAAATAGAAATGAAAAATACAAATGAAATATAATACACTACATCAATAAGAACGCAAGTCTTTGTAACACTATATTCCTTTCAGAGGTCGAACAAAGAAACTGTGCATGCAAAAACATTAACTTACCCTAGCCCACTCCACTGATAATCTGCGCTTATCAAAGCCAAATGGAGCATTGTCAAGACCACGAATGGCATCCTCTGCATCATGTTCATCTTCGAAGTAGACAAAAGCAAACCCTGCACAAAAATAAATTAGTAAGCAGAAGAGCTGACAAGCTGTTGATTGGCACTACAACCATATCATAGAAATTACTTCAGCCAAACTACAATTTTTTCCCTGGCAGTAACTTGGAAAAATACAACACCTGAACAAATGTGAAGGGGGCTGATGCACTTAAGGATGTAGAAGCGTGCAGGATGACTAAATCAAGGTAGGCATAATAAAATTCTAAATCCAAAGTCTCGGGTCTGTCATTGCATAGCATCCTTCTCCAATTCAAACAGCACGGTTTCAGGATAAGAAGGCATGGTAAGACAGATATCAGTGAGCCCGTAATGATGAAAGGTAGAGTGCATGGCCTGATTTGACTGAGCCAAGAAGACCATTCATGGAAAAAATATAACTAAAAACAGTGTAGTGAAGAATGGGTGAGCAGGTTGAAGGAAATGCAGAACGATTCAATCTGTTTTGTGGAAAGCATACAAGCACGAAGTCTTCCTTTCCACTAGAAAGTTATTGTGCATTGTTGTAGAATCCAAAGAAGGCTCAGATTCCTGCGTCAAAAGAAAAACTTAATATGGAGAATTACCCCAAACAAACTGTATACTTGCGGCTGACATCACATACTTCCCAGTGAAGGTCGAACATTGCCACCATAGTATGATCAAAGCCATACCCAGTTAAAAGATTGTTACAACCATGCCCATTAATTAGAGGAAAATGATGCTATAATGATCCATAATTTTGAAAGAAAAGGCCACTATAGTGCAGTAGTTTTAGCTCAGAATAGGTAAACATTGAATTGAATAAGGTCAAGTTCTAAACGCAAAGCTACATTGAAGTCCAAGACAACGACAATACCATGAAACCCAGATAAAAAGAAAGAAGCCAAATGAAAACTAGACTCACTCAGAATTAAAACATATAGGAAAAGGATGAGTTAGCAGAGGGAGAATATGAATGTAACATTCATTAACACACTCTAGCATAAATATACTCTACATAGCTTCAACCATCAACAAAAGGATTTATATAATGAAGTAAAGGCAACCAAAACTGGAACTAAGCCGGATGGAACAAAGTTGTGAGTAAGACATTCTTGTGAGTTGCTGATTCATTTAATGGTATCTTAAATCTCCATTGACACGTAGAATGCTCATATGGCCACTTAACTATTCAAGTTTAACACGGGGAATTTCTCTACAAAAATATTAAGTTACAAATTGGTAATATTAGTGCAAAAACTCTAAAAGCACCAGCAAGTCATAACATTATCGCGCCAGAATGTGATATACGACCCTAAAATGGGTATCAAATATAATCTTTAAGTAACAAATTTCCACAGAAACAAATGCAAGTTTTGCTTAAAGAACTCTTTGCCTCGCATCCAATTGATGCGGTATAAGAAAGATACAACCACACCGAATTGGTGAGAGTCTAATTAACTACTCCCTACATCCTGTCTCATATAATCAAATGCGGCACAAAACCTAGATATTTAACACTAATAAGATGCACTAAACTCAAACTTACAGATCAAATTACAGATTAAACCAAAATCGTACCCAAATATACTCAAAAAACTCACATACTGCGATTAATCATATATTATTACAGTTCTAAATTACAACTTCTAACCCAACTCAAAAACCAAAAAATAAAAAGTTAATAAAAAATGAAATTACCAGATTTCATATCGACGCGTTCAACTCTGCCGTACTTGGAGAAGAGTCGTTCAAGGTCGATTTGACGAGTATCGTACTCGAAGTTTCCAACGAAAACAGGCCTCATCGTCCTTTAATTGACACGCGTGGCTGGAACAATCATCACCAAATTAGACTCGAATTAGAGTGCAAACCCTAAAGTTGAAGCGTGTCGCATGAGCTAATTTGAAGAATAGGATGTGCTTACCTTCGATCAAACTGGAATGGAGGAGGAAGGGTAGAGCGAGTGAAACCCTAATTGCAAAAGTTGATGAGAGTTGGGGAACTATATGTTTTCTGTGGAGAAGTGGATGGATAAGTGTTGGTGTTACTTTAACTTTATAGGCCTACCAAAGTAAATAAAAGCCCTATCTCTTGTCTTGTTTTCATTTTTGATCTTTTCACTCTTGAGTCTCTAACATTTACATGATGGGCTGGTGGCCCATATCCAAGTTTTCATGGTCTGTAGCCCATTCTCTATATTCTCATACGAATCAACTTTTTTAACCTATATAGAAGTTTATAGTTTCTTGATTTCGGTTTTGGGTAAAAAAATAAATAAATCAATTAACAGGATAAGAGAGAGAAAAAAAAAAAAAAAAGAACCTCGTGATTTTTAATTCCGACTAATTTTCACATAACATGACTTAAAATCATAAGAAAAAAATATAGGAACTTGTGTCGTAACGAATGAGCTCTAACAATGAAGAAAATTATGCACATTCTCACGAGTCTCACCTATCAAACAAAACATGGTAAGCCATTTGACGAGTATCCTGTCATTTTGAAGCTCAATCAGGTTCTCAAGTTCAACTTTTATTTCATTAAATATAAGATATTTGCAATTCCAAACTAGGATAGTTGAGGATTCCATAATATGAAGGGTATACAGAAAGAAAAAAAACATTAACGCAAACTACACGTAATATTTAACAACACACGAGGAGTTGAGTCATAGTATTCGCTATAACTTTATCATGCCTCAAAAAAAAAGGATGAATGCAACATTACTCCTTGATGCTAGATGGATTTCCAAACGACCTTGAGGGATACGAAGTATTTGTAGCTTTTTTTTTATCATCTCTTTAGAACAAACCGTCATAGCACATGGGACTAAAATCTAAATATCACTACATTATTGTAATTATAAAATTTTTTTCCCTATTTTTATCAAACTATATCTAATCATGTCCATTTTATTGAATATAATGTTAAATGGAGTACAGATTAGTAGAATGTTGTACTATATAATTATCAACAAATTATTTTAATTCATTTACATGTTAGTGTCACACATCAACAACTTAAGAGCACTCACAATAGTGGGAAAATTGCTTGCTCACGCGAGAATTTTCCCCCACTCCTTTACATCAGTGGGGAAAAACTCACTTGTTCATGAGTGAGTTCAATTCAACCCAATAATTGAGACAAACCTGATGTATTGAACCATGTGAAGTGGAGTCCACGTGGTCCATTTTATTTTTTTCCTTTTGTTGAATTTGATGACATAGTTCAATCAATACTTGACACGTGACAAATATGACCAATCAGAATAACGGTTTTCATGGTTTTAATCACGTTAAATAATACGTTAAACTTAGTTAATATTATTTTCATTGTTAGAGCATGGACATTCATACACTTGTTTTCATCCTCTTCACAATTCTCTCTCATTTTTTCTATTTGACACATCATCTTCTATTTCCTTTATATTATTTTCCACTATTTTCATCATCTTCTTTCAATTTGTCTAATATCCAAATGGATCATCTTTTATCCCTTTACTTTCTCTCTCCTACTCACACATACTTCACCACACTTTTTTTTTTCTTCTTATTATTTATTTAATTATTAAAAAATAATTATTATTTACCTAATTAATTTATTTATTTAATTGATGAATTAGCGGATTATTAGCCATAAAAAGTTAGCAGATTATTAGATAAATAAAATACAACCAATCACACATTACTGCATGTCATACTTACATCATCTTTACCTGCTAAGTCATCCTATGAGTCAAGAGGATAAACCCCATTTCTCTTGGTCAAGAGGATGCTCATAATTTCTCAACAACCATGAGGCAGTATGCCTTCGAATGCCCATCTGACACAACTTGAAAACAGCGTGGCACAAACCCGATCAAAGTACAATCTGGCACAAATTCTTTGTGCTGTAAATCTGTAATATTTTTACTCAAGAATGATCTTCACCCAAGGCACAAAAGTGGACCAAAGGAGACAAATTACCATACGCAAGATATATTGCATGGTTTATAGAATTAGAGTAGATATGTTTAATTAATTAATGCATGAAATGTTGTAATTTAAGGAATTAATATATAATTTGCTTTTTCACATGTAATGTTAACTTAACTAGCTCACAAAGTGAAAAATAATAGTTTTTATCCATAGTCCAGCACGAATAAGTCCATAGGCTACGGCGGCCAAATCCCAATAGTGCACCACGTCATGGGCCTTAATCTTGGAAGTTATAATTCACGCTTGACGCGAGCACGAAGTTTCATGTCTTGGCAATGCCCAGCAAAAAGCCGAAGCACGGTTGGGCCAGCACAAGTACGGCCCGATAAATAAGCCTCTTAGTTCTTACTTGCAAAGTTGTAACTTGCAAGCTAAGCATAAACGAGACAAGACTTACCAAACTTATTTAAATGTACTACTTAGTACGAATGTACGATATATGACAAAAGATGAGGGAGTTCCGAGTTCGACATCAAAATTTTCTTACTCCGCAAAAGCAACTCAAATAGTTTAAGCTTCTGCGAAGTTGTCCTTTAATTGAGTGTAACGGTTGAGTACCAAAGGCTGCGCCACGCTTAATGTCAACAAGGAATAATGAAAGGGGGATAATGAGACTTCAATAATCAAAGCAGGAGCCATACTTTTCTGCCTTCGCAAGTCTATGCTCACTTGCTTAACAATTCCAAGGAATTTTAGACAAATATCTTGTACATTAGTAACATGGCCCACATCTTAATATTTTTTTTTTGGTAGCAACATCTTCTTAATTGTGGGTTTAATAGAGGGAGACGTCTTCCAGTGACTAGTATATAGTGCCACACTAACAGTATCTTCTATCATATTAAAATATTATGATTGCTAAATTTGATTCAATGGTAAAAATTACATCTTTCAACTTTGAATGGTGAGTTTAATCCATTAAGAGATACTTTAAAATGAGAATTCCTTACCATTTCATCTACTCTAAAGAACCTAGCCTCCTAACTGGAGTCCGGCCCAATAAGAGATGTATAGGAAATAACATTCCATTGAAATTAGGGATGACAATTCAATCCGAATCCGATCCGATCCGAAGGAAAAACTCCGATCTAAATCCGTTTAAAAAAACTCCGAATCCGATAAAAAAAACTCTGACTCCGAATAGGAGATGAATCGGATTCGGATATTGTATTACATCCAACCCGATTGTGATCCGAGTCCGATTGTCCGATTCGAATGAGTAGTATTAAGGATAATATTAAAAAAAAGACCAAATATAATATCCCAAAATAAAAAATTAAATAAACCATGGTACTTGCTTGTGTTGTATAAATTTTTTAATTTACTATATATGTTATTAAGGAATTAAAGTATTAGTAATGAAATTAACAAAAAAAATAAGTAAGAAATTATTAATTTTTGGATCGAAAATCGGATCAGATTCGGAGGTCCAACGGATTCGGATTTGGAGTCGGTGTTTGCGGATTCGAAGTCGGATTCGAATCCAAAATTAAAGTCCGCAAACTTATTGAATCAGATTCGGATTTTGTTGGATCCGCTCCGACTCCGATCCATTGCCATTCCTAATTGAAATCAACTATCATGTCAAGGTAGTGGATGCCGGGATGGTTGCTTATTGCAACTTGTAAAATGCAAACTAAGTTCATGAATAGATGCATTAGTATCTTGATGCAGAAGATGCAGAAGATGCAGAAGAGGCGTAGTCGAGTATTCTTGCGTATTCTACACAAGCGGGAGCATTGTTGAGTATTCTTGCGTAGTCGACTGCACCATATAAGTTATGGTTGCGGCTATGTCTAGTGGGGAAAGTAGGTCATTGGGTTTCTCTCGAGTCTCGATCTCTCTAGACATGGGGATAAGACTCAAGAACTCAACATCATCACCCCACTTCCCACCTTCATGGTATTGGTGATTATCTTTCTTTCGTACTAGAAAAAAGAATTGAAGATGGCCTGTTTTACCCATCATTTACGCAGTCTCCCTTTTTTTTTTGTTCTAAATATTTCATAAGTGATGTTTTTGCATTTTGGAGTACAATTAAAGTATGATTCTATATTTTTATTGATTAAGTTATACTCTATGTAGAAAGTGTGTTATAAGATTTGCGTGTAAACCTCGCTAAATGGCTAGTATTAATCTTTTATACAATTTATTGATATAATCTAAGTAACAAATTCTATCTTGATGGCAAAAATTTATTGTACATAGTATAAGAAACATTAAGGGCAAAACTTATACTGTAGAGTATATATGCCTAAAGCCTATATGCAACAAGTCTATCCTTGCTTTTTTTTTTTTTTTTTTTTTTTTGTATCCACTAGGAGTAATTGAAAATGACTGAAATAAACAATTCATTTTAACGATCCATATCCATATAGACACTAGCGGTAGTTTTTCCGTTCTTTTATTTTTGTCCAATTTTTATTTTTAAAGTTAATATTTGAAAAATTTAACCGTAAATTCTCATTATATATTTAAATGGAATTTTAATAAATACATCTCAACATAGATTTTTAAATTATGAAGTTTTCATATATTTTACATCTTATAAATATGAAGATAAAAATATCATAGTCGGGATTGTCATGTAGAGTATTATTTCCTGACTTTGACTTAGGAAGTTTCGCAGAAACATGAATTAGTGGTAATTATCATATGGAGTTGGTGAAAAGCGACGTGAGATAATTTGAACAGTAAGCTGCAAGATGGCTCCACTTCAATGTTGACATGGACACTTTTTGTAGCGACTCTGAAGGTACCAAATTATTACTTAATCTGTACTTGTTTAGTTGAACACACTAAATGGTTTTCCAAAAATATTTTTTAAATTATAACATTATTTTTAACCCGAACTGCACTCTTCCTTTATAACATTCTTTAATTGTCATTGCTCTCCTTTGTCACTAAGATTAACTATCCTCCCCCAATGCTTAACTTTTTTTTTTTTTTTTTGTCAATCACTACTCCAAGCTCATCATGATTTTTTATGAGATTGACTGACCCAATTCACGAACATTGTGATTTTAAAATACAAACTCAAAATTTGAATTTCTTAAGTCCAGATTTACTCCATAATTGATTTGTCACTTTAAATGAAAAATAAATCAGATAGCTGATAAAATTAAAAATTTTCTAGGATCCTTTTAATTGGACTAAGGTGAGCAATTCATATCCTTGTATCTTCAAAAAAATTAATGGAGCACATTCCTAATCTTAGTAGTTGGCTAAGTTTGTATTATAGAGTTGTATATATTGAACAAAAGAGTGGGCTGTTTTTCTTAAAAAAAAAAAAATATATATATATTACATTGGGGTACATATTGTTTGTAATGCAAATCAATACATGTTGCACCAACTAATAAAAGAGGGGTTATCTTATTAAATAGGGGTTAAGGGATTCATCAAATACTTTTTTCCTGCATCAAGTCATCAACCATCAAATCAATATAGCAATAGCCTTTTCAAGTTAGGACCCAAGAATTTGGTACTTCAACTTTGATACATATGATTACTCATTAGTTCCAATCCAAAATGTTTGGTTGTCAACCAACCATCCCAAAGTCCAAACACTTGAACATCGATTTGGTGGCTTGGTGAGTTGATGCCCTTAGAATACTAACCTCAACAGCGTCCCCTGTCATATGAGATATGTCAAATAATCAACACTATTATCTTAATAATCTTATGAATAAATGAAGGGCTGAACTGTAAATACAGATGTACTACCAATTTTTTTCAAAATTTAAACTCAAAAAAAAAAAAAAAAAAAAAAAACTACTACA
The DNA here is from genome assembly GCA_026401315.1 of Dysphania ambrosioides. Classification (NCBI taxonomy): domain Eukaryota; kingdom Viridiplantae; phylum Streptophyta; class Magnoliopsida; order Caryophyllales; family Amaranthaceae; genus Dysphania; species Dysphania ambrosioides. The sequence continues at coordinate 32,356,434 of CM048657.1, read as the reverse complement.
CGAAACACAAAAGCTAAAGTTCAAAGAAACGAACCATCCTCGACAGTTCCAAATTCCAAATTCTCCTTTATTATTTTTCATTCCTTCCTTCAAAAGTTATTTTTATTTTTATTGTTTTTAACTTCTTCTGAGTTCTGAATGCTTTGTATTCAAGCCACACTATGACATCGAATCACTTACCTAACTCATCATTCTCTCTTCTCCTCTTATTTTTATACTTTTTTGTCCCTTACCTTCATTAGTCATAATTTCTACAAATCTATATATATTGGTTCGTTTTTCCAAATTTGTGGTAAATTAAATTTCCATGCCATTTCCTCTGTTTCAAAGTAAGTTTTTCTCCCCTTGCTTTCCTCTGTTTCAGAGAAGTTTCCTTCAATTTTTACTAGATTTTGTATGAGTTGAATAGTATCAACTGCTGATTCCTTTCGGGGTTTTGTTCATAATTGTTAAGTTAACATAAACTTTTATCATTTGACATGAAATTAACATAAAGTTTAAAACTTTTGCAAATTGAGAAATTTGAATTTGAAAAGGTGGTAAGTTAACATGACTATTATTAGTTTGATTATGACAGAAAAACTGTTTGACTGAGTTACGTTTTTGTATACTTACATTTTGGTCTGGTTTGACATTTTATCACATCAAGACAGAATTTTTTCTTGAGTTATAGTTTGAAATTCAGGCTTGTTGAAGGTTGATGATCTGAGAATTTCCCTTACGTATGAACATTTTATGCAGGAGAAAAGGATAGATTTTTAGGATTGTAAGTTAGGGAGTTTGCAATGGTAGCATTTACATCAATGGAAGAAAAGCCATTTCCTGCTTGGTCTTGGTCTGTTGAGAAGTGCTTAAAAGAGTACAGTGTTAAACTAGACAAGGGTTTGAGCAGTTACGAAGTCGATAAGAGAAGAGAGAGGCATGGTTGGAATGAACTAGACAAGGAGAAAGGGAAGCCACTATGGCGCCTTGTCTTGGAACAATTTGATGATATGCTTATTAAGATACTAATAATAGCGGCTTCTATCTCTTTTATACTGGCTTATTTACATGGGCGAGAGTCTGGGGAGTCCGGTTTTGAAGCCTATGTTGAGCCTTTTGTTATTGTGTTGATCCTTGTTCTTAATGCTATTGTTGGGGTGTGGCAAGAAAGTAATGCTGAGAAAGCCCTTGAAGCTCTTAAAGACTTGCAGTGTGATTCTGCTAAGGTTCTTAGAGATGGTTACCTTGTTCCGGACTTGCCTGCAAGAGAGCTAGTTCCCGGCGACATTGTTGAATTACGAGTGGGAGATAAGGTTCCTGCTGATATGAGAGTTGCTGTCCTGAAAACTTCGACTTTGAGAGTCGAGCAAAGCTCATTGACTGGAGAATCTATGCCTGTTCTGAAGTGCACTTCGCCTGTTTTCCAAGATAACTGTGAATTGCAGGCGAAAGACAATTTCCTTTTCGCTGGCACTACAGTTGTCAATGGGGCTTGCATTTGTATGGTTGTTGATATTGGGATGACTACGGAGATAGGGAAGATTCAGACTCAAATACATGAGGCCTCATTAGATGAGTGCGAGACTCCCTTGAAGAAGAAGCTTGATGAGTTTGGTAGTAGACTTACTACTTTTATTGGAGTTGTTTGCCTTCTTGTTTGGGTTATCAACTACAAGTATTTCCTATCTTGGGATGTTGTAAATGGATGGCCTACAAATTTTCGATTTTCTTTTGAGAAGTGTACGTACTATTTCAAGATAGCAGTTGCCCTTGCAGTAGCTGCCATTCCCGAAGGCCTTCCTGCAGTCATCACAACTTGTTTGGCTTTAGGCACAAAGAAAATGGCTCAAAAAAATGCTATTGTCCGAAAGCTTCCCAGTGTAGAAACCTTAGGGTGTACCACTGTCATTTGCTCGGATAAAACAGGCACTCTGACAACCAACCAGATGGCTGTGACTGAGTTCTTTACTCTGGGAGGGAAAACTACAACTTCTCGAGTCTTTAAAGTTGATGGAACTACATATGATCCTAAGGATGGAGGAATTGTTGACTGGAGTTGCTATAATATGGACGCAAACCTCCAAGCTGTAGCAGAAATATCTGCTGTCTGCAATGATGGTGGGATTTTTTGCAATGGTCGTGCTTATCAAGCCACTGGTTTGCCAACTGAAGCAGCTCTTAAGGTTTTAGTCGAGAAAATGGGTGTTCCTGATGCCAAGGTGAGGAACAAAATTCGTGACATGCATCTTGCTGCAAACTATATGATCGATCGTACCTCGAACAAACTAGGTAAGCAGTTTTTCTGGTTGTCATCGTTCTTTCAAAATTTTGCTGATGCAAATTACAGCAATGAGCTCCTGCAAGAGGAACCTAAATACAACCTATCCATAAGACCATAACTCCCGAATTTAGATCAAACCCCTGGGGGAGATGGGAGCACCATCCAGTGCTCCATCCCTCGATTCTCTCTGGTTGTCATAAAATAGAATTTAGAATTTTGCTGAAAAACTTGTTTCTTGTTTCATTATGGGCAGTTTGCTGTGACTGGTGGACAAAGAGGTCAAAGAGGATGGCTACTCTGGAGTTTGATCGATTTCGCAAGTCTATGAGCGTCATTATCCAGGAGCCAACTGGACATAACCGTCTGCTTGTGAAGGTGAATTTTTATCGGTTGCTAACTTATTGTATCTCATGTGTTATAGTCTTCCCCTGTAATTTAAAGCAAGGAGTACACAGGGCGCTGTTGAGAGTATATTGGAGCGCACTTCACATGTTCAACTAGCTGATGGATCGATGGTTCCAATTGATGAATCCTGCAAACAATTGTTGCTGTCGAGGCAACTTGAGATGAGCTCAAAGGGATTGAGATGTCTGGGACTAGCATATAAGGATGACTTGGGTGAGCTTTCTGATTACTCCTCTGAAAGTCACCCAGCCCACAAGAAGCTCCTTGATCCTGCTTGCTACCCAGAAATAGAGAGCAACCTTGTTTTCGTGGGAGTTGTTGGTATAAGGGTGAGTTTTTTTCTTCCTTATTTTGGTTTTCATTTGTAGAAATTCAGCAACTGTACAAAATAAGTTCCCTAGATTCTTCTAAGACTTAAAACCAAATAGGACCCACCTCGCGAGGAAGTGCGACAAGCAATGGATGATTGTAGACAAGCAGGGATCAAAGTCATCGTCATTACTGGAGACAACAAATCTACTGCTGAGGCCATCAGTCAAGAAATTCAGTTGTTTGCTAACTATGAAGAACTGAGGGGACGAAGTTTCACGGGAAAAGAATTCATGGCATTTTCCCCTTCACAACAGAATGAAATTTTGTGTAGGCCTGGAGGCAAGGTTTTCTCTCGTGCCGAGCCTAAACACAAGCAAGAAATTGTCAGGATGCTCAAGGAGATGGGAGAGATTGTTGCTATGACTGGAGATGGTGTCAACGATGCTCCTGCTCTAAAACTAGCTGACATTGGAATTGCAATGGGTATTGCCGGAACTGAGGTACATGTTTCCGCATCCTTTTCTATCGTTGACTTGTTATTTACTGGTCCCTGGGGACGCTGTCTCTGTGAGGTCAGGAATGGTAAGAGGGGATCTGATCTCATAGTAAACCCATCCTTTGGATGGTATGTGGGCATTTACTCAGAAGGAAACCACATTGGGCATTCTATGTTGAACTCCACTTGATTCTTGATCCATCCACATTTATGAATTTAGATAAAGATCTTTATCTTATTTTTCTGTTTATGCAATACAACTAATAATATGTGTCACAGGTGGCAAAAGAAGCTGCAGATATGGTTTTGGCTGATGATAACTTCAGTAGCATAGTTTCTGCTGTTGCAGAGGGTCGCTCAATTTATAACAACATGAAAGCGTTTATCAGGTATACAATGTTGATTGGTGTTACACCCAAAAGCTTTATCCTTCGGAGTGGTTATCAATGTTGAAGATCCTTCTGTTCAATCTATGTGCAGGTACATGATATCATCAAATGTAGGTGAGGTCATATCTGTATTTTTGACTGCGGCACTTGGTATTCCAGAATGTATGATACCTGTGCAACTTCTGTGGGTGAATTTGGTCACTGATGGCCCACCTGCAACAGCCCTAGGGTTTAACCCTGCAGATGTAGACATCATGCAGAAACCACCTCGCAAAAGTAATGATGCTCTTATCAATTCCTGGGTTTTCTTGCGATACCTGGTGCGTGTTGGCAAACTGTTTACATACTTTTACTTTCAGTACTGGCACATATAACAAAGAAGCAAGGTTTCTACTGTTTACATACTTCTATTTTCACTTCTTTTTCCTTCACTGTTCCCTTTCACAAGGGTTTTTTTTTCTTCCTCCTATGGGTCTTTCATTATCTAGGCTTCCCTAAAGCTACGAACAAAGGATCCCTTGGCTACTGATGCTGCTACTCCTACTCCCTGCATCAAATGCTGCAGAGGAGATGCTTCTTATGTTCAGTTACTGTTCAACACTTCTACTGATTGTCTTATAATCATGACAGGTGATTGGTTCCTATGTTGGCTTGGCAACAGTCGGAATATTTATCATATGGTATACTCAACCTTCCTTTTTGGGTATCAATCTCATGAGTGACGGACACACACTTGTACAACTATCTCATCTTCGAAACTGGGGAGAGTGTTCTTCATGGTTGAACTTCACTGCATCCCCATTCACAGTTGCAGGGGGGGACATTATAAGCTTCACAAACCCTTGCGACTATTTCTCTGTTGGTAAAGTGAAGGCAATGACCTTATCACTATCTGTGTTGGTGGCAATAGAAATGTTCAATTCTCTAAATGCCCTCTCCGAAGATAGCAGTTTGATCACAATGCCACCATGGAGAAACCCTTGGCTGCTGATTGCCATGTCTTTTTCTTTTGGGCTTCACTGTCTCATAATGTATGTTCCCATACTAGCAAATGTATTTGGTATAGTTCCCCTGACTTCTGCCGAATGGTTACTGGTCATCATTGTTTCAGTTCCTGTAATCCTTCTCGATGAAATTCTCAAAATAATAGGAAGGAGGCGAAGAAAGACTGCAAAGAAGTTGAAGGTTAAGGGGAAGACAATATGAATCTGGTATTCTGGTGCAGTTTGGGAGACTGGAGACTTGCCCATGTGGGTATGAAAAGCAATGGTACAATATATAACTTGATTTTCCATATGATTTCATCCCGTAGAGGTAGACTCAGTTTTACTGCCCATGTACATTATAGCAACAAAAGAATGTGATATTGCCTTATTTTTCCGTTTTCTAGCTTTTTCCTGTACCATCTGGCAGCAAGTTAGCATGAATGAACGCTCAACGTTCCAAAACCTTGCAGCCTGAGTTTTTTCAGTGATGTTTCAATTGATACAAGCAAAGATTCGATGTTGATTAGTTACGTTCACCTGTACGCAGCTGAATCACGCCTCAATACTTACAGTTGCATATGCATGTGCTACTGTGCTGCAATGACAAGTCTTGTAGCATATTAGCCAGAAAGTATCCAATCCACATCCATTAGAGGTCATGGTTACCTCAAATTTTCTTTATGGCTTCCAATTGTCTTAGTAAGATCAACACCTTAACTTATATAGCCATGTCCATTGGGATTTGGGAAGGCAAGATATTGCTAACGAGATTGAATTTCTTCGGTCTTGTATGATCAAGAGGATCAACAAATATATCAACTTTGTCAACAACCAATATTTCTAAATGTTGCTCAACAACGAGTACCACATGATCTTCCTTGTTCTTCTCTTCAGGAACAACGATATCTACGTTGTCTCATCTTGCATCCTCAACTTCTATCTTTGTATCAACCTCTTACAATCCTTGTAAAGTTTTAATAATTCATATTTGATTCCTTCCACCCCAATTTCTATTTCCAGAAGATTTAATTTTATGACAAGATCATCTAATTCATGAAACAATCTTTCTAGTATTTATTTTATTTTATTTTTTCTCATTTAGATGCGTGTGATCCCAGCCAAAAATAAAAACACTTGCAAGCCGTGCAAGTTGTAATTGGTCTTCAATTCACTAAACACAAACTATACCTCATGATTAGGCTATGGCGTAACTTACAGCAAGAACAAAAACACCAACAAGTCAACAACAACACTAAGTCATCATCTACAACTACAACTAGATCAAACTACAACTAAATCAACGATTCGCGTAACTTTTTCATTGTTTGTTTGTTTTTTTTATATGTATAATTTTCTTATTGAAATAAAAAAAAATGCAATAATAGAATAAAGTAATATTGTCACCAAAATCTGAGAATATTGAAACAATAAACCTCAGCTTTATACCAACGTGTTTCGCAAAACCTGGATGTTACTCTCCTAAGTTTTTAACATAATACTCAAAATTTTAATCATTCACACACAAGTTCCAAAAAATAACAACTTAAGGCTTTTTGTGTAGACAACATAAATTTAAAATAATCTAACAAATAATTATATTAAAAGTAAACATCTAATTAGAGTAGAATCTTAACATAAATAAAACACAGAGAGAAAGGCAAAGCTCTAATATATTAGGAATGAACTTAATTCCACATTATAAAATTGAAAATTTAATATATATAATAAAGATTTAGTTCCGAATATCTGTGAAGAATTACCGAGTACTAATCAAAATCAGACACGCACATTCAAAAACCTCAGAGAGTATGGTAATAATCTAATTCTAACAATACAAAGTTTCAACATATTTAAAATAAGCACAAAAGCGCATAATAGAAATAATTTACAAGCACATCTTAATAAAAATCAAACCATAAATAAAATAAAAGGAAACATAAGATGATTTGGCAAAACAATCCTCAGTGATTAGAATCTAAGAAAGATAGGATAGTAGTTGGAGGAGCAGGAGCAACACTAGTATTAAGCTGATGAAAGACTCTCAAAAACTCCTCAAGAACTTCTTTAAGCAAGTCAACACTTTGTCCTTTATTAACCAAAATCTTCACTAATCCCACCAAATGCCCTTCAAATTTACCCTTGTTCATTAGCTCCATCACCACTTGTCCCTTTTCCCTCTCATCCACCCGCACATCCCTCATAAACTCCCTCACTTCCCCATTATGGCTTCGAAACACTAGCCTCAACAGCCTCTTTACGTCCTTTTCAACCCTCAAAACGGTGCCGTTGCATTGGGATACCTCCAAAAGCGCAGCAGCGTATCCGCTTGCTGCCCGGCGGTGGATTGAGGCGCGTGGGGTTGTTAGTCTCACTGACGATAAGGTAGAGGTCCTAGAAGGAGAGGGGGCCCTCTGGGGATTGTAGGAAGAAACGAGTGGGGTAAAATTGTCTTGTTGTGACAGGGTGGAGAATGATGATGTGGCGGTGGATTTTGCGGCGGAGGAAGGGTGGCGGTGATGGTGATGGGTGAGAAGAGTGGGTTTGTGGTGGTGGTGGTGGCTGAACGGTTTAGGGACTTGCAAGTTTGGGATGGAGCTTGAAAAGGTGTCCATGTTTTGGGAGGCTTCTTCAAAATCAAGATAAGAGTTTAGCAAGAGGAGTACTTTTCCCTTCTGCCCCTATGAAGAATACAAAAAAAAAATAGAACTCGTCTTTGGCTTTTGCATCCATAGGCCAAAAATTGGAATGGGTCCCTTTCTTGATGATAACTTGCTTTCCTTCACATAAATCATTTTTTGTGGAGTATTTTTGCGATCCTCAGTGGCTTATTCCGTACTAGAGGTGCCCACCGAGTTTGGTCTGTGCTGGGGGTGGACTGGTGCTGGCTCGGACTAGGCTGGGGACATGGGATTTCTTAATTTGTAACCATCCACATTTGACGGGTTAACTGGATCAAAGCTGGGCCGATTCACCCAATCTATATTTCTTACATACGGTTGTCTATATCATTTTTCAGAAAATATATGGTAAAGATGGTTCGATTCAAGACTATGGGCTCAATAATCAAATCTCATCCCCCATCAACAGTTGGGCCTGAGAGGTATTCTTAGTCCTCTTGGTCTTCTGTTGTTTGGCATTTTCACCAAAGCAGTTTCTTAAGCCAGTGAGTCCAAGCCATTTATTACATTTCCATTTTATTCTTTTGGTAATATGTATACAAAGATAATGAAAATCATTAAATAAGAAACTTTCCTTGCCTTGACCAGGAGTGCCAAATGTTTTTACTCCTAAATTGGTTTGATGAATGCCATAATTTCTTTTTAATACTATATTGTATGGACTATTATTGATTATGAGAACCAGGAATTTTAACCAAAAAAAAATTAGTGTTGGACCGGTTGTTATGAAATATTTCCCTAAAAAAGGAAAAAAAGTCATTCCAGTCTATTTTATTTACCATGCGGACTCTGATGTAAGTATCTAAATAAATTAAAGGAAAAATTGATTCTAAAAATCCCCCATTTGCCCGGTCTTCTCTTAATAGTCTCACCTTTCAATTAACTAAAAAAAATCCGACCTTTACAACCCATCTTTTTTTTAACATATTTATTGAAAATTTCTAAAAACTGTTCTGCAATCCAAGTGTATCATTTCTCTTCTCTATGATGTCTTTGGCTGGTCAGTACGTCTTTGTCTTTTACTAGCACACCTATTAATACAAGTCATTAAATATGTTAAAAGAAGATGAGTTATGAAGGTCATTTTTTCTTAGTTAATTGAAAAGTGAGACTGTTAAGAAAAGACCGGACAAAGGTGAGATTTTTAGAATTGATTTTTCCTAAAGTAAATCCGCCTATTTGCACATGTATCTTGTGAAGAGGGAAAGGGAAATAACCTCCTTACAAGCATTAGTAGGGGACTCAAATATGTGACCTTAGATGATGCAATAAGTGAAGTTCCTACCAATAAATCAACTACGTCTTGCTTGATTATCGTTCTAAATTTATGGAATGCATCTGAATTTATGGAAGACCATGAAAAACATAGAAACAACTTCTTAGCTAGAGCACTAAGGCCAGCATCCATGCGCATGCAAAATCAAAATTATGCCATTTTTTGTCTGTGACAGTGTAACCAACTGGTCATGATTGTCAGTGAGAGCAAGGCAAACGAAACAGATCTTCTCCGCTGATTATCAGTAAATTTTACCTAATAGTTTGACAACTAGTATTTTTGGTTCCGCACCTCATCACGGGTGTACTACCTAACCTTTTTAGCTTCATCATTGATTGTAATTATAATGCTAAGCTTCTTTAAACAAAAGTAACATGATCCACACTTGGGAATGATCACTGACAACTACTCCATAACAGATATCCTATGTGTATCAAGTCTTCCTTTCTATAGTTTTGACATGATTGTGAAGAAATGTAAAAACATAATAAACCTGAACTTGATCATACAAATAGTATATTATTGCGTCTTAGTTTTTGCTGTTTTAGTCAGTTTTGAGCTGGACAATGATTATTGGAAAAAAGACAGAGTTGTTATTAACAGAGAATTCAGAATCAACGAACCAAGTGTAGAGAAAACATTCACATAATTGTACACAAGCAAGCATCAAATATGATTGTTGTGACAGCACTAACGAGAACCTTTAGAAAATTAGGGGATCATCAAATCATCAACCTTTAGAAAATGGAACTTCTAAATGAAGCACACCCCTTTGATCCCAAAATGTAACAATTGCCACACTAGCAATACTCATCTCATTCTCATGCATATTTTACAGCTTCCTTTAATCATTGAACAATATAATAAACTTTGCATAAAATTAGACAGACTGTTCAATCACAAGCATTAGCAAGAGCAGGAGGACAACTTCTTCATCTCACTGATCTCAAGATCAGCCCCCGAAATGACATCAATTTTGGAGCCCCGTAATGGAACTGATCCATGGCCATTCAATTTATGCCTTGTAGGAGAATCACAGTCCAAGGCCTTCTTTGAGGCCATATTGCTGTATATCTCCTCAAGTACCCTGAAGAATGCACTCTCCACATTGTCACCACTTAGTGCTGATGCCTCTGAGAAGAATAAGCCCTGATCCTGTGCAAATTCCACGGCGTCTTCTGTAGGGACCGCCCTTTTATCCGCTAGATCCGCCTTGTTTCCGATTAGCATGATCACAATTGAGCTGTCCGCGTGGGCCCGAAGCTCTTCTACCCATCTTACTACATGATCAAATGTTTGCCTCTTAGTTATGTCGTACACTACTACCGCTCCTAGTGCTCCTCTGTAATATGCACTTGTTACTGCTCTATACCTTCAAGATATGAAAGAATACAGTGCATGTCAACTTCGTATACATTATGAATGCAAAATTTTTCCCTTCATAGTAAAAATACTGTTCCAATTTTTTCTTTTATTCATTGTAACAAATTAAGAATTTGCAATATTGTAAAGTTTCAACAAAAGTACAAAGTAGAATGCTATATTGTGATCTTTCTGTTCTAAAATAATTGCTACTCCGTAGTCAGTATTAGGTCATATGAAATGACCAAAAGGATTTATATGCCCTAATCTGAATAAATAAACTTGCCAGAAAGATTTATTAATGACTCGGTATACGAACAATGTCTAATGAAAATTCAGAAAATTGTTGACACACACATTCACACTTAACCAAACAAAGCTCTTTACAACACATTGGAGATAATAAGAGAACAATATTTTGGTTACAATCAGAAACAAAGCATGTCTCTTGAAGATCTTAGTGATCTGATCTGAAAATGGTTTGTTTTCACGTGCAGATAATATGGTCCCAACTATCTTAGAATTTCTTCCTGTACAAAACTTTTAAGCATATCTTCAACATACATTGAGCATGCATGTATTAAAAAACTTTACCAATAAAATTATTATTGGTATGACTTTCACCTATATTACTACATATGATTGTAGTGGGTATAAACAAAAGTCAATTTCACAACCTGCCCCGTTAAAGAAGGCACTGGATTAGGAAGTTGATCTGCTACTCTGCCACTGTAATTAATCACATATCAGACAAGATCGCGGACCGTTAAAAAAACATCTTACAATTTGCATTTACATTACTATAATATCAATTAAATCTTCAACTATCTTACTGAAACAAGACAGCCTCTATTGCATCCATGTTATACAGTTTGATGTTAGCATTGGATTCCTTAATAATGTATAAAATGAATTTACTACTTATCGGAAATTCAGAGTGAACTTGTAGTAAGCATATTGTTGAGAGTTACTAGTTTAGCACCATAGCCTAGGTTCATAATGCTGTTACTCTTGAGATGAATGTCACTTGCGCATATATATCCTAGTATCCTACTCCCGTGTGTTCAAAAGTTCTCCTTTTTAGCGAGGAAGTTAGATAAGGTAAGTGCTTAGACATAATGTAAATTAATTCAGCACTTGATAAGATAAGGTCTACATGTGCGACAAATTAGACAACTAGTAATACGCAGAAATAGCCAAAAAAAAAAAAAAAAAGTGAATTACAACTAAGTAGTAAATGACTAACTGTATGATCATATTATTTCAAAAACAAAGTCGTATCATATAACGATTACATTATTATGTGATCGTATAAGAATTAAGAATTAAGAAATATTCTTTAACACTTCATTAAAACATAGACTCCTAGAAGTTGCATTATCTTGACTATCCCTGGAATACTCTATAGTTGACTACAGGAGGCAGGAGAGTTGGGTAAACAAGTTACCTAGTTTTTGTCAATAAAAAAAACTCAGTTTTGTACCAGGAAACAACAACTACAAAAACATGAACAAGAACAGAGTAAAAAAAGGAGAAACAGGGAGAAGAGAAGGAAACCTTTCTTGGCCAGCAGTATCCCAGATCTGAGCCTTGATGACTTTGGACTTAACAGTGATAGTTCTTGTTTGAAATTCAACACCAATAGTAGACTTTGAGTCAAAAGAGAATTCATTATTTGCAAATCTTGCAAGCAACTGAGATTTCCCAACTGCTGAATCTCCTATGACTACAACTTTATACACATAGTCTATTCTCATCTCCTTCACTCCTTCATACGACCCATTCATCTCTTGGTTCATCTTGTCACTTCTACTCCCAAAATATAACAAACAACCTGCTTTTATTTCTTGTCTTGACTGAAAACCATTCACTTGCTTACCATGTGTTATATGAGGAAGGATATACTAGGAGCAGAAAAATATTTAGTGGGAGCAAGTTCGAAGATTGGGAGGACCCATCAAAAAAAAAGATATTGAGAGCCGGGAAGGGGAACAAATTATATTTAGAGGAAGATTGTGAAAAGCTTGGAGGAAGGGAGGGTGGGACACCGTGGGAGTGGGAGTGGGAAAAAAGCCACGGGTTGAGTCATGTCCCACTATAATTATAGGGTACCAATTATGTAATTTAATGTTGAACCATAATAGTAAATGTTGCTAAAGACTGTGTTTGATTTGTCAACTATCTGTCATTAGCTATTACGGAGCACTATTATTGTTACCTGCATGAGTATAAATAAATAAAATAAATAAATAAAGTTTAGTAATTATTGTGGGATTTGCTTTTCTGTCATTGGGTCCACTAGCTCCATTAATTCTAACAAGGTTTAGTGGCAATTTTTCTGGAGAATTTATACTTGAGAAACACTTGGCTTATTTTTAATGAAATAAGGGGTGTTTGTTAAACTTCATAATATATATACAACTTAGAGGAATGCGGGTACAACCATACAAAAGGTGATCATATTTATTTTTAAAGGGAGTATAGTTATTCCTACATTGTGCTCTATCATATGTAGTGTAATGCAAAATTATCCAAAATTTTTTAAAAAAATTATCCAAAAAGCTATCAACTTTGAGAAATTAAATTAGTTGTAGACGCCTGCAAGACGTGATCTACACTTTCAATTATTATGGTGGCATTATGAGCATAGGAATACATTTCATAATTTAGGATATCCAACCCTTTTTTTTTTAAAAAAAAAAAAAAAAAAAAAAAATTATGAGTTCAAAAAACAGATAGATAATAAACAAATGTATATTGAAAAACTCTCTAATTAACGAAGTGGGGACACTGGGACCTACATTCGAGAAGCTGAAGATAGTGAAGAAGCTAATTAATAGTAAATATTAAACGGGTTCTCCCTATTAAATATTTGAGACATTCTGGTTCTCCCATGTTGAGGCATTAACTACTGTTTAATTTACATGCTTGGCTTTCCTCAGAATTTTGAGATCGGTGTCTATATCTGCAGGCTTACATTTATTGGATTAGGAAATCAAACCAAGTTTATTTTTTTATTATTATTATTATTATTATTATTATTATTATTATCATTTTTCATGTTACTCTGTGGATAAAAAAAATGTAAGGTAAATAACTTTATAAAATTATGTCTTATACAAATTGGCACACTACAACAATTAACATTAAATATACAACTATAGGTCAAGTAATATAGTTCTTGTAAGAGACTATGGATTATGACTGAATTTACTTTGGTAAAACGGTAAAACCCGGCCCGTAAGTTGGTAACTTTCGTATGTAAGTTGATAAACGTCTACACCTTAAATTGGCAACTTTCGTATGCAAGTTGATAAACGTCTACACCTTAAAGTATCTCCAAATACAAACATGGAAATTCGATAGATCCTTACTGCTGAAGTTTTAACTTGAAGTGGGAAAACTTTCTTAGTTTCTTTTCATCTTGTCCTCTTATCCGTTGAATTGGCTATTTAATACGACTACAACATCTAAACAAGTACTAGTGCTAATCAATTTGTCATCTAGTCTTAATCCTTTACTTAATAATAATGTCTTTTTTTAATTTTGATATCGATGCTTTAATTACCTCGTTCGAGTTAAATAGAGAATAAAAATGAGTAACTTTTTTTTATATATATATTTATTCTCAAATGAAGCCGTCAACTTTGGCAAATTCTGTCATATTTTCTCATCTTTTGCACCGACAAAAATTTGGACTCGACAATAAACATGGGAATCCAATCACCTTTTGGCAAAAACAAATAAATTTACGTAAGTCGTTGGATCTATATTGGGCCTACCTTGATGGAGGCCCACAAAAGAACAGGCTTACAGATAATGAAATAAAAACATTAGTGGGCTGAGGACTTGCATTTGGGTTGGTGCCTCGGAACTTGTGTGTTAGATGTTTCTAAGAACACCATTGGTTTAATATAAAGGGGTATTGAAGCCCAATCACAAACTGACTGATTTTTATGAATTAGGGAGACCTACTAATATTTAAGGCTTTTAGATCTAGATTTAGTTTGGCTAATCACATCCAGCCTACTAATATCCTGATGCCAAAAAGTTTGAAATATTGCATTATCGTGGAAAAGCGGAAATTGAATTGTCTTCCTTATCTTATTTATGTACATCAATAGTGTATTTAGGTTTTAGGTACTTGAGTATAGACTACTCGGACTAATAGCCTCCATAGATTCACATTCAGCCTACTCAAACTTATTTATGGCCCATATATAAGTATTTGTGTGATTATATATACTAAGAATTACTAAATTTTATGAAGTGCTTCCCATAGAGTCATAGGGTTTGCTTATTTTGGTGTTTAACCTCTATTACTATAATCCCCCTTAAAGATTAACCATATAAGGGACTAATTAAAGACGGTGTTTTATTAACTATAAAGTATTTCGGAATATTATTTTGTAGAAATCACTTGTGAAATGCAAAACATGCTTACAAAAATATTGTTTATTTACTATTACATTTAATTAGAAAAAGTAAGAAAGACAACAATTGTAAATTGACCTTGAGTTGAGGGTTAGCAATTCTCATATTATGATTCATGCAGATATTTGAATCATTTTATGATCTCCTCTCTTTTCCCCTCTCTTACATTAGTTGGTAAATAGCCCTTATGCCTGGTGAAATATTAACTAAACAAGTTCGTTGCGTTGATGAACATTTGTAAGAAGTAGAAAGGGTGTGACTTGAATATGGATGAAAGCATGCAACAGAGCAACACAACCAGCTTTCGCGCACAGTTTTTGCACACTATAGTGCACCGCTCAACAGGTTGTGTTTTGTCTGCTACATACTTCATACATTTTAAACCGAAGGCCATGTGAATCACCACAGTTATACTTGTAAGTTCAGACCATAAGTTTCTCACATGATAAATTATTCCGTCGTCTAGGAGGCAATGTATTTTTCTTAGTAATTTTCCTTGTAAAATCGTTAACATAATAAAATTTCCCAAAAGTATATTTGGCTTATAAAGTACTTTAAAAATATAAATTAAACTATATTAAAAAAAATTAAAATTTATAATGTTGGTTGTAAAAGTTAAAATTAATATTTTTGATGTGCCCATCG
Source organism: Dysphania ambrosioides (assembly GCA_026401315.1). NCBI lineage: Eukaryota > Viridiplantae > Streptophyta > Magnoliopsida > Caryophyllales > Amaranthaceae > Dysphania > Dysphania ambrosioides. Next base: position 32,341,188 of record CM048657.1, on the reverse strand, counting down.
TTTATTCATACAAGGTTTTTCCAATTGGAGTAAAAAAATTTAAATAAATTATATGATTTAAAAAAAAAATTATTTTCCTCATTTATATTTTTTGCTTGTATGTTAGTTTTTCTTATTGTCATCGTATGTAGCGCAATACATATGGTTGGCAATGGGTTAAATGTAGGTTAGGTTCTAAACACACTCTTTTTTAAGAGTAAATTCAAACCAGCTCCAAATCCATCAACTTTTAAATTTTAAGATCCTTTCCAAGATCTATTGGGTCCGATGGGTTTTGTGTCCAGAACGAGTCATCACTATATATTTTTCTGTTTGTCTACAATTTTCTTTTTTGTAATTGGATGTTTTCCTTCAAAAAAATTAGTCAAATAACTAGGTACACACTTACTCCGTTAAAATTAAAAAAAAAAAAAAAACTAATAGAAAAAATATCAAAGAACGAGAAATAAGTTTAAAAAAGTTATAGGAGTACTTAGTACCATATGCGTATACGGGATGAAAATATAGGAGGATAGGGGTTTCCTTGTCTTTTTCCCTTGAAGGGAAGAATTGGTCTGCTGAGAATGAAACTGAGGTAATGCATTCTTGGATCTATCTTAATAATATAAAAAGTCATTGAAGCCTAATTTTTGGAGTGTTACAAAAATATTGGATTCTATCATAAGCCTTTTCTATATCTAGTTTGATGACAATCCATCCACCTTTCCCCGTTTTATGTTTAAAAGACTGAATATTTGTATATTGTCTTGGATAAGTCATTACAGGATGAAAGCACCCTGAATTGGGTGAATGATCTTTCCCAAGACAATTTCAGTTTCTTGACTAAGACTATTGAGATTATTTCATAAAATAATCGGCCTAAAGTGGTAAGCATATTATGAGGTTTCCACTTCGGGAACGAGGCTATAAAGGTATAGTTCACTTCATTCAGGAAAAAAAAAAACCCAGATAATAGAATTTCTGACAATTCCCAATATTTTTGGAAGAAAAAAGGAGTAAACCTGCCAAGGCCCGGAGCTTTGACGTGATCTGGTTGGATAGTCACTTTCTTTATTTCTTAATCCGTAAACGGTTTGGTTAGGATCGTGGCTATCTCCTTCTAAAATGATTGGATCCACGAGGTTGAAGTCTTGCTAGCATCAAACTGAATGTTAGGATTAGCAGTGAATCTTTGTTGGAATTCTTTTTTAATCGCTGTGCTAATATATGACATGGTGGTGATTGCAGAGTCGTCTTTGGTAACAAACTGTTTTGTAGAGGTTCTAATTTCCCCTATACTTCTATCAAAGCGTTCTTCCTCTTGCAACCCTTTAAATTCCAAAATCTAAAACTCATGGTATCATAGCAGGTTACAAAGGCATGGAGCTGATGAAGCTGCAGAGTCCTCATTAGTCTCCTCTATCTTTCGTTTTATTGCATTAGAATGAGTGTTGTTTGCCTCAGCGGGTTGCTCCACCTCTAGTTACTCAATGTGCCTTAGAATTGGATTGACTGACTTGAACCTCATAGCTGTCATCGTAATGGAGCTTGGGTCTCTTCACAGGAGACAAAGGGGTCAGTTGAGTCCAGAAAGTATCAGCTTTGGGAACTCAAGGTTGATGAAAGGAGAACATTACATTCTAATGGTTGATAGGACATCCTCACCAAGTCACTAGTCACTACCCTAACCCGTTCCAATCAGCCTAGCTTAGTTCTTGCAATTATGGTTCTGATATAAATGGGATCCCCTAACATCTTAGGAAAAAGATCGATATCTTGATTTTTGGGTAGCTCATCAATCGGAGTCTCAGAAATCAGAATAGGGGGAATCAGGGGTGGATTTTTGAGAAGCAGCATTACTTTCAACATGATTCTCGAAATCTTAATGATAGCAAAAGAGAGAAAGTAAAGAATTCTAGCAGGAAAGGGAAGAAGGGATGACCAACAACGTAATAATTCACTGGAAGCTCCTAAAGTTTGTCAAGCGTTAGTGATAGATCAGGCATGGGTTATAAGGACAGACTGTGTAGCAACGGTTGAAACTCTCCTAAGAATAGGAAAAAGCTCCTAAAGAGATCCAATCAATTCAAGATATCTTTTGTCTTGCTAATTCCTTTCAGTTTCTTTTTTATATTAAAGTAGAGAAATTATTTGTTAGAAAAGTCCATAATCTAGCTACTTCAACTAGAAAAGGGTTTAAGTTTTCTTTTCAACTCCATCTGCCAAAAACAAAAAAAACGTTAGTCCTTATAGAAAAGATAAGGAGACACTGCTCATGTACCGGCCCATCAATTTTCAGAATTATAAATTGGGATTTTATCACGACAAAATTAAGATCTATCTTGTCGGATAGACAGTGCACCCGGGTATATCATGAGCATGATACATCCGCTCACGAAAATGTACATAGTACACATGTCATTTATATAAAATATACATAGTATATTCCATATAACTGATATGTGTACTATATATACAATGTATATTTTTTTGGAGCGGGTGTACTATGAACATGGTGCACCTGGATGCACCATTTAATTTGCGGTCTAGGGGAAGGCATGCAAAGGAAGTGGAGGCTTTGGTCAAAGATATCCTTTTGTACTCTCAAAAGTTTAATTCTCTGTTATGTGTTAAAGGGATAGATAAGCACTTGTTAACAGGGATAGACAAGCACTTATTAATGCCCATAGATTAGCAATTGGTGCTAGAAAAGGTTGTTAGTTTCTGTTCTCAATACTCTTGCCAAAAATAAAAAACAAAATTAATATAGTAGGTGAACCACAAAACGAGCAGTAACGATAGCTGCGAGAATGGTCTACAACATTGAAAGAAGAAGTTGAGAAATTGGTGCGCTGATAGTCTGATTGTTGACAATATATCTTACACATTTATTTACGAATTTATTAGTTAGCTATCTACTTCTATTATAATGGTTATTTAAGATGTCAAACTTCATGACACTTTTCAACGCAAATTTAATAACGTGCATGCACCATTTGCTTATATAAATTAATTTTTTTTTTTTATGCGAAGGAGGTTCACACCTATATAGTTAATGTTTCTAATTTCTATATTTCCTCTATTAGCTTCTTACCTAAGGATTGTGTATTGTATTTTCGTTTAATTATTACCTATACAAAATACTTGTTTTCCACTAATTGTTGATCGAAGTATTTGTTTAGTTGAATATAGGAGGTGAAATTCTCTAAGAAGTTTTTCTTATGTAAATTCTCTAAGAAGTTTTTCTTATGTACATGTATGTTCTTAGAAAGGGAGAAATGTTATTTGGTTGGATATAGAAAAATATTTTTCAAAGGAATTTATTTTATGTTTTTTATGAATAGAACCTCGGTTGTAGAAATCGAATTCTTAAAAATTATGAGTTCCCATAATGTCATAATTTTTGTGAACCAAATAACTCCAACTTCACCCTCTAAAAACTCTCGAGTATTTGCATTTCAACCAAAAATAAAAGAAGCAAAATCTAAAATCTTGAAGGTTCTTTGCTATACTTTTCAAAGCAGTCATTTACAATTACCACAGGGTTCAAGTTCAACCCACATTAAAATTCTAAAACTAAATATAGAGCCACATAAATTTTTGAAGTAGAAATAGTACTATCAACTAATTGAATAATACAAGAACATGAGTTTAGCCCATGTCCTCCTCCTTCCTCCTTCCTTTCCACTTCACCTTTTTCCTACTTTTTTTTTTTTACAAAAATAATAAAAGGAAGAATAAACCTGAGGCGTTTCTGATGAATCACGAACCCAAATCAAAGGAGTCAGATTTCCTCCCACTTTTTCTGGTTAAGAGCCCGTATAACTTCCTGATTTCCTTGACACCATCCCTGCACCCGATTCCTCCTACCGGGTCACAACATTCGTCAACCAATTCCCTCGTTGTTCTCCACCCGTTCTTCGGCGTCCCTTTACCACTCTCCAGCAACCCACTCACATTCGACGACGTCGTCTGCAGCGCGTTTATGACCGATTTAATCGCCCTACTCGGCGAGTTCCGATTCACCATCATCAACTCACCGATTTCAGCTGGACTCATTGTTACTCCACTGTTGAACATCTCTTCCACTTGAGAGAACAGCTTGTGCTCTCTCACTCCTAAATAATTACTTGCCATATTCTTAAAATTATTGAAATCGCACAACGGAAAATATATATGAACGTCAATTCGACCCGGCCGTAGTATGGCCGGGTCAATATCCTCCTTCGCCGTCATCGTGAACACCATCACCCGCTCCTCACAACACGAGTTTACTACTCCGTCCATGAAATTCATCAGTCCAGATATCGTCACCGCCGCGTGCGCCGGCGCAGTGCTGTTTCTCCCGGCGACATATTTGTCGAAATCCTCGACCAATATGAGAGAACGGGGGCTGGTTTGGAGGAGGAGGAGGAATTTGAGGTCTGAATCGTTGGAGACTTTGGAGATGTCGAGGTCGTAGACGTCGTACAAGAGACACTTGGCCATCGCGGCAACGAAACTTGATTTCCCGGTGCCGGAAGGACCGTATAATAGGTAGCTCCGGCGCCAGACGCGGCCGAGGCGGTGGTAGTACTGTTTAGATTTGAGAAACGTTTCGAGATCAGATTTAACTTTGTTTTTCACTTCAGAATCCATCGCAACAGTGTCGAAGGTAGCGGGATGAGAAAACGGTACAGTTTTCCACCCTGTGGAGGAGTTGGTGTAGAGGCGAATGTCCTTCGCGTGGTGGTCTTTGTCGTCGGAGACAACATGTATGTGTTGCAGGTAGGGTCTCAAAAGGCGTCGTTTGTCTCGTTTTCTGATCCTCAATAAAAAGGACTTGGTTGTTGAACCACTGTCAGACAGTACGACATCGTAAGTCCAGAGAAGACGGGCGCCGAGGAAATCGTCGACTAAAGTTTGGTTAGGATTGAGGGACAGAAGGATGTCAGTTGGTATACTGCCGGAGGAGAGGTTGGTGAAATCGGAGTCTTGCAGAGATTGAAGGGAGTTAAGGTAGAGTTGGACACGTTTGAAGAGTTGGTTTTCCTGGAAATTGTGGTTGAATTCAGGGACTTTAAGGAATTGATGGTCGTGGCATTTATCGGAAAACAATCTCCACCATTTTATGAACTTGGATGGTCGGGTTTTGCGTTTAAGGAATAATCGGAGGATTACGAGGATGATTAAGATAGTGATCACGGTGATGATTATGCACCGGTAATCCTTGATCATTATGATTAATGGACAGCCAGAAGGGTAGGGTTGTGTGCTTGTGTATTGTTGTTCAGGTGAGCATTTTGTTAATGTTATGGTGTTTGGTGTGGGAGAGTTTTGAGTGGAGAAGGAAATGGAAGAAGATGAAGAAGTCAAAGAAAGAGGAGAAAGAGATAAAAGAACGAGACTACGACTCTACGAGAGGGAGGGTGTTAATGTGTCATAGGACGGAGGGATTAATTTTACAACAATAATAGATTCTCGTTCTCTACTAGTCTACTACTCTCCCGTCGTTTCACAGCTACTTGACAGCAAGGATACTTATACAGTTGCACATTTGCACTCTTTATTGCCAACTTCTTTTTTTTTTTTTTTTTTTTTTTAAATTCAAGATTTCAAGTCAATTTATATCATGCATTCTGGTGCACAGTTCTAGGCTTCTGGCGTAGAGACTGCATCCATGACTGCACCACTCATTTCATTATTTGTTTCAGTGCATCATATGCGGATATACCCCTATAATAATGAACCTTTACGCCTATGTCCTTAAACAAATTACATTGATATATATGATTAGAGGACTAATAGGAGTAATAATCTAATATGTTAGGCAACAAACACTATATAATATATTAAGGATGTTACTTTTATGTTTTCATGTATATCTGTAGTTTTATTTTGTTAAATAAAAGAAAGTAAAAGAATGATAGATTTGTTACTACTCCATAGATGATTAAAAAGAAAGGAAAGACAGTGGTAGATAGAAATTACTACATTTAAGTGAGATTAAAGATGATTGATCTCACGTGAGGGGCAGCTTTAAGTTTAATCCTCAACAGCTAATAGGAGTTAACCCTTGGGAAGCCTCCCCCCCCCCCCCCCCCCCCCCCCCCCCCCCAACCCACGTTTCTGATTTGAGGAATATATCTGATTTGGCTATTTAAGATACTGGAGTCACACATTACCATGTTGATCTCTGGATTTTGAATGGTTTTATGATAGTTTAATGAATCCAAGTGACCTTTAATCCTTTTAATTAATAGTTTATAAATCACTCTCCATCAATAAAAGATTTTTAGTGTACACTATTTTTTTTTAAAATTCGTGCTAAGACTTTGGACTGTACAAAAATATAGATACTATATTCATAGTTCATACGATCATGTAAAATCTTAGGTACAACAAAGAAGACGCAATATAATCTAAATGTATCCCAAAGCAGGTCCTGTTTAACCGACATAAAAACTCCTAAGCATACCAACTGCTAAATAAACGCTTTTCTTGACAATGCAACACCAGATTCAGATTCTAACTTTGGCTAAAGATTCCACATAGCTTCCCAAAAGCCAAGCTGTATGTTGTGACATACCCATGACCCTCATCATCATTCCTCATGAACGATTCAACCTTAAGTGGCTTAATTTGTCAATATGTTAGCAAGTAATCTGCTTTAGGTTAAATTAAGAATTTAAGATAACGTCTTATATATATAGGGCCTACTTTGGGAAAATTTTACTCACTGTCGATAGTGATCTAAGGTTATTGCAAATACAAAAGGGCTCGAGGCCAATTATGTTACGTAGTATAGAGTCAGTTTGCCTTTTACTCTTACATTATTGTAATTGCATAGTCTTCTGTTTCTAATACGATTGACTTAGCTAACTACATAAGAGAAATAGTCAAATTATTTAATGTATACCTATATATGTGAGAAAAGATTGGTATTTGAAATCATGTCCACAACTAACAGTCTAACACTACTCCTGCATGAAAACAGTGCGAAACGAGCTTGAAGTTTAAGACTTTTATTTATCAAAATAGAAAAACATGAATTGACAAACATGTTAGTCGAGGAAGTGTGTTTACTAAAATTGGAAATTCATTCCCAATATGGCAGTATCGGAACATTAGATGTCAAAAGCAGCACGGGGCAACATGGAATTGCAACTTTGCAAGAGGATAAATGTCAAAAATCACAAACATGAAACAACTTCAGGGACCAGAGGTTGGTCCAATCCAAAAAGAGGAATGAAATAATTCACTTGACTTTATTGATTCTACGGCTAACGTATGTAGCAGCAGCATACCACCACATTGCAAGCAAGTCTGAAGTCTCCGGAGTTCTCAAGCCAGTTACACCTTAGACATTCTCCAAATTCAAAATGCTGTCGTACGTTGATTTAGGAAGGTTGAAACATCTCTATTCTCTAATGAGATCTATTCTTCTAGCTATATGCCCATATTATTTTAAGAGTGATGAGACTGATGACTCACGTAAACCTTATATTCTGTAATTGTCAACTTTATTAGCTTTAGGAATGTGTTATGACACGGCTGATCTTCAAGTCTGGTTGAATGCGTTATCAGTTATCGGTTCGGATCAGGTTAATAATAAGGTCGGATTCAATCAATTACTTGCTTGATCGAATTCGGTTTGGATCCTACTTGTCTCGGTCATGATCAGTTAGGGTTTGAATGGACTAAGGCGATATGTTTCAAGCATGATTGAAATTTTTGGTTGAGTTGAGTCAGGTCATTTTAAGTCAATTTGGTTCGAATTTGAACAGGTTTAGAAAAATCAATTTTGGGTTTAGACAATAAATTTTAGGTCATTTTGGGTTCGGATTTTGAGTCACTTATTAGATGAGTCATCTTAGTTACGATTAAAATTAAATTTGGATTAGGGTGTTGAGATCAAATTTTGTCGTAAATCGTGTTTTACAAATCATCTTTGTTATAGTTAGTTTGGTATCATAGTAATCATAATAATTTAGGTTAAATCAACTCTCACGTTTCTAACAAGTCGGTCTTGAATGCCAATAGAAATGGGGTTATTAGTCGCTATCACATAGACCTTAACGATTAATAATTGGGTTGAATCGATTATATGTTGGTTTCCAATAGGTCAGGTGGGGTCAATCCCGCATCGAGTTGTCTTAGGGTTGAGAGCAAGTCATGTTTGGGTTCACAAGTTTCGAGTTAAATCATTCTCCTGGTTTGTTTTAGGTTGGGATGAGTCATATTACGGATTTCACCTTTCAAGATGTAAAGCAAGTGGAGTTCATCTGGATCAGGTATGTATCAGTCTAGTTAACATTTCGGATTGAAAACTCACATTCTAATCTCAATTCTCTCTCGTAAAATATCTTTTCCATCCTAAAATATCTTCAAATTATTTTGCTATACCTACCTTTACAAATGGTACCCTGTACATGAAATTGATACTCCTCCATAACAGTTGTGCAAATTGTTCAGCATGTCATACTCTTTAATACTGGCGTAATTGTTGGGCATGTCATACTCTTCAATACTCGCGTATATTGTATATTTGGGTTGCACCCTCGTGCTAGTAAGTCATTTTGAATAGATGGATGAATATGATGCGTGGGCTATACTTATGATCATGAATAATATCCCACTAGTATACGCTCGTGTCATAGCACGATATTAATATTTGTTTAGTAAAGTTGTAGAAGTTTGACTAATGTTAAAGTGATTCTTATTTGATTACCTGTATTCAGCTAGAAAATTGATCGACGTAATTTGGTGTATAGCGAATTTTAAAATGAAAATATTGTACAAATATTTAAGAAGGTAATGTTGTTTTTTCTTCTTATTATTAAATGGTTAACATCCGTTTCTTTTAGTTATGATTTAATTTCGGTTTGTAATTTATTTGAAGCTAAGGTTTGTAAATCATCCAGAGCTATTGTTATATTATTATTTATGAGTTTTTTTTATTTAATATTTTTTCCCAAAGCTATTTTTTATATTTTTTTTAGTTTTTTCTACCCAAAGCAACGAAAAGCCTTGATTTAGGATTTGTTGACACCACATTAATTCTTGCTCATAAAAAATATATATGATTGGCATATGATCAATCTAATACTTTACATAATCCAAAAGCAAACTTCTCTTTTAAGATCAATTCACATATTTTGGATTTATTTTTTTTACAATGAAGAGCGATTCACACTATCTTTTATTCCCATAGCAAAAAAAAAGGACCAAAAATTTGGCAAAACAACCAAAGAAAGAAAAGAGAAGGAAGATTTACATCATGGATATTTAACATTAGTGTAGAAACTTTCCGAGGGAAAAAATAGTTCATTGTTAGATTTGTTACCTCCATCACCCGCACGTTGTTTTATCATTTCATATCTCACACCGCCTCTTCACTTTCGTGCTCCCCTATTTTCGCCATTTCCTCTTGTAGAAACACCAACGCAAATAGTATGTGTGATGAGGCATTTCATATAAACACCAAGACAAAGCCACCAGCCGACCCTCTAAACATTATTTCCCAAAAAATTAAAAAAACAAATCCAAACACCCCACACAAATAGTATGTATGATGGTGTCTTTGAGAAATTTGGTATTTTAGGTTTGATTATTGATGATTTAGAAGTTGGTTGGTGAGTGATGATTAAGGTTAGTGATATAGTTATCTAATGTTTACCTTTTGGTAGTTTTTGTTTTGGTGGTTTTGTAAGTTAAGTTTTTTTATTTTTTTTGTACAAATTTTTTTACCATAAGCTACCTTTTGTTTTTTTAAATTTTTTTCCCACCTGAAGCTACAATTCCTTTGTTTGTATTCAATTTGTTGTTAGTTTATTTTTTAACTTTTTTTTTTCATCCGAACTTATTTTTTTTTTTACACGAAGCAACGAAAATCCTTGATCTAGGAGTTGCTCAAACCATATTAACTCTTGCTCATAAATAATATGTACGATGTTGATAAGTAACTTTCATATTTTTTTTATTATCCTTTAATATTATTATGTCCAAAATCAAGCATATCAAGGGTACATTAATATGTATTTGGCTAGAATAACATCTAATAATAAATTTAAATTGCATACTATTATTTGGAAAATGCCAAAACACGTGTACATATTCGCCAAAATGAATAAGTAGAGTGCAACCAGGGAAATCTTGCGCTGTCAAAAGCTTTATCTCGTATGCATCCATGCCTTCATTTCATCTAATCAGCTTGCGGGTGGCACTTGGACACGCTAATATACACCCTTATTACTTATAACACCAAGCTGGATTTTTCTCAAGTCTCCATTTCTTTTTTCTTCTCGTTCTCAAGATATATAAGACAAGACCTATTCAGATAGGAGGGGCTCCATTAAGGGCACTTGACTAACCCGTTTGTAAAAGGGTCTAATCAATAATGGTTCTAATTGGTTGGTCTTTTAAAGGGTCATGTTTTATTGGGTCGGGTCAATAATTTTCAAGACTTTTAAACACTATCAAGTAGTGAATTATTTCCACTTACTTGCTGATGATCCACTACCAAAAATTGGAGGTCATACATGTAAATTATCACCCTTTTATAGATAAAATTATACCCTCTTTTGGCGGCCCGACCTGACACAACCCGTCATGTATCTCATTTGGCCCGACTCGGTCCAACCCGTTTGCGTCTTCTTTAGTCCGACTCGACCCGGTCTGTTTTGTATGTGACCCATCCTGGCCCTAATCCGACCCAATAAACATACCTATAGAAATTAATTAAAAGGTAATTACATGATTTGAGTCACACATTCCTTATCACTCCATTTTCATAGTTCGAATTTATATTACTTAACTATGTACTTACTATTGGTCTTACCATAATATAAAAAACCTTTTTACATAGATATAATACACTATCAATCTTACTATTGAAGTAATTAAGAGACCTTTTCGCACGTGGTTTCCTACCCTCAGATAAAATTAAACAGTCTCGTACAATGTGGAAAGTTTTCTTTCACAAGTAATTACTAGTTGTAAATAATATTATAGTAATATTATGTTCCGTCACCTCGTAGTTACACTGATACAGTGCTGTTGATCACATTATTCTATTCCCAAGAAAAAGCACAACCTGATGCCAGTAATCCAGTATATATATCTTGGGCATGGAAATAGCATCCTTTCTTTGAGCCAATACTGAAAAAGAAAGCACAATTATTGGCTGATTGCAGCCATAGTGGGATATGAAGTTTAGACAAGAGTGTTTGGGCCAACTATATAATCGTATATAATCGTCATATTATATGATATAACTAAGAATCACACAGAATAGGTGCATGCGTATTCCATTTCTGTTCTTATGTGCCAACTATATACTATGAAGATCAATGGAAATGACGTGTATATAGCAGTTTACATTTCAAATGATGGTGATTGATCGGCAAGATGGCAATAATTCTACTCAAAATCAAACTTTGTGTTGCATCCCTTCATAATCTGCTAGTGATACGTCGTGACAGCATATGACTTCCAACTTTTCGATTACTAAGCTAGCAAGTTTAAGTCATCAAAGATCTTCAAACTAAGCTACTGCTCCATGCCCATAAACTTCCATCTTCCACTATGTATGATTTATGAGTTGGGCTAAACTTTCACTGTTTTCATTTCTTTGGATTGCATTGGGCATAGATGTTTATCAAGTGGAGTCGGAGTGTCGGACCATATGTCAAATGTTTGCACATTTGTGTACCCACGAATATCCCGTTACGTTGGCCCACTAGATATTTCAAGTGTTTTTCCAGTGTTTGGTTTTGACCGTCGTAACGCACATTCGGTAACAAAATCCTTGTTCATCCATGTCACGTTGAATCTACAAGTACACTATCAAGTATCATGCATACAAGTACACTATCAAGTATCATGCATTCATGCTTAATAATTCCAGTACACTTTCACTCACAAGTAACTGAAGTTTTCTTTTTGGGCCAAAACATCTCGGAGTCAGTTTCACCAGCCCAAATCATAATCATTTGTGATTTGATATTGATAGTTTCCGAAGCATTTAAAACTAGAGTTATGGTTATACAATTTATAAGAATACAAGTAAAGTAAAGACAAACTGACCACATCTTACGCATTACATATACAGGTGAAACAAATTGCAAAGAACTCCGTATTATAATCCAACTCAAAGAATATGTATTTTGATGAATGATTCGCTTATCCAATTGTTTTTCAACTTTGGAGAAACAAGTAATGATCATGAGAGGTGGAGGACATACCATGTCTTGACGGCTTCTTGTCGGCAACTATACAAATATATAAGCGTGTATTGTTTAGCCCATATGTAATTAAGTATAATAACTTTTGAGACCAACGAAGACCCTTTCGTTTATGAGTGATTTCTGAACACTTTTCTTAATTTAGAATGACTACAAGTTTCCGACGATATTCAGCCATCCGAGATTAACAGAATTGGATGTACAATTTACAGTTTAAACTACATCTCTTCGTTATATGTGAAATCCATCTGTTTTTGTTTTATGGGATTGTGAGGTGTGCGGAAGGATGTCGTTTATTATTAGAAATGCTAATCAATCGTGTATTATTTAAGAGCATAAATAGTCATTATTCTTAGGTTAGAGCTAAAGAGGTGAGTGGACCAATACAACACTACGAGGGATGATCATGAAATTAACTAGCGGCAGAAAAATATCAATCAATAATACTTTTAAATAGGCCTTTTAGCCAATATTTATTCAAACACCATTATTCATAATGTACAATGAACAAATATAATTAACTAGAAGTAGAATCAAATGATAATTTACTTTGCTTAAAAATCTGTACCAATTACTTCATACGATTGGTTATTTTATCATTTGATCTTCTTACACATGTCACAACTTCGAGAATGAATACCTTTATACCTTATAAAAATAATATAAAAATTTTATATTTACAATATATAGGTTAACACTGACTTACTAACTTTTTCATAAGTATTATTATTGCCTATATAAATATAAAAATTACGATTAAAATAAATTAATGAATAATATATAAATAAAATATTATAAATTAAGGAAGTAACTGCGTACTCTTCTATTTTTCTCTTTCTTAAAACCGATCGGCACTTTACTCCCAGTGATAAACTAGCAATAAGAGATGTCAAACGACAATTGATTAAACACGGTCACAATTCACAAGGTGCGGTTGTGCGGACTCGTAAACGGTTAAAGAAACTCAAACCTTGTCTAATAAGAGGCTCAATCTGGGCCTTCGAGATATGAGCAAACCTACCTGGCCCATCTAATCCATCAAATAAAGCCATGTCCAAAGATCTAAGATGGCGTTCCTTGGCCCAAAGATTTGCTTCCAGCACTCATTTACGCATTTCAATTCTTTTCTTCTCTTTTTTCTTTTTTTCTTTTATTTTTTTACATCAGATAATATTCAACTTTGGTCGTTTCTTTATAGCTTTATATATTTGCCTTTGCCTATTACCCCCTCGCTTCCCCCTAATATGGAATCACATTCTGTTCCCTGTATGAGTTATCTGGTACTTCATGGGGAAGATAGCCCGTGCCTATGCGTGTCGTGATACATATTTTAAGGACACTCTAGAAAATGATGTTCAAGATTGTCTACAGGTAAGGATATTAGAATCACCGGATGACCGTCTTTACATTCCAGCAAGCTCAGCAAAACCTGTTATATCCCTTCCGCACTCGCTACACAGTTCAGGAATAGATATTGCTTATGACTTAATTGCCCTCGATGGAGCGTAAAGTTAGGAAGTACATAGCAATCTGTAAAGAGATTCAAGATTTGGACAAGAGCGGCAGCACAAGAACTCAACAGTGGACTTTAAGATTCTATAGAAAATGTATGGTTCTAGCTAAAGCTTATAATGAAAATTCTAAAAGATGGTTGAAAATGCTGTCCAATTTATGGACATCAGACGTGCTCTTCTGTTAATCTTCCGGAGGGGAAGTAGCAGCAATAACAGCCGTTGAGGTTAGCCTGTAGAATCTGTGGAGAAAAAAAAATACTTCATTGCTCATTTTACTTTCCTTCCCATGTTACATGTCAATTAAGCTTGACTTAGGTAACTTGTAATTTAATTAAAGGTAAAAAGGGAGACATTTGAGTATGACTCAATTTGATCCCAATCGTGTGGTTAGTGAGCTTTTGTTAGCTGCTGGTGGGAGCTCTTTTCTATGACCTGAATATGTTTTTCACGGCTGTAATTTTCTGATCGTGTTCGCTCTCAAGTTTTGCTTTGTACAACCCCTACGACTATAAATGTGAACCCATGCCAATACTTTTTCTTCATCCACATTCCTGTGGTTGTTCCTTGTATGTTTTTTTAGCTTTCCATACTTAAAACACTTTGACTCATAGCATGTCAAACCAGCAGTCTCACCATGGTTTCGTTTAGCCACCCTAGCTCGGCCCTCACGGGGGCCTCAACCACACCTGCTCCTGCTCAAGCTCCCACCCCAGCACCCCGACCTCAAACCCAATCACCTGCTCTATTGCCTGCCCTGCTAGCAGTGGTGGTGTCATGAATTTTATACTATGGGTTCAGAATCTACGAAATGAAATAATATATAAAAAATCTAAAATTTTATATTACAAAGAGCGTCATAGCGATTCGAGGTTCCAACCGTCCAAACGAGCGATTACAATGATGGAAAAAAATTACAGCCAAATACGACGAGTTTTCATGTTTTGAAAACGATCTATTACATCATCATCATTAACTTGAAAAAAAAATTCACAATAATTAAATTGGTCCAATTCACATTTCAAAGTAAATAATTCAATTCACAATTAACCAATTAGTCTAATTCCCAAATTATTCATTCAATTCACAAATGACAATTAATAAAAAAAACCAATTCCAAAAATCCAAAATCATTCATTCAATCAACAAATAACCAATTGTCCAATTCTCAAATCATCCATTCAAATATTCAATTCACATTTTACAAATAAAAAATTAAATCAATTAGATAATTAATTAAATTTGAGGAATGAGAGATTGAGAAGAGCTTACAATGGTAAATGGTCAAAGACTCAAAGGAGGAGGGTCAGCCGGTCAGGAGGCACCACCGAGCCACCGACAGACCACCGAGCCACCGCGGACAGGAGGAGTGGAGGACTGTTGTCTGCTGGACTGGAGGCAAGCTGGCTGCGGGAGTGCGGGCTACCTTGTTGGACGCCTGGTCGCAGAGCGTGGCTGCTAGCAAATACTTCTTCCTTGATAACAACAATATCTCCCAAGGCAACATCAATTTCTCATCCGAAACCTTCCCTTATCCCAAAACCTATTAATGGTTCTCCGATGGGTCATTGTGATGACTTTGAAAGCCCTCCTCAATTGCCAATAGTTAGTGCGGCAGGCCAGCCAAATTCATTCTTTGAATCAGACTACAGTGGTGGTTTTGCTCAGACATGAAACTATGTCAATCCAAATGAAAGAGACTTTTACAAGAAGCCTTCAGATTATGAAGATGGTGTCATGAGTGTCATAACAATTGCTGATGAAAACTAAGGGGCAATCATGGAACTCGGGAACTTATCCAGATATGGTTCCTCTTTGAATAGCCCTAACAAGTTTAAAAGTGGTATGATAGCAGAAGGTAAATCTAGTGGCAACGAGGAAAGGTCTAAGCTGCAAGCTAGGGGTAAAATATAACAGCAAAGCCTGCAAAGCCGATGCATGCATACATGAATAGAAATGTGCAAGGTATTAACTAGAGTTGTAAGTATAAGACCCGACCCGATAAGTTACCCGAAACCGACCTAGACCTGACCTGATTATGACCCGAAAAGTGAGACCCTAAAACCGACCCAACCTAACCTGAAGTTAACCGGAAACCGATTTGACCCGATATTCAAAGACCCGAACTCGATCCGTATCCGATCCGTTAAGAATCCGACTCGTTTCAGACCCGACCCGTTACAAATCAGACCCGTTACGGACCCGACCCGAAAAGAAACCGATTGAAACCGACACATAACCGATATAACCCGATTTATAATAATTCGTTACCCGAATTCACTAGATGTGTTAATAATCTGTATATACATGAATATAACCTAATCTTGACAGACCTATTTTTTACCTAATATCTAATAACTTTGAAACCAAACATTTTTATTAATTTAATTATTTAATAGGTATATTTATGAAAATAAAATTTTAAAAGATTTATTAAATATTCAAATAAAAGCAAAATCATCGTGTCTATGCCCATGAAAAGTGAGATTAGAGCCTTCCAATTTGGGATTTCATTGTTTCATAAATCTCATTGACGTTCTTCTTTTTCCAAAATGACAATCATTTTCCTACTCTTTAAATAACAATAAATAAAAAACTAAAAAATAGTTTTCATATAATTCCTCTATTTATACCAATGTTAATAAATGATCGTTTATATGTTAAGTTGCTAAATAGTTACTTATCTCTACATTTGAAAGTTAATCTCTTATTCTTTTAAGGTATCAAATTCTTTCCTAATCATCTATCATCTATTTTCGACAACTAAATAGTAATACACATTGGTATAAATAGAGGAATTCTATTACAAGTTCTTATGTATATATAAACTTAACATCGTATGTTATAGACAAGTTTGATAGGATAATACACATTTAATGATCATTACCTCATAAATATTTTGTTTTTAAATGACCTATTGACATCGTCATTGTCTAATTTATGAATTAACCATCATCATTGTCCGATTTTATCAAAATCAACCTTGACCCGAAATATCCCGCTATAACCTGTTCAGGAATCGATGTGATTTTACTATAACCGACCTTGATCCGAACCCGAAATAACCCGCTATAACCCGTTCAGGAACCGACCCGATTTTACCCGAAATCCGAAATAACCCGTTATAACCCGTTTAGGAATCGACCCGATCGTATTAGAACCGACCTTGACCCGAACCGAATACAACCCGAACCGACCTTGACCTAAATCAAATACAACCCGAACCGACATTGACCTGACCCAAATACAACCCGACCCGAACCCGACTCGAATTCGACCAAGCAAATAACCGATAATGACCCGACCTGAACCTGACTCGACCCGATAGGCATAATTTACATGATAAGAATCGACCCGCGATGGGTCAACCCAGAATCGACCCGTTGACCCGATTTAACACCCCTAGTATTAACAACTCTACAATATTCAATAGTACCTTCTCTCAACATGACCTAGGGGTCCATCTGTCTCTCACTCAAAAGCCATTGGATGGTCACGGTCACGGTCACGGTCACGGCTTCCAGATCAAGGATAATGGAAAGGAAAATAATTCTTTCGTAAAGGAAAAAAGACAATGGTTCAGTAGAATTATGTCCACTTGTTTTAAGAAAATAAAGGTGAAGTTAGTCTTTCCATCGATTTTTTTTTATTTATAGGCTTTTTTCAAAAAAAAAACTCAAAAATAAGTCACGTTTGAAAGTAATTTAAGAAAATAAGTCAATTTTGCTTCAGAGTGAAAACGTTGCCCGATGCAACGTTTTAGCATAAGCAAATTCGTAGCCCCAGACAACATTTTGCATGAAGCTGGAAATATGGGGGTGAAACTGGGCCAGAGAAAATCGTTGCCCGAGACAACGTTTTCCATTGATCTACTTCTCTGCCAAAATTCCAGAAATATTCTAAATAAAAATGTTGCGTGAGACAACGTTTTTAATTGATCAAAAAGGTTGCCTAAGGCAACATTTTTCTCTACCCCAGTTTCGTCCTTATATTTCCAGCTTCATGCAAAACGTTGCATGGGGCAACGATTTTGCTTATGCTAAAACGTTGCCCGAGACAATGTTTTCACTAGAAAGCTAAATTAAATTATTTTTAAAATTACTTTCTAAAGTAGCTTATTTTTCAATTTTTTTTTAAAAAAAAGCTTATAAATAAAAAAATTTCCGTTCCATCAAAATCAGGTCGTAATAGGATTTAGATTTCGTTTTCTTGCACTTGTACAAAATTTCAGTGATTGGACACACTATACAAGGATGCATGATCTATTTTATGGTCAAATAACACCCCATTACACCGCGATTTGAAGGTGCACCCGGATGCACCATGCTCATGGTACACCCGCTCCAAAAAAATGTACATTACGTACAAGAAAAATGTACATTACGTACATGAAAAATATACATAGAACACATGTGAATTATGTAGAATATACATCACATACATGGAAAATGTACATAGTATACATGTGAGTTATATCGAATTTACATTCCACATAACTAATAATTACACATAACTCACATGTGTATTATATAAATTTTTCATATACGTGATATATATTTTTTTGGAGCAGGTGCACCAACTCATTGCCGTTACATCACCCAAGTGTTATTTTTAAGGAGAACCGAGTATTCTGTGTCGATTCTATTGTTATAACTAAACACACAGACCTTTTTACGGAGATTAAAGTTTACCTGTTACTCGTCTTCCTGGTAATAATTACATTTCTACTGTATTATATTGTACTGCTTACCCACCCAGAATGGGACTTCAACGAGGCATTACGAGATTCAGCTGCTTATGAACCGAGCTGCAGAATAGCTTTCACATTTTGTGTTAAGTTTCGTGATATACATATACGTACATGAGGTGCATTGTGTAATGGTAAGGATGGAAATTTTGCTTTCCTTTGGTAGTTTGGTTGCAGGCTTTCTTGATCAGCTCTGCGATTACATGTACCTAAGGATTCGTTGGTATAAACCAACAAAATAAAATTGATTAGTTAGTTTTCGTCTTTTGTTGAACAATTAATATTGCTATGTGTTTATGCGTGCATAAATTCTTTTGGATAGCATAGCTATTCTCACTTAAATAATCACCTTTTCTTAATAGTCACATATACTAAATTAGATTGCTCTTGGAATATTTTGGTACTCAGCAGCTGTATGAAATTGTATAACTAGTTTATGCTACCATGGTCCTTTATGGTAATCCTTTTAGGTCGTTATTTATGAAAAAAGGCAGTTAGAAAGCAAAGGTAACTTTTTTCTGAAATCAAAAAAGTTTTGTTGTAAATAAGGCAACAATGCAAAATAATAAACAATCACTATATATTATGTACAAGAATAATTAGTGGATAGTTAGTTTTTCTCTGTTTTTATGGCTGTGCTTCTCTAGTGACTAATCAAAAGTAAATTATTATGGTATCATCATATATCATTATATCGTACGGAAATTACCTATAATTAGTCCATTGAAAAGTTTTTTATCCTTACTCTGTTAGACATTAATTTTATCTACAGCTATTGTTGACTACGAATAAAGTGTTAGATCATTAAGTATTATACTATAGCTATTGCTGACTAGTAATAAAGTATATTCTATCGTATATAAAAATATATGGTAATGATAAATGAAATTATTTGCAATTTGGTAAGGAAACTCACCAGTTAAGTCTTTAACTAAACTTCAAAAAAAAGCACCGTGGCACTAAAAAGTGGAAAGAGGTGAAATTTTAAATTTGTGGCAGCTTTAAAGGTGCTTGATATTCTTAGGCATGTATTGTGGTTTTTATATTTTGACATGATTAGTTACACGACTTGCACCATGTCTAAGAAGACAATAAAGTGTAGGGGTTAGTTCTGCGTTGATCTATTGTGGGTCAATACTTATAATTTGGATTAAATCGAGTCAATTTAACCTATTAGATGGGGTCAAGTTGGGTCAAGTCTTTATTGAGTGGGGGTCAAATCGATTATTTATTTTCTTGGGTTCGGTTCGAGTTCGGGTCACGTCGTATTCAGTTCGGACAATATCGATTTAAGTCAATTCGGGTCGCGTCGATTTCTAAAAAGGTTATAGCGGGTTATTTCAAATTCGGGTAGATTTTGGGTCAAGTTAATTATAGTAATGGGTCATGATGACTTATTTTTAGTCACTAATTATAACCGCAAGTGCACGGCTGTTGCAGTACAATCACGAGTCGTCCTCTAGGAAGCTAATATAGGGTCAACTTAGCTCAATTTTACTAGATTACGCTAGAAACGAGTTGTTTAATGGAACTTTTCAAAGATTAAAATGTGATGTCAATAAGAGAAAAGCATAGGATATTAATACATCCCCACTAACATGCATTAACCATCATCAAATACAACAACATCAATGATCAAATCAAACAACCCTTCAATTATCCTAACCTCAGCTTTCGCTTCTTGATTAATCTAATTGTATTAGGTGTAGCCCTCTTAATCTCAGCTCTCGCTTCTTGATTAATTAGCAAATATCATTAAGACAAAAGAAATAATTAATCTCAACCGTCACTTTTTGATTAATTAGCAAATATCATTTAGACAAAAGAAATAATTAATCTCAGCCGTCACTTTTTGATTAATTAGCAAATATCATTTAGACAAAAGAAATAATTAATCTCAGCCGTCACTTTTTGATTAATTAGCAAATATCATTTAGACAAAAGAAATAATTAATCTCAGCCGTCGCTTCTTGACATTGAGTTGATACAAGAATCCACTTAACACATGCTAGGGTTCATATATTAACATATTAGAAAAGAAATTACTCATTAATCATAATTAAAGCCATATGAACAATAATAAAATCAAGCATAAATATAGAAATCATAAAACTATAAGGAAATTAAATTAAATAACAAAGTGGCATGAATAAATGAGCAAAAATATAATGAACTAAAGAAAAAAATAAAGAAAACTTACTTGAGATTTAAATTGATGATGAAATAGGAATAAAATTTGATTATTCAAGAGTAACAATATTTTTGAGAGAGAATTACATAAGCAAAATCATAAAACTAAAACCTAGAAAAAGAGAGAAGAGAGGAAGAAGAGAGGTGAAGAAAACCTAGAATAAAGAATAGAGAATATGGAATAGAGTCCACTCTTTCAAAAACCCTAGAAAACTAATTACTAAATCAGAAAATAAAATAAATAAATAAAACAAAATAAAATAAAACAAAAAAGAAAATCCCCTTGAGTTTGCCGTGAAGCTTTTGGAGTACTTGAATTTTTGCCTTCTTTTTTTCTTGGTTGCCGTGAGTCATTCACTTTTTTTTTCAATTCTTTTGGGCTAATTTCTTCTTTGTCTTTTCTTGGCCCAAATTTCATATAACAAAACAATACTCTACCATACATCCATTAATATGCATTTATACTAAAAGCCTTAAAAATTAGCAATAATCGATATGATTAAAGCTAAAATATAATTATGGACTTTAAGAATAAATAAATCCAAAAAGACCCAGAATTACTTAAAACTCACCCAAAAGGAGTTTGAATCAATACCGAAAAGTACAAATAAATGTACTTATCAGGTCACCTTGATTTTGGTTGAAATATAGGTAATAGGTTGGGATTTATCGAGTCCACATCGGATCATTAATGACATGTTATTATCGATTTATAACTCGATATTTGTTATTTTGTTGTATTCGTCTTGGGTAATTTCGGGTTCGATCATGCAATAACTTGTTTTTATATGATGGTTAAACCATAAGTCATTACAAAATAAAATATTTTTGGGTTACTAAATATGTGTTATTGTACCAAACGAGTATATGATATGTATTTTTAGTGTATCAATGTATTATTGTAGTACATATATCAATTATCTACATTACTGCATATATTTAGTTTGGGTCGGACACAGATCGTATTCGGGTCTTCGAATATCGAATCAAATCGGTTTCCGCTTGAGTTTAACTTGGGTTGGGTCGGTTTACGAGTCTTACTTTTCAGTTCATAATTAGGTTGAGTCTAAATCAATTTCAGGTGATTTATCAAAACGAGCTCCCTGTGTAATATACTTGATCCAACATCCCGGGTTCCCAATAAACGCGAGAGGAGTATGCAAATGGTCACAGCATCCCACGTGATCCACGCGCGCTGAACACAAGCTCTTTTCCTGCTACTTTGGCTGATTCATCTCTCTTGAAAACTTTATCTTTTTAGGTGATTCATTTTTCTGCTTAATTTCCTTAATTTGGGGTGTATAAGGTGGAAATATGAGTTCAGATCCCAAAGCTCATGTGTTCGAGGAAGTTACAAAGCATACTACTAAAGAAGACTGTTGGCTGATCATCTCCGGCAAGGTCACTTCTTTTTTATTTTATTTTTTAAATTTGGTCTTACATGTCTGAATTTTTAATCTTAATTATAGGGGAATAAGGATGTTAGAGGTTAAAGATGTGATTTTTATTGTGCATAGTTTGTAAAATGGGGGTTGATGGCCTTGAGCTGTGAAATTTTGGGGAAAATTAGGAACTTTGCAAGAGTTGAGACATAGTTACCCAGATTTAGTTGAGTAGAGTAGAATTTCTCAGAAGTTCAACGATTTGATTAGTGGTATTTGAACAGATCTGAAGCCAAACCAGTTGTTCCAATGCAGAACCAAAACACCTCCGAAATCACGAGGACTCAGCCAAGATCCTATTTAATGTTATATCAATGATGAAGCTGATGTTTTCTAGCTCACTAGTGAATACCTTGCTAGACTAAGTCCGGGCTTCTATCCTAATAAAACGAACTTTAGCGAACTAGAATTGTTAATTAAGAATGGTTATATTTTAGTGAATAGGAGAAATGATAGTAGCTCCAAATTCCGTCATCCCCTATGCTGTCTAATGTCTATTGTCTCAACTACTTGACCAACATACAGGTATGGTCATTAGCTCGGTGACACATTTTCTTGCAATACTCTCTTTTTTATCACTGATTCCTCTCATGCATATTGTAATATAATCCTCTGGTATAAATTTGCACCACACCATGTATAGCTGTTTCTAGTCCTACTATATATGTTTCTTACTGATTTAGTGGTACCAAACCAGTGCGATGCCAAGCTTGTATAGCTTACTCTAGCGAGCTTTCTAAGGATTAAGTTGCTTTTGATCTAGTTCCAGTATATTTCTTATCCTTATTGTGTGGAAGACATGGGGGTTTATTACTGGGTATTCACTTTCAATCACCTGAATATGGTTGAGCTCAATGGCCTTATTGTTACTGGCATAGTTTCTTTTCCAACGGACCACTCTCATTAACTGTTGCAGAAATCAATACTATATGATTTATATGAAAAGATTGTTTGTGTATCATTCTTTCCAAGTTGTGTTTTGATCTTATGTACACATTTTGACGTATGTGACGATTATTGGATGAAAATCTTTAATGTAAAATACGAGTCTTGAAAAGTCTATTATCTAGAGCATGTAGCTAAAAACAGTTTTTAAGTCAATAAAGACAAGAGAGATAGAGTGAGCTGAAATAACAAAATATCTATGGCTAAGATTTAAACAATTTAGTGCGTATAGATACCCTTCCAGTGTGCAGCTGCTCCCAATTTTATCCTATAAACAGCGGTGCAGATATGCATAGGCGCCTGTGTGTAGCTCCGGTCTGGGTTTTCTAGCCTCCTTTTGCTTTTGAGAAGTTCCTGTAAGGGAGCATGGGTTGCCCGTGCAAAGTTTTGATCTCTCTTTTGAGTCTCAGTTTTTACTCCATTTGTTCTCAAGTCATTTCCTAAGACTAATAAATTCTGTTAATTATACCCAAACAAAATTTACAACGTTCTCTTAACTCTTCAAAGGTCTATTAAATCAGCTAGAACTAGGCCTAAAAAGTACTTTAGGCAATTAGCAAACAGAAAAAGGCCTTTGAAATTTTCATCTCCACTAAGCATAGGCAAATCTGCAAAATTGTGTGCCTAGAATCTGGAGAGATGCTCTAACATCATTCACTTGCAACCAATTTAATTTCCTTGTTTGATTTAGTTATCATGTGACTACAGGAGAAATTTCTGGAGTTGTTGAGACTTAAATTATGGTGCGTTTGAAGCCAATCTGTTGACTTGTTTCTCATCTCAAATATCTTATGTAGGTCTATAATGTAACTTCCTTTCTGGATGACCACCCTGGTGGTGATGATATCTTGCTCACAGCAGCTGGTTAGAGTTTAGTTTTCTTTAATTTGGGGGGGGGGGGGGGGTACGCTGCTTAGTTTTGCCAATTCATGAGCTCAATTACTATGACGGTGCAATCATTATAGGGAAGGATGCCACAGAAGATTTTGAAGATATAGGTCATAGCGAGAATGCAAGAAACATGTTGAAGGACTATTATGTTGGCGATATTGACGTTTCCAGCATCCCTGTGAAACATAAGCCTTTAAAGTCTCAGCCTTCTCAGGCAACTACTCAACCCAACCAATCTTCTGGTTTCCTTATCAAGCTCTTGCAGTTCCTGATGCCGTTGGTCATTCTCGGAGTGGCATTTGTCCTTAAGAACATGAAGAAAGAGTCGACCAGCTAGTTTCTTTAACTCAGAAATGCAATCGGTGATCTTGTCTTTGTTCTCTTATAGGCTTCTTCAATCTCAGTGTAGTTTTATACTTTTGCATCCAAGTTGTTCAACATTTGTCCTTCATTAATTACTATGCATGGAAATGGCCTTGAATCAGGTTTCAAGAATGGGAAGCCTTGCTGTGGATATGCAACTTTCTCATATTACTCTTTCTTATCTGTTTGAAACCATAGACGAATCCATTACTCCATTTAAATATCCAACATCTACCGTAAACATCAAATTTGATTAATTACATGCCTTACCCTATTTGCACAATTTTCTGACCATGGATAGTCAGTCATTTTATTTATTTTTAAATAAAATTACATGTGTTTTTTATTCACTTTGAATTGAAAAAATTAGAAGGAAAAAAAAGGTGATGTTGGTCCTTAGAGGACCCGCACTAATGAATTTGCATCTTGCTTGCATAGTGCAGTCTTTTATTACCTACCACTGTTTAAGGGCTCATACTGAATTCTATTGAGTTTTAGTAACACAGTAAAATATTTCTTTTTAATTAAATCATGGCTCAAGTGAGTATATAATAAGATCTAAACTTTCAATATTACTGGTGGAGACTCCCCACGCAGCTTTACATGACTAGGTGAGCTTGAGGTGACTATCCTCATCAGTAGTTACTGTTAAATCTAGCAAGCTCAACAAAATAGGTTTGGTTTTATTTCATATGAATAAGTAAGCTACCCATATTTAACTTAAAGCAAGACTCACTACTTAAAAGTTAATTGAATTGTGTTTTTTGTATTATCCCGAATAAAATTGAGATCAGTGTTGTAGCTACCATAATGAGGATTGGGTTCTTACTTTAAATCAATTAGAGATGGGTGAAAACTGATCATTTAATCAAATTGTAAGATTATGAATTCTAGCAAATTTAAGAAAAAATAGAAAAGCACATCTGAAGTTTTGGAAATCAGTTTAAAGGAATGATAAGAGGTCGTGCAAATCGATTTAAATGGGTAGGATTAAAGTAAATAGTTACAATCACTTATAGGTCATAATATAACCCTATAAGACCATGGTAAGCATATAAACAAATCTAACCGAATATGAAATTGTATAATAAACATAATTGTAAAGGTTAATGTTTTTTAATTCAAATTTATAAAGGTTATTTTTAAGATACTAGAAGTATGTTAAAGTCATATGAGAAGTTTAAAACTTTAATACCATATATTTAGTCACCAAAAACGAATTTAGGACCCGATTATAGGAGTTATAGAAATCAATATTTAAGGTTAATGGTCTAAAATGACCAAAATTTAAAGATTTGTTTGTTTTGCTAAGTAGAAGAACCCGGTTGGTTAATAAAATTTTTACAAACTGACACGAAATAGACAAGGAGATACCTGGTCAATGGTCACGAACCTGATAACTTAATATCTGGTCAATAATC
Organism: Dysphania ambrosioides; assembly: GCA_026401315.1. NCBI lineage: Eukaryota > Viridiplantae > Streptophyta > Magnoliopsida > Caryophyllales > Amaranthaceae > Dysphania > Dysphania ambrosioides. Next base: position 32,315,475 of record CM048657.1, on the reverse strand, counting down.
ATACAACCTCAATAACAAACCTCAAAACTAACAACTCAAAGACTCTAGCCACTCAATATCGAGCCGGATAACTTTCCTAGTAACAAAATTCTAGACTCTAAACTCAATATGAAGTGGAATCTCCATAACTACTCTCCTCAAATGTATTAACCTTCTGGTTCCATAGGGAGTGATTATGGTAGCAGTAATAACTCATTTTGTAAAAGTCGGGCATTTATTCCTCTTTCAGGCCCAACTGATGAGCTGAAAGTAATCAGAAGTGTTCACCTTAATACCCAACCATTTCTTGACAATCTGAATGCACATAGAACTAAAAGGACAATCAAGGAATAAATGTATAAGGGACTCCACAACATTTTCACAAATAGTACAAGAGTCCAAGTTGTTAATCCTCACTTTATGCAACCTTTGTCTAGTCTGCAACCTTTCTAAAACAACTAAGCATGTGTTAAATACGGGTTAGCTCGCACCTGTCACCAAGAGAGAGTCCACTTATAAGGTTCAAGAGGGTTTCATCCTAAAACCATATGACAATAGGAGGAGTTTCCCTTAGCCTTATTAACTCTCACTTATTTAATCAATGTGGGATAATTTGTCCTAACTCACATGTGTGTTTTATCTCTTGACACTCCCCCTCACATGTGAGCCCATTTTTAATTTGTCCTAGTGTCATTAAAGCCATAAAAGGTCCCAAATAATGGGTCTGGTTCTGATACCATATTAAATACAGGTTTGAGTAGCACCCGTCATTAAGAGATAGAGAGTACTTACAAGTTCCAAGAGGGTTTCATTCTAAAATCATATGACAATTGGAGGAGTAGCCTCTTATCCTTATAAAATGTTTAACTCTTACTCATTTTATCAATGTGACAATTGGTCTCAACTCACATGTGAGTTTTTATCTCTTAACAGCATACAAGGTATGAACTTGTGTTTTTGATGATCAAATCTATCCCACACCTAAGGACAACACTGCATCTTTTCACTTGTGCCTAACAGATGCTCATACATTCTAATAATAGAATAATGAGGCCTAGAAAACCAATCCCTAAAAGCATTATTTAGCAGCATGTCCTCTTTTGTTTTACATATGTTTCCATGCCCAACTCAAGCCTGAACATCATTGCTATTTGTTAATTTACCTCACATGAACCCATTTTACTCCATCCTTGTTAGCAATTTTCCAAGCTTGTTTGCTTATGGCTGCTTTTTTCTAGAGGCATGACATTTTGTAGAAGTAGAATAAACTTACGGCCTATCTTTCATTAATCCATCAACACCCATAAATACCATGCAAACCCTAGAGTTACCTTAACTTAGATAACTAGAAATTAGAAATTAGTATAATAGATAACTACCAAAATATCCTACAAAATATATCCTTATCATACAAAGTATATCCTCAAAGATATTATCCAAAGTATAGTTTCGTTGGCACAAAAATATACCTGAAGCACTACGAGCAACTTCTATACCCAAGAAATACTTTAAAGGACCAAGATCCTTCATCTTGAAACAATAATTGAGATAAGACTTGAAACCAACAAGTGTAGCGGAATGATTACTAGAAATAATAAGATCACCAACGTATATTAAGACATTAATTTGAACATTGCCTTTAATATAAGTAAAGATAGAATAATCGGAATAAGATTGTAAGAAGTCGTACCCTTTTAAGGCCGCTACGAGCTTCGCAAACCAACATCTTAGGGATTGTTTTAACCCATACAAGGATTTTCTCAGACGACGCACTAAAGACGGATCCGAAATCTCAAACCCGGGAGGTAATTTCATATACACCTCCTCATCAAGATCACCATGCAAAAAGGCGTTATGAACATCCATTTGGTAAAGTTTCCAGTTTTTAGAAGCTGCAATCGCAAGAAGTGCCCTAATAGTGGTCATCTTCACGACGGGTCAAACATTTCACCATAATTTATACCTTCCTGCTGATGATTATCGAGAACCACCAATAGAGTCTTGAAACATTCAATATCACCATTAGAAAAATATTTTGTCTTGTACACCCATTGACTCCCTAGAACACGTTTGCCGGGAGAAAGTTGCTCTAAGGTTCAAGTCTTGTTATCCTCCAAGGCTCTAATTTCTTCTTGCATAGATTGTCGCCAACCTTCATGTTTCATGGCTTCTTTAATACATTTTCAGATTATGATTGTCAACAATGGATGCCAGAAACTTACAATAATTCACAGAAAACTTGTCACAATTTATATAGTGTGCTAACGGACAAGATGTACCTGAAAGAGTGTCGGAAGAGGGAGTGGAGGAAGACGGAATTTTAGCAAACTTTGAGTAAGTCACAAAATCTCGAAGAAGAACCGAGGGGATTTTTTCTTGACACTTATGCCCTAAGGGCTAATGTACTGGCCCTGCACTTCTGTCGTCGTCAATGTGCTGGGGCTCCAGCACAGTAGTAACTTAAAGCTGATGCTGCTGGGTAGACACTACCTCACCCTCGCACGCAAACTGACCATTAGGGGAAGTAGTAGCATGTTCTATGTGATTAGCTAAGCCTATTCCCACAAGGTCTCGAATACCAACACTACTCATATCCTCATTATCACCATTGCGTACATCATGCATGTCATTGTCAATATACTCCTCATACTCCACAAAATCATCGTGGATATCATAATTCAACTCAAAACCATGAGACTTAAAATTAACATCTTCTGGAGTAGCAAGCAAATGGGAACACATCCTCAATAAACTTAACATCCTTCACTTCTTTTATCTAAACACGCTTTGCTACTAACGGTTGGAAGCAATGCAACTTAAATACTTTCTCGGAAGGGTGACCCATACGACGATGCCACAACTCCAAGTCAAACTTTGCAGGAATAGCACCAAATCCGATTTGCTAAAATAATACATTCAGTCCCTCCTAGCTCCCATTTCTATCAGCTCCTTCAAGGTCCTGTATAGCCCACATATGAGCATTAAATTGGACAATACAATCAAGGTTATCACTAAGTTGTGAAATTGAAAGTAAGTTACAACTCAAATTAGGAACATAAAGCACCCCGGTGAGGGTGATTTTTTTTACCATTAGGTAACCCAAGCAGACACTCAAAGCTTTTTGTGTCAAAAAGCCAAGAATATTTTTCCGGTAACGTGATGAATAGCTCCTATGTCAATAATCCAAGATGTATCATCAAACTTACAATTCAACCGATTATCGAAAATAGTAGCATTACTTATCAATCATGTAATAGCTTTCCATTGTTCACTTGAAAATAACCGGCCTGAGTCATCCGAACTTGAGCCACCACTTGTGACTGCATTGGCCTTCACCGGAGCAACGCGACCACGACTAGCAGAACCTTCCGGCCAACCATGCTTGTCATAACACCAACACTTCACAATTTCATGACCCACCTTCTTACACTTTGCACACACTGACACCTGCCGATCAGAACCACCCCCACGATCCTTTCCTGCCTCAGTCTGTATAGCAAAATTGAGAGTGGGAGAAGGATCTTCTTTGAGGCACGATATACCCCTAACCTTCTCTTCTTGCGAAATCTGCTAGTATACCTTGTTTAGAGAGGGAAAGGGATCGTGAGAGAGCAAGGTGGAGTGTATAGCCATATAAGGGCATATAACTCGGAGTATAAGCCAAGTAAAAACTGGTAAAGACGATCCCCATCATGCCTATCTGCATGTTGTCTCCCTTCATTGCATGAACACCTTCCACACTTGCAAGTAATTAAAGGTTCTAGTTGATCAAGCTCATCCCACAAAACCGACAATTTACTGTAATATACCGCAACCGTCATATTATTCAATTGTTTACATCTATTAATGTCAGATTTAATATGTTGGATTCTAGGGCCATTAACAATACAAAACCGCTTATGCAAATCATCCCACAGTTTCTTAGCATCGTGGTAATGGGAAAGCCTAGATTTTACCTCGAGATTGATAGTGTTCATTAGCCAAGAAACTAACATACAGGGAATGGTAATCCAATCATCCTTTGTACACGGTGGCGTGAAGGTGGTGATACTGCCGTCAAGGAAACCAAACTTCCAGTGAGAGCACAACGCAATCCGCATGGCATGATACCAATCATGAAAGTTGTCTTATGTGAGGCATTGAGAGGTAATATAATCCCCTGGATGATCTTGTGGTCCCAGGTAGAAAGGAGAGTTGCTAACTTTAGTAGCAGAGCGCTTCGGGCCACAATTTTCCTTGCCAAAATGTTTTACAAGCAGTGGAAAGTAGCCACCACTAAGTCCAATATCATCACTTTAGTTTCACCCATACAATTTAAGTAAACTGTCCGAATGGTGTGTTTATTTTAGGTGTTCTTTACTTTGCTAAACGAGTGTTGGTACTGTCTTGCGTGATGGATCTATCAAGTTTGGTTACTTTTGGCGTAGCACAACTACACAAGTCCGTACACTCCTTTAACCTGAAGTTAGCAAAGTGTTATAGCTTTCTCAAATTTGGCAAAGTAGCCAGCCGGCTATCATGTCAACTTTATATCATCAGCAAATAACTAAGTGGATAACAACTTTGTTTTCTTTTTTTTTGGTGGGGTTCCCAACTAAACTCCTAAAGTCTAAAAACTGAAATTATTTGGCACCTGACCGTACCAATAGTCGAATACTACTTTCAGTAATCAGTACTTGCTAGTTTCTTCTTCTAAGATTAGAGTAGGTATCCGATCGAGTCTTTCTTGGGCTTATTTGGCCAAAAAAAAAAAAAAAAAAAACTCTGTTATTTGCATATTTGAGAAACTTCCAAATAAGCAATGGTATTAGCCATTGCATCATAAATATTTTGGCCTCACTTAAATGCTTATTCAGACTCAGAACAAAAATATTTTTTGGGGGGGCAAATGATAAGATTGTAGATTAGTAACCCATTTTGATTTTGTGTTGGTAAGAAGGAAGTCAAGTTCAGTTATTATGAAAAAGATAATTCGAAATGTTCGTTGTCAACGAGCTATGCTCATGCCCACTAAAGAACACGTCAAATTTTAAAGGAAAAGCAAAATATCTTGCATGGATTAAATTGATAGTGATATTTCTAATCTCAATATAATAGCATTTTTCAATTAACTTAAAGCTAATATAATATGAGAAAGTTAGATGGGTAGAAAAGCAAATGTAGAAGAGGAATTGAGTTGGATGAAGAAGGGCAAGATGCCATGTGCATGCTTTGTTCCTATGAATAGCCGCACTTACCCATAATGTGCAGCTAAATTGTACATCAAGATTGAAGATCTTATTTGCATCAAGCTTCATAATATAAGAAGGCCAGCACATGCTTCTTAGCAAGTGATCGATTGTGGTGTCACTGTACAAATTCTAAAGAATTGTCCATATGACGCCAAGGAAGTTTGTACAAAAATACACTAACATTCTTAGAACCTTGTATTTAGTCTATTATCTTACACTCCTTGCGATTTGAAATTTATGTACAAACACTCAACCAACACCATAGTCCATAGTCCATAGTCCATAGTCATGAGGCGGATTTACACTTGGCTCTTTACTAACTATCATTCCATATAATATTTCACCACTCTAGATTTTGGTAGAAAGGGTAAAACACAAAATAACACTTCTAAAGGGACAACTACAATCCACAATAAGCCATGGCTCTCGTTTTTTGTTTTCTTCATGTTTTGATATAGGGTCTGATCAGATATCTCTTCACATCACTGCTGCCCTTCTATTCCGCACTTCCACTGTAAGAGGGTGAGCCATCTCACATGATAGTTTCAACACTTCTGACAAATCCACCGTGCCTTCAACCGTTGATGCCACTAACTCGTAGTCGTGCACCAAAGACGCAACCCAGTAGCTGACCGTGGCCAATCCGAGTGCCTTCCCAGGGCAGGCCCGTCTACCCGACCCGAAAGGGGCAAGCCTCAAGTCAGACCCGAGAACCGAGAAATCACTCTCGGGGCCCGAACCCACAAACCTGTCTGGGTTAAATTTCTCCGGCTCGGGCCAAACTTCAGGGTCCCGTGTAATGGCCCACATGTCCACCATGGCAGTGGTCCCCGCTGGGACGTGATGTCCATCAACTGTAGTGTCCTCTATAGCCAATCGGGCCCAGGAGAGGAGTGGGCCCGGTGGATGGACCCTTAGGACTTCTTTAATCACAGCCGTCAAATAGACCAATGATGTGATATCAGACTCAGAGACCGCACGTGAGCTGCCCACGACTCTGTCAAGCTCATCATGAACCCTGGATTGAATATCAGGATGTAGGACTAGCCTAGCCAAGATCCACTCGATCAAAACAGCCACGGTATCGGTACCCCTAAATATCATTTCCTGGCAAAATAAAAAATCACAGTTAAGATTAAAATTGAATGGATCAAAGTTTATGCAAAGCTAGAAAACATCAAAGATCTTGCAGAATCTAAAATGATAAGACATTCCAATTTTTTAGCTTTAAGCCTTTTAAAAACATGTGGAAGTGGAAGCTATAGAAATTTGCTTTTGGAAAAATGCTAATCCTTTCCCTATCTTTTTATTAAAATTCACCACTACAATAATATTCCTATAAAATCAACATGCATTTCATTAAAGGTGTTCATGTAAATATTTTTAATATTCCATATGTTTTTTAGTGCACTAGTCTAAGAACAATTACAACCGAAAAGAAAATCTGGTAAATACATGCGCACATCATCTTACGTAATTTTGTTTGGTACGAGGTGTAAAAAACAATACAGTTGATATAATTGTCATTAAATCTAGACAATCATGTCATCTCAAGCAAGGATAACACCACGAAATTAGCTATCCCGGCAACCATTATTGGGGATACCATTTTTGAATACTTTATTTTAGGGGGACGTGATTTGAAATCATGCATGCTATGTAACAAAAATAGAAAGAGGTTTATACTACGTATTATATTAATAAAAGAACAGAGAAGTTACCCAAAGGACAGCGATCATGTCAGAATCGGAAAGTTTATCCGAAGATGGAAGGGACAACAAAACATGAACAAAATCCTGATCGTGAAGCGGCTGAGCTCGATGTTCAGCTATGATACGCCCAACAAAGCGGTTTACTCTTGGAACAAGTTGAGAACATCTGTACCGGATATTTTGAAAGTCAAAATCAGAGAGCCACGAGAGATGATCACCCCAGTTCAACGTTCCTAATAAGTCATATCCTTCTCCAACCATCTCCCTCAGCTCCTCACTCTCCATGTCACTTGGCCCTTCTACCGTACCACACCTCCGCCCAAACACCGACCCCATCATGTTATCCAACGAGGCCCGCCTCAGAACGTCTCGTGGTTCAAACGGCCCGCACTGAGCCCCAAAGTAGGCCGACATCGCGGAAGCGATGTCTTTCCTTTGCGCCTCAAAGGCCTTGATTTGTTTGGGGCTAAACATATGGGTTGATGCAATCCTGCGTAAGGTCCGCCAGTAGACGCCATAGGGGGCGAACCCGATGGCGCGGTTAAACATTAAGCTGTAGGCGGACTCCTTGATGGGTCTGTCAGCAAAGTTTGAAGAGTGAAGTATGTCCTTTGCCACGTCATGGTGGCAAGTGACGATCACTCGGGTTTCGCCGAGGCTGAAGGCCATGAGGCGGTTGGCTTTGCAAGCTTGGGCCATGGCGGATATTTTACGGTGAGCAAGACCCATCATGAGGTCCATGCTGCCTATGATAGGCCAGCCTCTAGGGCCAGGGATGGGGTTTTTGGCCCAATGAATCATCCGGGTTAGCCTGTATTTTCCCCAAGCTGGACCTCCTGGGTGAGACCAATTGAGTAAGGACATAGTTAACCAAACGATAAGCAAGGAGAATATTATGCTTAAGGTGGAAAAATGGTTGCATTTTGAAAAGAAGGCAAACACCCAAATTGTGTCAATATTAATATTTGTTCTCATATTTTGGAGACTTTTTTCCAAACTTTGTGAAGTTAAGTTGTATACGGAGAAAAGAGGGAGGAAGGCTTTGAAGTTTAGTGGGTGCAAAAGAATGAGAGCTTGAGGTCCTTTATATAGTGGCTTCATAGATTAAATTATTCAGTTATTTTTTTAGTTATGGTAAGCTAATTTGGTAGACCGTTATCTAAATACTTATATTACATATATTATAATATTATGTCTTACTTGTAACGTAAGTAGCAGTTAATTATCATATATTACGAGTTAATACCCTGATTCCTAGCTTCCTTCATCAATTCAACTTTTACTTTTGCTAACGCTGAGTTATTCTTTTTTATTTTTCTGGATGCAAGGCAATTTCCTAGAATTTTTATTGAACTTTCCGTTCTTCGTAAAACTCACTCCTCATTTAATAGATTTTTTTTTTTTATATTTCGATCCGAAGCATACTTGTCTTGGGATTATTGAATTTCGTGTAAGTTGTATTCATATAACTACTACGCCCAAAGGAAGACATCACTATTGTTACTTTTAATAATTCACTCTCTCTTTTTTTGACAGGTAATGTTCACTCTCTTATAAACACGTATCACAAATTATTTTTTTAGTAAAGATCTAGCTCTTTTTTAGTAAAAAGAAAAAAAAAACTCCAATTAATTAATTAATGTACTCTCTCTATTCTTTTTGTTTTTGACATTTATTTTTGTGTAAATCTCAAAACAAAACTTGAATTTAAAATATTTTTAATTGTGTATTTGTAAAAATCATAAAAAGTTGATATTTGAAAATTATATATTTAGATGAATCTTCTAAAACCTTATATAATTATATTTTTCTTATAAATAGAAGAGAATATATGGTTATAATTTTGTTCTAAAATGTATAGATTTTAAACGAGAAAAATTAGAAAGAAATGAAGTGTAGTAAAGAGCTAGCTCATTAAAGTTTGAACATAAAATTGACAAACTTGTTAAACATTTCTCCCGTTTCACTTGATGACAAAAATAATGCAATAATAAATAAAAAAATATAGTATTTTCTGAATGTAACTAAATTAGTTGGTTAAATTTAAAAAAAAAAATTGTAAAAGCATATCAAATTATTCTTATGTAGAATTTGTCATGGATTATAATTCCAGTGGTCTCTACACAAAAAATTTGAAGCAATAAGTTTGACGTATGCCTAAACGGAAATATTTCCTAGCTCGTTAGCCACCTATGCGCCAAATAGCAACGTCCCCGATAATTATGTTTGTGATTGATACAGAGTTTATCTTAAAGGAGATTACATGTAGCACAGACGCACAGTACTACCGATTAATCTTTGTCAAATTATACGATGTCCACTAAGACTGTCATTTAGATTAGTTTTCCAATTTTTGTGTTGTGATTTTGATGTTTCTTTTGCCCCTAAAAAAAATTAAAATTGAAAGGATATTTATATGCTTTTCAAAGTCTTTGTTCTTGCGGACTTCACTCAACATGTCCAAGGAGTGTTTTGTCATTTATGAACTAATTAAAAAATATGTAACCGTACTATATAATCTAAGAGTACTAATCAGAACCTAAAAGTGACCTGTGCTAAAGTGCTAATACATGATCTTACTACGTGGTCATCAAGGAAGGGGTTCTGGTTCAAAGAAACCCTAATTAATTAGTAAAATGTGTATGTTCCTTTGAAGCAAAATAAATAAATAAAATAAATGTGTGTGTCACAATTTACTCAATCTTTTGAATCGGATTCACTTTCGTTTAATTTGTTATGAGTTATTTCTAGGCGCTGAGTCATTTAATTTGGATATTATGAAATACTCTCACCGTCCTATTTATTTTATAATTTGAAGTTAAAGTTCAAAAAGTTTGACCATAAATTTTCATCATATTATAAAAATATTATATTTAAATAGAATATTGTTCGATACATTTCAATATAAATATATTGAATATCAAGTTTTATAAATTTTTGACTTGTAAATTTAGAGATAAAATCATGAAAGTCAAATAGGACTTTCTTTTAGAGACCGAGTGAATAATTAACTTTCTAAAAAAAACTCATTAAGAAAAATCAGAATCCTAAAGTCAAGAAATCCGACAGCAAAATTGGGAAGCCTTGGTCATGATAGCAAAAATAAGGCAATAAGTTCAACAATTAGATTTCGGACGTTTTAATTAGTGTTTTCTGATAATTATTTTATGTAATTGTTAAATAAAAAAAACATTATGTTAATATTGTTGTAAGCTTTTGGCGTTTGTTTTGTCGATTTTATGTGGTCGATTTAGTATCATGGTGTCCATTATACATATGCAGACAAATATTTTTTAGGGTCAAAGAAATAAGAGAATGTAGATGTAAAGTGTAAGGTAATGGAAGTACATATAACTCCTTCCTCGATTAATTTTAATTAATTTTTGTTTAAGAAAGATTAATTAAACAATTGCATCGCATACTCTTCAACACAATCTAGCAAGATCTTGAAAGCCTGCATTACAAGTATCATACGGAATATTGTTTGCATAATATGCGTTAAGATGTTGGCAACAAAAATCATTTCTGTAACTGTTGAAAATAGTTGTTGACGTTGAAGAGTTTGTTCAGTTGTGTACTAAACGCATCAAGTAATTAATACTTCTGTGGAGCTTGCCACCTCTAACAACGAATTATAATTATAATTATAATTACTGAGCACGAAACGTTTCCAATTAGTTGACAAAAGTTCAACTAGATTAGGAGTATTATTTAGTGAATAATCAAAAATTAAGACGTTTATCCCCCGCCCCTCCCCTCTAATTTTGAGGAGCCATCTACTCCCAGACTGTGGCAACACGTCTACATTATTAATAATATGATTTTATGTTAGTAAGCCTTCCACTATTAGAAATTTCATTAGGAACTTTCTAATATTAGCAATGGAAAATTGAGCTAGAATTTTCAGTAATATCCAAGAATCTATGAATGAAATGATGCTTTAAAATATATCATTTTCACAAGAACGAGTATAATTTATTTATAAGACCTATATAGATTCCTCCTGGATTTTCTAATTCTTTATTACATATGAATTACTCTCCAAATCTTTAGTACAAAAACTTATAAAACTAAATCAATTAACTTATTGAGGGTTAGAATAGTCAACCGTGGTAGCATTCTGTGCTTCAAAGATTCCTACATGTTTTAATGAGACTCATCAGCATGTACTATATAATATAATCACTTCTCTAATTACATTAACCTTTTAAACTCAATTTAAACAGCTAATAGTTATTGAAAATTGATTAGGATTACATATACGGAGTAGATTAACTTCTTCGGCCCCAAAATTATGCGTACCACAGAGACAAATTCTTCAAATCTATCATCATCATTGTATATGCATCTAATAGCCTTTCATATGCGTTTTATTTTCCTTCTTCTCCATGTGTGCAGTGGGTAATGCGTAGCATGTAGCAGTTTTATTTGAGAGAAATGGCTTTATGATTTACTGCCTTACTGGTACAATAGATTGTTTATATATATAAAAGTTAAAATAAGAAAGGATACTTAAAATGAGAAAACATCTTGACTCTTCATTTCCTAAATCTAACGGGTGATATTTTATTTATTTATTATAGTGACCCTTTTTTAACTTATAGTGACCAAATAATTTTTTTCACTTATAATGACTCTTTTTTATTATTATAGTTACTTTTTTTTATTATTATAGTGACTATTTTTTATTATTATAGTAATCAATTTTTTGACATGAAATCTCTAGCGTTGGATCTTACCATTTGAATGGCTATGATCTCTTCTTATTCTTCTTATTTTAAGCACTCTTCTCATTAAAACTCTTATATATATATATATATATATATATATATATATATATATATATATATATATATATATATATATATATATATATATATATATATATATATATATATATATATATATATATGGCGTGCAATGAAGATGAATTAAATAGAAAATTGTTTTGAATTTCTAATTTTTGTATTGAATTTTTTTTATTTTTATTTTTAGCTGCTAAAACTCAGACCGATTGTTTTAAATAAAAAGGTTTCAAATAAATCAACAGATAGAGATTGACTCTTTAAAAATCATAAGTTTCCATCAAATCTCTTATAATAGCTACCAAAATATTATCGCTTATAATATCTTCTTTCTTAAAAATCTATTTCTTCCAAAGGAGAGAAAGATTGTACTATGTGCGTTGTTTTAACCAATAATTTAATCTTTAAATTCTAATTGTCATCATCAGCCCTACATCCTCAAGATATATTACAACCGTACCAAAAAAAAAAAAACAATTTATTCTAGTACTTTTTTTTCTTTGAGGAAATCTATTCTATTACTTTTATTACTCCCTGTGAAATTGTTTTTTAAGAGCATCATAGAAAAGTTTTATACATCAACATGATTATAATTGAGAGCCATATTAGTTGAAGAAATAAAGCAAAACTAACATTGGGAAAAAGGAAAATTAATTAACACATAGGTAAAGTATCTTCTTAATGTACTTAGAAAATTATTAAAATAAATTATTTTTTCTCCATTGTATCTCATTAGTTATTTCTTGATAACCTGTTAATCTTAGAGGGGGAAAAATAAATTAATTAAAATCATATTTTCGTGCCTTCAAATATTTTATCCAACCCCTTTTCCCTCTTAATTTTTCTAACATCATATACAGTTATTACACAAATTCACAAACATAAAATAAATAATCCGCACTTAAAAATTGCGTGTGAAATATAACCTTGAATTTTGAGTGAATTCAGTATTTCAGAGGGGAAGCATCAAGCAAGTGGGTTTAAGATGTTGGGACAGAGAGGGGGGAGGGTGCACATGAAGGATCTGCCTCTTCATGCGCTAACCTCATTCCGTACTTAAAATAGAAGCACCATTTTATGCCTTGAAAAAGATCATACGTTCTAATGTTCTATTATCAATGCCACGTGTACGAATCCTGCAACGATTGTGGGTTCTGATGTGGACAAGTCAATATGGATTTTCCCAACTTTTATTCTGAAGTATTTTCAAAAATAAATTTTAGCATAATGCAGGTTTAAATCCCTAATTATGACAACAATTTTAATATGGTTTGGTTGTGAGGCGAAAGCTCATGGTCAGGAAAAATCATTTGATATAGACAACGATAGATTTTTGACATTAGTATATCAAGTTAAACGCAGTAAAATGAATAACTCAAAGTAAGTCTAAGAGTGTATGTTCAAGTACTAAAATTGTCAAATAACACACTTAGTCCTAAGACACTCGTACAAACTTGCAACAACTTTATTTCCCAAAGGTGACATATAACAGTGATGGTAACATTGTCTGACAAATAAGTTAGAAGTTAGAGCACACCCCAGCATCATGCACTTAGCAAACAAGAACTACTATAATCTATACCTTATAACTTATAAATAACTTGTCCAGCCTAATTTAAGCGGATATTCAAGTGAGATGCAAATTACCTTTAATTTACCTCACATCAACACCCCTAATTTAGAACTCAACCTAAAAATTACCTTTACTTTGAATACTTTGCCAGAGTTCTGAAAAATTAAGTCACTGCCGAAAACTGGATGAAAACCCTAAATAAACAAATTAAGCGGATATTCAAGTGAGAAGCAAAGACATGTGCATTGACGGAAAATTTAGCCGAGCAAGTGACAGCAAAGGGAAAGGGAAAGAAAATCAGCAAAAAGGGGAATTGGGGGCTGCTAGGAAGAAACAGGAAAGCGGGGAAGGAAAAGGGGGGAATTCGTAGTTTGTCACCGGCAGCAATTTCACTAATGTGAAAATTCTTGTCTATATCTGCTATTTTTACTTACTATGCTTGCCTTCACAACTTCACCCCAAAATCAAACCAAGTAAGAATCTTTGTCCATGAAAGCAATTTTACGGTCATGGATGATAGCATTAGGCATCCAATTTTAAAAATACTTTGCCACAAAACTCCTTTTTTCAATTTTAGTATTATTATTTTTTTCTTGAAATTTTTTTCAAAATTTTCTCAAAAACAACATATAACACTCTTTAATATTTAGTCATTTTGGACAATTTAAGTGAATACCTTCATATGATTTCCATGGGTATAAGAGGTTTATATCATCCCATACGAGTGGTTGGGGTCATCTACTTTGACTCTTAATATCAATTTCAACTTATAAATAAAATCCCTACAATCAAATCCTAATATCTACCCCCATCGAGAGTGGATAAAAGGAAATTATGGGTTCCAAATCTCATCATACAACCCTATGAGACATGCAATTTCATTATTTTAGTTTTAAAAACTATTCAAAAATGTCTCAAAAAAACATTATAATCTTCAAAATTTTAGTATTTCGAACAATTGTAGATCCATGAAGGAATACCTTCGCATACTTTTCCCATCACTATGAGAGGTTCACTTCCCATATATGTGCCTACATTGATTTTTTAAACCAATCTATGAAATTCTTACAAACGAGTCATGAACTTAGCCCCAAGCCTTTGAATATCGGATATGAAATTCCACACTCATAACCTTTGAACTTCTTGGCTCTTCCCTTTGATAGTTAGCCACTTTTTGGATGTGATATTTTGCTATATCCTATACGTGAAAATATGAGGGGTAAGGACAAATCAAAGCGACATAAGGGAAACAAAATTCCACCCTACACCATAACATAATATATTGAAACAAACCGAGAATCATGGTTACCAATAATAATACTCGAAGAGTTCCCCTAGTTTGAGTGTGAACGTCCTTTACCTACTTATTAGTAGTAAGGCCGGCAATGATATTTACTAGCTTCCAAAATCATGTACAATAATAGTCTAACACCGACAAGTAAATATTACAATTTGCACTAGTCAATTGGTGTGCATGGTAATAATCTCTCCCTTTTGTTTTCGATCGTGCGTACTTGTTTAAAAGATAGTTGGGTTAATTTTTATTGAAGAAAATAATTAAACTATTTTTATTGGCTGCTTATAAAGATAGTAGATAGGGTAAAAACAAATAAAATGAGAGTATTTTTTTCCATAGTTTATGCTATTCGTAGTAAAGATTTTAAAGCGGACAAACATTTGAAACAACTTGTTTAGGGAAATGTGGACAAAATATAAAGGAAGGGGTGCTCTATATTAAGTATTTTAATCCAGAAATAAAAGCTAGTTGGTGGTTGAATGATGTTAATTGGATTGGGCTTAGTAAAGAGCTCTCTTAAATACCTATAGATGGTGAACAGATGTACAAACAAGATCACTAGCCTTTGAGATGATGTTTGAATCAACTCTCTTTAGTATTTAAGTCAGAGTGTTACTCATCTAGAAACCCATCAAAGACTAGTTTTGTATTTCAAAATGGAATGTACCTTTGCATGGGTCATACAATATGGTCCTTATACCTAAGGGTTATGT
Source organism: Dysphania ambrosioides (assembly GCA_026401315.1). Lineage (NCBI taxonomy): Eukaryota > Viridiplantae > Streptophyta > Magnoliopsida > Caryophyllales > Amaranthaceae > Dysphania > Dysphania ambrosioides. The sequence continues at coordinate 32,300,165 of CM048657.1, read as the reverse complement.
CAAGTGTGGAGAGAGCTTATTCTTAAATATTATTGTCCACTATATTGGATTAATATGAATTAAGATATAGAGTTTGGTCCAATATCTCCTTCTATTTATATATTAGATAAGTTTCTTAATATGACTATTAGTTTAACCCTTAAACAAGCCTAATATGTCTTCTATTACATGATCTAATAGGAGACTTATACATCAAGTAAAATATATGATTTACGTGGATGAAAGACAGGACTAATGAAGATGGAGTAAATGACGGGTCAAATCCATACTGACAGCTTCACGGGCCGCATGCAAAGTTTTTTCCACTCCGGTCCTCTTCTATGCATTAACGACGTTGTGAATGTCTATCCAATATCGTACCATCTAAGCATGGATGCAGTTACTAGTACTCATTTATAAAGATCACCGGTTGCCCATGTTATCTGCACAAAACACATGTAGTTTGAGGACAAACTTAAAACTCATAGTCTCCGAAGTATAGAAGAACACGTCTATACAGAGTCAATGATATAAAAGTAAAAAGTCCAGGTATATTGACCTATGTTTAGGACATTCCATATGTATTAGGCGATGTGTACATGAATTTAAGGTGATACGTATATTATTAAAAGTAAAATATATATAGTCAAGCTTCCACAGGACGCTAACTTTGCATGGAATTCATTTATTTACGAAATTAGAGTGACTTCATTAAACTATATTATTCAAAAGACAGGGTGGTAGGTTTTGACATTTTGTTACAAACAGACTCGTAATGTTGTAAATAATACACCATCTAGACGAGTAGACGACAAGAGCATAATAAAGCATAAAGATTGCGTGAGGACGAAGCCGATTCTTCTAGGAAGACACACACATATGAATGTGTGGGACAAGTTGTGGTACGAGATTGAGTTCTACAGCTCCAATCTGATCAAGTGTCAAACGGTGATCACCCCGTCCGTTTGATCATACAGAGTAGAAATCTTGTTGTGATTTGCAAATGGGCCGACAACTTATTTAATCTCTGCTTTTATTTATTATCTGCTTCTGTTCTTGTTTCAGTGCATTGTTTAGGGCTCCTGTTCTTTGCTATTGTCTCTTCACTCCACTGTGTTCACGTTCGTCCACTAATTATGAGTACAAGTAATAAATATAAATGGAATTGTATTGCAGCCCCTGCTTCAAAGCATGCATGCATGTTTCTATCATCAAATTTACTTTAATTCTGCTTGCGGTTCACCGCATTCATGTGTTTGAAGTTGTAAGTACTATGTGCCTAGACAAAACAATTTGGCTTCATCACTAGGATTAATTTTGAAGGTCGTGCAGAAACATTATGCATGTTTATCTGTCTAGATGTATTGAATACTCTTGCTTGGTTAGAAAAATCTATCAATTATTTAAAGGTGCTTTCTATCACAAATTCAAAATTATACATATGAGTATGTACGTAATTGTTACTGTATGGATTGGTATATTTTAGCATCATTTAATTCCGGCAACCCCTCTTTTATTTTCTAGATTAGATCATAGTTTCATCGACATTTCACTCATCATGACTAAAAGTTAGAAATTGTAAACCATTTAACTTATACAAATTAAGTTGTTATTCTATATATGTCTAAGAGAAGGTAACACTCATGTATAAATAGGGATGCCGATGTATAAGATCTAATTAGACTTAGACCCGTCTCAAAATTAATGTGTCTTAAATATTTAAACTTGTACTCAAATCCATTAGGTCTGACGGGTATTGGATCCAAAACGGGTCCATAACGTATTTTTCCTATTTGTCTATTATATTTTTTTTATAAATGGATTATTTTTGCAAATTTTTTTATTTAGGTTAACTGTTATGGAGTAATTAAAGGAAAAATATCAAAATTTACAACTCTATTAAAATACTACGTTATATTCTAATCTATAATTTGAAAATATTAGAATTTTACAACTCAAAAAATTACACACAACAAGATGACAAAGTATAATAAAATTTCCATTTGATTGTTTTCTATTTTTTAAATTTTTATAAAAAATATGTATAGGTTTATGGGTCAAATTTAGGTCTAAATTTTTTTTGGATTCAGACGTAAGCCCTACCTAAGAACATTTACACTCATATCCAATCCAGATCCAATGATTTCAAAAATATGTATAGATTTATGGGTGAAATCTAGATCTAAAATCTTTCTTACATTTTACAAGGTTTTATTTTTTAATTTCACAAAATTTGAAACTCCTACTTCACTTACAACTTACCCGCCTTACAAGTGTTCCATCATCTTAACGCACATAGATATTGAAAGTGAAAGCTACATGTTTCAATGCATAAAGTTATAATACAATCATGTAAATTAATTAATAAATTTTCTAATATGATGTTAGAAAATTGAATTGACTTTTACATACATATTTTCTCTTAATTTTTAAATAAAATTACTACATACATATGTAATTTTGAAAAATAAACATTAAATGAAATATCACCTCCTTTTTTTTCTCGATTTCTAAGCATGATCTTGATAGTACAGGTGCACATAACAAGCGAGCATGATCAAGCTTGACAATAAATCGTCAATTTCATAAAGAATGATATAATTTATGTTCCCTTTGTTTATAACAGAGTTGTATTAATTAGAAACAGAACTTTTATTTTAGGGTGTCAAGAAATTAGGCCGTGTATCGTTGTACTTTTTAAGTCCTATGAAACGGGAGTTGCACCCTTATTTTTACCTTTTTCCCTAATTTCATTGATTTGAGTGTTTGAGTGTTTGAGTGTAACTCCTTCAAGCTAGGAATTATATTGGATAAATGGGGTTTTACGCTTGAACTTATTCTACAATGTTGTACGTAATTATAACTATTAGATACCAAATAATAAATATTCATGAAAACATCAAAAGTCATTTTCTAAATATTCTTAATTAATGATTGTGAATTTGTGAGTTTGAAACCTCTCAACTATATTAAAACAATTTAAATAAAACACCAGATATCAATACGATCTATATAAGTGTCTTTGTTTTGAAATATAAGAATTTACAATATTTATGTTTCTTTTTATTATTTTCATTTGTATTTATACGTATTTTAAGACAAATTCAGTGTAAATATTTTTAACTATGTGATTACAATAATTATAAGAAGTTAATAATTGAAAAATATAAATAAAAATGAATTTATTAAAAATTTCACATTATTATATTTCTTATAAATTGTGGAGAATTTACAAAAAATTTGTTATGTATAAAATCTATAAATTATAAGAAAAAAGTGTAATATTTAGTCAAAGTACCCATAATCATATCATATCATATCAATGTAAATTCTAGAGAAAAATATAAGAATGTACATTTTTTTTTCCTAGATACTCTTTTCCAAGTCATCAACCATTTCACAAACCATTTATGTCCACAATATCACGCACGCCCTCCTTAATGTCAAAAAATTAGTAATGGCTGCAAAAAAGTTCTTATAGAATTTGCTAATTTTAATCAAAAACATAATACGTAAAATATATGCTGCTAATCTAGTAATTAAACATTTAAACGGAAGATGTTCGGATGGCATTTCCGCATATGTACCTGCAGAGAAGTACTACCAGTCAACCAAATGTATTATTCAGGTGGGAGTGGGAGAAAATGAACATGTTAGTTGCTGCCAAGAGCCCAAGAGTGCATATATAAAAGGACGCTTACTAGATTCGATATTTATGTACTCCCGTCTCTTTTAGGTGTTATATTTGACTTTTTATAATTTTTAACACATAATTTAAAATGATTTTTTCTAAATTTATAAGATAAAAAATTATAAAAATTTGATATTTCAAAAATTTATATAAAGATTTCATTTAAATATATTAGTTGTTATAACATTATTAAAATTTAAGGTTAAGGTTTATAAAATTTTACTTCAAAAATAAAAATATAAAGGGTGATTAATATTTAGTATGCATGTTAAAGGGTGATTACGTACCCCTCATGGGTTTTTTGAACGCTTCCTTAAAACGTTTACTGCCATAAAATAATGTAAAGTACGAACGTATGATGTGAGAGACAAATGGACAGACCCCCATCCCCCCTCGAAATATTTGGATTTTAATGGTGGTTAAAATCTCACTTTTGTGGGATCCCATTCCATAATACTCCGGAGATAGTTTTTCTTTTGTTCTATTTTTTATTGATGTAGGTTGTCCACAGATTAGACTCAAGTAGGGGGTGCGCCACATTAGGGACTGGCAGGTATCTCTCATACAGTCTTACATTAGTAGAATTCGTGACCTGTCCATCAGTCTATGTCAGACTGACCTCTCCTATGTCTCCTTCCCTGTCAAATAATTCACACGTTTTGTCTCTCACCCTCTTATACATATCCCAACAGAATCGCCATTGGGACCCCACTTCTTCTTACCTCATCGGCTAATTACTCATTTACTGATTATATCAAACTAATTATTTTCAATTAGGTTAATTTTAAAGTTTGAAGATTACATAAGGGTGAAAATGATGAGCCAAGTATTTTATGGTATGCGGGCTACACGTGTCTATGTCCTTGTCGAGCACTAACACTTAAACAAGTCGTCTATAATGTTATTGACTTGATATAAAGTAATTCATACAAAAGTGATCTGGCCTATATATTAAACCAATTACTCAATATTGAACTCCAAAATCAATGTCCAATTTCAACTTGCGCTAGACAAGATCTAAACGCTTTTTTTTTTTTTTTTTTTTGTCACCTACAACAATAGGCATAGTTTACGAGATGCCTAACTTTGAATTATACCTATTTAAATAGAAGGGGCTTCGTTAAATACCTTTGATTGACTCGTTTGTAAAAGGATTTAATCAATAATGTGCCTAATGAATCATTCTCTTAAAGAGTTATATTTTATTGAGTTTTTAATGGGTCAATAATGAGCCAATAATTTTCAAAACTTTTAAACACTATCAAGTATTGAATTATTTTCACTCATTACTTGGCGATGGTTTACAGCCAAAGATTGGAGGTCTTATATATAAATTATCACCCTTTATAGATAAAAACTAAATTGTTTCTAGACAATCCGACCCGACTCGGCCCGTTATGTATATCCTTTGGCCCGACTCATCCCAACCCAATGCATTGATTTACTTAGAATTAAATTAATTTCCAATAGAACGAGGGGGTGGGAGTTATACTATACATAATGCTCTCGTTCAACCTAGCTACATATATATCGAAATTTGGGTGAAATAGTAAAAGTCAATATGCACCCAAAAATATAGTCAACTCATTTGTAAACGTACGTGGGATTAGGAAAGTACAGAGACTAGATATGAGGAAGATATGCAATCTATTTTCAGAATCTTTGTGAAAGCCCTATCGACTAATACTACCAGAGTCATCTTCATGAAATAGCATATCAAAAACTTGTTCAGAAAATTAAGAATCTTCTTGTTTAGAACGCAAGTACTTGCCGGCTCATGTCTCATGATACACATATAAGAAATCGTTTGACATTTGAGGAAATATATCAACCCAGCATAAATGTTATTATTTCAATTGAAAAATGATGTTTTAGCTTATTTTTGGGAGATTGTATGGTTGATAAAGCTACTTAAATAAGGTGAAAGAAAGAAGAAAAAGGAAGATTGAAGAGTTCGGATTAAAATGGAGTGAAAAGGAAAAGGCACACTGAAAAGAGTCATAGCCATAGAAATCAGGCAAAATGTTGCAATTAGCCACAAAATTTAGTTTTAAAAGGTAGTTTTTCATTACATATATATATATTTGTTTTTTTTTTTTTGTGCTAAGGTATTTTCTAAAAAAAATGAAAATAAATAATAAAGGTAATTCCACAAAAAGTTTCTAGCACCATTTATATAATAACGTTTTGGAATATATGGTCTCTGCTTGAAGATATTCTTTGATATTTAACAGTACGTCTTGTCAAAGATCAATATATTTGTAAGGGAATCATAAGTAAAGCGCATTAAAGTTTAACAAATAAAGCACTTCATAGGTACTCCATATAAGGTTACTTTTTTCTTTATTAATATAAGTTACTTTGATCAGCCCAAGTACTATCACTAATCTTAGTAATCAATCCTGTTTTCCTGACACGAGGGTTACGGTGATAACGTTGTACTTTTATAGCCGCGAATTCCGACTAACGAGTCACAATCGATAATTAAATATATAAACTAATTTTTTTTATACCAACTGATGAGTCATTTAATCCACTAGTAAAACAGTTACATCCGCCCCTCCATTTACCCAATACTCATATGCAATTATGCACTTGGCAGGAGAGGTTCTACTGTTCTATTGAAGCAGTCCACAAATGTGGCCAGGATCAGATGTAAGATACGAACGTCTTGAGAGAATTGGTTTATGTTAATGTATTATTCACCTCACATATATATAAAACAAGCTTTTGTATTATTAAGGTGAGTTAGACGACTAAGAAGAGCCGATAACTTTATATAGTCTGTCATGTAGTGGTGTGGCTAGGTGTTAGAGGCTCTAATTTGCCCAATACAGCTTTCATATTTCCTTGAGAGGAAGTTAATCACCTAACATGTTTAGCTTTTAAGTAATTTAATAACAGCTCAAAGCCTCAAAGGACAATCAAAATTGTTAGATGGGCATATGCCAAATTGCCACCCATTGTACCATATATTTATAATCCATCCGAGGCCTAATTTATTTGATTATAAGTATGATTAGTTAGAGATTCTGTTAAGACACCATTCTAGATTAACATTTCGATCATCATGGAATGTGCTTTCTTATTTATTTATTTACTTATACCATTGTTCTGTATCCAAATCGTATCTCTGCTTTTGATGCTAAGCCCTTACACACTTTTTATATCATATTAGTGTTTGATTAGGCATCTATGATGAAAGCGTGCAAGGTGTTTTTCCCACTAATTTTTTGGATTTGGTCAGGTTCTTCATACTTGAAGGATATAGCAAACCTCCAGTTCTTCGATTGATATTATGCTGTTCTTAAAATAGATATGGTACAACTTATTTATTAGCTCAATTGGTCAATCAAATATTAAAATTATATTTTTTTTAAACACTTGTATACAAATGCAATATTTGTAAATATTGCATTTAAATGGGTCTACGTACATTAAAGTCAATATTTTAGATGATTATAATGCATAAGGCTGATCTTACACTTTGATTATCAATGTAAGACATAATATTTAACTATCTCGAGTAAGCAAACGTACGTAATATGTGAGTCACAAGTAAATGTTGTAATATTCCTCAACGGATAGGATGCACCATTTCTAGTAATACTATGGCATTTATGTAGCTTAACTGCTTAATTTAGTCTTATCACAAGGTATACACTATGTCTAAGAAATTTCCAATGTTGTAATATTCCTCAACGGATAGGATGCACATTTCTAGTAATACTATGACATTTATGTAGCTTAATTTAGTCTTATCACAAGGTATACTCTGTCTAAGAAATTTCCAAAAATATACGTACGTAGAGCTTCGTTTTTAGTTCCAACTTTGACTTATTGTGATAAGAACTTGATTACTTAGACCACTTTTTTCAAACTCAATATTGAAATCAAGGATTTGCTTTATCATACAAAATCTTGCCGAATTTGAAAAGTAGTCAAAATAGAAAGTTGGGATTTCATTCAGGATAAAACGCCGCGAAGGGATTCCTCTATGTTCGTACTCTGTAATAATTTGACCAAAGATTTTAACTACCAACAAAAAGAGACAAAAGCTAGATTTCAAATAGGCGGCATATCATCACCGAGTGTTGTGGTTAGCACTCATTGTTCGCTACTACTAGTTTCTAGTTTAAATAACTAATATAATAATCGACACTTGGAGTATGATGAAACGTTGACAAAGGAAGTCAATCTACTAAAATAATCATATTTCTCGTCAAACTTGGTAGGCACTATAAACTCTAGTTACTTACTATGGAGTAATAGAGTAACACTACTAGTCCACCAGGCCAGTACTTCCCCCAATTAAAAGATAATAAAATAAAAGTACAGGGTCTTACACTATTTATCACATAATAGGGTTGAAGAATAGATTAAACATGGTTTTTCCTCAAACAAAAGGAAATAGATTAAAGACGGTCTTACACTATTTATCACATGAATGATAGGAAGATTTTCTTTTGGTCTTGGAAGATAATTTTTTGCATTACTTCTCCAATGCACGCCAAATGCTAAAGCACGTGCATGATGTGTTCAAACATATCTCTCTACAAAACCAAATACTAATTTTCCGATTCAATACTTACTACCCCTATGTGATCCTAAATTGACTCGGATTGAATTGATCTTGTAAACAACTTAAAACAATTCGCTTATCATCTTTACTTCCCAATCAATTTTCCGCTATAACTGTGATAAACTTTGTAAATACACACAAATAAACGTGGTTAGATGCTCTAATTTCCTAACCAATTCATTTGAATATGTCGATCGTCAAACCTACTCTCTCAAATGCAAGATTCAAAATACTAGATTTCCAAATTAAATGTGGTTTTGGAGTCACTGTATTTTTGGGTCTTCAATGACTTTGCTACTGCCAATGGTCTTTACACGTACAATTCGATGCATAGCCCATACGGGAATGTCGTTGCTGGATTTGACTTTGACTCGTATAAATTCTGCGGTAAGAGATGACTGATGCGCCATAAACTATGAAACTAGCGCATAGCCTCATATTACGATACATTGGTTGTAGACATTATACTTGCTAATGGTGCGTAGTGTACTCGTCTGCATAAATACACCCCTTTCGTACGCCCTAACCAACTAAATCAATAATAATACTGAACAACAGATAAATAGTACAATATTGGTTTTGCAAGAGTGATAAAAGAACATGCATGCATATTAACGACAAAAATGAAGATATGATGCACATCTAGTTCCCAAGTGCATTATCTTACCATAATATATTTATATAGGTACAAGTGTATTGTTTCCCAAAACTATATTAATCAATCAAGCTAGTTGGAATTTACAAATGACAATATATAAATGCTAGGCCCAACTTAGAATCGAAGCCCATACAAATAAAGAAAGGCCACTTATTATTAATTTTTTTTTTCCCGTCTTTTAAGGAACTGTAAGTTTATTTATTACGGAGGACTGGAGGAGTATTAGTATATTAGCTACTCTCTACTCTCTACTCTCTACTCTCTACTCTCTACTCTCTACTCTCTACTGATGTTCTCGCAAGTTGTTACAAAATTTACAATCACAAGAAGCCCCCCAATACCCATTGTCCATATCTCCTTTTAAGTATGAGTCAAGCGTCTTGAAGCTCAGAAGCTCAGGCCATAAAGTTTCTTGTCATTGAGGAGGGTTCATTTCTTCTGGTTAATAATTTGTTGTGATTTTGATTAATGTTACTTTGTAAAGTAGATATGATTATTTGTTGAATATAAAAGGTGTCTTCCAATAATGAATGAGGACTTTTTTATACTAATGTTTTTTATTATTATTATTTTGGTTTTGTTTGTTGACTGTTTTTGTTTAGTTAATGATGATACTCAAAAATCCATGAGACAAAAACCTATACTAACTTTCACTAGGGCTTTGTTTAGTAGGGTGTAAAACATTTTTCTTGAAAACTGTTTTCCCATTTTACATTGTTTAGTTTGAAATAAAATATAGGATGTAAAACTTGGAGTATAAATTCATTTTACACTCTATTGAAAACATTTTCCTTTAAAATTGGGAGTAAAACAATTTTACATCCATTCGCTCCAAAAAAAATATCAACTACTAAACAACTCACGTATTACCAACTCATGCATAGAGGTGGGCACGGGTTGTATCGTGCTTGTCATGGATCGTGTCAGCTCGTGTATGACCTCTTGTCGTGTCATGCCTAATTGTAGTAAAAATAATAGTAATATTAATTGTATTAAATAATAGCGTGCTTCGGCCATGCCTCGTGCCAAATTGGTATGCAGTTTGCGTGCTAGTGCCTAAATTTTTTGGATAGTGTATCGTGTCATACCATGACTTTGTTTGTGTCATACTGTGCCAAAAGCGTGCCTGCTCGGTTTGGCCCATGTCCAGCTCTACTAAAGCATTTTTCATTTCTCATATTCTCGGTAGCTTATCTCTCTACTCCATACTTTCTCTGTCTTAAACATTGGGGGAAAATCCACAATTTCTTTTCATCTTCTTCGAATATCATCAATTTAGTATGTTTTCTTTGAATCTCATGTTTTGATTGTTAAATTATCAAACTATATCATGAAATTGAACTATTTTTATCCATTTTCATCAAAAATAAAAAACCCTTAGATTTCCCTCCGATTCGATTGAATCATGTAAGTTTCTCATGAAACGTGGGCAATCAATAATTTATTTAAAATTAGATTGGAAATTTTCTTTCTATTAGAATTTAAAATGTAAAAGTATAAACTATTACATTACAACCAATTGATTGGTTTACCTATTTAATTTGTTTTCTTATGTGATTGCGAATACTCCTTTATAATTAGCTTAAGGTCTTTTTATAATTTTGAACCAAATTTTTAGGGTTCTCTAATTTTATGGCGATATTCTTTATAATGTAATATACTATTAATAGATCAGAGAAATGTATTGTAGATTTTATAAAAAAATATAACAGCATAACAAATTTAGCTAATTACAAACAACCAAAGAATATAACGGAAAAAGAGTTAAAAAATGACAAGAGAATATAATTAGAAAAGATAAAAGGTTTAATTGATTTTAAATTCAATTAAACAACGAAAAATATTTAAATGTAAAATCATTTTCCATGCAACTAAACAACAGAAAAGTTTCATGAAAATGGGTTTTTTACCGTAAAAGGTTTTTCATGAAAAACTATTTTCAGTTGAAAACAATTTACACCCTACTAAACGGAGCGTAGATGCTGCCCTAGGAAACTCGTAAACCAAATGCCATGTAGACATAGATGAAATATAGAGACCCCCATATGTAATACCAGAAACACGTGAACTAAATATAAGGGTAAATAATTTAGACGAAAATTGTAACTTCGTCTAGGATACTACCCCTATAGTCCTATACTATAACCGATTAAGATAGCTAACATATACTAAATCTTTAAAACTTTAATTTTTAAAATAATATAAAGTTTAATTAAAAAATGGTGGGCAGAATGGATTGTTAGACAAGTACAAAAGGTGGGGTGCTTAGTAGAAATACGAAAGATATGAAATCGATCTTATCTGAACTAATATATTCATATTTCTAAGTTTTGGTTTCGGACACATAAGAATATGACATGCATGTTGTTTAAAGGTCCATATAAAGATATTCTTAAAAACACTGTATTGATTTATTAAATCACAAAACCTAATATTACTCACTATCTATTAAATTAATCATTAATTTACTGTGATTTTTATTTCACTTTTGAAACTGAGTAATTACATGGGTGATGATATGTTAGTTATAATATTTTGTCCTACACATAAAACAATAAAAAGAAACATTATTTCATAAAATAATATATTTACTTACTTTTGTGATTAAAAAAAATTATTTGATTAAAAATAACATGACAATTATCAATAAACGATGTACTATTTAAATTTACATTGAGTTTTATTAGCAATTATTATTATTTTTTTGAGGTTCTTGAACTAACATGACAATATCAAGGAAACAATGGTTATATTGTCCTCCGAGGCCGCACTTTCACCGTAAGAGGATGTGCCATCTGGCACGAGAGCTTTAATTCCTCGGACAAATCCAACTCTCCATCCAAAGGAGTCACCCATTCGAACTCATGCAGCAATGACGCCACCCAAAAGCTGACTGTCGTTAGCCCCAGCATCTTGCCGGGGCAGGACCTTCTGCCTGACCCGAAAGGTGCTAAGCGGAGGTCCGACCCGAGAACTGAGAACTCGGCATTCCGTCTAGAGCCCAAAAATCTTTTGGGCTCAAATTCTAGTGGGTTGGCCCATACATCCAAATCCCTGGCAATGGCCCACATGTTAACAGTAGCTGTGGTCCCCGCAGGCACATGACATCCATCAATTACAGTATCCTCAATAGAAAGGCGAGACCACGAGAGAAGTGGGCCCGGTGGGTGGAGCCTGAGGACTTCTTTGATCACAGCCGTCAAATAGAGCAATGAAGAAACATCAGATTCAGTAGCAGCACGTGACCTCCCCACGACACTGTCAAGCTCGTCATGGATTGTTGATTGAATATCGGGATGAATGACTAACCTTGCTAGAATCCATTCTATCAACACTGCAATGGAATCGGTGCCTCTGAATATCATTTCCTACACATTAACACAACCATTTATAAGTTTATAACATTACAAAAATTTCCGTGATTATAAGATTTATACGTATACTATATTATTCTTAACTGGATTACTCATACGAGTATGATCATATTATTAGTGACGGATAAAAGAGAGAAATTAGAAAAATGGCAAAACCGTAAATATATTGATGGCGTTAAGGGGTATTTTGTCGTCGATCAATAACAACTCCCTTGTTTAATTTGATGGGTTTAAATTAAATACAAATTTTTATTGCTGTATTAGAGAACTTACGACATTTATTTAGTATTTAAAATTTTCCATGATTTGTAACTAATCACAGTGTTGTATGGACCACCTCTCCCAAGTCACAAGTTTAAATATTACAATGATATGACTCACTTTGATGTTATTCTCTATTCTTTTCACAGTAATAAAATACGCAATCCAAAAAAATAATATTCCGACAAAGATACTTACCCAAAGAACTGCAATCATGTCGGAATCTGAAAGCTTATCTGGGTGTTGAAGGGACAATAAAACGTCAACAAAGTCCCGGTTCACTTGAGCTGGATTTGACCGATGCTCTTCAATGATCCGGCCCACAAACCGGTTGACTTTAGGGACAAGTTGTGAGCACCTGAACCGAATTTTTTGAAAGTCAAAGTCAGCGAGCCAACAAAGGTGATCACCCAAGTTAAATATCCCAAGCAAATCATAGCCTTCCTCAACCATCTCCTTCAAATCCTCACTCTTCATATTACTCTCTCCAAATACCGAGCCCATCATGTTAGCCAATGAAGCCCACCTTAGCATTTCTCTAATCTTAAATGCATCATTTTTGTCCCTTATGTTCTCCACCATTTGGCTAACTATTTCATTTCTTTGAGCCTCATAGGTTTTGATTTGTTTTGGGCTAAACATGTGGGTCCCAGAAATCCGGCGGAGGGTGCGCCAGTAGGACCCATATGGGGTGAACCCGATGGACCTGTTGAACATTAAGGCATACGCGGATTCTTGATGAGGCCGGTCTACGAAGACCGGACTGTTCAAGATTTCCTTGGCTACTTCAGCGTTGCATGTTACGATCACGCGAGTGTCACCTAGGCTAAACGCCATTATTCTTTTGGAATTGTAAAGTTTTGCCATCGCGGCAATCTTGTGATGGGCTAGACCCATTTTGAGGCTTATGCTTCCTAGGATGGGCCAGCCTCGAGGTCCTGGGATGGGCTTTTTAGCCCAATGAGATAAGTGGGTCCAGGAGTACTTTCCCCATGCTGGCCCACCTTGATGAGTCCAATAAAATAAGCTCATGGCTAACCATGTCAGGGTGATGAGAAATATGGTGCTAGTAATGTTGGTGATGGTTAATTGGTTGCATTTTGAGGCTAAGGCAAAGAGCCAAAGGGTGTCAGCTTGTGAGCTCATTTTGGGAGAGAAAGAGTGTGAGAGAGTATGGGTTGGAAGAAAGTGGTGGTTTGGGTGGGGATGAAAGGAAGTGAGGAGTGGGGCTTAAATAGGGGAACTTATCAGTAGAGAAAGTATAGAATATGAACCATATGAAAACTAGGTGATTATTCGAAATAGAGATTCAGTCAATGCAACTTAGTTCCTTAGATATGGCATGTGGACGATGTTCATGTTTCTAAGGTAAGTGTACGTGAGGTTTACGGGAAAGTTCAAGAACCTTAGGTTTACCAAGAAAGAGTCAATATAAAGATCAAGAAAGGCATCTGCCAATTGTATACAAGTATTATATATTCGTTACGGAGAACTTTTTTTTCTTTTCTTTTTTTTGACCGCAGAAAAACTTAACAAATAATAAAAATAACAACTACTAGTACAGTCATAGACTAGGTTGTCTAATATAACATGGAGATAGAATCTTAAAATTTCTTATGACAATGGTAACAATATTTCAAGTAAGGTGAGAAGAACTCTTTTTTGGACCGGAATTATTCCTTGTATTCCCTAATCCCTAGGATGGATTACTTGGGAATTGTAGAAAAAGTGAAGATAAAACCAAAAAAAAAAAAAAAAAAATTTGTTGTAGTTTATTGTAGGATTTAGTCTATGCAAGAATAGACCAATAGACCACCATGCTTTATGTAGAATATTGAAAAAAATAAGTTATGAGCCGCAGGTAATAGTTTTGCTACCAAAATTAATTGGAGTAGAAAATTGTAACTTAGTTTTATAACAAGGGTAGTACAGTAGTACTCATAATCCCTTTCTCGTACACTTTGTATATACTCCGTTACTATATGAAATAGAACAATGCTTCTTAGTTCCAACCAAAAACACTAAAACGGTCCCCTACATTTGATACCAAAGTCTATATTTGTTGTGCCCTAACATCATAAGTTTTGCAACTAAGGCACGGTTAAGAAGTTGATAAATCAGATAGTTTGAAATCAGAAGTTAACTATGTACATTGTATGTAGTAGAACGAGTATTAAGAAAGAAATCAGTATGAATTGAGTGTTGAGTCTTGACCCATAAGTCTAGGTTTCAATAGAAGACCAAGTCAAAGACTCAAATGTACAAGGACAACTTTCTTGTTAGCGACTTACTAATAATAAAATGTAAGAACACAATATTACTTGTCAATATTGATGTTTGATGGTGAGTAGAAAAATTGAGTAAGCAACCATGTAAACACATCATGGAAGGCCTCATCGATGATATATGAGTACTATGGCGAGTCTAACACTCTTTCGTTAGATAAATTGAGTCAAAATCATGAGCAGACGGCATGTGAATTTTATTAACCAAGACAAAGAAGTTAAGGGTTTAAAAATTGTTAATACTTTTAAACGTGACACGGCACAACCAAATTTCCACTCTTTCTTAGATTTACTTCTCAACTTGAAGCAGAGCTAATTTTTCATGTCTCTGCCATTGAAACAAAAACCCAAAGTTCTCGGTTGATTATCAACATCATTCAATCATTCGGTCGCGCATCAAAATTTCTTGGTCTTTAATTCACCAAATTTAATTCTACGTTGCAAACTTGCAGTAGGTGTTTAATATCAAAGATTCAAATTATACAAAATCCTACCTTTATATATAATCTTCCTCAATACTGTTTAACGTTGACTCCTACTTCTATTTAAGTTATGGAGTACATTTTTTTCCAAAATACTCTTATTTATATTAATTTATTGTAAGCTACTTTGGCTGTAACATATTTACTATGGTAATTTATAATTTAAATTTCTAAAAGTATTTTGTTTAAATAAGTACCTCTTCAAAAGATAAAACCTCTATCTTCTTCTTCTTCTTATGTTTATGTTTTTTTTTTTTCGTGACAATAGAAATAATATGCAATGTTGTTTTTCGTTCTCAATTGATTTGTCAAGAGTAATTTTCAGTCGGACAATACAAAGTATTCAAAAATTATAGACAAGTAGCCTGTTGTATAGATTATTGTTTATCAAAGAGGCCTAAGATTTACATATAAATAGTATTGACTTGATTTCCTTCTTCCCGATCACCAGAACTTTTTTTTAGATATAAGGAGTATATTTTTTGCACATATCTTCAGATTGCAATATAATTATTGATTTGATATAAATATTATAGTACATGTTCATTTTGATGTTTATACTATAAGAATTGTTTGTTTGTAATATTCGATCAGGTAAGTTTATACTTTTAGAAATTATCCACATAGTAGCAAGGCATAAGCTAGTTTTTTTTTTAAGCTTATTGTAGTGAGATCATGTTAAGAATTAAGTTAGTACTCGAGAGTTTTTTTCTCCCAATCGGGACTGCCTTAATAAAATTTGGGCTGTGCTATCAATTTAGTGACAACACTTTCTCTTTAGTTTGTTTATCACACCGTCATACGTAATAATACTTTTATATATGAAGCATATCTATTTCAATTACTTGCGATCCATCTAATGTGGTGACGACGATGGCACAATCAATCGCTACCACGATCTTATATTAAGTTCCAGACCTGCTTCAAGTCATCTAATTAACGACTTCCGAAACGAATAATCCATCTGTACAGAAAATTTAATTGAGGGTGACTTATAGCATAGTTATTTGATGGATGAGAGTAGATGACTCATTGCAACAAGTATCAACCAAAAAAATACTAAAAAAAAAAACATTCATCATGTTTTGATATTTAATCTTGATGTTGAATATTTCAGAAAAATAATTGATTGACATAACATCTCAATTGAATAGCTGAGATTATTGTTATCCATATAGCCTTTTCAACCAATTATTTACCCAGAAAAACATAAACTTGACACAGTACGTAATTATAAAGATAATGTCAATGACTTTCTTCTTCAATATGTGCTCTATCATCATATTATGAGCTCTCATAATGGAGAAAATTACGAGGTTCAATCTAATACATGCAATGAAGTATATTTCTAAACATTCGAGTGCGTTATTAACTCATTCTGGACTCCCATGTCGGAAAGCCAAACCTATGTGGTGTAAAATTGTCTCCAAATAACAAGTTGCATGAAATCCTGACTACTCACTCACTAGCTTGTGGACTTGAAAAATATTAGTTTTCCTTTGATAATATGTGTACAAGTTAATGCCGAGATTTTTTTTTTGAATCTTTTTCACACTTTTTTTCGCCGAACAGAATAAATATTGCCAACAACATTAGTAGAGTCAACCCAAACCCCTCTATTGATCAAATTTTCTCTAGCCTCCCTTGCTCTTATAAAGCTATGATCAACTTACAGTACAAAATAAGACAATTAATTATTCCTATACTTTATAAAATCGTTAAATATTTCGCACAAATCTTAAAGGGTTCATTCTCTCAAATAGTAGTATATATTTATAAGTGAAGTTATTTAAGAAAAATACCACACAAATCCAAAATTGCTCATTCTATAGGTACATACTAGAAATACTTATCAGATTATACTGTCTTAAATAATCAAAACAGTCAAATAGTTTGCATGTAATATTATTATGAATGGTGACAAACTTTTTTTTGGTATTTGTGGTATCACTGAATGTTAGATCAAAATCCTCAAAGAAGTTTAATTCCTTGGAAAAATGTCTAACCCACTTGTTCTGAGATCAGTTCGCACGGAAGATGAGAGAGTTTTGAAGCCTAACCCACTTGCTCTAATAATCGGATTCGGATTCGGATTCCTGCCAAGTGCAAATGGAAGTTCTTTAGAGATTTCTAATAAAGAAGATTCACTATCCTTATGGGCTTTAGAGTTAAAGAGGCCCCGGATATGTAAAGTTCTCTCACTTTACTATCTGTTTTTTAAGAACATTATTCCTAATAATATTGTTAGGTGGTAGGACATGAATTTTGATTTGCAGAAATATTTGGATGGGAATATATTCAGTTGTAACTTGTAAGAAGGGAATTCAAGGCCATGGATGTGGGTTGTACACATGTACTATTGCAAGGCACTATGATTTATTGGTGGGCTTCTCTTAAGTACCATTGTGACAGGTCCATACAAATTTATTGAATCAAATCTTGTTTGGAAAATTCTCCTTTTCCACTTCTTTATTGACTGCAAAAGAAGATGGCGCAATGCTATATATGCTATGACCTTTATATCTGATTAAGCCTAGATTCTACTCGTGAAAGCAGATTTAGGTTGATACATTTTGCTATAGTTTACTTAATAATAGACATGTTTGCATGTTGTTTAGAAACTAAGGTATCGGATTCATAATCATCTCTTTGTCACTTAATTTCGTAAAATTTAAGTATGCAAATCCCCTTGGGCCTTTGATCATGTTATTAATTTAGAACCTCAGCTGCTCTTTCTTTCGGTTTGGTAAGACACAACTCCTAGACCACTTAGCTCAGTCTGTGTCTACGAAACGAGATGGGTGAAGTCCGTCTTAGATTGACAAACTTGATTGAGTCGAATCAAGCCCGGTTGATTTTAAACCCAATTTTAATTTTAAAAAAAGAAAAAGAAAAGGTGACACAGAGTAGCCCATCTTAACCAGCCCCTCGGGTCATGGACTCATGGGACACAGGGTGGTTCTGTAGGCTTAATCCTGGGTGAAGCCCCTAAGATAGCGAGGTATCCAAGTTTGCTAATTCAGAAAAAAAATTATATCCATGACGGAAGGATATTAAAGATTTTTATGATCTATTAGTACTTTGATTATGTATCAATCAGATCAAAGGGCAAAGCATGCAGTTGATTTTATTCCTCACTGACCATCTTATTCTTGAGATAACAATTGAGGCTAATAGGCACTGATAAAGTCATAATAGACCAATAATACTTGTTGAGAAACAGTTATATTTAAAAAATAAAGAAGGAACCTTCAGAGCCGAAAACTCTATTAATCCATCATCCTTCCTAATTGATTAAAAATGACAGTGGGTGCTCATTTCTCAAAAAGTACTCACTCTATTTGAATGTTACTATATTCGTTCAAATTATACTATCAACGTAACATTATCACTTCTGGAGAAGGCCGAATACATTTGGGTTTGAACCAGGAAAATCCTATCTAATGCATTAAATAATAGGTTCAAAATAATGGCACTTATCATGTTAATTGAATCACTAAAAAATATATGTCTAATAAATGTTGTTAATATGAATATCAAAACCATGATTAGCTTGATTAACATTTGCATACAATATCAGAATTTGCTAACAGTTACAAGATCATTTTTTTTTTCATTTCAAGGTGCAGGTGTGAAGAAAGGGAGGGGTGTTTGGGGGTGGAGAGGGGCATCAATGGGTTTGTTCATAGCGTGATATAAAAAAAAACATTCATCCTGGCATAACAACTCATTAAACAATTTGCCTCGCCCATTATCAAAGAATATGCTTTGCATCTACAAGGATTATTCTTCTTTCACACTTGGTAGTAATTCAATAACAATAAGAAGCATGAACAGATAGGAAAACTAGATTGAGATTTAATTTTTGGTTTGAATAATTATCTCTTATGTACGTTGGCTTCTCCAAGATCTTGGGTTTTCAGCCATGAAACAAACTGGCAAACAATAATTTGAACTCAGTTGGATAACTATATCAATGAGAATATCTTCACCTTTTTGAAGTATCCTAACTTAAAGGAGAGAGGTATATATTAAGCTTCTAATACAAAGAGTTAAATCTCATGATGCCAAGACTATGAACTTCAAAAATTACAGCATAATTAAGAGGTATACATGCTCATGGTGAAATATGCAGTATAGTAACGGCCGCTTAAGATTGGTGATACTCTGATTATATCACATTCACAAAGTGGAGCAAAACAGAGACACATTAAGTGTGATAACTCCACTTGATGTGCTTATATTACTTATTTTTATGGTAATTGAAGTCAATGACAGTTTTTCTAAAGTCTCAATGGACGTATGAAATCGTCATGCAAGCAAGTAGGCCCATTACTACTTTTTACTATATTAACTTTTATTATTATCTAACCTTGTTGGTTTTGCAGCTTTTTATTTCCTATACTTTTATTTGGGCCTATTATTTTAATTGGTTTAGTTAGCCCATTAATTAATTTTGTTATGTAAATATGCCTAACAATCTTAAATGCAATTAATGTCTAATTGGATAAGTTTGCCTAACTTTACAAATGCTCAAAATCCTATCATATGGCTCACGTGGATTTCTTATTTGCATGGGAACATTAGTTCCTTATTTTATGGGAAAACTGAGTTGACTCAAAAAGTTTTCTTATCCTACTATCATGCTTGGAAAGCTCAACAAATTACTTTTGGAACAAACTCGGTGATGTTCCATTCAAATAGGGAAGATATTGTTGTTGAAAACAAGTTTAGTTGTTGAAGATATTCTTGAGAATCCTAGTAACAAATTTTTTGCAACAATATTTGAAGCTATGTTTGAACATTTTCAACCGTCATTCGCAACAACGTTCAACATGAAGACTTTATGATTGCAACAAATATTTGAAAGTTCATCAGTATCATTCTCCAACAAATATTCAAAATGCAACGAATAGTCATATATGTCCAAGTTTATCAATGAGTTGTTGGGGTTTTCTATAAATAGAGGCTGAAGTTTGAAGAGCAATTAACAAGCTTCTCGTGAAAATATTCTCAAGCTACATCAACAAAAATTCTCTCTAACTCCTTACTACTTTATTGTATTTTTAGATTGAGAGAAAAAAAGAAATAGTACATCAAGTGTTTAAAAATAGTGTGATAAAAAAGAAAAAGTGATATGCTTTGAGTAGTACTTATAATACTCAAAAGTTAAGAAAAAGAGATATTTTTTTATATTTAGGATCTGAAACGCTAAGGTGTAACAAAGGAAGCTACGGAGTAGAAGATATGTGTGAGATCTTCTAAGGTTGCTTTAGGTCACTAAAAGAAGGAATAAAAGGAGTTAAATCCTATGGGTTGGATACCCTAAGTGGAGACGTAGATAAATTACCAAACTTCGTAACAGATTCTCGTGCCTTATCTCTCTTATTTATTTGCTTTTTGTACTTACGTTTTTATCTATTTTGTTTAATTGTTAAAATAGCTATATCGAAGTCAAAGTTCATAAACAGATTGTGAAACATATTTCAAGGCCTTGATATTCAGTTGTTCTCAAAGTTTCAATTCCTCCCTTGAAAGCCATCTCAAGACTTTGAGATCCTAATCGCGAAAAACGGTCATATTCAACCCCCCCCCCCCCCCCCCCCCCCCCCCGAGTATATTCGATCCTATTTTTGTCTCCTATTGATTCTTCAAAGTGAGGCCGAGTAGTAGACACAGGAAATAGTAGTGTTTGCCACAAACAGAGTGTGGAGATGTAGCTGAACAACCATTGTTATATCATCACCATCTCTTTGCAGGCTTGCAGCATGTATATGACAGTTGCATAGTCACCTACTTTTACATAGCTGATAACAAGAAGGATGAGTTTCTTAAACACCCAGCTATATCATACTCAGTTCATGAAAGGGTAAAGAGGACAGTTCAAAAAAGGGGACAGAAGAGGAGATCAGAGGAATTACCCTTCTTCAAGGCGTATCACCCGAAAGTTTGTTGCAAGTTTTCTGTCTGTCAGCCATTTTGTAAATTTAAGGGATAGAAATCTGTTTTCCCTTGTATACTAGCTCACCACAACAATGGGGGGATTATATCTCCATCCACATCCAGCTTTTATCCAAGTCCGGATACCCGAGTTTTTACTATTGAAGTTTCTAGAGAGCCTCTGCTTCAAAGGAACCATCCAATGACCATCAAAAAAGACAGACACTAACTATAGTTAGAATGCAGTAGATGTTATTTGTGATGTTACTTGGACTTGGGTACTCGGGTGAGAAATGTGTGTGTCCAAGCATCAGACTTTGCTATTTTATAAATACTCTCTTGATTTTGGTCCATTTGAAATGCCAAGTATATATATCCATGCTGGGAAGTCAAGGAGTTGACATTGGTGGCTGACGTAAATGACGACTGAAGAGTCCAAGTACTGAAACAAGCAAGATGCAAGAGTCTGTCAATGAGAAGAACGAGAGGATTTCAAGCAAGGGGATAAACCAAAAGAGGTGAGAACTCAGACATATTCTAGGCTCCAAAGGGTGATGCATTTCTGCTATAGATTGTTTCAATGTTAGTTTGTTACAACTCCCCAGCCAGAAAAAATAGTATAGGTGCAATTTTTCCCAAAGAAGGTAGTATACGATATCAGAAAAGCCACATCCTTTCAACAATCAAAAGAACAAGAGATAATCAAATTGTGACTGTATACTCTTCTATTAAAGTGAGATTTCAGGTCCACTTTGGTGGTTGATTCAACTATTTAAATACTTTTTCCCAAGTTGAGAATTTCCAAGTGTAACGTGTGAAAGTAAAGTCATTAATATGAAGGTACTGACTGTCTGACTGATATGGTTTAATCTCAAGTTTAGTGAAGTACTCTTGTATCCTCAAAACTCGAATATGGGTACAGACACTTCATACTGCATTTTGGACCTAAATACCTAACACATGTCACATGGGACATCATAATATAGTCGAATTTAACACTTATAACAATACCCAATCCATGTAACAAAAAATAAGGTAAGACAATTAGAAAAACAGGAATTAAAATTCTGTGCCTCACTGCCTCATCTCAGTTGACATGAGAGTCTAAAAATGATTTTGAACAAGATTCCCTATGTAATGAAGTCAAATACCTTAGAATAGGCTAATCTCCAAGAAAGAAAGCAGGGTTCTTTAGCATTGAATGCCTTCAATCCAATGCCTTGATATTTATACAAAAGAATAGACGTGTAAACACATCAATCAACCTTTTCATAAGACGATTCTAATGAAACATCAAAGCACGAAACTGGCTGACATCAACACAACGTAATAAACATGATTCAGATTCTAGCACATTGCAGTAGACTAACCCAGAAAATCCCTATTAACTCAGCCAAATATCATGACGGACCCAAAAATCCCAACTCAATTCAATGCAGATTGACAAACATAATTCAGAAAAAAAAAAAAGAAGAGGAATGTGTATTAGTATATTACCCCAGTAATTTTGACGAGCTGACCGCGACGGACGAAGTGGAGGTCGGAGACAGGAAAGGAGTGGAGGAAGAGGGCGATGTTACGGCGGAAGGAGATGCCATTCCGGAGAAGGAGGGCGGCGACGGTGGAGGAGAGAGAAAGACAGGCGAGGAAAAAGAAGGCATTGGGAACTTCAATTAGAATGAAGAGGGAAACTGCAACACCAATCCACAAACAGGAATACTAGAATGAAGATGGCTGCTTTAGGGAATAGGGATAGAATGTAGTAATGAGATGATGTATTTGAAGAAAGAAGAAGAAGAAACTATAAATTATGCAATGGGTGGTGGGTTGGCCGCTTGGCCCGTCTGAGCGTTCGAAGGTGGATTGACTTCATCAATTAGGTCTGCCAACCCATCAACTAGTATGGGTCATGATTGAAGATGCACTAAAGTATTAACTCTTAAGTATGGGAAATCAAAAAACCATGGAGTATATTCATTAAATTATCCGTCCAAATATAATGATATCCTTACTTTAAGTCTTATTGAATAATAAAAGATCCTATGAATATTGAAATCGTACTCTGAATCTAAATACTAATTTCGAGCGTTTTTCAAAACTCATACAAGTGAATTTTAAACTCGTTTAGGGACCCTTAGAGACCGAATGTAATGTATTGGATTGATCCAACCCTCCTCATATAACCCTAGGAATAATATAGTGTCTTTATTTTAATTTTAAAATATCTCAAAATAAGTGTATAATAACATTTAAAATTATGGATAATTCTACACCCAGTGGAATAACATATTGATTTGTTTACCTTGAGTCTAATAGGGTCACATTAGGTCATATAGGTGATTGAAACAATTTTCTTTGATTTTAAACACCCATTTCAATCTATTTCCAAAACTCATACAATCAATTATAAACTTACTTTTATGGCTTGAGTAATATAAGATATTGAATAATGTTGATGCTCCTTATGTGACTCATCCAATCACTTTATTTCATTTATGGATTTATTTCAACAAATATCTTGAAAAGAATAAAAAATAACCTTGAAATTCAATCATTTTGAACGATTTCAAATCTAGTGAAGAAACACCTTATAGGATCATATTAGACCATGAATGATTTGAACTATCTACTTTATTTTTGAATACTCATTTCAACCAACTTCCAAAACTCATACCATCGGGTCCTAACCTCGTTTTTAAAGCCTTTAGAAATCGAAAATAAGGTAAAGGCTAGTTCCAAACATTTTCATAAGAAGTATCTTGTACCTTTGTTTCAATTTCCAATTATATTTTAAAAATATCTCAAAAAAGTATATAATAACCTTTAAAATTCATTCTTTTGAACAAATTTAGACTCGTAAGAGAATACCTTGATATGTTTACCTTGGGTTTTATATGGTCATATTAGCCATTAGGTTTAGTTAGATTTATCTACTTTGGATCTAAGCACCCCATTTCTAGTGATTTTTAAATCTCTTATAATTGGATCATAAACTCGTTTATAGGGCATTTGGAGATAGAATATAAGGATTTAAAAGGTTTAAAACCTCCTTAAATGACCCTAATAAACATCCATTACCTTAATTTTAATTTTTAAATTTTTTCGAAAATATATCAACAATAGTGTCATAATAACTTTCAAAATGCTCATTTTGGACAATTTTACAATTTTGGACCAAATAAAACAACTCTTTAAAATGCTTACTATGAGTTTATAGGGTCATATTAGATTTAAGAGTGACATAAACCATCTACTTTAACTTTAAATACCCATTTTTATTATTTTAAAACACTTTTAATTGGGTCATAAACTTATTTTTAGGACCTTATATAAGATATGAAATGATTTAAAACCAACTCGGTTGTCCATAGAAAGCATATATTACCTTAATTTCAATTTAGAAAATTTTTAAAAATTGATCTCTAAAATAATACTTCCTCCATTATTTTTTTACTTGCAATACTTTGATTTTTATATTATTTAAAAATTTAATTTTGATCTTCTTTGGTGAATTATCCTTGAGAAAAAATATAGTCATGTAAGATTTTGTTATGAATGTATTGATATATAGTTACAATATATTAACTTTTTGTAAGTTTTACTTATGTATGATTATATCGAGATATTAATTGTTAAAAAAGTACATTAACAAGCGTGTTTTGAGAAGTGTTGCAACTATTTAAAAAACTACATAATTCAATCATTTTAGACGATTCTAGACTCGGTGAGAGTGATGCCACAACTTGATATATTTACCAAGGGTATTACATGGTCATATTAGGCATTTAAAATCATAAAAGTAAAATCTAAACACTTATTCTCAAATGACCCTCAGAAGTATTTATTACTTTTATTTTTAATTTCAAACTTTTTCAAAAATAACTCAAACTGTACGTGCAAAATAACTTTCAACTTTGGTCATTTAGGACGATCTATACTGGGTAAGGGAACACCTTAGTATGTTTATCGTCGGTCTTATATGGTCATATTAGGATATATGCATGAGTAGAATATTTTACTTTGACTCTATGACTCCAACAATTGGATTTTAATATTTATTTCAATATGATCAGGAAGCACCTTCATATCCTTACCATTGAGGTAATAAGGTCATATTATACTTTATGAGTAATTAGTACATATTGCTTTAATTCTATACATCAATTTCAAATAATTTTCAAAACTTGACATGTGTTTTCCCATTAACTCAAATTTGTTGTATAATTAATCTTATGGTTCTACATCACTCGTTTCAACCGATTGATTTTCCCTCTCTCAATAATCAATAATTGAACTTAGGATCCCAATCATCACAATTTTAACTATAATTTACATCTTAACTTAATTTAGGCCAATACAAAACTCATAATACAATTAACTTTTATGTAGTGAGTCTAATAAATTAAAAACATATATACAATATTTTATAATATAGTAGGATTAAGACTTGTTAGTTTTGTTCAAGGTAAGTATGGCATGTTAATTTACTTTTCTTTTTTAATTATACAATAAAATGACAATTAAAATTTTTCTTTTCCCACATGATGCTCCCTATACTTTCAAAATGTCCCTCTTTTTTATAATTAGTGAGATTTTATTTGGATTGATTAAATATACAAACTAAAACTCTACTAGATTCCAATAATTTAAACTAATAACTATAGCAATTTTATTTTTAAACCTAAGTTGAAACATAACGTAGATGAAACTAATCTTAATCAAGCTAGTAGAATGAGTTTGCATTGAACAAAATCAACTTGTTATGGTGGGTTAGTATGGGATTCCAATTCAACTGACAAGTTTCTCTAAATTCTTAAAGATTTTTGTGTCTGGTTAAAATTTTGACATGAAAGTTAAAGGTAACAAGGATGTAAAAGAACTGTTTTCGAAAATTCTGTATTCCATACTTTACATATGATTATATGAATCGAAATTCAAACTTCTATTGAATTAAAATGAGAAGGATAATCACTTCTTAATAAAAAAGAAAATTCCCTATTGAGCACTAAATTATTTGGTTAATGAGGAGACTTAGGAGAATCTAACCAATCATGGTATTACCATGCTGCTTACATTTTGTGGTGATGATTAAAGATCATCATGGATCACTTTTTGACTTGTAATTAAAGCATGTTTTCATTATTAATTCAACCCCAAAAAGGCACTACTCCACATATTTTAGCAGTAAGGTGATGTCAAAACTTGAACTTGAACACGATTTGAGTGCATGAAGAACGAAGGGCAGCAGGCCATACAGAAAACAGTTCGAGTTTTTCGACTCAAACCCCTTTTGCCAGATTAGAAAGTTGTTAAAACCAACAAAAAACACTATAGATTTTGACAGCTGTGGGATTTGAACCCACGCCCTTTCGGACCAGAGCCTAAATCTGGCGCCTTAGACCACTCGTACTCCGTTATTGTTACCAGCGGTGATGTGATATTTTTTTTTTGGGGTGAATAATGGGAGTATATATGAAGTGCAAATTGATGAGATGATCAATTATAAAAGGAAAGTCATGATAGTGGAGCTATGGTGTAGTCCTCGATTCTTCCATTGTTTTGGATAGAAGTGGGCCTAATTTGCTTGGCCATGGTCATTTCATCATTGTCCTTCACTTTCTTGAACTTGTACTATGTACCAACAACCATTACTTACTCACCTACCCTCCCATAGCTTTTACGATATACATTGTATTAGGTTATGCAAGTTTTCTTCAGGTGGTTTTAATCAATAGTTAATCTTCATTCTAAGTAAACTATCATTGTGTTGAGCATATTGATCAAAACATTGGTTTCTATTAATGAAACTTTCTTAAATTTTTAAAGTTGAAGATAATTAAAGGTTTTAGTCTACCGGAGCCTTAAGGGTTAGTCCTTTTAGTCCATGTTATTAGTAAGATTTTTTTTTTTGTAGAGATTTTGCGAAACTAGATAGAAAGCATGGGACTTGTTCGTTGTCATTCTTGCTTTATGATATATCTGTCCTTTAGGAACTTTAATTTCATGCAAAAAAAGAAGATTTGTGTTTCTGTATCATAATCTCTTCGACTTTTTTTTTTTTTCTTTTAGGGGTCCGTATGTTTGTGGGTTGGTCAGATGATGATTAGCTGTGATTTGAGGGACGGCAGTTGTCTTTGATTTGGGTATATCATCTTTAATGTCCTGCTTTTAAAGGTGTATCTTTCCTCAACTCCCATACTGTCAACTTTTTCTTGTTTGATGATAATTTCCTACACTCAACTTTATATTAGCTAATGCGCTAAATCACGGTCAAATTAATTTTAGTTTCTGATTGTGTGGATTCAAAATCAATGTGACTAAGGGATATATGATCAATTTGTTTATGTTTGTTTTCTGACAACCGATAACACTACTTTTGAAACTATTGTAACATTCAATAAAAGATAGAGAACATGCCAAAGAGTATTATGTTTTATTTGCTTTTGATACAAAACTAACAAGCAAATATCATGTTTGTAGTTGGGTATGGTCCGAGTACGTCTAGGTTGTGTTACATGATAAGTCTACCATCCTCCTACAGTCCTACATTGCCCCTCTATAATCCCCTCACCCTTTTATTAATAACTCGTGCCTCTCTCTTGTATGGATATCAGGATATGTCATAGAGCGCAGGTGTTTGGAGTGAGACTGATTCTAGCTAGCAGCCTATCGCAGTTGCACAATCCCACTTCCTTTCCTAGCTATTCCGTAGGGCTTAAAATGTACAATAGCACCGACGACAAGCATAACCTAATTTAATATGAATCACGCCGCTAGCAAGGAATGTAGAGGTTCAGATGTACACAACTTTATCTCGAGTATATAGATGATTCCCCTAATAGACCTGCGCTTATTGATCATTCATGACCAAAAGTCCCACCATTGGCAACTATCAACCGCTTGATCAAACAAACCGTCAGGATGAAGGACATCCCATCCTTCACCTGATTTTAAGGAACTATCAACTGGTTGTACCAATGTTAATGTATCTGTTTCATCTTCCATTCTGAAATACTTCGTGTTTTCACTCGATCCTTCGTCTGATAAGATGCTGCAAGCTCCATATTCCGATCCCTCTAATGATAACGCCGGCTTTGTTCCACATTCATCCCTCTTATCTTTATTGTTGTTTTCACTCTCGGATTTCTCATCCTCTGGTCCAATCTCATTGCTGTTTGTCTCACCACTTGTACTGTAACACTTGTTCTCCCCTTGATCCTTATCTGCTAGATCTTTCAACTTCTGCAGCTGCATAATTTGTAAAGAAAACATTAAGTTCAAACTCATGTGATTATTTTGGCTAGTTGGAACAATTATCCTAGGATCATATTTAGTGTAAATACATCCAATGTTGTGCATATGATATTACTTCGTAATAGTCACGTTAATACGTGTCAAGTCTTTCAATAAAATCCAAATGAAGTGTGGTAATTCGAACATTGTTACTGACAACAAAATCAGGAGTATTCTTACCTGAAGAACTATAGATTGCTTCTCCTTCTTAAGGTCCTCGAACCGTTCAGCGAGGGTGTTGTAACTCGCCCGCAAGATGGTATAATCTTTTTCAAGTTGCTTAGACTTGTATCGAGCTCGCTTGTTTTGGAACCAGATTGCAACCTGGCGTGGCTGCAATCCAAGCTCACGAGCCACTTGCACCTTCTTCACTGGCTCTAGTTTGGTCTCATTCTCGAATATTGATTCAAGTGACTTCACTTGCTCATCACTAAACCTTCTCTTGTTCATCATCTTCGTCTTCTTTGAACTTGGGAGTGTGTTTATGCAAGAAAATAAATCTGATGATGAGTAATATTCTCCTTCTTCAAACAACATATTTACAAAAATAAAAACCTAGAGATAACAAAAGGAGTACAATCTTGTATAATTGGTAAGACAAGAGTGTTATAAGCTGGGAGCTAATACAAAGTTGGTTCAAGATGGCAGCAACAAGTTTTTTATATAACATGACCTTTCATTTGGAGGAGGTCCTTTAATTATCATTTTTATAAATATAGAAAAGCCAATAAGGTATGGTAACGTGTGGTGCGGCTTTTGTGCTAGTGCCTTGTAAAAGTTGTCCATATTCTTCCATCTCCGGCTCTTTTTTTCCTTCCTTCCTTCTAATTTATTGTATTGTAATTGTACGTTAGATTTGCTGCAATTTTCTTAAATTATGTCTAGATAAACAATTATAATATTCCGTAAATC
Source organism: Dysphania ambrosioides (assembly GCA_026401315.1). Classification (NCBI taxonomy): domain Eukaryota; kingdom Viridiplantae; phylum Streptophyta; class Magnoliopsida; order Caryophyllales; family Amaranthaceae; genus Dysphania; species Dysphania ambrosioides. Next base: position 32,270,708 of record CM048657.1, on the reverse strand, counting down.
TCAGGTAATACAGTCACAAACTGTTGTACTAGAAATTTTCCAATAGTTTCTTCTGTTTTTTTATGAAGCCCCAAAAGTTGGCATATGTCTAAGGATTGTAACTGTTGTACTAGAAATTTACGGGATTAGGACCTAAAAGCCATTTTAATTGATTAGGACCTAAAATAAAGTTGATCATTTTACTATGTTAGCGGTTACAGTCATGGCTTTCAATTATTCAAGGGTCTGTCTGTCTGTCATAGATAGGTGATAAGAGTATTAGAGACGTTAATCTCGCAAAGCCATAAAATAGAGTAAGTTTAAGTTTGCATTCTTGTACTTGGACCATGTGTTTCTTTACATTGGTCTACTAACTTGCTGGAAAACTTTGCATGTTGGGTATAGCCCAGTTTTGTCTAGATGATATAAAAGATATATTTTTACGTAACTCGTCATATATAGTCTGAATTTGAAGATTTTGACATATGGAATGATACTGTTCTTATGCTTAAGGTTCAATTTTTGGCTTAACCATTACTGCCAACGTTGAACTACACTGACCAGATTTTTTTTTACCTTTTCAAAAAAAAAAAAAAAAAAAAACCTACATCCGAAATTATTTTGAAAAATGACCTTCTGACTAATTTTGGGTGTAAAACCTTGTCTGTCAGTGATAACAGTTTAAGTAAATGCACAGAGGAACTTGGACTATTTGGACTATATTAAAACTGATGCCAATAACAACACTTTTATCTTGACTTAAAATTGAAACATGAAGTTAAAAAATGAATTTTATCTCACGTCACGTTAATACGTGAGATAAAAATAAGTTTTTAACACGAGTGACAGCGGTTTACACCTAAAGCTAGTCAAAAGGTCATTTTTTGAAATAGTTTCAAATGAAAGTTATTTTTTGAATATTTTTTTTTTCAAAAATTTGACTAGCTGAACCTTAGCTTGTTTTTTACATGGTTGCCTTTCTTTGTGCACAAACATGCGATGATAACTAGAGAACTGATGTTTAGTTTAGGTCTTCAGCATAAAAGATGTTTGTGGCCGGCCTTCTTAGGGTGTGATATCCCTTGAGTAACTACAGTAGTCTTATTAAAGATGGTGATCAAGATGCATTATTCGCACGGATAGTACCATGGCAATCCAAAGTCTGCACAATCCGTCCTTTGCTCCAGCTGATTTCACATACTGTCAAATCTCTTTGTCCTAACGTTAGATATTCCCCTGCACATTTTTTTTTATTTTAAAAATTAAATCATTCTAAATATATTTTATTATTTAACTCACCTATTTGATGCAAATACAGTATTATCGAAGAAAATCAATCAAAAAAATCTGTAACTGACGCCAATATAATGGTGATACTCTAGCAGCTCCTTCAGTTTCAACTGAAGCTGCACTCTTTTAATTAATGTGATTCCTTTCTACCCAAAAAAAAAGTGGCATATATATATACATGGTACATAAAGTAGGACCGCAGCTACGTACGTCTAATATCATTATAGAAAATAAAAATCATGGCGATTCTGTCCACTCTCTTGTCGATTACACGCGCAACATTCATTGCATCACTCTCAAGAATCACATTTACAAACGATACGGAGTAACTGCTTCGGAACTTCCGGCCTATACCTGGCAGCCCCAACTTACTCAGGAGTCCATCGAGCCTTGATACCACGTCAGCTGCTCACCTCGCCTTCGAGGTCCAGAATGACAACACAAAAGCTAACACTAGTTCCATCTCATATATGTGTGTCGACGTTAACCTTGAGTCCTTGACACTTCCAAGGGGGTAGGAACCCAATATGATGTTGACCATACATGTTGCTCAACAGAAGCCATACACACTTTCCCCTAATATATCCTATAATCCTACGGCAGTCTAACAAAGCTAGCAGCCAATGCCACTGGGTCCGGCGTGTCATTCTCATAAATTGCCTTGTTACAATATGAGATTTAGAGTGTTTGATTGATTATATTTATGTTATAAATAGTTTAAGTTATCTGGTTATGGTGCCATGACTCAAGCAAACATATATGAATAATAGTTATATACAATAATACAATAACCCAAGGAAAAATGATAATATATGAAAAGGTTTGGTTTAATAATATCGTTTGACATTGTTTCAAATACTTAAAGTATTGATTAAAATGTGTCTTTTGATAGGTGTCTTTTGGTTGATTTTCCTACAACTATAAATATATGAGAATACTCATATGACGAATAATGGATAAGAGAAAATCATTTTCTTCTTTTCTTTATGCATTATTTCTCGATTATCTTTGTAACCCTAATAACTTCTCCAACATGCCATGCATGCAGCCCACTTCAGAGGAGTGAAGGAGCAAAGTTGGACATTGTCAAGTTTTCCAGCAAACTATATAAACCTGTCAATAAAAGATGAAAATGTGGGAAGTAAAAAAAAAAAAAAGATGAAGATATATGGTACCTCCATTAAACTCACTTTTAGCCCATATTTTGACCGTTATAGAACAATAAAAAATCGAATGCATTATCTTATACTCATCAACGAACACCACAAATGCCACACATTTTTACATTATGTAGATGGCGTCGGAATAAAACATCACGCGCGCCAGACAAAATGGCTAAGCTTTGGCGGACTACGTACAACTAATTCAATAATATATCAATTTCCAAATGATAGGTTGCATTATTTCATTTTCAGTTAAAACTTGCAGTTGAAACAATATTTTATCAAGTTACTGAATTACATACATAAATACTAATGTTAGGCCTAAATTTTGTTTGGGAAGCTTATATCACACCTTATTGACCTTTTCTTGAATAGTCGTTAGCAAGTTCAACATCATACTATGGATAAAAGAAATACCAACAATATTATATTTAGAACTATCACTAAGTTTTTCTTGACATATATTTCATGAGATTGCTTGCTACTACGCACAAATGTCTCCCACAAAGACAATGGTATTTGGCATGGATAACACAAATCAAATTTCCCCCTCTAACTTCAATATTATTGTTTAGGATTGGTTATATTAACGTAATACTCTCTCCTTTCTATTTTAATTGTTATATTTTTATTTTTAGAGTTATTATTATTTCTAATTATATTATAAAAAATAATATATTTAAATGAGATCTTATTAATACACATTAATATAAATTTTTAAAATATTAAGTTGTAAATAAGAGATTATAAAAAGTCTAATATAATAAAATAAAATAGAAAAATTGACAATTAAGTGAAGATCAAGACCTACATGTGCGTGGCTCAGGACACGTGTCTGTGTACCTGTCAAGTAACAGTGTATCACCCAACAGTTCTGCGACACATGTGCAAGTGTGCAACCATTTCATTGTATCTCCTGCTATTGTGGTTTGCCCTTTTGTAATAAGAATAGGGGCCCCCTAAGTGACGTGCCGCCAAATCCATGGATCCAATTACAAAACAGTGTTGAACTTGTAGGCTTGATAGGACACGTGTTAATGCGATAAGATGATTACATGAAAATCTGTCATGTGGGGACCACTTGATAAATTGTACGTATGTCTCATTAAACCTTCCCTGTCAATGACTTGAGATCTTGGCCATCTTGCATCGACGTGCCACGTGGTATTCGATCTCTGAAGCTGTAATCTTGTCAATACTAAACTCTCTTAAAACTTTGAGTGAAAATTGAGATTTGGATCTGATTAAACAATTAGATGTCACAATTATAAAAATAAAAAACTGCCAGCCAATCAAAATAATGAGATTTGGAAGCAAGACTTTTCGAATTAATTATATGTTTAAGGAATCTTATAGAACATGTGTGAGGTATATGTTTGATGGATTTCAAAAAAATTAATAATGTCGATTTCATTTTGGGATCGCCCCGTTGCAATTCATCTTTTTCTTCTTCTACGATAATGGCAGTTGGACGGTTTAGATTAAGGGGTCAATTGTTCTTATGTAATTCATGCTACATATCATAATCAGTAAGAATTCACGTCTTTAATTCATCTAGTTAAAGATTCTAAACTTCATAATGTTTCATCCATTGACGGCGCCTTCTACCTTTTTGCTTTGACATTAGAACACATTGTATCCGTTTTTTTTTTTCCTCATCTTGTTTACGTATTTTTAAAGTTTAAAAAGTTTAACTACTATTATTATATCATAACGAAGTATTTGCTTGTGAAGTTTTTTAAGGGTGTTAGCTAACTAAGTAGCATTGTGAATTCTCTTGCACATGATTATTACGATGTCTCTACTCTCTCTTAATCAAGGACTTCTTCTCTGCTATATCTTGTCAACAGGGAGGAGCGAAAAGTACAAATCATGTAGTGGGATTTAATGATAGTATGAAGACTATTTTGACATAATTCTATGGTATATTGTAAGAAATAATAAAGAGATAAAGAAAAATTAAGGCAAATGATGAGTTTAATTCCTCTAAATGGATTCCTACATCCTCGATGTGTGGATTGCTGAAACAGGTTGCTGAGGTATATACTCATACTGTAGAACAATGATAAAGATAAAATTAGAGTTAAGATAATATTAGATAAAATCAGATAAGATAAAATTAGAAGATAAGCTTACGGAGGAGTTTAAGTAGAGTATAACTCTAAGTCTGGAGTGTATAAATACATCTACGAACCAGTATCAAATTATTCATTCAACCAATATATACAAAAAGTCTACATTACAAAATACAGTATTTAACTACTCTTCTTGGTATCAGAGCTACCGGGTTTCAGGGGGGTTTCACAGTGGATTTTCCGGCAATATAAGCTCATCATTTACTAAGGACTTTACCTGATCATGAGTGAACTACCAAAGGAATCCGAAGACACCCACACCCCTGTGACCATGGCTCAACTGTATAACCTCTTAGAAAAGTTGAACAGGAGCCCTGAAAATCACGGAGCATCAGTGAACATATCAGAAAAAAATTACCCATTAAAATTACGCAAAGTGGTCCAGGCTTATGCTTATGGCGATCGAAGGGAGGGAGAGGCTGATGCACATCACAGCCCTCCCACCATCCACTGACACCAATGAGCATATCCAATGGAGCCAACGAGATGCGATTGTCTGAACTTGGATAATCGAAAACATTAATCCAGATTTGGTAAACCAATTCTTGGATTATACAACAGCAAGGGAACTATGGCTAAGTACTGAAGTTGTCCATAGTAGCGCAAGAGATGGGCTACAAATATTCGATTTAGCCACAAAATTAAATACAATCAAGCAAAGACAAGATCCAGTTGAAATATACTATAGCAAGTTAATAACAGTGTGGAAAGAAATCGACAAACGAATGCCAAACCCCATGAGGTGTCCAGAGGACAAAACAATATACAACAAGCTCCAACAACAAACAAGACTCTACCAATTCTTGGCAGGATTGGATGAGTCATTTGATAAGGAGAGGAAAGATCTTGTGAATCAAGATCCCCTTCCCTCAGTTGACACGACATATAACACAATTAGGCGCGAACTAACACAAAGAGAAGTCATGAAATCAAGCTTACCTTACTCACCTGTGCCGGATGGAGTGGGGAGTGGGTTGACCACAAAATTCTGGTCAGACAGAGCATCACTCCGACGTGGCAACGAAGACAAGACAAAGCTCAAATGTTCACACTATGGAGGGTTAAAGCATACCAAGGAAGGATGCTTCAAGCTCATCGGATATCCCGATTGGTGGACCGAAAACAAGAAAAAAGGGGCGAGTAGAAGACACAAGACGAGCGAGCAAAGCTACCTTGGTAGCTGAGAAAGACCTGGCCGAGGAGGAGAACAAAGGAGCACAAGGGGCGACACATGAGGAAGGTAAATGGGAGGTGAGAGAGAGAGACAAACAACCTAACCCTAGATATGAAAAAGCCGAGAAATTCAAGGGAGAAGAGGATAACAGAGAGAAGGGGGCGCCGCTTCATAATGGGGAAGAGAAATGGGGTGAGAACCCTAACCCTAGAAGTGATAAAGCCGAGAGACTCAAGGGAAAAGAGGACATCAGAGAGAAGGGGGCGCCGCTACTTATTAATGGGGTGAAAACCCTAAACCTAGAAAAATCGAAAAGCCCAGCTCCCAAAAGCCCTTTATACCCGAGAAATCCACCCCTTCCCTTAACCTAACCCTAATCCCTAACCTAAATTCCATTCCAACAACGGCCCACAAAGACTTCAGCAACTCCTTTCACAATTCCCCTAAACTCTACTTCAGCACTTGACATAGCAACGACTTTCTGCTTTTTACTCCTCCATGTAACTAAATTTCCACCTATCAAGGTGAAATACCCTGATGTTGACTTTCTGCTATCTCGATCTCCTGCCAAGTCTGCATTTGTATAAGCTTGAAGTCTCAGATGTCCATTATTACTGAATAACACACCTTTTCCAGGGGTCTTCTTGAGGTATCTTAAGATTCTAAAAACCGTCTCTAGATGGGGAGTTTGAGGTTTGTACATAAACCTACTTACCACCTCAACTGCATATGCTATATCAGGTCGAGTGTGAGATAAATAAATCAATTTTCCCACTAATTTTTGATATTGACTATGGTCGACAGCCTCTCCATTTTCTTGAATCTGTAATCCATGGTTTACCATCATCGGTGTATCTGCTGGCTTACATTCAAGCATTCCAGTTTCTATCAATAAGCCGAGGATATACTTTCTTTGGAAAATGAAGATACCCTTTTTCGATCTAAGTACTTCGATTCCTAGTAAGTACTTCAATTTTCCAAGATCCTTCATCTCAAATTCCTGGAACAATTTCTATTTTAAGTCCATGATCTCTTCCTTATCATCCTCAGTTATGATTATATCATCTACATATACAATGAGGCATGTCGTTAGATTACCCCTTCTTTTTAAGAACAATATATGATCTGAATTACTCTAACAGTATCCAAACTTCTTCATTGCTACTGAGAAATGACTAAACCAAGCTCTTGGTGACTGTTTTAACCCATACAGGGCCTTGTTCAATCTGCATCCTTCACCTTGAGAAAAATTCTGTAAGAAACCTGGAGGAGCCTCCATGTATACTTCTTTAGTGATCTCTCCATGAAGAAATGCATTCTTCACATTCAGTTGATGTAACGACCATTCTCTGTTTGTTGCTACGGAGAAAAAGACCCTGATAGTATCGATTTTAGCGACTGGTGAGAAAGTTTCTGAGTAGTCTACCCCATACACCTATGTGTATCCCTTTGCCACCAGTCTTGCCTTGTATCTTTCAATACTCCCATCAGCTTTACATTTGATTGTGAATACCCATCTACATTCCACTGCCTTCTTGCCTATGGGAATAGTGCATTGTTCCCAGGTTTCATTTTTAGACAAGGCCTCAATTTCTGCATTCATTGCCTCCTTCCATTTCTTGTGTGCAAGTGCTTCTTCAACTGTTATAGGAATTTTGTCTGAATAGACTGATGCAGTGAATGCGGTAGCTGTTCAAGACAGATTTCCCGTTGACGTGTTTTGAACTGGATATCTCGTTTTCTGGAATTCATGTGATGGGTCATATCTTTTTGGAGGTACCCCTCGCGTGCTCCTTAATGGAAATTGGTACCTTTTCATTGGTTCTTCACTGGGTGCCACTTCATGTAGGATTTCTATACCAGTATCCACTCTATCATTAGTATCAAATTCATTAGCAGGAGGATTATCAGTACTTACCTCAGGTAATTGCATAGGGAGAGGATGCTCTTGGTTAGGCATTAGAGATGGTACTGGAGCTAGTGCAGACTGTATTATACCAAGATGATATGCTGGTGTTGGTTCAGCTTGCCATATCTTCTACTCCCTTCCATCCACTTGAGATTGTCACCGGAATTCTCCCCCTGACAGCGAGAGGTGGTAAATAGATATGTGTGCTCAAGCTTATACCGATGCAGACTAGGCAGGAGATCGGCATTAGGGTATTTCACCTTGATAGGTGGAAATTTAGCTACATGGAGGAGTAAAAAGCATAAAGTCGTTGCTATGTCAAGTGTTGAAGCAGAGTTTTGGGGAATTATGAAAGGAGTTGCTGAAGTCTTGTGGCTTAGAAAGTTACTTACTAAGCTTGACTTCCCTCCATAAGATAGCTATGAATTGTTCTGTGATAACAAAGCTTCAATCAGCATTTCAGAGAATCTTGTCCAGCATGATCGAACAAAGCATGTAGAAGTAGATAGACACTTTATAAAGGATAATCTTGTAGCAAAGATTATCAGTTTTAAGTTCTATAGATCAGGGGAGCAACTGCTGACGTTCTAACTAAAGCAGTTGGAGCAAATGTTTTTGAACAAATATTGTGCAAGTTGGGTATAGAAGACCCAACTTGAGGGGGAGTGTAGAACAATGAAAAAGATAAAATTAGAGTTAAGATAATATTACATAAAATCAGATAAGATAGAATTAGAAGATAAGCTTACGGAGGAGTTTGAGTAGAGTATAACTCTAAGTCTGGAGTGTATAAATACACCTACGAACTAGTATCAAATTATTTATTCAATCAATATATACAAAAAGTCTATATTACAAAATACAATATTTAACTCTAGGAATGTAAAATAGCGATTGGAACTCAAGCTCAGCTCCTATTCATAGTTGGAAGAATACAAGTAATGAGTAATTATGATCCATAAACTTAAACCATTCGAAGTCCATGCAAAAACTTTAAAGAATCTAGTTGGTTATATTTCCACTCAATTAGTATATTATAGATGCACAATATTATAAGAATTTCATAACAGTATATCTACTCAAGGTGGACCAAACTAGTAAAGGCTCAACTTTGGAACATAAAGGAAGCTCACCTAAAGGCAAAAGGGATCTAAGCAAGAAAGTAACACAGTCTAGTTCTCAGGAGCCATGATATTGAGAAAACGAGAAAGATTATAGAAGAAAGCTTCAAGAAGGACTCAATTACAATAAATGGCATAATTATAGCTAAGAATGCATCTAAACACACAAAAACATACGACACTTTACAAGCATCTTCATCAACATTTCAACATGTACTCAGCGCGTGCTAACACAAAAGGAAAGTCAAATAAAACGATTTAAGGAAGTTATGATCACTTCTGACAAAACAAAAGGAGAAAGCATAGATAATTTAGTGCTAAAACACCAATTTCTTCAAATGTGCCTCTACCAAAAAGAAGCATTTGTTCTAGACTTACATCATTCATAGTGACCCCCTAGTTGTAACTATTAATATTTATTCTCTTAACAATTAACTGTTAATAAACTATCACAATTGTTAATATTAATTATTCATTAATCGTAACCATTAAGAATTAACAGTTCGGTAAAATAATATGTAAAATGGAACAATTAGTTGCGATTAACGATTATGGTTGATGGTTATGGTTTTTCTACCCCTATTAATAGCTATTGCTTTGTTTAGTACCTAAGAAACTAGTGATCCAAGTAAATAAGTTAGTTCCACGCCATTTCTTGATTCAAATAAAGAGAGTTTTTAAATATATTGAATATTAGTTTTAGGTCACATAGTAGTTGCGAACAAGAAATAAGATGAGTTTGGGTGTTAGCCTTAATTAAGTATGGTTTTTGAAAGCCACATAGAGGTGTGGCATGTTACTTTGTAATTGTATAATTTCACATCCTAAATTAGTCCATACTTGCACAAGCATGGCTGAATCTTTGAGACAAGTATATGACTTTTGGCAAGAACTGTTAGGAATTAAATACCCACACATTTTGAAAATCGTAGAGAGCGAAAGTGTAAGGAAGAGAGAGAAAGAAAATTGGGCAAATATAACAGATTGTCACTGTTAGGGTTTGGTATAAATATATATATTTAAAATACAAAACAATAAAAGCCTAAAATTTTGATTTACATCTTAATTAGACTCCACAACTTAATAAGAACAATTAAGTAGCACTTCGGACCAACATTTTCCTGCATTGTACCTCCCTTTGACAAGGAGAGTTATGACCTATAGTGTCGTTCGTACTTAAAATTAAGTGTTATGAAATGGATATGACTTATCAATGCACATCCCCACTTAACTGTATGCATCTAGGGCACAACCAGATACCGTATTGCTTGATGATAATGTTTGATATACACCAATGCGCTTTGATAGGGATCAAATCTATCTAAATTAGTCCTCTAGAAACCCAAAAGGGTGTTGAGAGGAAAACAACAAATTATTGGATAAGATACCTTTCTGGGATTGGACCAATGCAAAACCATTACTCGCCTAATGCTCAAAAGAAATTTGGAGCAAATATTGAAGAGTCTTATCAGTCAAGGGTTAGTTTGATGCACGAGCATGGAGCCCCCCAACCAAATATATAATTAATTGGAACTTTTGAAAATTCCCAAAAATATGGAAAAATATAGGTTTTGTGGAAAAAATGTGTTGGGATCCTTGTGGGTAAACATTTTTCATCATTTAAAGTAGTTTAATAATACTTTTTCATCTATTTAACTTTAAACAATTATTTTAACGGCTTTTCAAACTACTTGAACAACAATCGAATTAAACTAGTTTTTAATGATTGAATAACACTTTTTTTAGAAATGAATACACAAACAGTACATTATACGTGCACACAACCTCAAAATATATGGGCATGGCCCCTATACTTTCATGCATTCATTAATAATTGAATAGTTAAATAATGAAAGGTATAGCAGAATGCGCTCGCTGCAAATTTAATGAACAAAGATGACTAATTCTTAAGATTTATCAGTACAAGTTAATATTGACGGAACTGATACAGTAAGATTATTTATGAGTGAGAAAAGAGCACGTATTTCTGTCCTAAGTACCCTTGGTACGTACGAACGACAATAAGATAAGCTTATCTAAAACAAAGGCGAAGGAAACAATTTTATTGTTTTTGAGTAATAAGGGGCATGTAGCTAGCTTGCAAGTAAAGATGAGTGGGTTTGAATGTTTGATGATGGCCACTTTCTAATATAGGCTTTAATTTTCATGGGCACTTGTCAGGTGAAACTCATTCACAACATACGACTATGCACTCGAGTTTATAGTGTTTACCGTGCACCTGGTGCAAAACGCAAGAATTATACACATAAAAACGCTGGTTAAAAGCATTTGGGGTAACGTAATGAACATTACGTGTAGAAGCAATGAACATTGGAATCGGTCTATTTATTATTTCCCAGCAAAAGTCATCGTAAATGCTTTGTAATTTGCGTCATTAATGCTTTTGGGATTCTATTATTTTTGCATTGGAAATAAGATACGTACAAAACTTTTATATTATTTTTAAATCTGAATAATTTCCAATGTTCATTACATTTGAACGTAATGTTCATTTCTTGTGTTTATTTATACAATTCTTGCGTTTTGTGTTTACAATTATTGTGTTTTACACCAGGTGTACAAACGACCTTGACCCTCTCATCGTCTTCCTGTGCATGTCAAAAAAATTGATTTTTTGAAGGTCCTGAGAAAGTTAACGTGTATAGATATGGTTAGATATTATAAGCAGTCATGGTAATCTGGTTGCCAAATGGTTACATACGTTAGCACTGAAAGATATATTACTTCTGTCTCCTGATAAAAGGTTGTCGATTATTATTAGTCGTATTTCCTCTGTTCGTTTTCCAAATATTGATGGACTTTTGGAAGAAAATGATAAGCCGAAGAAGTTGTTATTATACTCTATTACGGAGTACTCTACAGTTAGTGTGTAAGTCTCCTAAGGTAATCAAGTACAAATTAAAATTGTTCAAACAAGATAACTTATGCCCATCTTTATTATTCTCGAGGAAATAGAATTTTCTTAAAAAAAGAATGTTGAAGGGTAACTTTAGCCACTACGATATGATCCATAGAGGTGGCAAAGAAGTTTTGATCGAATTATAACCGTGATAAGGAGTCAGCTAGTAACGTTACATAGACCAATTGGCAAATCATGACAGAGAAATGGAGTATAAGATTTTTTGGGTTTCAATAATACGATTATGATCGGGTGTGCAAAATAACCGTAACCGTTAATCGTAATTGTTAACCGTGTATATCCGTGCGGTTTAAAATAACGGTTATTTTACCAAACCGTTAAGAATTAATGGTTACGAAACTGAACCATTAACCTTAATGGTTAAAGGTTACTGCTACAGTAATGAAATTTTTATAAAGGTTAACCGATATTATTAGTTTTAAAAAAAACTAAACTTAAAAGGCTAAAACATGAATGAATATCACTAGTTTTTTTATGCATGATTAAACCTTGTGTAAATATGTGTTATTAGTGTTGTAAAAGACCCAAATGATCTAAGGAATCATACAAATAATTTCACAATATTAGGTGTACAAGTGTATAAAAATAGAATGAAACGGTTAGCAATTAACCATTAACCGTACCGTTAAATATCGGTTAACTGTTTACCGTTACTTAACGGTACGGTTATAGTTAGCCTTTTTCAATAACCGTTATAATGGTTAACCATACTGTTAAGGCTTAACAGTACGTTTAACCGTTTATGAACACTCCCTAATCATGATTATGCAACCTTGAAAATGTAACGAGTTAACAACATAGGATAAAAGCACACAATAATCTCATGTTAGATGATGCTTAATATTTTCTTTACCTAATGTCACCCGTCATACTCTGAAGGGATGAAAATATATCTCAGCACTTTATTTTTGAAGAAACCTTATTTGTTGTTAATTTTTCTCGTATATTTGAAAACCCTTGGTGCGTGACTAGCTTCTAACAGTATTGAGTACTCCATTTGTCCCTTAAACCATAGGTTATACATTTCTTTTGTGTAGAAACTCTAAGCATATGAAACATCACATATAATTGATATAAATATTATATATTGATAAAATAAGAAAGAGATGGTATTTTATAAGGCAAAGAGATTACTCTCCTTGTTATCATGTGATTTAAAGGTGAAAACTCGTGGATTTTGTAAACTCATAATTGTTGTAGCTCAAACTTGTATTCAACATTTGAGACCCAAAATAAATACAATAAACTATTCTAAAACATAAAAAAAAGTCAGCCAATGTCCCCGATGGTCAATTAGGGCCATAGATTGGGACTGCAACTCGTGCCATATAATAGTTCTAAATTAAATGCTTGTTGAAAGGACGTAGTGAAAAATGTTGAAGCACAGCACTCTTTCTGTAGTCTTTCAGGCAATTTCGGTCCCCTTGTCCCCAATTCCTCATATCGGTCTAATTGGTACTCTATAGTAATTAATCAAGATTGAATTTTGTATTATATGAAGTATGTTACTTCATACTACTTAAAAGTTGTAACTATAGAGGTAAAATGTTCACAAAAAATAAACTATAGAGTTTGTTTTGTGGATTTGTATTCATATATGGAATTCGGTATTGTCATATGCCTCATATAATTTTTATTAAACTTTGTCTTAGGAACTACAACTTCTTTTAACTGATTCAATCATGATATATTTGTTTGTTTGTAATCTCTTTTGTATATGTCATGTAAATCAATGAATTGTTTTTGTTTGATTTCAAACAAAAGCTAACTACTAGTCTCCTTAAAAAAAAAAACTATGACTTTTGGTGTATATTGAATGGGCTTTTAACACAACTTCTTATTAAAGCCCAAAATGAGATCCAGAAACTTAACTACATGGATACCAAGGCAACAGAATTCCCTCAATAATTACAGTTGCAGGATGTTGGGTTGAGCCCATTAGTTTGATGTGGTAAAATAGCAAATATGAACAGCCCAATCCATGACCTGTGAAGCCTTTTGACGGGACTAGGTGCAGAAAAACATTGACAGTAGAGGAATGTTGACTTAGGGTACTAAATGACCCAAAATACTTGAGTTCGACTTGACTCGGCTCAAAAGCCAGTAAACAAGATTGATTAAATTAATATATTTAAATTGAATTTAAAATTTTATGTGTTGGATCTTAACATTTAAATGGCCAAATTATATTTTCATTCTTTTCATTTTAAGCACTCTTCTTAATGGATTTCTTCTTTTTCAATACAATTATGAGCTAATAATAGTAAAAAAAAAAAAAAAAAAGGAGGTCAACTATTTGCACCATCCTAAAACATAATTTCATAAAACCATCACTATACTATCAATATTCAGATTCGGGGACGACAGGGGTCAGAGAGTCAGCCTTTAATTACATGCAAGGCAATGACAACAGTCACTTCATCTTGAAAGTAATATTACATTACAGGAAACAGAGTCAATAATCGAACATATAGCATTTGATTTCATCTTTTTCTCTAGGTTGGGGCACGTTCAGGGAAGTAGAGATCAGCCTTTGATTGCATAGGAAAGCATAAAAGGCAAAGACAACAGTTACTCCATGTTGGAAGACACTACCAGAAGCAAAACTTGTAAAGTAGAACAGTAAAGGGAAGGCCAAGAAGACAGACCAAGACTATCCATTTTCAGTTGATGGTAGAGATATGATACAATGAATTGTCTACATGGAGCCCAATATTCTATCAATAAAACCATTGCAAGGGATATGAAGACAACAATACCAAAGTCTTATTTTCAGAAGGCTGTAGCCTATAGAAACCAAGAACTTATCTTTGTGGTCGTCTACAAACATCTTTGCGGGGAAGGCATTGGTGGTGTGACTGACACAAGACTTTGACATTGGCACACTCTCGTCAACACTCCTATTGAGAGACACCAAGCAAGGGAAGCAGTGCGAGGAAACAAAATACTAAAGATTTTCTCGTCCACGTCGACCGAAATAGAGTAGAGTTACCTACCATTCTTCAATACCAAAAACCAAACCTGCCCACGATAATGCTTGGATTGGTTAAAGCATTGGGCTCACTTAGGACTTTAAAAACTTGAACTTAACAATAAATATAAGCCAAGCCGGGTCTCATGTCAAAAACTTAATTAGGTTGACGAGCTCAAGCTCAAGTTTTTGAACTCGATGAGCTTCGAGCTGAGCTGGATCTTTGACAAACGAGCTCAAACTGAGCTTATCACTATCAGTTTCGGCTTTATGATTTATTACCCCTAGGAATGAGAGTATTATACCAAGCCTTCTTTTTTTCCCATTGGCAGATTATTTCTTAACTTATCTTTTAGGCATTGAAGAGTCAAGAATTGTTGGTTGTTTGGACAGTATTGGGGAAGTTGTTTAGGGTTAATTGCTTAAGATATTCGACGTGCCTGGTGATTGTGTAATTGCTAAATATGTAATGGAATAAAGTAACGGAAGTCAAATTGTCTATAAATCCCTTACCTCAGCTGTAGCTACAGTTTGACAGCCTGACAGGTAGGGGCCTAAAAAATTGCACATCTTATCCCAAATAAACTGACCGGGTAAACATATTAGGCATGTAAACGCTTTACACTCAAGGGTGAGAATTAGGGATGTACGAATTCCATAGATCCATAGTCATATCGGAAATGTCAGATTCCAGCTACGCTAATGAATGATAGAGAAAGAAAGAAACAAAACTCAACCTGCTATTTTTGTGTTTGACTACTTTCACAAATTACAATGCTTTTTGCACGTTTTATGGAATTCAAAAAGTGGGATTTGCATTGACCTTTTCTTCTTACCAATGCCCGATGAGATCTGATGATGCAATGGAATTTATTTAGGGGTGACAAATGAATTATTTTGAGCCTTTGAAACTTTGATTTTCCAGAAATAAACAACGATCGATCCAACGTTAGCCATAAGATGTCCTTCTAGTCTTCTACTACACGGGCTTTCCCTAATTCAGACTAGCTTTTTAAAACTTTTTATCTCGATTTTAATCAATACGTACAATTTGGTAAAACAATTACAGTTCTATCACCGCTCACACTCTTCTCCTAAATTGACTCGCAGATACAGTGTCAAAAAGCTAGTCAGTAGAGATAAAAAGGCTGTTTTGTTTCAACTTTTCCCTTCAAATTTTCCATTTTATCAAGTAGACCCCTGCCTGCCTGCCTGCCTGCCTGCCTGCCTGCCTTCCTTCCTGGTTTGGTTTACTCCTTTATTTTCTCCAGGTTTTTTTTTCGTGTGTGTGTGTGCAGTGTGCGCGTGTTACATGTTCAATTGAGTGATTGACTAAAGAATCACAACAAAGCATGTGATCATGAGCCCCATCATTGACCTTTCATAAGTATTTGGTAAAAATTGATCTTAAAGCATGCACACCTTTTGCTTTTCAATTTTATTTTATTTTTTTTGTAAAAATGTTGATGTTAGTAGGCTCTTTAACATATACATAGAGCTGTTATGCTTTAAATGAAATGCATGAAACAACAAGGTTTTGAAACTTACCTGACATATATATGGAGTTGTTGTTAGGCGTGAAAGTGGGTACAAAAATTCCAATTTAGTTCAATTCGAACTCAATCTTAATTTTGAGAATTTTTCGCTACTATATATAAGAAAATAAGCAACTTGTAAGAATTTCAAAATATAATATGAAATATTTGTTTTAAAATGATTCTTTTGGCGCTTTTATATTAAATGAAACTTATATTTGGGCATTTGTTCACTAACTGTACCCATATTATTCCAATCCCTAATCTTAAATTTTTTTTCACTTTCTTTCCTTTTTATTGATTGGTTTTCTCACTTTCTTTCCTCTTTTAAATGCTCTTAAATCTCATTCATATGTGAATCAACCAGAATGCTAATGAAGGTTGTTGATAACATTTCAAAGCATGAAAAAATAGTTATACATGTCAAGCTTACTGTAAGCCGTGTCTTTTGAGAATTAAAGTTTAATTGAAACTATATTTTCTAATATACAAGTGTTTTCAAGGGTCCATACAACTTACTTTGACTTATTTCCTTAAAAATAAAATACGTTCATCAAAACTTAAATAAGCCATAAAAGTTCTATAATATAAAATATAAATATAAATAAAATAAGAAAAATAAGTCAAACTAAATAGACACTAATTCATAAATAATATTAAATATTTTTATCTTATTATCTTTTGTTACTTTTAAATCATATTAAATTAGTTATTTTAGTTCATATTAATGATTATTCATTTTTAAAAAATTGATAAATGGCATTAAAAATTTTTGGATCAGATTCTAGTTCAAGAAAATTTATTTGGGTCAATCTAGTACATAATTTGGATCAAACACAAACTCAATTTTTCACGTCCAAAAAATAAAGGAATGAATTTTGACTCAATCCATTTCCGTCCACACCCGTTACTATTATACTTTAAATAGAATGCATGAAACACCAAGGTCGATTGGAACTTATATACACCGTATGTATTGTAAAATGACGTTAACTATTATGATGCAATCATGCTTCCATACTCAGATTAAAAAGCTTGAGGTGAAAGAAATTAAAAAGTGTTGCCCTTATTCAATCCAGACCAACTCTTAAAACTTAAAAGCTCATGAACAGGTTGACTAATTAGAACTCGAGTAAAGGGAATTATATAACGAAATCAAATTTAAATTAAGAAACAACAAAATCTCTTTTATGTATTGGGGTACCAAACTACTTATAAATGCAGGTACAAAGTATCACAAAGAAGAAATTATTGCAAACTTATGATTTGGGACTTGAGGTAAAAATTAGTTGAATGATGTTTCGAAAACAGATATGTGCTTCTCAATTCTCATCCCTTTTAATCATCAGAATGCATGCAAACATTGTGTGACATCATGCATGTAGCAATCTCGAGAGTCTTGATGAATCCATCCCTTAATATATATTTGCTCTATTTAATCATTTTATGTGAGAACTTTTTGATCAAAATGAGGCAAACCTTAATGGACAGACAGTACTAGAAACAAAATGTAAAAGAGACTGGAGAATTGGCAGCTAAGGTCGTTGTAGTTGGTAAAATCTGTAAGTAATTCAGAGGTAATGATGATAATTAGAGGATGATTAAATAAAATATGGGTGGGAGTATAGTTTTTGAGGTTGCTTTTTGTGGAGCAAAGTGTCCCAGTAGCTTAGACAATCTGCGCTGGAGTTACAGGGGATTTGACATTTACGTGTTGTTTCTTTCCGCCATCCTTCAGTATTTTTTTTTTTTACCACTTTCTAGCTACAAAATACACTAATCAACACGCCAGTTTCGAGGAGAACTGTATTGTTAAAGAAAATAGTAAAGAAATATAATGTTTGGCAAAAGGGCGTTGAAATGTGGAGCCATGAATCGTCCTCTCCGTTTGTCACTCTGATGTGCACTCCACATCATTCACTCTATAGTTTTGTATGTCTGTTTTAAAAAGAGAGAAAGGGAATGTAGCCGTTGCGTAACGTGGACATTATGCGAGGATGATATACATGATATACTGAGAGAGTGACATTAATGGGAAACAGTAAAATCGATTAGTTTAACTACAAAGCCTACATTGTGATGCAGTACGTAATATGATAGTATGGCTTCTAGAGCTCTATTAAATTTGTTATATTGCAATGGTTGGGTGGACCCCTTTAAGCGAGAAAATTTCAAAGCTGTAAAAGACATTAGATTGTAATTAAAAGTCAAAAGTTTAAGCCTTGAGATTAAAAATGATAGGTGGCTGGGAAAGCGTTCAGGTACCAAGAGAATTTAAAAGGATAAAGTTAAAGGTGGCCGTGTTTCATTAACATTACCCTAACGCCATCTCATATGCCGATCATAAGCTAATTTTAAGGATAAAAGCATTCATTTCCTATAACAAATCCTCCTCCTCTAATATAAATGGACGTACTAGGAAAGAAATTAATAGTATAAAATTAATGGCCATTGATTGAATGTAATTGGACTCCAAAAGTTTCACCTAAAGCTCCTCTTTTGATCTTGACTTTTTGGAACTCTCAGCAAATTTGTCCTCTCTACTCAATTTACTGCTCCATTTCCGAATAATTATATGATGCGATATTTGTTAATCAACACTTCACATTGTCTTAGCCTTTTACTTCATATATGTTATATGCAAGTTGAATACTGGAACTTTTGTAATCTACAAAAGGTGCAAAGACGAGAAAAAAGCAAGGTCAAACTTGGAGACTAATTTTTTTTTTAAAGATTTATTTTTAAAATTATTTGAAAAATATGTTGCGGGTCAAAATATTTTTAAAAACAAGTTTTTGTAGGTTCGGATGAAAATCAATGATTTTGGGTCAATTTAAATTGGGCTGGCCCAAATGTTATCTGCGTGTTTCTCAAAATTCGAATCGAAATTGCTACCCCAAACAATGATTTATATTTTTTTACTAAAAATATTTTGATGTAGAGTTTATTTTTGAAATAAGTTTTAAAATAAAAATTAAAAAAATTAGTCCAAACCTGTAACCTACTACAAAAAACCTAAGCATTTAGAAGTTAATTTTTGAGTACTTGTAGTAGGTTTCAGGTTTTTCTCAAAAATGTCATCTGAGGGTTTCTCAAAAAATTTCTGAACCTACTACAAAAAAACCTGACCAAAAATTTTCTGTGCTTCTAGCCTTGAACGAATACTTGTATAATTAGGTGATCGGATCACCATGAGCTGAATAAGCACACCTTTGAAAGAATAAAATTGCAATTCCAACAAAATTATTCGAAAATAAAAGACGTGAATTGCTGACCGCTCATAAGGGACATTAAATAATTTACCAAAAAAGAATGCAATATCATTTTCAGTTGATTTATAACAATTACATAACAAGTCATGTATACATCGGTTTGGCAGTGGCATTGATATTCTCGTGGTCCCTAAGACTAGAGCAATGCTAAGCTAGTAAGGCAAATTAAGAACAGTACTTTGCCCGGTATGCCTTCTATAATTCTATTCACATTTCATAACCCAAACATTTTGAGGGACCTTCTTTAATTTATCCGTGCATTGCATGTTCGTTAGGTTAATTTTGGAAAAAAAAAAGGAACTATAGTGTCCCCAAAAAACAGATTTCTTTTTATAAAAAAATAATAAATAAAAAACATTAATTATTGTAAGTTATAATTTATTTGAATTCGTGTTATTATGTTATAATCATGTGTATCATATTATCTTATCGGATTAAAGATTACGAGTAGACCTATGCATTGGGTCGCGTCAGGGGTAGGATGGATCACAAACCTTATGGGCCAGGCAAAAAAAGATGCAAAAACAACCCGAGTCAGCCCGGACCAAAGAAGATGTTAAATTGGTCAAGTCGGGTTGGACCGTTTTTGTGATAATCTGCCTATATCACCTCTTATATTTAGTAATGAACCAATGGTAAGCAAGTAAAATCATTAATTACCTTATAGTATTTAAAAGTCTTAAAAACTATTGATTCATTATTAACTCGACTTTACTCTTTAAAGATCCAATAAAATATGACATTTTAGAAAATTGACTCAACCAAACATGTAATTAATTAAACCCTTTTATAAATTAGTCGATCAAGATCCGAGGCCCTTTTCTATTTAAACAAATCTAATTGTGAGCTGACCACGCTAGTACTCGGACAGAGTGTAAAGGGGAAGGAAGAAACTAAAGCGCGGAGAGGGGGTGGAACGTGGACCCAGAAGTCCCGGAGAAGCTGGTCATGGGTGGGTCTCTCGTATTATTCGCCGGCGTTAAAAAGTACGAGGGTACATCAACTTTTTCTTCCATAACCACCACCACCTAAATGTGCAGTCCTAAAATTATTTTATTTACGTATTTGATGATCCTAATTTGGGAATGCGTAAACATATTAATCATATAGAGAGTAAACATTCCAATATTAAATGTGGGTTACTATTATCGGGCAGATAAATTAGCCAACCACTCCTCTGACTCACTTGCAGCTACCTCTTTACTTTGATTCCTTGGTGCATTGCATGGTTTTTATTTGTTTATTTATATTTTGTTCAACGAGTATAACAATTTTATGGTCACATTAAATTCATATCACAGTACAATTCCCAACTCTTTTATGGTCTTTGACATTAATGTTTTCCGCCTTTCATTTACTACTACAACACTCACTCTGATCCATGTACGTACTTGTGCTGCTGTTTTTTGAATTTTCTAGAGCTACTCAAAGAGGGGTTTTTTTTAGTGGCTGAATCGGCCTATTGATTCAATTTCCTTTTCTCTTAACATATTTCAACTTTTAAAGTTTTCTGAATTGGGCAATTTGTGTGTAGTTAATGTTAAGAATGAGCATGAAGAGACTATGAATAGTAGCATCTAGCATACAAGTCTACCTTTAGAGCTACATCACAGATCCACACGCCTACAACGATAAGCACATTGTTGTAGTTTGGCTTTGCACATGCATTAGACTATAGTTTTAGAGAAAATCACAACTCTTGCCAATCAAGCTTATCTTACTAGATGTACACTCGATAACTGATATATACTAAAATATACATTAAAAGCTTAAGACCACCAAATATTATATTCCGTATAGCTTCAATGAGACAATCAATACCAACCAAGTAAGTTACAAAATATTACACCCACTCCCTGAATTAATACAAAAATGAATACGGACTTACGGAGATTTCAATACATGTGCCACTGAAAGAGCAATATAATTATAAATTAGAGCAGTATCATATACAAAGTAGGAAGACTAGTAATATGATAACTCCAGAAGCTGAACATACTTGGATTTTTCGATGTTGAAGTCTAAAAAAACAGCATGGAATAACAGCTGTAGGTCCTTTTACCATGGCAAGCAGCGAAAACACGGCAAGTAAAGTTAATGAAAATTTTACAGTGGCACCCATCTAGTAAAAAAAAATAAATATTTACAAGTAAAAAGGAGTAGTAGGGTTTTGAAAATTGTTGGATTGATTAGTAAGAGAATAGAGAGTGAATCACGTGTGGACTTCATTTCATTACTTGAACACAGCTTACGGCATGAGCGGGTAAAGAAAGTGACACTGAATGTCATGTTACGGCATTCTACATTTTCAACGGGAATCACTCTGGGCCTGGAGCTATTTTATCTCTCTGGGTATTTTTTTTGGTCACTTCTTTCGATCTGTTCTTCTCAACTTTACTTTAATTAGGCTTTTGTTTAGATTTGATTAGGGTGACGCCCTCCTTGCATCATTTATATTTACTTTCCTGATTTTAACCATAATACAGTAACCTAAGTAGTACTCCCTCTAATGTCTTATTTTTTTACTTTTTCACTTCATCCGACCCGATTATCCGATCTATTGTCGTCCCTTGTTTTTGTCTCATCTCCAGTGGATCTATAAAAATTAGACCTACACCCTAACAAATGAACCAAGTTTGATTGAGTATGGATCGGGTTTTGGACCCATTGTCATCCCTAATCCTTGATTTGCAATTTCGTTTGCTATGAAACTGTCCGTATTAAACACATGTAACTATCTAACTCACTAAGCATTTATCAAAATGAAATTAAGTTGTCCAAACATCCATTGTACAAACACACACCTTTACTATAAATGTATATAGAGTCAATAGAGAGTTAAAGTGGAAATATTAAGATGATCGAACGATGATTATTACGATTGAATGACTAATCATGAATGACTGTTTTCTTTTAGAAAAAAAAAAACAAAAGGGTAGTGGGACCCAAAACCCTCAGCCTCAGGTCATCCTGGAATGTTTTGTCTTTTAGTGGAACCATTTTCCTTAAGAAAAAGAGTCGGTAATTTCTCCCTCATGGTCCCGCTGTTAATATAACCCACACCCCCCTCACATTCCGCTAACTCCCTGAGTTTCAGATTTCTCACATCCCTCTCCCCACTGTTCTCTCCTCCCCCTCAAAGGAAGGCGATACTATGGGGGGTACATTATATTGCGATTCCTTAACCCAACCCAAACCAGATAGAGGAAAGCTAGGAGGCTTAAGAGTTGAGGGGAATGTTGTCTGGCTCGAGGACTCCTTTGTATTCAGATCTTCTTTTGAACATTACCGTCGTCGGACCAGGCTTCATTCCCCCCAATTTATTCTGCTTCCCTTACACCTCCTTACCAATCTATCACAGGTATTTTCTTTTCTTGTCTTTTTTAATATTCTAATAGCACCAGCTGATTGGTGTAATGATGGTAAACTTTGACCCCCTCCAGATTTGTGTAGGGGGTTGGGCTGGTTCTGAAAAAGTTTCTTTCATCATTACTTTTCATCATTTTTATTTATTTATTTTGTTTCTTACTGACTTCATCATATGAGTGAGTCTGTTATGATGTTGATGATATATTTGTCAGTCAGATTTTGAATCTTTGAGTTTGTTTTTATGTTTTTCAAATTCTGTCATCATTTCCCTTATCATTGTGGATATATTTCCGTTGGGATTTGTCTTCTGATTCCCCTTATCAGATCTTCCCTCTTTTTCACTCCTTTAGTTTTCTCTTTCCTAGGGTTTCTTCTTCCCATCAAATTTTCAGATCTATTTCACATATTTCTACGGTTATCTCTATTCTTTACATAAAATAAATGAAATATAAATTAGTGTTATATACGTATTAGACTACATGAATTAGTTCGTATTAGCTGGAGAGAATCCGATCACATCCCGCTCTCTCCTTTTCATACCTCTTAACATCTGTAGAGATTTCTCTCTCTTTCAATGAAAGAAACACTAGATCTGTTGTCTTCATTAGTGTCAACTCTTTCACATGTGGGTTGCGTTTCACACCTAAATCTGGGTTTTTATTTATTTATTTATTATTCAAAGCTGATCCCATACTGATTAAGTCATGATAGCATAGTTAAAATAAGTTTCGTACTCTTTTTAATGTTGTTTTTGAGTGAATGAAGGATACGAGAGAATCAGTGCACCCCATTTAATGAGGCTTCGTTTATTGCATCAATGTTATATATTTTTTTTGACTTACTTTCTCTGAGTTTTAAGTGCCTCGTTACTTACCAATCCTCATACTTGTTAGTTGTTAACTTGTTACTCCAACGTTGTCACTAATTAATTCAAACTTACTATTGCTTATTAATGTATCACTTCAACAACCTCTGTGAATTAGCTAGCTACTCTCTGTATTTTATAGTGTCATTATGATTACCCAACAGTCATGCAACCACGGTGTGCTCAAGCTCATCATTAAGCTCACTAACCGCATTTTAACCGCACATTCTTCGTTATTGGGCCAACTGTTAGTAGATTACATGTTAAAAGTATTATAAATAGATTGAAATAGAAGGAAAAAAGGAAAAGATGAAGATGCAGCTCTTTCGGTTGAAGAATGTAAAAGTACAGACTACAAACATGGGTGAAAATTGTTTAAGGTGGGGTGAAAAATTCGTGTGGGTACAGACTACCATGCTCATCTTTTTGCTAAAAGCCTTCAACGTCTTTACTATGCTTTGCCTTTTTGTCTCGGGTCTTCTTTGTTTGATTGGGTTAAGTATTCAACGTGTGATGAGAAAACTCACACAGTTTAGACAGAAAAAAAGAGAAAAGTTAAACAGTTGATTTGAAAAGATAATAGTAGTGGATTTTATGCAATACTCCGTAGACTACAACAACTACATTAGCTAGTGCTAGTCTCTTCTTTTGTGTTGCAGGATAAAGCAAGGCATGTACAGTACTATTATTGGTCCCGTTCACAAGCTTAGCCAGATGAGATACAGACAGATTGCATTTCTATTATATGCAATAAGATAAGCATATAATAGAAATATAATGTTGATATTGCGCGTTTATCCTTACGTATTGTCTGAATTTCATCCAGGTTTTTTATTTTATTTTAATATACTAACACAGCTTTACTAGAAGGCAATAACGCTAAGCTGTTAATGTTATGAGGATTGTGACATAATTATTCAATACTCAGATGGATGTTGCGTATGTACCTTCAAAGGTTGAGATGGTGCATCGTGCATGCATATGGTATGTCAAGTGTTGGAGTTTTGTACGTTGGGTTAAGGTATGGAATATAAGCAAAGCTTCAAATCCTACGATTTTTTAATAGAATGTTTGTCAGTGATAAGGAGTATAATATACAGAGTCCATCGTATTATACACTTAAGTTCAAAATGGGTAGGAGTGAACTAGTGATGTTTTTATGGGTTTGTGTTTCCTGAGTGCAGCAGTGCTTCGACTTTGATTAGACAATGATTAATGACGGTTAATCTTACTTTAGCTGCTCTCTGTGTCATTATTGGTTTAGTTTTTAGCTTAGGTCCAAAGAGAGCTGTAGTCAAATACTCAAATTCTGTCATTCTACTTTCGAAATGCATGCGATAAATGCAAAAGGCGCACCAACTTAAGGAGTTAAAAGTAGTTTAACAACTTGAGTAGTAGTTGGAGTTGGTAACATAATGCAAACTACTTGAAGAAAAGAGTGAATGGCCAAATTTAGAACTTGAATTTAAACATGTTAGACTATCTGACCGATGAATTTCAAGCTTTTAACTATTAGAAAGGTTTCCTTCATAACGAAGCCAAAATGTTAAATACCAAGTACTTCTATTTTTTCAATTGCAACGCTTGAACTTTAAATTTTTCGCACACAACCGCGGGCGAACCCAAGAATCTTGTGTCTTGGGGCTGATATTAAACAGTGGGAAAAAAATGCAGCGGAGAATGATTGAGCTCTAGGGCCAAAACCTAGTGTTCTTTAGCTGAGTATCACTGCACCAAAATATAATGTTACTAATTTAATTCTACTTTGTAACATATATAACCAAAAACAAATTAGGGGCGATATTGTTCACAATCTTTGCTTTGACTCTTTTTGGCAAATTATGCTTAAGAAATAGATAGTTATGTAGAATTCTTATATATATATATATATATACACACACACATTAGTGGAGATTCGTATGAGGTGATGAACAAGCTTGTGTGAGAAAGAATGATATTGCTTACGACCAAGTGTTCCCCTACATATTGGGAATAAACGTCAATATGTTATTATAGAGCTCTTACAGAGAAGAGGGTGTTAAAAATTATGTCGATAAGAGCTTCGCTATCATGAATTCAATGTATAGGTTGTTGATTTAAGACATTCAATAATATAAGTCAGAAAGTACTTCAATCAATTTACTTCACATGTAGTTAAGTCTTGGACTCATGCCATAGTGTTCAAATTCTCCATTTATCGACGAGAATTCTCACTAATGTCTCTTACATACACACATTTAGCCGAATAACCTAAATCATAAAATCTTTAACAAGAAGTTGCACGATGATTACATTGATTAATGAAAACAATTAAACATATGCCCAAGCTTTCTTTAATTTGAGGGGGAATTCTGGCCCAAGTTTACATACCCACGTTGGGTCTATTGATGTAGTCCACACTCTTAGTGTCCAGCAAGACAAACCTATCCATATTATTCTCTATTCAATATATTCTACTACCCTCTTAATGCATGTCTCCTTGCCACGTAGCTGCGTTGTCCAGCAAGACAGCAATGGTGCAGCATGTCTATAACGGTGCAATATATTCTACTACTCCTAGGAGTACCTTCTTTAAGATGCTTCCTGTTGCATTTTGTAATTTCAAATAACTTTAATAGGTAATATACTTATATATGTCGAGGGAAATAATGACACCAGTTAAAATCAGATTGTATAACTTCCAAAAATTGATTTCCAATATGCTCATGAAACGACAAGTTGCAAAAACAGATAATGACGAAAATTAGATCGATGAAAGTAATGGAAGTTCATCTTTAAAGCTAATTTACTTGACATTTATTAACAAAATCATGGACAAGTACAAATAGGCTCTATAAAGCTAATTTCCTTGACATTTATTAACAAAATCGATAATTAATTGAAAAAAAATACGAGTAAATTAGCGAATCATACTGTGGTTGAAGCATCAAAGCATGCATTAATGGTAGTACTTGATGTAATAGAGTGACAATAGAGATAAAATGGTAGAAATCGGGGGGGGGGGGGGGGGGGGGGGGGGGGGGGAACACTATTTTTTGTTCATTGCATGTATAATGAAATGAAACTGTATAGAGCCTATTTGTTTTGGGTTGTTGGCCTTTTATTTATTGGGCTACATTGTCATTTGAATTGGGTGGGCTGTAAAGAGACTTAAATTACATGTATGCCATCAGGAGTACCTTAAGAAAGGTGATCTCGGGCCTATAACAAAATTTCTAGCAATGATGTACTCCATAATCTATAACCTTGTAGCCCATTGGTGTCACCCAACGCTTAGCCCATATCCGAAAAGCTTAATTGTCTTATTTACAAGTATTAGAGCATCTAATATGTATCCAAATATAAGTGTACCCAAGAGTGTATTTTATTTACTTAAGTTCAGATGCATGTAAGAAATTCTAAATAAATACAAGCTTAAATGATAAATACAACTTTTATAAATGAGCATAAGAAAGCGCACCTTGTACTTTTTTCTAAAATTAAAAATAATTCATTGATCACAACCAATTTGAACAAATGACAAGTGAGATCATGTTTTTTATTTCATTCAATCCTTGAGAAGGATAAAATGAAAGGCACAAACTTCCTCGAGTGGGAAAGAAATATGAGAATTGTTCCCAGACAAGAAAGAAAAGAGAATAATGTTGACAACTCTATTTCAACTGACACTGATAATTCCATCGTAGCTCAATTTGAGTCTAATAGACGTTGGAAAAATTGTTCTACTGATGTCACTTGCCTAATGTTAGCATACATGGTATTAGGCCATCAAAAGAGGTTTGAAAGAATGTATAGTACACTATAATTCAATAGTCATATGGCACCTAAGACTTTGATGGTCAAAGAAAATGAGTACGATTCCTCATGCTTCAGCTATTGGATCTATCATGTATGCTTGATATGTACTTGTCCTAATGTCTCATAAGCTTTAAGAATGACAAGTAGATTTCAACTGAGTCTAGATGAGGTCCATTGGATTATAGCTAAGAACATTCTTAAGTATCTAAGGAGTCAATTTAGTTTCTTAGTGTATGGAGGTAAAGAAGAGCTTGATGTTAATGGATATGTTGAAGCGAGTTTCTAAGCTGGCAAGGATGATTCCCGATCACCATATGTATATGTGTTTTATCTAAATGAAGGAGAAGTAAGTTGGAAGAGTTCAAAGCAAGCAACTAATGCTAATTCTACAAATAAAGCTGAATACATAACTGCTTTTTTGAAATTATTATACTATGTAGATATGAAGTTGTAAGATTTGTAAATGAAGTTATACTAAAAGATATGAAATTGAACTATTAAAAAATGAAGTTGTTATTTACTTATGGGCCCTATTAATATACTTTTGCCTTTTATTTTGCAATTTGAACATTTTTTAATAAAAAAAATGTAAAAGATATGTGGAATTTCCCTCCCGGCCTCCCCCAAATCCCTTTTTTCATAGTAAAGTGAGGAATAATAGTTTAACGGCCACAATATGTAGACTTTGGATTTTTTTTTTCGACCTTTTCAAAAGGGATGAATGAAATTTGAACCCGTGATCTTTTTGTTACGTTAGGCTCATTATCTTGTAGAAAGACCTATTTAACCAAAAGTTTAAGTTAATAGTTAGTTTTATATTCTATCAATATCAATATGTACTCCCCAAACTTTGTGGGAGACCGCAATTTCAGGCTATTCGCCATTTACAAAATATTATTTCCAACCTTTTTCTCTCAACATCAGTTACTCTCTTTAGGGCCAATTTGGTTATGTGGCCGCATATAATGCTCAATTAATTGGATAATTTTGGCAAAACGGCCTTTTGTTTTTGGAATAGACAATACGGAGTATATTTTTCTAGTAATCTAAAAGATCCTCAGTACTTCGACGGCTATGTTTCCCGAAGCGATGTATAATCATAAATTTACGGAAAATGTATTTATGCTTTCAAAGATATTTCGCGATAAAGATTATTGAACATCATGCATGGTATATTTCTTCTTTCATAGTGTTATTCAGTATTCACATCATGATGTTAACATGGACAGGGTTTTCATACATTAGCTTGATTTGGTAAATTTTTGTTTCCTTTCTCCTACTAGTAAATTAGACGACTATATATATAAGTATATATTATTAAGAATCTCTTTTACGTTGTATAAGGGTGGATTTGTAAATGTCGTATGACTTTTTGTAAATAAATTATTCTAAATATTGATTATAAAAATATATTTTACATAGAAGTATCCCATATATCTCTTTTAAGTTATACAAATTATCAATTAACGATCTCGCAACATGAAAACTAAACTTTTCAAAAAACATGGGAAAAGACATGTATAATAACACTTTTTAGATCATTCTATCTATCTATCTATCTATCTATCTATCTATCTATACTGTTAATTAAGATACAAGGTGAATGAGAGTTGCAACTCCCAATTCTCAACTCTTTTAGGCAATAATTGCATTTTAAAAAACGAAAAATATTTTTCAAAAAGTACCAAATCTTCTTAAATCAATAAAGTCAATATATGATAAAAATGTAGAGCGAAAGTTGAGTCAAACAATTCTCTAATGATTAATGAAGAAGAAAGGTAGAACCAATTAATAAAATCGAACTAATATTACAATACATTTCATATATTTTGTAAAGATATTCCTGATTATCGTAGCTATTCATACCAATGCGTTTCTTTTTTACTTTTATGAAAGGAGAGAAAAGTAGTTATAGACACGTGTATTATAAAATAGTAATAGCAGTGAATCGATGGGATAAGTACGTGATGATAAAATAGTTATATTTAGTTGCTATAAAAGGAATAAAGTAGAAGGAAAATGAACTTTACTTGTAAAAAAAAGTAGGAAGAACTTTATAAAATGAAGTGAATATAGCATGTGAAAAATATAATCATGACTACAACTACATAAGAAAAAAAATGAAAATACTTTATTTTGCTTAACAATGGATAAGATGCATGGATTTCTTTAAATAAAAATCGATTTACAAAATTGTAGCCAATATGGTAGTAAAAAAATAGTATTCTAATGTTTGACATGACAAATAGCAACCCTATTCACCTGAGTTCTTCCTCATACAACATTTTTACTTCTACTTCTTTATGTTCCCTCGTTGATAAGAGCACACATATAAGTGGGCAAAAATCTCTCCATTTCTCTCTCTCTACCCACTTTTTTTCTCATTCACATCAAAAAATTTTTGGGCAAGAATTTTTATATCGATCCCTCCATATTTTCTCTCTCCTATATATATAAAATAATTATATTCAGTTTTTTCTACCATGTCATCAAATTCAGCAAAAGAAAAAAATAAAATGGACCATGTGGGGCCCTACTTCACGTGGTCCAATGTTTGAAATTTGCTCAATTTTTGGGCTGAATTAAAATCACCCATGAGCAAGGGAGTAGTTCCCCATAGATGTGAAGGAGTTGGGGAGGGGGGGTTTAAATCCTACGAACAAGCAATTTTTCCTTGTTGTAGTTGCTCTTTTGTTATAGGGGTACTTTTTGTGTTGAGGGTTAGTGGTATTTATACTTTATGGAAATATGTAGGTAGATATCTAAAAATTATCACATTTTAATAATAATTATAAAATCTTATGAAAAAGAGGGTAAAATGATAAAGATGAAATTAAAATAAAATAATGGGATAAATCTTTAGGGTGAAAATTTGAAGAAAATGAAAGGAAAAAGAAAATAAGATAAAGGTCAATGACGACACATAGGAGGTTAGATCATGAAAACCAACTAAAGGAACCATTTCGCAAAAAAAAATATTTCGTAAAAAGTACAAACTACAAGTTTACAACATGGCGAATTTGGTTAGATTTTTAAGTGGGGGAAGTGTACTGTCTTACCAATGATTGGGTTTGGAAGAAAAAATATTACGAGTTTACAACCTGGCTCTGATACCATAACAAGTTTGGTTAAATACATGATTTTTCATTAATTAGCACAAGTAAGATACGGAGTATATACACTGCAAACAATAAGTCTAGATTCACATCCTTTACTTGTAAGCCTAATCGTATCTCATCAAACTAGGAATTCCTAATACAAATTTATATAAATTGTACCTCAAAATATAAGATATTTTGTAATAATGTTGATAAATTATTATGGATGTTGAGATTTTATTATTATGCTTTTCTACCAAAGAGAAAGTTGAAATTATATTAGTCTACGTCAATTATAATGATTGCATTATTAGTAAGTGATAAAGCAGGAAACATAAGGTATAAAGATGTATATTACAAATAATAGGTCAAAGCTGAGGTTACAAATGATAGATTTAAGTCATCTCAATTAGATGCTACTGCAATATTAGTTCTCTATTATTCTTATGCGATTGTAGAATTATATGAATACTTGAGAGATCTAAAATGGATGGTGTAAACTTAGAACATTTATAATTCTCTTCACAGTTCTAATTATTTGAAAAATAAAATAATTATGTTAGATTTTTTTTCTTCATGTTATCTTAGGTTATAAAAATGTAACCCAATAGTTTCAAAATTTTTATACCAAATGTAACTCATAATTTTATCCTTTATTAATTTCTCATGCATACGAACATAGACTAGTACAATACTACAATATATTTAGTGTGTAGAAAACTAGAAATAATCATGGCACGAGGAACAAGTCTTAGGTCAACCTTACAACTCCATCACAATCACACCCATGCGGCATGATAAATTTGTCACTCGCCACATGTAATTAGCACGCATTTACCCTGTAACCCCTAATAAACTCCTAACGGCTAACGCCGTCATAGAGCGTCATCCTACAAGCTCTACGTTTTGGGGCCCACAAGTTCTCCTAAAACACTTCGGTATATACATATACTCGTATATATATATGCCCATTCCCATCTCCACCAAACCTCCCTTCTCATCTCTCTATTTTGGTTAAACAGAAAAAAACATTCAATGGCATTCTTCCAAACCCTCGTTTTCTCAAAAATCTCTCCCCCTATTTGCTTCGTCTTTCTCTAAGAATTACCTGTGCCTAATTGACCCCTCTTTTTGACCGTCAATTTTCTCTTCTTCGTCTTTTTCTCATTACCAAGATGGGTGGGATTTTCCTCCTACATCTGCCTCACAAGAAGCAGCAACACCCGCACAACAATCACGCCCCATCAAAGAGTGGCGTTGGGGTCCCGAAGAAGGGGTGTTTGGCCATCAAAGTGGGCCACACCGATGAAGAACAGCAGAGGTTCGTTGTACCCGTTGTGTACTTCAACCACCCTCTATTCATGAAGCTTCTTAAAGAAGCCGAAGAAGAGTACGGGTTCGATCAGAAGGGTACCATCACGATCCCCTGCCACGTGGAGGAGTTTCGTTACGTGCAGGGTTTGATAGATCAAGAAATGTCCATTCATCATAATCACTACCATCATCATAATCATCACCATAGTAATCCTATAGCTGGCTGTTTTAGGGCATGATCGATGATTTTTATTTTTATTTGATTCAACGGTTGTGATCTTTTCTTGTAAATTCCGTCAGCCTGCAGGGTCTTCTTAGTTCTCTTTGTTAGTGTTTTTTTTAAGGGGTCAATTAGGTAAGCGGTTCATGTATTCACATATTATTATTATGATGATTATGATATGAATTATGACGACGACATTTTAGAATTATTATTTTGCTGCGAATGTTTTTTTTCCTTGAGTTAATCAAAGATGATGACGATATGATGATGATGATAGAATTATGTAAAATACTAACAAATAGCGGTTAGTTGTAACAAATATTTGGGATGATTTAGAAGTCTGTTGGTACTGCGGAAGGAGGCCTCGAGACAAGATGAAACGGAAAAGGAGTATAAAGTGGCCGAGCTTATTCAATTTTTTTTTTAGGGTTTTCATCGTAATAATCACTTTTCATGAAAATAAATAATATGCCTAACTTTAAAGTTGGTAATTGCAATAAATATATAAGATCTTAATATCTATCCTCTATCCTCGTAATTTTTTTTATAAAAAAAAAATAGAAAATTTCCCTCAAAGAACCTAGTCTCATACTCTCATTATAAGAGCTATAAGGTCAACTTTAATAAGTATAGGTCAATAACTCAATAGTCAATACCACAGTTGTACTAATATACTGTGTGTAAATGGTACGTACAATGTCTGCGTTGGTGTGTGGACAGTGGTTCATTTAATTTTACATAAGTTTATACTTGTATCATAAAAGATTATGCGTGACCTTTATTGGACAAGGGCTTGAGAAGATTTTATTAATGTTTCTTAGCTAATTTGACTTACATCTTTAGAGTTGATTATGGGTGACAATAGATAATATATTTGTGAGTCCTACTGGACGTCTCTTGAGAAGATTTTATTTTGTAGATACTTTCACAAGATGTCTAAGATGATATTATGCCACTTAAGTATTGATTCTCTTGCTATCTTTATTTACCACACATATATATATATATATATATATATATATATATATATATATATATATATATATATATATATATATATATATATATATATATATATATATATGATATGATCATCAATGATTGTTGTAGTGGATGTACTCTAAAATAACTGTTCCTACCTCTCACTAACTTCAACTACATTTTATTTTATTTTAATGTTAGTCAACTTCTTCATTTTAGTGTACTCCGTAATGTATAAATGATGGAAATAAATAAGTGTATAATGCATGTCATATAACTTCGACTACACTTCAATATACCTGACATATTTTTGTTTGGCATGCATACTACTTGCTACGAGTAGTTGCTAATTGATTTATAATCTAAGACAGTTGAACCACTGTGGCTTCATCATATACTTTAAACGTATGGATTAGAATTGGATAAAAAAAAGGGGGTTGACTTACAGACAGCATAGTTACAAGAATAATATTTGGCTATACTAATTGTCTAATTCTTTACACAAGAAGTACATAGAAGATACTTTATATGATCAACACTTGTAGTAAATACGTCACATAAATCAAAAGAAGAATTAAGTAATTTCAAGTGAAAATAGGACGTCCATCCACTTGTACATATGGCATGCACCCAATAAGAATAATTCTAGAAAGTCTAAAATGGGTTCAGAATTTAGAGCCTTTGGAAATTTAATAGCAGAATGAGTTGGCGAGTCGAAGGCATGATCAAATAAAGTGCATGGAGTCAGGAGTCTCTGGGGTCTATTTTACGAAAGTACATACAGGCCGGTGTGAATGTCCTCCACGTTTACTACTCATGGCTTATTTAGTGCCCTACACTCCCTAGAGTTTAAGCAAGTCCAGACTCTGCAAGTCACTTGCCCCAAACAAACATAGGGGTTCTGAAATCTGAATGAAGAACTTCTTTTCGACCAGAATTAGTGGGAAATCATTTGATTATTAGGTTATAATTATTTTCTGATATCACGCACAGCAGCAACTAAACATAGTATGGAAAAATTCAAACACAGAGAAGGCCTCGTTGTATTATGAATTATTTAACTTGGACTTTGTTATTACAATATTGCACGCTCTTAAATAGGATTATAGGAGGATTTATCACTATAAAAGGAATTTTTGTACGTTATGGATCTCTTCCTGGTGGTCTAGCATAGACTCTAGCTTTACCTTTTTATTCACTTGATTATTAGTTTATTACACATGCAAGCTTCCTCAGCTCAACCTAGGGACGGATATACTGACTCTCTTTTAATGTCTTATTTCCAATCTACCCAGTTGTGGCATCTCATGTTATTTTTCTTAATTCAGTGCCTTTCGTCGTGTTGAGTCTTATCTATCTATTTGTTCTGTCCGCCATTTTTTTTTTTGGGATTTTAGTCTAATAATATTGATACAATTAAAAGCTGTAAAATTGATTCTAAAAATCCCATTTTTCCCGGCCTTCTCTTAACGGTCCACTTTTTAATTAACTAAGAAAATTCGATCTTTATCACCCATCTTCTTTTAACATACTTAATGAAATTCTTATCTATCGTAGAAGGGGGCTGGGGAAATAGAGCAGAAGGCATAGCCAATTTAAAATCCCAATGTTAGAAAAAATGTCACTATTTCACTGGCTACAACAAGTAATAATTTCGTTAAGTATGGTTAAAGAAGATGTTTTACAAATGTCGGATTTTCTTATTTAATTGAAAGGTAAAAATGTTTAGAGAAGATTGGATAAAGATGAGCTTTTAGAATCAATTTATTATTACAAAAGTGTTACATCGCGAGACGTATGTAATAATTACGTTGAACAAAGTAGATGTAAGTTGTTAACTCGTTATAATTGTTAATTAGTACTCGAAATAGTTAGAGGTTACTCTTATTGATCAAGTATTGGATGGCAAACCATCTGTTGGATAAATTGGAAAAAAAAATTCTTACTAGATTTTTAAATCACTAGGCTGGGACTAGGGAGTAAATTATGTACTTTCTTTATCTCTTTATTTTTGTCCCATTTCTATTTATGGAGTCAAAGTTTATAAATTTTAACTATAAATTCT
This sequence comes from Dysphania ambrosioides, assembly GCA_026401315.1. Classification (NCBI taxonomy): domain Eukaryota; kingdom Viridiplantae; phylum Streptophyta; class Magnoliopsida; order Caryophyllales; family Amaranthaceae; genus Dysphania; species Dysphania ambrosioides. The sequence continues at coordinate 32,235,505 of CM048657.1, read as the reverse complement.
CATTACATTATAAAAAATAATATATTCAAGTGAGATCGTATTGGATGCATTTCAATGTAAATTTTTTAAAATACCAAATTTTCATAATTATTTGTCTTATGGATTTGAGATAAATGCATTTTAAGTTGAATTTTGAAAAATGCAAAAAGTCAAATAGGGTAAAAAATTAGGAATAAATAGAGTAATAAAAGGGTTAGATTATCCATTTTATGGTTCTTATTATAGTGAGTTTGTGATGCTTTATACTCCTTTAGGTCCATTTTCCATAGTATGGTCCTTGACCACTGATAATGTGGTTAATTGGAATTTTAAGGTCAATGAAATCATGGTCCCTCAGCATGGGGATCAGCCGCATACAGACTAAAATCTTCTTCAACTTATCCATTTATCTACTTACAACCTATCATGAAGAGAGTAGCAAGATGTGGAGAATTGCGGTTATCAAGTCAAAGTTTACTCTGAGAGATTAACTTTAGTTTTCAAATGGTGCGGAAAATATGTACTAGACTTAAATGTTGATGAGAAACTGAATCATACCCTGTATTGCTATTATAGATGATACTATCCAGTTTAGGCAAGAAACTCTAACTTTAATTTTTCGAAATTATATTTTTAGTGTAGAGTTTTGAGTGAGGATTGACTTATAAGGTAAAAACACAATGTAATCATATATTAGAGCGTCCCCATCCATGCCATGAACTCATTTCATACCTTTATTATATACTTTTGGAATAATTTCCGAATTAAAAATGTGATTGAACATTCATCTTAGAAGTGAATTGTAGACATCAATTGAAATTGTGTTTGAGCTGTAATTATAGAGGTGAGTGAGAGGATTCGTATAACGTTACTCACACCACCAGGAGAAGGATTGTTGGACAAAAGCTTGAGTTTGCAAGTGTACCCTAACTTTTTTTTTGGCAGCGATAAATATAAAGGGACAAGGATTACCCATAGTTTCTAGCTTGGATGGCTAAATTATGAACAATGTTAACAAAAGTTCTATCTACTTTAAAACAAGCAAAGAAATTACATAGAGACGCATCTATTCTAATATCTTCCACCAGCGTCTTGAATCCCTTAAAAGTTGTTGATGGACTATGAAGTGCTTGAATGGCTTCTGAACAATTTGATCTGATGACACAATTATTCCTTTTCTTACACGCTTCTTAGAGCCCCTTTCATATTTCTGAAAGTTTCACATGAAGAGGGGTAGAAGCCCAAATTCTCTATCCTCCTCCTTTAGTTCTGCCATCACTGCAACAAATCATCCAGCCAATACCTGCCCGACTGTCCATGTTTTTAGCATAGTCTTTTCCTTTTTTCCACGCCCCATCAACATAAAAAATAATCAACGAACTTTCAGAGAGTCTTCCTATAGTCCATGAGAAAATCAGAGATTGACTAGGGGCTTGCGCTGCAATTTCTCTAACATGATGATTACAAGCGCTCCCCGATCTTTGAACCCACTCTTGAACTAGAGCAAAAACTCTAGAGGGATTAGGACTAGCTCCCTTGAAATATACTTCATTTCTATGATTTCATATACTCCATAGTAGAATAACAAAGGACGTTGAACGGGAATGATCATGACCATCTTCTTTCATAAGAAATGACAACCAATTCTGAATCTAGTCTTTAATGACAGGACCAGCCTGAAGCCAGTTAAGACCTAGAAATGAGGATTACCGTATACTTTTTACAAATTCACAGTCACGCATCAAATGGACAAGAGTTTCTAGATTCTGGTGACAAAAAAGGCAATGCAGGTAAAGTTGAATTCCTCTAACCTGGAGCTCCTTTTTGGTTAGCAAAGCTCTGTTCATAGATTTCCATCCAAACATAAGGATTCTCGGCATGAGCTTTAGTTTCCATATTTTCTTCTAGAATTTGATCAATTCCCCAAAGGATGATAAAAGAATGGAGGATTGTGGATCCTTCTCACGTAAAAAGCGACATCCTGCTTTAACTGTAAAATTCCCATCCTTTGACCCTCTTCATACAATGGTATCCTACAACTCTTCTTGGTTGATATGAGAGTTCATAATCTGAGATACAATGTTCTTGCTTAAGAGCCTCCAGATCTTTTTTGCATCCCATGCTTTATGACAAATAATTTCTGAAACCTATGTCCGTTTATTATCACCTGGTACCAAATGTGACGATCTTATAAATGGTTGTCCCTGCGGAAGCCATCAATCATGCTCAATTCTTATGGTATCACCTTTACCAATAAACTTTCCCATTCCACCCTTCATAGCTCTTGATGCAGACACAAGGCTTCTAAATGCCCAGGATCCCTTCAAAACTTTCTTTTCTTTCTCTCCTATCACAAGAGGGAGGTCCTTGTACCGTCCTTTGATCATCTGCACTACCAAACTACGAGGCTTTTTTTTGCATTCTCCATGCCTGTTTAAACAGAAGGAAATGATTTATATGGGAGATGTTCTTCAAACCTACACCTCCTTGACACTTTGGAAGCTGAAGTAAATCCGTCTTTTTCCAGTAGATAGGTTTTTTGTCTATTGTTGAGCTCCACCAGAATTTGATGAGTGAGGAGTTGATTCTTGACATCATCTTCTTTGGCATCATAAATACTGAAAACACATGGGATGCGAGGGCCACTAGGATAACATTAATGAGCATGTTCTTACGAGCTTGATTAAGATGAGTGAAATTCCAAGAGGAGATCTTCTGAAGGACACGGTCATGAATGAATCCGAGTTTTGCACACGAACTTCCATCAACCTCCATCGAGACCCCCAAGTAATGACCCAGTTCATCTTTTTACTTGACACCCAAAGGCTTACACATGAACTTCATGAATCACCTGGGAGTATTCGGAGAGAAGATGATGTATGATTTCTTTACATTTATCATCTCTTATGAGATGAGAAAAAATTCATCTAGAACTTCCCTCATAAGTTTGCATGAGTCCGGTGTAGCCTTGAAACAAAAGAGCGAGTCATCCACAAAGAGGGGGTAGAATAGGTAGTTTGTTGAATTGCCATAATGAAGGAGTACGTAAGCTAGATTTTGCATGGGGAAGATTTCCCATAAATTCACTAAAGAGGATATTGTCATTTAAGTGAAGCCCTTCCTCGAGCCAAACACTTGAAGGTTACAGTCTGCCTTACCCTTAGATGATTAGTGAGGAGTTTCTCAGGCTTTAAACGATGTTGCAGGGCCCTTGACTTGGGTAGCCAAGGACTTGAATCTTGACCCGGAGGTGGGGGAGTGTTCATTCTTATTGATCCTGAGGGGAACAATACTTGTTTAGAAGGAGGCAGAATAGGATCCGTTGAAATCTTCTTAGGCTGGTGAATTCTCATAATCAAACATTTGTGACTGCATTGTGATGAGAAAATTGTCTTCCTTGCTTTTTTGAAGAAGATTAAAGGGATGATAGAGGATCATTATGAAAGGGCTATTTTTCGATGCGTTCCCTAGGTGATCCTGAGCATGATTATCTCTCTTTTCAAGATGACTCTGATTGTTGGACTCTTGGTGACCCTTTGAGCCAACTTGATTTCCTGAGTTTCCTTAATCTCCCCTATTACTATTGTCTTCACTAGGGTCTTCCTCTTCATGATCTAAACTATCATTATCCCGACTGTCATCCTCATCAACATCCTCTTCCACCTCCTTAGTGTCATCATCTTGGCTTTCCTCAGACTGAGATGATTCATCCCCCTTAGACTCATCTTGACATGTTCTTATCATAACTGATGTTGATGATGAACTGTATTATGTAGATAAGTCCCACAAGGGCTCAGAACTACTAAGGCCCTCCCATGGGCTACCTTTGGGATCCTTAGGTCTACCACTGATGTTCTATTCCTCTCTACTTTTAAGGCCTATGAGTTTATTGGAATAAAGAGGGAAAAAGAGCTATTGATTCTTAGATTCTCAATGACATTACAAGCTCTAGCTATTGAAATTGCGATCCGAGACTAGAGTTGGTCAACCAGAGCCCTACAGAAACCCATTATGTGGCCAACTCTACCACACTTCTTACAGAATACAAGGACTCCCTCATACCTAAGGTCTACCCAGATAAAGTTACCTAGCATAATTCAATGTAGAAACTTGGAACCAACGACCGAGTTATTTGAATTCCTACCAGCACCCTCATTATTCCCTTAAGCTCCCTAGTGGAAGAGATAACATCAAATTTTTTGATATGTCCAATCCCCTTGAACGTTATTTCCACTATGCATTTGGCATTGTATATGATAGGAAGACCCTCAATTCTAAGCCAAAAGTATTAGAAATCGAAAATCAAAGTTCTAACAGCATGGAATGGAAGGCATTGCTTAAGAATCATACACGCACCTTTGTAGTTGAGACTTCTTCGATCCAAAAGACACTCAAAGTCTTGCTCTGATTGACAATGAAACAGAAATACACCTTGAACCTTATTGACAGAATAACTCCCCTTGACGATCACGATGATTGGACCCAACGTTAGATTTCATGGACAGAGAAGCATGCATTCCTCCAGTCGAAAAACTTACAAGCTATAAGCCTTAAGCCATCTGCTAGGGCCATTTGATGTTCTGAGGCAGTAGCTCTCACAATTAGACCCATGCGAAGAAGGTCACCTTGAATACTATATATTTTATCTAGTGCAGAGCGATCCATGATGAAGAAGGAAATGTAATGGAAAGGAAACAGAGAAAAGATTGAGATGAATAAGTTGAAGATTCACATATTAATGGCCTGATTTAAGTGTTACCCTTTTTTGTGATAAATTTAAGTGTAACAAGAGAAAACTTGATTTAAAGTCTCTGTTTAATTCAAAAATTGGTAGTCCAAAGTCCAAACATTACCTGAAATGAATTCTTTTGGGACTTGATCTCGTTCTCAAGTCTTAGAGACTAATCCCGACTATTACGGACAGTCAAATAAAGATGGGCCCAAAATTATCCAAAGTAATCGGATTTATAGTAACTGGCACATAAAATTACAGGAAACGCTAGACACACCGCATCAGTCTTAAACCAGTCAGTCACTTGCTAACCTTCGAGATTAAAAGCAACAGTGGGCTGGGTAGTGTGTACTGCCGTACCGGTGAAGACATTCTGTTCAGCAAACACTGCCGCTATAGAACATGGGCCAGCAAAATACATATCGTGGATGTCGGTTATAGCCTCCAGACAATTGAGACAAACATTCTCACTTCAAGTAGATCCTTTCATCACTGAATTATCAAACCATTTGTTAAAAATATTCTCTATTTATCTTTAATTATTTATCCCATATACTAAAAATAAACGTTCCTACAAAATTTTCTTATAATTTGTGATCGCCAAATTATTAGGGTTAGAGGTAGTACTAAAAAACACAATTTAAATGTCTAGTACAACATCTAGAAGTGAGAATATTTTTCACTTTCTTGACAAATCTCCCAATAAATTTGAAAGAAAGTACCTTTTAAATATCTCATTTTGCAAAACATCACCTTCTAAAATTTTTTTGGTAAAGAACTGCCTTACAAAAAAAATTTGGTCCAAAATTTTTTATAAGGTAGTTTTTAACAAAAAACTTTAAAAATAAATTTTCACAAAATGAGACATTTAAACGGCATTTTCTAACAAATTTTCCTAAGAAAAAATAAGGGAGAAAAGAAAATGAAACATAGGGCACATTGGCACAAGGGCTTGTCACGAAGGAATAAAGAAGAGGACACTATTATGCTCAAACCCCCGAGTCTCCGACATATTTTTCCAAAATCAAACACTGGGATTAAGCTACAGAAACCAATTTACAGTACATTTTTGCCTTTACAACCTCATAGATTTGACTAATGTTGGCCATTTATACACATCTTCCTATGCTTCCCAAATAGGGAAAAACGAAAACTTTCCTGAACAACCTGTAATTAGGCATGAATCTAAATTATTCATTTTTGACAAGAACCCTTTTTTATATAAATTATAAAGCTATTGATGATGTCTTGTATTTGAGCTACGAATAGTCACTCCATGCAGAAATTTCGTAAATCCAAGAAAACTCAATTTCCCATCAGAGCTCCGAATCCAATCTCTTAAAATTGAATAAGCAGTAGGTCCAAGATTCAATTCCTGCATTTATCAGATATTAATCCTAAGCTGAAATTTTCAGGAAGAGAAAAGGCAAAACTGAAATGACAGACAGAATCTACGGAAGTGATACATACCCTAGCAAGCTCCTCAACAGTGATAATTCGATTGCCTTCCTGCTCAAAATGCTCGAAAGCAGTAGATGCAATCTGATCCCAACCTTCACGACCTTCCAGTTGGTGTGTGCTGATGGAAGCAGCACAAAACTCATCAAAATCCAACTTTCTGTAAGAAAGAGTTGTCATCTGTACCAGAAGCAAATCAATATATGTTAGATATTCCCAAATGCAGTCTCATGTTTTGGTGATCCAATAGGAATACAGTACCATATTTAGAATATCAGGGACTCTAGATTCCTTCATTGCATCAGTAGCATTACGCAAAAGAGCCTATACACAGAAGGAAAGAATAAATAAAACTCATTTAACTATGAGTGAGAACAAAATGTTTGTTACACGAACAACTAAAAGTTCAACAGAAAAGAAATAAAAAATAACCATTCGGAAGTTATCAAATGAAACTCTGCCGTCTCTGTTAGGCTCCAAAAGCGCAAACTGTGACCTTAAATAAAACAACTCGTCCTCTGTAAGAGCTTTTGAGAGAGCCTGCAATTTGCAAAAGACGTACGAGAACTATTAAATTGAAATCGGTTATAAAGATTCCTAAAGCTGCAATATAGCCACAAACACAAAGTGCTGAAAATTTTCAGGTTAAATTAAAACTAAGATGGGCACCAGTTATTCATGAGATTAAATTGAATATTCAACGACAATTTGATGCTACACTAACAAAATAACGTAAGTACTGGAAGAGATTACAGTGAATCATCAACAAATCAGATTATCAGAGCAGGTACAAGTTCATGCAAGCTGTCAAAAATCAACCAAGAAAGAGAATCCAGATATTCATGCAATCATACATGGCACAGAGTTCTCCTGGTTTATATTGATGGCTGGAGTGCAGAACAACAATACTTAGTCTTGGGGATAAAAGGAGTAATTGACAAGGTTTTACAACCATGACAAAATATAGTCTATTCTTCCATCCTCCCCCAATCGTAAAAATTACAAATTCGGCACAATGGTACACAGAAAGCTGTGAAAATTAGAGTTGGACAAGCCATCAAGACCAGTGAACTTCCTTACAAGTAAACATGACGATGCTTGCTAGTTGGTTACATATGATATTAAAAAGTGGCAGAATAAATTGGCCAGAAATAGTAATACGGCTGGGACTTGAGAGACACTAGATCAACAATAATAGAATATTTGAGGTGCAAGGTAGGGAAGAAGTTAAAAATTATATAGATATTGGAACATATCTATCTATATTCAGAATTCAAAGTATAAGAGTATACGACCAAGCTACCCAATTCATTCAATAATAATACTATATGAGAACTTGGGTAAGACATCACGAACTACAGTCCAAAACAAGACCTGGAGTTTCAACCAAAGAACAACAAAGACTTGGAATTCGGACCAAAATATACCACAAGACAAAGAGTACAAGCAGCAAGAATAATATAGCAATTCCCTGTGCAGAATAATACCTTCAACGCGGCACGTTTAAAAGGAGTTGCATGGAGGTATGATTTCACCAACTTGTAGATCAATATATCTAAAGGAATAGTCGGATTTACATCACGTAACCAGGGATGAGCTGCACAATACAAAATGATTCTTTAGAAAATTTATTATGAAACAAGCAGGATAAGCTTCATTATTAAATAAAATAGGTGAAATCAAAGTCAAATTCAAAAGAACCAATTAAAACACTGAGTACACTAGCTTTGAACCAACTAGATTTACCATATAACATTCACACATCAGACCATCAGTTTACCAAGACTGAAGTCCTTGAAAAGCCAAAAAACATAATAAGAAATCACTTACTCAAGGCTTGGGCAGCTGTCATCCTCTTCCTGTAGTCCTTGTTAAGCAGTCTCTTAACAAAGTCTTTAGCTTCTGGAGACACAGAAGGCCACGGCAAATCATCAAAATTGGGCTCCGCTCTTAGAACAGCACGGAAAATCCCTGATTCTGTGCGTGCCCAAAAAGGCCTGCTTCCACATAATAGTATATAAGTGATCACGCCAATGCTCCATATATCTCCTTCTAGACTATATGATCTATGGAGAACTTCAGGTGCAACATAGTAAGCACTGCCCACGATATCGTTTAGTCTTTCATCTGCATTGATTAAAAAAAAATCAAAATACAAGATGCTCTGTAAGAGTGGAAAAACAAACAAAGGAATCCTACAGAACAAAATGGGTCTAACTAGAGTAGACTTGTATGATTAATACATAACTGCTCTCCAAATGCATAAAAATTACATTACGAATACATGCATGTATATACAGTGCATGCCAACAAATTTGGTTAGAATCTTGAGCGGTGGGACTCAAGACCTAGGATTGAGTGAATCTCGTCTACATCATTTACTCTTTGTCACTCTCTACATCCCAAAAATAAAAATAGATAAAAAAGGGGAAAAAAATAGCATGCATCCAAGAGTGAATTTGAGTGTCCCTCTGTAAAGTAAATTAGAGCTCCCCCTCCCAACCTCAAGAATGGATGCAAATTCTAACATAGTTAAGGGAGGTTTCAGAGGTTGTTTGTGGTCCAAGAAAAATTCCATATTGTAGCCTCATTAACCACGTCACCATTTGAAACAATAGCAAAAAGACCATTTGAAACACTAGAAAAAGGGAACTTTAGCCAAGTATTTTTCTCTTTTCTGGATTCTAGGATTCCTCAAAAGTCCTTATATGAATAAGGTCCGCCAATATAAATTCCTAACAAATTCATACCCACAAGTATCAAAGGAAAAAAATAAACAATTAACCACAAAAGTAAAGAATATCACAAACATTTAGTCATTTACTAGCATCCCAAATTACAATAAGAAACAAACATGACAAGCCAGATATAGTAACTAGTATAGTGTTGCAACTCTAGCATTGAACTACTCTTTTTGGAAAAAATTTTTTAGTGAACCCCACCCCCCCCCCCCCCCCCCCCCCCCCCCCCCCCCCCCCCCCTACACACACATTCACACAATGCAAACAAAAATTGTGACGGGCGGGCCGAATATCCTCTGGCATACTAAGTAACGATGTAGCAACCCCAGTCAAAAGTCAAAACACTCCAGACCCATGTAATCTAGAGCATAGATGACTGATTAGGCTACAACATATTTAGCAAGTCAATATATCCTAAGCAAGATAAGCACAGCCAACAACAAGCAAGAAAACAACAACCCACAGGTCTTCCACCTTAATAATAGTTCATAACTGTTACCTGGCCTAATAAAATCAGAGAGACCAAAATCAATTAGCTTCATGTCAGCATCTTCACTTCGAGACGTAAATAGAAAATTCTGTGCAGTAAGGAAACTAGTAAGTTGAAAAGTCATCGACGAAAAAAGTATAAAGCAACAACAGAAAAGCAAGCTCAGAAGTTGTAACCTCGGGTTTCAGGTCACGATGCACAACACCCTGGAGATGACAGAATGATACAACATTCAAAATCTGTTTGATGATGACCTTTGCATCATCCTCAGGGTACCTTCCACCTCTGCAAGAATAATGATTCCCTTTACACACAAGAATCCTCAGAATATTCTCCATAACAAACTAAGATTGAAAAGAGTAAATGTAACCTGGACAATATTCGGTCAAGTAATTCTCCACCCTCACATAATCTGCAATAAAAGTAACAGCACTTCAGGCCTTATGAAAAATATTACTAAGTAACGTAAATGTCGCTAAACTTTAAGTTTTCAAATTCACTATACCCCAAACCCATTTATATAATGGCAATTGCAACTTATGCAATCACACACAAAAGCAGTTAATCAAACATAAAAGAGCGAATAAACATTTAAAAATTATTTAATAGTTTCAGAAACTTTCTCCAGATAACTTAGGGCATTGAAATCCCTACTATCCTTCATCCTAATATACATCATTACTCAAAAAAGGCTATCCAGCAGATGAGTGGAGAAATTTTTCAAGCTGAAAAATAGTCTATCATCATGCATTTATGGAACGCATAGAGGTTTTCCAACTCAAGAGGGACAACATACTCCATGACAACATATACATTGTTTGAGTCTTCGCATGCATCATAAAATTTGACCAGATGCAAATGTCCTGAGAGGGCTTTCAGGATTTTAACTTCCCGCCGAACATCTTCAATTGATATTGCTGTAGTCATCTGCTCAACATAAAACAAGTTAAAAGGAATCAGCATAGAGGGGTGACTCTAGAAGTATCTCAAATAGTGAGAAAGATACCAAAAAGTAGATGACAGATATGAACGGAAGGACAAACTATATTTAAACAAGATTATTAAGTCATTATCTTTACACAAACTGACAGAGTCAACTGTATCATAATTAGTTCGCAAAAACAATAAGCAACTTAAATGTACATATGGAAATCGTAAACGTAAAAGTCATCATAAATTTCTTGCAAATCATCAACATACAAGAAAAAGCAGTCACAAGTATAAGGGTTGTGCTGTTGAACTCTGAACTTACATAACTAGCAAGACTCCTCCACCAAGCAAGTTTACCTCTAGAAAAATACTGTAATCTCATTAACCTTAATCCGAAATAGTATCAATAATCAAGACAGGTTCAACAAAGTAGAGCAATATCCAGTAAGTTGGAAAAGCATACAAACACACAAAAAGATTATTGAAAGCCTGTCTAAATAAGGACACAAATTTACTAGAAACCCTGACGAAGAGAACAAAATTACAACTTTTGTTTTGACAAACGTATTAATCCATGTCCAAGACTTTTTATCAAGGCCTTAATTTGATAACAGCCACAACCACCACCACTTTTATTGAGTGTAAGTAACCTTACTCTAAATAAAAGTTATTAAAATATTGAAATAATTGCTTGATGCTTGACAAAGATGTACTTCTTTTATTAATATCTAAATCATATGTATGCAATGTTGTACCAAAGGAATTTAGATTTGTATGAGCATATATCTTAGGTAACCACTACTTTTTTGTCCCAAAAATGTTAAGTAGTACAGAGTACATGGTGCGTTTACTTGATCATGGTTATATATTAATTTTGTCCATATTTACAAAGTTGACAATGTCTTGGACTTGATTTCTTAATAATGATTACAACATAGTGAAACAATTTCCTTAACAGTGAATAACTTTAAGCCATAATCAATTGTCCCTTGGGTTTGAAAACCAGTCTTGAAGAATTTTGGTGTGAGGGTCATACTTTCAAGTAGAAAGCTTAGGCAAGAGTTTTAGTATAGCATGGATTATTATACCAACAAATAATATTGTTAACAAACTCTATCTTGCTGTTTAAAGTAATCAGCTATCGAAATCTAAGCAGCTTTAGCTATTGTATAACTAAAAGAAATATTTTTGAGAATACGACATCAGGTTCAAAACACATCATCAGACATTGATAACAGAGAAACTTATAAACTTTCGGCATCTCCAGTCACTGGAACTTAGAACTCTTCCGCATAAGATCCTACAAAGCTTTTGGTAAGGTAAAATGAGAAACCTAGATGGAAAATTTACTTAGGATTGATTTTTGTCAGTAGTTTTAATTAGAACTTCACAAGGATCCTAAATATGGGAAGAGATTACAAGAAAGTTCAAGTTTAGCCCTTATTAATTGTTTCATCTTCTGAGAGCGCAACAAGTTCAATACTCTCGTTTCTAGTTAATTGACATACTGACATGTAAATCATAGCCTAGCATCTTTCCCTCAAAATTTACTTTGGGTTCATACCTAATTAATGGGAAAGAATGATAGCCTAAGAAGGAATGTACTCTCTCAATTTTATCTCTTTGTGAACATTAAACAGAAATAAAGTGCATTTTGTTTACAGTTCCAAAACTTCTATAGTTTTGCCTAAACAGAGAATAATATGGCACATATACATCTTTGTGTAGCATAAAGGCAGCAAAGCCTTCTCCTTGACAAGTGATAAAAGACTTAGGCTTCCACTTCGTTGGTGTTAAAGAGTAGCAGATCTATTTAAAAAAAAAAAAAAAGACTAGCGACGGATTTATACACACAAACATGCTTAAACGATGTACTTTTGGTATTCAATTGAATTCATTTGAACCCAATTCCTCTTTAAGTATGACCTTGCCCATTGACGCATTGACCAATGAACAAGCAATTCCAACAACAAGCTTCTGGACTCTTCAAACAATAGTCATTATCACTAATACTCAATGACATTTTGAGACTGAATGAATGACACAATTTCCGAACAAAGTCAAATGTAACCCACAAATTCGAAGCTTCTCCCCGCCCTGGCAACAAAATAACCGTTCGAACAAAATCCAACAAACATCGCCATCATAAAGATCGCATCTTTCCAAACAAAAAAATGCCACAAATTAACAATAAAGCTCATTTATACAAACATATACAAAACCATCAAATTCACATTGTCGTTTCGACATCACTATGATCATTAGCCAACTGATAAATTTACCATTCAACGATACAAAATTTACACAAAATTGAAATTGAAAACAAAAAAAAATCACCTTGGCTTTGGAAATGATCTTGACAGCAACAACTTGATCCTTAAGCTCACCCTTCTTCCCTTTGGCAGAACAAGTATGACCAAAATGTCCTCGCCCAACCTCCTTCCCCAACTCATACTTTGCCCCAAAATTCTTCCCATACCCAAAACACTTGTCCAATTGCTGCCCTCCTTCATTCCCCCCGTCCTCTGGTATGGGCCCCTCCTTCGGCTTCGCATTCCCTAGTCGCTTAGCCAACGAAGCTTTAATATGCTTCGCCGGAGACGGCGGCGGAAACGGCCTCCGAAAGAACCTCCTGGGCGTCGACCTTGCCGGAGACGGAGATGGCGCAACTCCAATTGGATAAGGACTAGGCCAGGGAGATGATCTCGCTGGAGTATTCCTCACCGACGGAATATTTTCTACTTCCGACGCCGGAAGAGGTGATTGAGGATGAACGCCACCATTGGTGGCGGAGGGAGAAGCTACTATAGTAGACAAAACGTCGCCGTCCTCGCCTGCAACGGCTTTACCGTAACACTGGCCCATTTGACGGAGCTAAATTTTAATTTTAAAGTTAAAAAGAAAAAAAGAAAACTGATCAAAGTGGAGTAATCAGACGGTTGGAGGTTGAGGTAGGGTTTTTGAATATCCAAAATTTCTCCTTATTTATAAAATTGATCACACAATCGGAACAGATTTCGAAATAAAATCGTAATCTCACCGGCGAAGAGATCTACAAAGGAGATTCATTGACAAATCTATCGTGTATAGGCGAGACTAAGGAAAGTCGGAAAGGAAGGATCATGTGTGATTAGGGGAATGAAGGGATGAATTAAGAGGCGTAGATATGAGGAGGATGTGATGTTAGTGAAATCAGAGAGTGGAGAATGGAAGAGGAAGGGATATACTACTCCTACAAATGATCAGCTTCATTTTCCAAAAAAAAAAAAAAAAAAAAAAAACCGAGATTGATGATTGGGAAGCTGGAGTAGTAGTAGTAGTAGTTGTTGCTGTTGGTTGGCTTCTTCACTCAGATTACTCTTCTGTTTTGGATTTTGTCTTTTTACACTTTAGAGGATATTTGAATAAAATAAAATAAAAATGGAAAAAGGAGTTATGTGATGAGGTGGACTGGGTAGGGTGCAGGTGAGTTATGCTGGGACGACTGAGTTTGGAACTAGTGTGGTGTGGACTTGGTTGGACAGGTGGCCATTGGGGAAGTGTGACTGAGGGTAAGAGGGTGTAGTGGTCAGGGATGTCGCGAATTAGTGCGTCCATCGAAGGTTCCAAATGACGTCAAACAGTGGCTACCTCCCGGTCTTCATTATTTGTGCCAGGGACTTTCCTTTTTCTTTTTCAATTTTTTTTTTACCATTCTCTCATTTCACTTGTTAGATTAATTTTTTTTCGAAAAATTTCTATCAGACTGAAGCAGTGGGCGAAATTGCCCGACTCAGTAAATTACTGAGCACGAAGACTAGTACAACTTTATCCAGATGACAAGAAGAGGGGTATCTAAAATTTTTACTGATATGTTAATGATATGAGCATGTTTCGTTCAATGACAGTTGTTAAACTCTTAAAAGTTGTGGGATAACATCCTTCACGATCAGCTCGTCGCTTTTTCTTAAATGTTTTCATACCATATGGATTTATAGAATCAAACACATCTTGTCACACACACACAAATCAATTAAAGTTATGATATTTAATATGTCTAAACATATAATTTTTTTTTTTTTTGGATATTAACTAAGCATAATAGTTGAAACGAAAAGGAACATTTGTTTCATAATAAAAATTTGTTAGAGATGGTAATGAGGCTAGACTTCTAATACGACTAGGGTTATATTGCTAGGGTTAGATTAATATTGTGCATATTTGTATCATTAGTTTCCTAAGCCTATGAAACTCTTGGTGTATATATACCCTTGTTTGAGACTAAAAACACTCGTGTAATTTAGCTAATTTTGTTGTATTTCATTGATTCATAATCAATTACCGTAGGTATATTTATACAATGGTTGTGGTTAATCTCGGTATTTTGCTAAACTTGGACTCTATCTTTCTGTTACTTTATCCTACTGATATTATTCTACTGATATTCTATCTTTCGGTTGCCAAATTTTATCCTGCTGATATTCTATCTTTTCTACACTCCCCCTCAAGTTGGGTCATTGGATCTTCAACACCCAACTTGCACAAAACGTTCTCAAACACACTTGCCCCAACAACTTTGGCCAGTATATCTGCTATCTGATCAGTCGACCGTACGAACGGAAGACTAAGTATCTTGGACTCTAGAGTGTCCTTTATGAAATGTCTATCCACTTCTATATATTTTGTTTGATTATGTTGAACGGGATTTTTTCAGAAATACTGATCGCTGCTTTATTATTGCACATCAGCTCGCAACACTTATCTTGTGGGTATCCCAACTCGGTTAACAATTTCCTCAGCCAAAGTACCTCTGCAATTCCTTTTGTAATTCCTCGAAATTCTGCTTTAGCACTTGACATCGCTACCACTTTTTGTCTTTTACTTTTTCATGTTACCAAATTTTCTCCAACCAGAGTGAAATAGCCTGATGTAGATTTCCTATTATCTCTGTCTCCTGCCCAATCAACATCTGTATAAGCCGAAAAATTTAAATGTCCATTATTTATGAACACTACACCTCTCCTTGGAGTCCCCTTGAGATATCTAAGGATTATGTACACAACTTCAATATGTTGCACTTAAGGCATATACATAAAACTACTAACTACTCCAACTGCATATGCAATATCGGGACGAGTATATGACAAATAAATTAACTTGCCCAGTAGTCGTTGATATTGCGTTTGATCCGTAGGTTTTGCATCCTCATCAATCTGTAAGTCATGATTCACCACCATTGAAGTTTCTGCAGGTTTACTGTCTATCATGCCAACTTCTGCCAAGAGATCAAGGACATATTTCTTCTGAGAAATGAAGATACCCACTTTTGACCTAAGTACTTCAATTCCCAAGAAATATTTATGATTTTCTAGATTTTTCATCTCAAATTCTTGAAACAACCTTTCCTTTAGCCTGTAGATTTCTTCCTCGTTATCTCCTTTGATAACCACATCATCCACATATATAATTAGGCATATAACTAAATCCCCTCTCCTTTTTAGGAATAGGGTATGATCAGAGTTACTTTGCTAAAACCCAAATCTCTTAATGGCCATTGAGAATCTACCAAACTATGCTCTAGCTAGGGGATTGCTTCAAACCATACAATGCTTTTTGCAATCTACAACCCTCTCCTACTAGGAAATCCTGAGAAAAACTCGATGGTGCTTCTATATAGACTTCTTCTGTAATTTCTCCATGTAAGAAAGCATTTTTGACATCAAACTAATATAAGGGCCAATTCTTATTTGTAGCTACCGAGAATAGTACCCTGATAGTGTCTATTTTTGCTACAGGAGAGAAAGTTTATGAGTAGTCAACTCCATAGACTTGTGTATACCCTTTTGTTACTAATAGCGCCTTATATCTTTCAATGCTTCCATCAGCTTTGAATTGAGTTCATATTTCCCTTCAGAGATGGCACACTTTTCCCTAGTTCATTTTTTATTAAGGCATCGATCTCCTCCTTCATTGCTCCTCTCCATCGTTCACTCCTAAGTGCTTCTTCCACCGTTTCTGGAACTTTCCTAGAATACATAGCAGCATTAAAAGCAACTGCCATATGAGACAAATTCTCTCTCGGCGGACCATTTATGGGATACTTTGATCTCTGGGCCTCGTAATGGGGATCATAGTGTTTTGGGGGAATTCTTCTGGTGCTTCTAAGAGGTAACTAATATCTGCATGTATCTAGTCCACTAGATTCATCAGTCACGATCTCCGATCCTGTACTTTATCGGTATCATCACAAATTACAATGTCAGTTTCTAATGAGTTCTCGGGACCCCTTACCTCAACCTCCTGATGCACCAGCTCTAATGTGACATTGGGTGATGGTCTAATAATATGGATTGTTTTACATCTTCAAAATTTGTTCTTGTAGAACTAACAACATTATTTTTTCCTGTATTTTCATCAATTAGGGTATTATAGGAACTTAACCATCTTAGGTCGTCTTTAGGTTTCTCCCTCTGATATCAAAGTTGGGAATAGAAGAAAGTATTTTCTACTAAGTTACAGTCCATAGTAGTATACAATTGGTTAGAAATAGGGTCAAAACACCGATAGCCCTTCTGAGTCACACTGTATCCAACAAACACGCACTTCACTACTCTAGGTTCTAATTTATCACGATCCCATTTAGGAAGATGAACATATGCAACACATTCGAAAATTCGAGGAGGAAGAGAATGGGAAGTAGGGATAAATCCATGGGAGCTTAGAACATCAAGAGGTGTTCTATATTGAAGTTTTTTAGTAGGCAATCGGTTGGTGAGACAATTAGTTGTAGCAATGGTTTCAGGCCAAAAAGATTTAGGGACGCAGGATTCAAACATCCGAGCCATTTCAAGGAAGGTACGATTTTTCCTCTCTGCAACCCCATTTTGTTGTGGAGTATCAAGATGGGTGCTTTGATGTAAGAGACCATGTTTAAAAAAGAAAGTTTTCATATCCTGATTTATATACTCACCCCCATTATCAGACCAAAGGATACTGAGTTTTGTTTGAAATTGGTAAGGATCATATGGTAAAAGGTTACAAAAATATCAAATATTTTTGATTTTTTCTTCATAAAATAAATCCAACTCATCTGAGTACAGTCATCAATAAAAAGAATATAATATCGAAAATTATGGCTACCAAGTTTCAGGGCAGGGCCCCACACATTAGAATATACCAAATGAAAGGGTTTATGAGCATGACTAATACTACTAGGAAAACAATGTTTATGACTTTTCGAAAGAAAACAAGCTTCACAATCAAACACCAACTTTGAACCAGAAAGAGAGGGAAAAAGTCGTTTTAAATACCCTTAAGAAGGATGACCTAAACGACGGTGCCACATCCAAAGTTGCTTTTCTGTTGATTCATGACACACCATTGTACCGCCTTTCTTGAAAACTCGTTCATGTAGTATAGTCCATCTTTCTCAGTACCACACCAAATAATCTCCCTCGTCCGAGCATCCTTTACAATACACCCATCATAACTCATTAGAATAGTACACTTCAATTCTTTTGTAAGTTGACTAATAGACAACAATTTATACGAAAGTTTTGGAATATAAAGACAATTATTTAATGATAAATGAGTTCCAAATTTTATGGTTTTGGCTTCTTTAACATCCGTAAAATCACCATTAGCTGTTTGGATTAGGGTTTTTTGTGGTGGAGAGGAATTTAAAAAATCAAATTTGTCAAATGTCATTGTATTAGTGGCACCACAATCGAAGATCCATCAGGTTTCGGGATTTTTATGACACGAGACTCCTATGTTTGTACGGTTTGGATTTGAACTTCGGGTCAATTTTCCAATTTGGGCTAGAGTTGATGGGCATGGCACGGTTTTAGACTTAGAGTTAATGGATGAAATTGATTTTTGTGCTGAGAGAGTCATGTGGGGTGATTTAGGTAAGTGGGTCAAATTAAGTTGGGTAGGATGAATTTGGGTGGAATGATTATGGTGAAGTTATTAGCAGAAGACACATGGGGTTTTGGAGTTAGGCTCCGTTTAGTAGGGTGTAAAACGTTTTCAACTAAAAATGATTTTCCCTAGAAAACCTTTTACGGTGGAAAACTCATTTTCATAGAACTTTTCCGTTGTTTGGTTGCATGGAAACTGATTTTACATTTAACATTTTCCGTTGTTTGGTTGAATTGAAAATCAATTATTCCTATTAACTTTTCTAATTGTATTCTCTTGTCATTTTTTTTAAATTTTTTTCCATTATATTTTCTAGTTGTTTGTCATTAGCTAAATTTGTTATGATATAATAAATATTTTTTTATAAAATCTAAAATATATTTCTTTGATCTATTAATAACATATTACATTATACGGAATATTGCCATAAAACCGGAGAACCTTAAAAAATTTGGTTCAACATTATAAAAAGACCTTAAGCTAACTATAAAGGAGTAATCACAATTGAATAAGCAAA
This sequence comes from Dysphania ambrosioides, assembly GCA_026401315.1. Classification (NCBI taxonomy): domain Eukaryota; kingdom Viridiplantae; phylum Streptophyta; class Magnoliopsida; order Caryophyllales; family Amaranthaceae; genus Dysphania; species Dysphania ambrosioides. Next base: position 32,216,756 of record CM048657.1, on the reverse strand, counting down.
CCAATCAAATAGGTAAAACAATCAACTCGTTGTAATGTAATAGTTTGTACTTTCATATTTTAAATTCTAATAGAAAGAAAATTTTTTATTCTAATTTCAAATAAACTGTTGATTGTCCATATTTTATGAGAAATTTTCATGATTCAATCGAATTAGGGGGAAATCTAGGGTTTTTTCGACTAAAATGGATACTACTATTATTAATAATACAATTAATATTACTATTATTTTTAATATTATTATATTCTTATAATATAATTTATTTTATCTAATTTTTTTTCAATTCTATTGTTGCGGAAATTGCTTCGGTGGAGTTAGCCCCTGCTTAAGAGCGACTTTCTTATTTTTATTTTTCGTTAACAAAATTAGGCCAGCACAAGGTAAGACACGGCACGCCAAAGCACATGGGTCGTGTTAGGCCATTAGCCGAGTTTTAGGAAAAGGTAGTACGACATAACGTGACATGACTACGATTAGGCACGACACGAAAAGAGGTCAGACACGAGCTGATACGGTCCATGATGTGCACGCCACGACCCGTGCCCACCTCTATGCATGGGCGTAAAATGAATTTACATTCCAAGTTTTACATTCTATATTTTATTCCAAACTAAACAATGTAAAATGGGAAAATAGTTTTAGGGAAAATATTTTATACCCTACTAAACAGAGCATTAATGGGTGAAATAGGTTTTTGGAAGGGTGTGATTTTTGTTGCCTGAAGACATGTGGAATTGGGCTGATTTGGTTGAATATGGAAGGATATGTGCTGTTTGAGGGGTAATGTGGACAGATTTTAGGGTTATAACAAGTGTCTGCCTCCTTCACTTTTTCTAGTACATTGCCTCCCTTAACCTCTTTAGTTGTTGGCTTGTTGCACCTTCACCTTGTGCTTCCTCCATTGATGCTTCTAGCCCTTCAAGTTCAGTGCTCAGTGCAATAAAAACACTTCATTTTCCCTTCGGCTCTTCACCTTTTCTACGCCCATTTCCTTTTCTTCCTTTTTTTTAGCATTAGGCCACTATTCCGGGTAGCCCACTAGATGGAAACATCCCTCCTTAGTATGATGAGATCCTCCATGGTAAGAGCATTTTAGATGAGCATTTTCGTCTTCCCTCCAAGATGATGAGTTTTTTGATCGAGTTCTTATTTTATTGCTATTTAATTGTTGCAAGCTTTACAACAATTGAGCCATGGCTACCGGCTGTTTTGGTGTATATCACTCATGTTTAGTAGGTAATTTGTAAAGGTATATGATGTTGGCTAATTTTGGGTTTTTTTTATCGGAAAACCTTATGGCTCTGATACCAAGACTAAAAACACTCAAGTAATTTAGCTAATTTTGATGTATTTCCTTGATTCATAATCAGTACACCGTCGGTATATTTATACAATTGTTGTGGTTAATGTCGGTATTTTGCTAAACCTGGATTCTATCTTTCTGTTACTTTATCCTTCTGGTATTATTCTACTGATATTCTATCTTTCGGTTATCAAATTTCATCCTGCTGATGTTCTATCTTTTCTATAGTTTGTACATTAATCAAGACATGAAATACATATTTTACCCTAAACTTAGCATGGTATCAAAGACAAATAAAAAAAAAACCCTAACCCTATCATCCTTCAGCCGTTTTTTTTCTTTCTCTCTTCTGCATACGTTTGATCAACGTGTTCAAACTTTCTTCAGTTGAAAGTTCAAATTTGTTGTGCTCAAAATTTATACGACTCATATACGAACTTAGTAATCATTGTTTCTTAATAACTATAACAAGTTATATATGAATAAATGAACACTAATCACCCAAAAATATAGTGCATAAATCTATCAAACATAAATGGAATATATATACTTAGATACCTGACCCAAAAAAAAAAAAAACAATGCTCCTGTGTAGAATTTTAATTTCTGCCTGAGATACCAAAATTGAGAATGGCTGACATGAGTAATTTAACATTTTAACAAGAAATGCCATGAAAACACGATCGGCTGCCATTGTTGATCGTCTCATATAAGAATTCGGCTTTGACCCAAAGTGACAATCAAGGTCTTAGTAGTTGTTCACGTAAGCAATTAGAAACTACTTCCAAGAAAGCTGACAAAGAGCAGCTAAGCGAACACTGAGATTGATCTTGAATTATTTCTTTAATAGCGTAGGTTTACAGAAGGTTTTACTGCACCAGCTCCCTCTAACTATACCCCAATTAAAGCATCTAAAGGAGAATTATTTGGTGTCTTTTAATTGCCACAAAGATTGAAGATGTACTTCAGATAAATTTACAAGAAAGGAACAACTTAGAGATGCATGGATTATTAGACGAGACCTACCATATATTCTGGTCACTTTATGACCAATACCCGGTTGGATTTGGATTTACTCTTTTCATTTTTCTATTTTTTCCTCCTTTTTGGAGTGTACTGAAATGTGAAATCCACTGCAGTTGTTTCCGTCGTCATCCACGTACATTAACTATCGTCAGCATTTGACAGAATTATATAAATCCATGCACTAAAACTCCTTGTTAGGGGTCGTATAAGATCTTTAACTAGAAAATGATATTTTGAAAAGAAAGCTTACATGAGCAACAAAAAAATTTGATTTTTCAAATGATCGGAGGATTGGTAATAAGAGGATTGAATGATTGATCACGTGATTAGCAAGTGAATCCGCCACACGATTATCTTGATTATACACTAGGATTGTCTTTGTCTACCTTCCAGCTTCATCTCCTGTAAGGGTTGCACATATATATGCTTGATTATCCAACTGAATCAGTAGCTTGTCTATCCTCAGTTTATTATTGGATAGTACGAGACCATCAGTGCCATAGGCTCAGCAAGAAAATAATTACATTGCAGCTTCCAAAAAAGGCCGAAACCAAAACACCATGAAAGTCCCTAGCTAATAATATAATATCTCCATCGATCAGCTGCGACAGGACACCCTTTGGCTGCACCATCCGTATTCAATGTATACCATCCTTCTGCAGGATCGGAGCTGCCCACCTCACATGCATTTCTACCATCCTTCTGCAGGATCAGAGCTGCCCACCTCACATGGATTTCTTTCTTCAATTCTTCTTTCGAACAGTACCTAAACGAGTTATTCCTTAACATTATATCTGCTAAATTTTAATCCTCTTTTAACTTGTGTGCTCGAATGATTTTCATAATATTCTGATCAAGATATGATATAATAGTCTCCCACTCCCATCCGGCCTACTCCATGTTTCCACATTTCATCTGTCGTAACCCTACTAAATCATCTGGAATTGGCTGCGTAATCAGGTCACTAAGAGGCTGACTGTATCCCGTTCGAGATCCCTAAATAAAGTCTTCATTCCATTACCAACTGCCATGTTATATGGATGCGTACCGTTGTTACATACATGCATACCGTTGTCATATACATGCATAGTACACGTACACTAGTACGTTTGTTGTGTAAGAGTTGGCCTCAATATGTTTCGGACTTTGGGTTGGACTTGTAGGCTGAAAATGAAATTTTTATTGGCATAAGGCCCACGTAGCCCGACTAGCTAGAGTCCAATCACAGTAATATGTATCAGGGCCAGACCAAAATTAGGCTCGGGCTGAATCATAGCCCAAAGGCTTACCCCACTAAGCAGTCTCAAAAGACCAGTCAATATTGGATCCAACTCGGATCCGTGGATCCATATCCGTTTTTACGGATATGAAACTGATATGGGTCTTCAAATTTAGAGCCGACAGATCCCTATCGGATCACTGAAAAACGGATCCGTGTACGAGTCTAACCATAATACCCGGATTCAGATCCGTTACCCGTTTTTTCATTTACTCATTTGGACTTGTTTGCATTATTATTCAAAAGACATGTAAAAATTTGATTTTGTTCATTTGTACTTTGTTATTTTCTAATATTTGAGTAGTTATATGAATTATATTCAAATATTGAACTTACATCCTTCGTTGATGTAAAATGCAAATTTATAAATTTGAAATTTTTTTGTCGCAAAAAAATAGGCAAAATATGTAGGATCTGTTTTAGACTCGTTTGGACCCGGATCCGTTGAATCTGGATATGAATCCTTACTTTTCATATCCAGCAGATCCGGATCTGGATATGAATTCATCTTTGAAATACGGATCTGGATCTTGATCTATTAGAATCCGGTCCATGACTTTGTCATGCCTAATCAAGTCATATTCCTTTTTTTTTTATTGGTTTCATTAGTTTAATAACAGTACTAATTACTGAAACACCATCAATAATTCAAGACGAGAAGGTAAGATAAAATAATGTAATCATGTGCTAGTCAAGATATGGTCCCCTTAGATGAATTATTTAACAAGTTTTATGTTCACGCACACCATGACACCACTCAATTTTAAAATCTAAAGGTTTACCAATATTAAGGGGGTTTGGTAGCACAACTCTGAAGACAACTCAACCTCCCAAAAAAGAAATAGGTATAATGCATTTCTTGAAGGAATCACACTTGGTATGATTTGTTGGCTTAACCCTCGAACAGGTAGCTGATCTCAATCGCAATGAAATTGCTAAAATTCTGGAATCTCACTACTAAATTTGGATAAGATGACCCCAAAATAGCCTGGTGACCTAACCTACAACTTGCCTTGATAGATCAACTTCATTAATAAAATACCAACTTATTCAATTATGCATCATCTTATTAACCATTTATTTTTCAAATATGCAGGTTCCTTTTTTTTTTTTTTTTTTACATTTTCATATCAAACATAATAATAATACCCCAGTTAAGTTTTAAGAAATATTTCTAAATCACATTCACTTACAGTACTACTATGTACGTGTGTTGCTTAGTATTGTTTAGGATGTTCGATGTAAAGAGAGCCACAGTACAAGCAGCAAGTAACAACTGATGTAGACGAGATTTGATCCTAAATCTTGGATATCATCTTTTAAAATTTTAACTAACTAAACTAATTGAAATCCATTTAATATTTACTAGGTGCTTATACATATCTTTAGACTTAGGGATATATCATCACTTTTTCTTCTCTTTTTATCAATAATTTGCATAAAATAATTTTTTCTTTAATGAACTTTGTCACATATACCTTGATTGATTAATGTTAGACTAATAGACTACATCAGTCATCAGTGCATCAATCTTTTAAATTTCCAAACATGAAAAAAAAAAGAAATTTTTACAACCTGCAACATAAAGCATACAAATACTAGCTAGAGCCAGTGGCGGAATCACCTTAGGCTTAGAGGGATCACTTGACAACACTTGATAAACTATAAAAGAAATATAACTCAATAAATAACATTACATTATAAATGATCTGGTGATTCGAATGTACATTTTTTATATAAAATTTATCTTTATCAACTCAAACACATCCAAAATAAAGTTTACCCTTTTAATTTAAATTTTAGATCACCTCTGACTTGAGCCCTAGCTACTGAATATCTTATATCTCCATAGAAGAAAAAAAAAGGAGTAAACTATTTGATCAATTGAAAATTTGAAAGTATGAAGCACATACTGTAAAAAAAAAAAAAAAAAAATCCCAATTCCAAAAAAACAATAGACAAAGGGTTAATTCTAATTTTAAAGCACTCAAAGGTGTAGTATATTAAATTGACTACTCCCGTCCTCTAAAAAATGACTAATTTGACTTTTCGCGCTCTTTAAAATATGATTTTAAATATTTTTTCTCCAAATTTGTAAGGCAAAAATTATGAAAATTTGATATTCAAAAAATTTACATTGAGATAAATCCAACAAAATACCAATTGCATATATTATTTCTTATAACATGATAAGAATTTATTGTTTAATTTTTTAAACTTAGACTCTATAAATAAAAGTGGGAAAATATATGGGGAAGGAGGTAGTAACGGCTAAGGAGTAAGGAATTTTCTAGTTAGCATCTCATATTCTCATAGGGCCATAGTAGGTGGTTTTTGGTGGTATTTCTAAATAGTACTCCGTATTAATGAGCTAGGTGAACAAGGAAAAGTCTCCTCCCAAATTCCCTACACTTGTGTTTTGGGAAACGATACTTTGGGTGGTATGAAAGCAACTTCTTTGGCAATTCATATGATGTGTCTCATATTGGATCAATCTTGCCATACAAGCCATCTTATTCGTGTTATTTTACTTGTTAAATTTAGCATGGAAAAAGATGTTTGGTTCTCTAGATATATTTTGCATGCTTTAATGTCAAGTCACTCGTTTACAGATTTAAGTGGACAAAAGTGGTATCCGGAAAATCGGAAATCACAATTAACAAGGCTAAATAACATAATTGGAGTCAATATACAAATATGGTTGCTAAATTTCCCGTTGGGAGAGGTAAGGACATTACACCCGCAACTCTTTGAAACAGACAAATTAATTAATTTATGGGTCATTCTAGTTAAGGATGAAAATTACCACTAGTGCCAATCTCGTAGAAAGACGTTTGTACCAAGTATTTTCACACATGGTCGAAAATTGTATACCATAATAATTATTAAGTATTCAAATTAGTGCTACTACATTTTGTACCACATTATTGTACCTTTACTTTGTAGTAAACAACAAATTAAATGTTATATCAACTTTTTTTTTAATCATTTTATTTCAGTGAGTATTCACACAAGCAATTTTTGAATTTCATATCTCATTTCATTTTGCATTAGGTGTGGATGTTTTTACTCGAGAAAAAAGAGAAAATGAATTATTCATGGTCTCACAATTTTTTTAAGAAAATAATAACGAATTTAATTCATGATTTTTAAATACTGTTAATCCCTTGATTTCTTTGAGAATTAGACTAATATGCCATTTTTAACATCCTAATCTTAGGATTATATTGAAGTCATGAGACTTTAAAACCGGCCAATTCATCCCTTTGAAACTTTTTTGAGTCGGACTAATTAATTTGCCACCCTTGAACAAGCTGATCCTGGGATTAGTCTGAAGATTGGCTTTAAATATAATTCATCCCTTGATTCTTTTCAGACTCAGATTAATCTTCCACCCTTGAACAAATCTACCTTAAGATCATATTGAAGACTGGCTTAAAAGGTAATTCAACCCTTGATTCTTCTTAGAATCGAACTAATCTGCCAACCTTTAGCAGGTTGGTCCAAAATTCAAACTAAAGATTGACTTCTCTTGTAACTTCTTAGCTTAATTATCTCAAAATATGGTGATAAGGCCTTTCATTACTCATTGGAGATGGGGATTACATCAGGTTTTTTAAACAAAATACTATTTCAGCCTTCTGACAATGTAGTTGCTGCCAATGTCTACCCCATCTAGTCCCCTTAGTATGTAAGTTTCGAATTGTTTGTTTTTTGCAATTTAGTATGGGCTTTCCAACTTTGCTGACAATTTCCAAGAGTTCGTTCTTTTTGGACTGCATTTGTATTTCTTAAAACTAAGTCTTCTACCTTTAACGACCTGGACTTGACCTTCCTATTATTCGTAGACGCCATCAACAATCATGCAAGCTTCATCTGTGTCTCGTGTTATAGATCTGGACTTAACTTCATGGTATCTTCATTCTATTTAGGGTCATACAATTGAATTCGAAAACATTCAATTCCTATTTCAAATGACATGATTGCTTTAGATTTATACACCAAGTGAAAAGGTATCCAATTAACTTGTTAACTGCCTGATAATTGTTCAGAGTGACCATACTATGAACCCTATACCTAGGGATGTTGGGCTCTTAAAACCTGGGTCTTCGTTCGACAGACTGCGCGTGAGTTTTTTTTTCTTTTCTTTTTCTTCTTCCTTCTTACTAAAGTTTTGTCAAGATTCCTAGCCTGTTTATAATTTTTCTTCATTAATTTAGTTCTCTAGAATAATTAGCAATCAACTTCCTGTTAGCTACATTGTAACCTTTCATAGTTTCATGCACACATCCTAGGTCCAAATTCAAGGTCCCTACAAATTTCTCCTAGCGGATAATCACGTTATGTTACTCCAACTTATACGTTGTATGTATATGTTTCTCACATTCACATATAAATTTCTAAAAAGTTTGTCATTTAACAAATCGTCAATTTGGCATATGAGCATTGCCCCCCGAGACTCACTTACCCGGCCGAAGTTATTTTGTACAAACTTATTTTGTCTTGAAAATTTGGAATCGTGAGATAAAATTTTGAATTTTTTTTGTTTGAAACTTATTTTTGCTTAACTTACTTTATCTAAATTTATTTTATTTTGATTAAAACCTTATTTCATTTTGTTTGAAATTATATATTTTTTGAAATAAGTTAAAATAAGTTGAACAAAGCAAGCTCTTAATCTCTTAATTCTAAGCTTGCTAAAGATAACTTTACTCAATTAAAGAAAATAGAAAATGTAAAAATAATAAGCATAAAGCACTATACTTGGTACTTGATACACGAGTACTTGCTGGATTAAAGTCGCCAAAGTTATAAAGGATAGACATGAAATAGGGGCAACAATTCATTCAATACATCAATGGCAGTTACCTTCACAATCCTACAATTGAGGTATAACCATTCACCAATTCGGCTCACAACAGACTCTCAACAAAAAATGGTCCCTTGACTACGACTAAAGCTTGCAAATTATAGTAATAAGATATACACTGAATGCAAGACATAAATATAGTCTGTATAATACAACACAACACAACATCACAAGACAGACAGAACAGCTATTCTGAGATGTCCCAATCTTTTTTAGACCCATTTGCTTCACATTACAGAACCTGATTACCATGTGTGTTTTTCATTCAGTGCAGTCACGGATTTGCAGTAGCATTCAGTAAACTTCCTTTGGTAGTACTTAGTACTCCGTAACTTCCAGGACCCCAACTCTTTCTGTAATCTTCTTAAAACTAATCCATTTCTTCATTCTTCCTCGCTCATTCCAGTATTTCAAGCAACCCCCGTTTAAATCTTTAAGCAAATGTTCCTTCAATAATACCCTTTACCTTTTCAATTAATAAATATTCGCTGTTTTATAGTGATGTTATGTTGTGGTTAACAGACAATTAATCATTAACACGACACTCATTACTTTAAAACATGACCCTTCTCTTCCGATTTAAGTCTTGCCGACTCGGGTTCGAATCGACTAACTCACCCCCACCCTCCTCTGTTTGGGATGAAGAGGAAGAGGAAGAGACAGAGGAAGATGAATTTGAAGAAGAAGGGGTCGAGGAATTCGAGGCGTATGACCCAATATCAACTCCGTTTATAAGCCCAGGATTTGACAAAAATAGAAAGGAGAATGGGAACGGGCAGTTTCCAATTTTGGCATTTATGGCGGCGGCGCTGAGGAAGTCACTGCTAGTGACGTGTAGCGTTGAGAGGGAAGATGTTTCATCGTTGGACATAAGTTGTCCGACAAATGTGAGACATATTTCGCATGTTACTTTTGATCGCTTTAAGGGTTTCCTCGGTTTGCCTGATGAATTCGAGCAAGATATTCTGAAAAGAGTTCCCAGTGCAAGGTCTGATTTTTCTTCTTCCTCTTTTTTCGTTGTCTTTAAGTATTACGGAGTACAATAAAGATGTCACCTTTGAACGTATTTTGTTGAAGTTTTCTTTTTTAATGGTGGATCTAATTAAGTTAAAGTTACAAATTTGAGAGTAGCTTAATTTACACATTATTTTGTGGAATTTTATTGAATTTAGATATTATTCCTTTTTTGATGTACTAAAAGTTCGTTCTTGAATGGTGATGTATTATTAGAGTTGTGTATGATAAACCAATGAAATGGCCGAAGTATCTCTTCTGAATTAATATAGTGGGAAATTTGATGTAAACTGGATGATATGTATTGTAGGAGGAACACTAAAATTTGGAAAGAAGCAAGGGATTTTGCAAGATTTTGTATGAAAATTACTTTAGATGTATGCTTGGTTCCATTTATTCTTACGTTTGGTTCCGTTTCTTGCGAATATGGATTATGGAAGCTTCAAATATGCAATTGGTATTGATTTGTTTAACACTAGCTATTCTTTATATATATATATGAATGGACAATGAGAAGAGTGTTTAAAATACGAATGATGACTTTAAAGTAGCGAGATTCAATGTATGAGATTTTACGATTAAAAAAAATCACTATAATAATGATAGGGTGACTATTTGAGAAAAAATAACCGAAGGTTCTCTCTTTGATCCATTCATGTTATTGTTGTTCTACTCATTTAAATTATATCCAAGTATAATGAGTGCCTTTATGTTGGGTTTAATTGAGTATGGATTATTTGTTTGTGTTGCGGGAGTGTGCAAGTGTATGTAATGGTGGGGTGCCCCAACTCTTTGAGCTATTATCGTCCTAAGTATACATTGGAACATGTAATTTAATCTGTTCGATTCTTCTTTTATGCAAAGGTCTTGGGTTCTTCCTTCCCTTCCCTCTCAGGCTTTTTTTAGTAGAGAATTGGAGTGAACTTTGATGGTATAGATAAGCTATATTCAGCAGGGTGCATTTTAGATAATTAGATGATTCTCGAATAGCATAATAGGATAAACTAAGATTCTTGAACTGTTACCTCGTTGAGAGAAATTTCATAACTTTTTGTCTACAATTCATGATTATGGAATTATATGAACTGCAACTGTGTACTTATGCCTTCAATGCATTGGGCAATATCTTATCTTGATTGGTGGTTGCAGTCTTGCTGTAGATTTTCTTTTTCTGGTTTTAGCTATCTTGTGAATAATTGACATTTGAATTTTTTGGTGTTATCCAGTGCCAGTGTGTTCGGTGTTTCTCCTCAGTCGATGCAGTGTTCTATTGATGACAGAGGATATAGTGTGCCAACTATACTTCTTATGATGCAAAAGCGCCTGTATGAGGATGGAGGTCTTGAAGTATGTCTATTGACTTGAAAGTTAAATAGTAAAGTGATCTAGTATTAGACTCGATCTAACAGTTGTTATGTTTGTCTTTTGCTTGTCTCTGTCTGAAGGCAGAAGGAATATTTCGAATCACTGCTGAAAATAGCCACGAAGAGAGTGTTCGAAGTCAATTGAACAAAGGGGTTGTTCCACAGGAAATTGATGTTCATTGTTTGGCAGGACTAATTAAGGTATTAACTCAATCCAATGACTGATTTTGAGGTGATAAGAGAATCAACAGCTCCTCTACCAATTCACCTGTTTGCATGTCAGTTTTGTGTGAATGTCTAACTTTATAAGCTTCCGAAGAAAAGGATTGCATTATTATACTTCGTTTCTAACCAGGCTATATACTGCGCAAAAATTGTGTTGTTTCTATTATGTTTCAAATTGGCTGTAAGAAATGAACATCTACTTCATACATGTGTAAGGCAGTCTTAATTTCCTCAATTTCAAAGGCAATATGGAGAATCATGTAGGAACTCAATGGTAGAGGTCACCTTCTAACCTTGAATTTCCGAGTAGATGCGTGGTATCTATCTTTAGGTTAAGTCCCACTGGGTTGGGTTGTCTCCTTTTCTTCCCTAGCTTCTTAGGGACTGAGTTTCTCCTTAGCCAACTGATCTGCAGATTAAGACAAAACCTTTGACTATTATACACTATTGGTAGCATTTTTATGCAGTAGGTTCTAAATTTTTTTGGTTACTGTTACTGCAGGCCTGGTTTAGAGAACTGCCAAAAGGAATACTTGACTGTCTTACACCAGAACAGGTAATGCACTGCAATACAGAACATCAGTGCACTGAACTAGTGAAACTGCTTCCACCAATGGAAGCTGCACTCCTCAACTGGGCCATCAACTTGATGGCAGACGTCGTGCAGAATGAACATCACAACAAGATGAATGCACGGAATATTGCCATGGTCTTTGCGCCAAACATGACTCTGGTGAACTTATTCTCCCTTCCCCTATGAATGCACGTAATTCATATGCATTCATGTTTCCTTTCCACATTTTTCCTATAATACTGGCTTATTGAGACTGTTTACGCCACATTAGCTCTTTGGCCCCATCATTGCTTCATTGGGAACATCATTTTACAATTGGGCTGGGACCTCCTAAAATGCTTTAGTAGATCAAACTGACTCAGCTGATTTGGCTAGATTACCAGCAAAGCGCCAAAGCCTGATCTAGTTCCAAGCCCATAATTGACCTCTGTTTGCAGTTGCCTGCTCCATGGTTTTCTCTTTAAGATGGCACATGTTGATGAGAAATTACGTGCCTATGCCAATATAACAGTACTAAATTCTAGCTTAACTATCTGTGTTGCAGATGGCTGATCCATTAACTGCACTGATCCATGCTGTACAAGTAATGAATTTCCTCAAAACATTGATTGTGAGAACAGTCCAATTGAGGAAAGACGCTGCAGAGAAAGCAAGGGTGCTGTCATCTTGTTCAGATTCCTCAAACACTACTAGCAATTATCCACCCAAGTCTATTTCAATCGGAGAACTGATTTTTGAGCAGCAGCAAGATAACATCTCCAATGCTTGCGATCAAGTGCATGACAAAAAGTTCATGAGAAGTGTGACTTTAGACTGCCTAGAATTTAGTCCTGAACAAAAACATCAAAAATCTCAGAAAGATAACAGTGAAGGAAAATCATATAGCTCAATCTCACGTGATAGTTCTCCTGTTATTTCCGTGGTTGCAGAGTCAGGAGATGAAGATAGAGAAATGGAAGGGATATTGGAAAGAAATTTTAGAAAGGGGGTGAAAAAACTTAGCAGGCATCCTGTTTTCCAGTTGAGTAAACCTACCAAAAAACCAGCTGAGTATGGGATTGTAAATAGTAGATGAGATAATTAATATCCACTGCTCAGTTCAGAGTGTGACCATTATATGTTACTCTAGGATTTGAGTGCTTTGCGTACAGAAATTTATTTTTTCGTGAGCATGTTTCAGTAGGATCTAACCAAGGGTTTTAAGTGAATAATCTTAGGTAGTACTACTGTTTGTGACCTGGAATGTTCCATTATATGATTTCATTGTATACATATAAGTGTTGATCTTATTAACCTCATCATTTCTTTCAAAAAAAAAATATATCATCATTGATCTGATATTTTATTGAGTGTATGAATTTTGATGAACAGTGTTTTCCGCTTTGTAAAGAGAGCCACTCAAGACATTAATGACTACCTTTGAAAAACAGGATGCCTACAAAGTTCATGTACATGTATTATTTCCGAGCCCGGCCATAAGAAATACAGTAGGTATAAAGGAAGCCCGTGTACCATTTAAAAAAAGAAGAAACCCCAATATAGTTCTCTGGGCTATCTGGTATTTTTGGCTACGGCTTTTAGGATGATACAGAAGCTCACTGTTTGATCCATCCCATCGTTTGTGTGGCATGATTGGTAAGACACTGTAAATTTTGGATTTTCAGCGATTTCGGACCTCGAGAGTGCGTAAAACTCCAGTACCGCCAAGTTCGGCAGCATTCTGAATTATTGCCCTCTAAAATAAGTTTGAAGCAAGATTGTAACAAAGAGTAATACAATGGCATGCTAGAAGCCTAGTACAATTGAATAATTAAGTTTTCGCAAAGATATACTACGCATACATTAGGAATCTACATGTAATTGGGACAACCTTGTTCCACGTTGTAGAAATAGAGGAAAGGTGACCACGTATAAAGTTAGTGAGCTATTTATTTTATTACCAATTGATTTTTGGATTAAATCACACTGAATTTGTACATGGTCGGATTATCCTCTGCTTGGGTTTGAGTTGTGCGCAGTAAAGTTTATCATGGGATCGTAGCTAACGATCATAGCCCTTATCCGTAACCAAAGGGAGGTCCAAATAACATGAAGAATGTACATTGAGAAGGTTTTGAAGATATACTTGGAGTAGACCTATTCAAACGGGTCGGTCAAAAGCCTAATCAATAATGGGTCTAATAGGTCGGTCTCTTAAATGATCATATTTTAATGGGTCAAGTCGGGTCAATAATGAACTAATAATTTTCAAAACTTTTAAACACTATCAGGTAATGAATTATTTTCACTTACTTGTTGATGGTCTACTATCAAATAGTGGAGGTGATACATGTAAACTATCACCCTCTATAGATAAAAACTATAATCCCTTTAGACGACCTGGCTCGACTCGGCCCCCATTATATATCTTCTGTGGCCCGACTCGCTTTGCATCTTTTTTAACCCGGCCTAACCCCCAACCCGTTTTGCTTATAACTCATCCCGGCCATGATCCAAGCCAATGTACATGTCTAACTTAGAAGTAGCCCATATGAGGGGGAGTGACAGAAAACCATATTTAAACCATATCCCACATTTAAAGAGCAAAAAGGATGACCAACACAAAAAATTTGAAATAAAACAATGCAATAGCAAAGGTTCGTTCATTGTGTTTGGTGAACCTTGCGTATGTTTTTAATCATAATTAATAACATAAAAGGAAAAAAAATGTAAAAATACCCACAAAGACACTATTTCTTACATATTTTTTAGGGTAAAACTATGTCTTGTCTCTTAATTAGTTATTACATGTTTATTTTGAAGCAAATTTTTGAACAAAACGAGGTTAAAATAGTCCAAATTAAAGCAATTATGACTTAGAAAATAAAAAGAGGGTAGTTACTACATTAAGAATGTTTCTTTAAGCTACATTTTTCTAAGATACCTACTAATACAATCAAAAAGAGAAGTTCCACACATTAAAGTGAAAAGACTGAAAAGAAAGAGACAAAGAAATTAGAATTTATTGATAGGATATATTATCCTAGTTTGAATTTTAGGCATTAGGCCTCCTATAAATCTATAATAAAAGTGGAATACATGCATACCCCAATTGGTATAGTTCATACTAGTGACAATGTACAGAGTATATAACGAGTAATTTGTAACTCGCATTGTACACACCCTCTAGATGCAGTTAATCCTAATATGCCTACAAGAACTACAATTTACAATTATATTGTAATACTACGCCGTTTTGAACCAAAGTGCTACTTATACCATCTTCATTTCTGACCCCCACTCAAATGTAAACAACACTTCATTAATTGGTATTACAAAATTTCTCTTTCTGTAAGTTCTCTTCAAAGCATCTACTAATTTTAACAAGTAATAAATCTTTAATCACATTACTATAGTACATAGACAATATTTATTTAATATAATCGCTATTTATAATATCAGTTGAATACTAAAACTATTATTATAATAATAATAATAATAATAACAACATAAATTAAGAAAAAATAGGCAAAATAATTTCATTAGTAGAAAACATAACAAAGCACGGCTCTGCAAGATGGAAATGCATGACCAAATACCTTCAAATGTACGTGGTACAAAGTTTGCATGCTAGCCCACATTCCAATTTTCCATTATTGCAACTAGCAAATTTTATTCTCCCTTATGGAAAATTTTCATTAAGTTATTTTCGTTCGATTCTTTTTAATTTAAGCCTGTATCTTAGATTAAAGTATCCCTAATTTTTTAATTACGCCTTTTTATCTCCACTTTTACTAATCATAGTGACCCATTTTATTTATTATATTAATTAAAATACAATTTTATTCTTTGTCAAAAAAAAAAAAAATTATTCCATTCTTCTTATGTTAATTTGACCCATTCTTCTTTTGCCTCAAAACCATTTGTTATTTATTTTAGTAAATTATATAAGGGATAAGTGGAAGAAAGAATCTCTAATTTTTTTTAATTTATCTCTCTTATTAAATCTTACCATTTTCTATATTCTTTAATTTCTCCCGTAATCCAAATAGAAAAAACAAAAAATAATAAGGAGAAGCTTTTTGGCATGAGCTTCAACTTGACAAAATGTCAAGTCAAGAAAGGCACCATATGAGATATGACATTGAAGCGCTGCCAACTTTGCAAGTAACTTTACATGAGTAAAATGCCATTATGTCACCTTTGCTCCTGCTCCGACAAGCTCAATTTATTGGAATTATATGGTTCGATAGGATCTCTAATTTAACTAAATTTTAACCTTATTTATTCACTAATTTATGAGAGCAAGTATGATCAAATGAGATGTTATAAACTTATTGATGTGTAATTTTTAACTTTTGGTACATTTTTTCATTATAACGTTAAAGTTATATATTTAGCATAAACAAACACAGATAACTAGATTTCGTCTCGTCTGATTTTATCATTTTTCAAAAAAAGCAAATATGTGCTTTAAAAAGTTGAATTGAATATAACAATAACAAAAATTGAGTAAGAATCATCTGATTAAAATAACAATCATTTGGATGAGTTATTGAGTTCGAGATATAGAATATATTGTTGAATACACCATTCATATGTTTAGGACATACTCCATATTTAGTACTATGTTAGCTTCTCAATATAATTAAGACTCATCAAAAGTTATAAACTTATAACTCATACGTTAGTTTGCAATGACGAATATTCCGGCCTTGTTTTTGACTTCCTCCTTTAATTTTCCCCCAAAAGAAGCACATTGTTATTCTGGGAAATATATTGAAATGAAAATAGTAAGTAAGCGTAGGACCGGTAAGGACCCTAGGACTTCTTGGTACCTCTAGGAGTATATTAGACTTTAGGAGTCATTAGGACCATCTAATTTGACTCTAAACATATGTTTTAACTATTTTCTATAGACTTACAATTGGTTTTTAAACACATGTTCGAGGCATTTGGAGGCCAAATATAAATTAATTGGTCTAAAAAATCCTTATATGACCTTATGAGACACCCAATAATAATATTATTTTTATTTTTGAAATTCGTCCAAAATTTTGAAATCAATATATAACCTTCAAAATTATGTCATTTCTAACGTTACGTTTTAGAGTTTGGTCATTGAATTCCTTTACAATTTATACCATAGGTCTAAGAGTGTCTTATAAGGATTAAGGAGTCACTAAAAGTTAAAACCATCAAATTTGACTCAAAAGTATTACAACATTTTTGTCAACCCTAGGTGTGCACTATGTACCTTGGGGGGAACCTGGTTGACTTTGACAATTTTTGGTTTACAATATTCGTCTCCAAAAAAGTTTTACCATCCTAAAGCACTTGCAAATTACATTGATGCTAAATTGTTGTTGGATGTTGATGACAATTCCATGAAGGTAATCATCACACAAATTCACAAACCTGGTAATGATTTAATGAACTTGCACTAAATCTTCATTATATGTCGATTCCCACATATGTAACACAAGTATGGCGTCAACAATAAGGAAAATTTAAGCTCACCTTCACTATTACATATTTTAAGTACTTTCATTTTTAGAATACGGTGTCATATGCTTTGCTTAAAGGGATTAAAAAGATGCCGATAAAGGTGGAATCCTTGAAATATTATTTTGATAGCTGAATGCCTTCCTTGCACAATGCACATAGCCTCAATGAGGAAAAAATGATCTTTCCCTATTTATGCTTATGTTGTTCAATATGGTATCTATGCATAGTGAGTGTCGGTGTCATTCATTATCTTCTAAAATAATTGCTAATATCATTGATTATTTAGTTACTTGTTATATGTCGCTTCATTATTAGAATCTTTTACTTGTTTCCGAATAATATTTATTTTGTTTTCTATATTGATCCAAAATACTTAATTTCTAATCAAACCTCTTAAAGGGATTAGTTTGGTTATTGCAAGCAATCGAGCTTTTTTATGGTTATAGCAATGCTAGAATAGTTTGGGTATTTAAATGAAAGACGACTTATTCCTAAAATGTATGTTAGTTTGTAACTAAGCTAGAATTTTTTAATACCAATTTTACTATATAATTACCAATGACATTTACAATTAGAAATGAAATTTATATAAAATGTGATATAATAAGAAATTAATTGATGTTGATAATTTTTTTTTAAAAAAGTATTGATATTTGTAACCACATCGCTGCTTACGTGCCCTAACCCAAGATCAATTTTTGGTTTCATTTTGTTCTAAAAAAGAATGTATGGCGTAGTAAGGGTTGATGCAATTACCTCATTGTTTACTTACTCGTGATAAGATTAATAAGGGTTATAGTATAATCCTTAAATAAAAGCATAGAATGAAATGAGAGATTTGCGAATGTAATCATATCCTTGTGTGCTTAACGCAAGCTGTCTAGGAAAGTCGTGACCCTAGATAGGGCACAAACTCATGGGCAATCACTAAGTTTACCCGATTTAATGATTTATTGTTCTTCTTATTTTAGGGTTAGTTTGATTCTCATTATTCTACTAAATATAGTATATTTAATTAATGTGATTAGACTCATAATCATAGTTGATTCTTAAGTAACTTTAAAACCCTAATTTAAAGTAAGAGAAGTCATTGTAATAATTTCTCAAAAATCACAATATTATATATAGTTGATGGATTTTCCTATAATTTTTAGGATGCTATGTTTAATCTCTTTAAACTGTAAGACTCCATGATAGTAGGCATAATTGCATTGTTAATTCATTATCTCTTGAAAGATATCCTTGGTATTGATAAAGGGTGCATCTATCCCATTGAGCATAATTTGATTAATCAAGAACGGATTGAAGATTACATTGTTATATATTAACAAAGATTCTTAGTTCTAGAGTCTCTGTTCATAGATTAATGGATTAGAAATAGACCATATATAGTTCACCAACCCCATTAGTCTTTTGATCCAAATGAAAAATTCTTAGCAACAAAATACATTGTTTTCACCTTCTATATGAAATTCGGCCCTTATAAATTGCCCAATTACATAGTAGAATAGTTAAGTATCTTTAATAGATTTGCGATAACTTCAACATCAGATATTATAGATTGTGCCACTCGCTCCTCCTCTTCCTTAATCCTCTTTTCAATTTAAATACAATTTTTTATTGTTCAACTCTAAAACATATACCATAAAATTTTATAGATTATATGAATATTTTCTATATAAACCTTCCGTTTATTATAGTTAAAGAAAAAAAATT
The DNA here is from genome assembly GCA_026401315.1 of Dysphania ambrosioides. Classification (NCBI taxonomy): domain Eukaryota; kingdom Viridiplantae; phylum Streptophyta; class Magnoliopsida; order Caryophyllales; family Amaranthaceae; genus Dysphania; species Dysphania ambrosioides. The sequence goes on along the minus strand of CM048657.1, from coordinate 32,197,898 downwards.
TAAAATTAATTATTTATCAGAATTTTTATTTAGGATGCATATTAATTATTTATTTAATTATTTATAGGGTTTTGATCAAGAAGACTTTATTCTTTAGGGTGTTTGTTAGCTATTCTTATTCAAGTTATATTCATACAAATTAGAACCTTAAGAAAACCATGTTCTATTGTGATTTTAAAATTTTAAATTTTTATAAGATAGATAATTTTTAGACTATTTTGAGTTGAATGAGTTGTTTTTTTATGGCCGTTTACTTGAATACCATTTTATAATTTTTTAGTGTAAATATATATTTTTCAAATGTATGTAATAATTTTATGAAATTTGGATTTTTTTTTTCGATATTCTAGTAAATGTTTCATTCTGATATTTTGTGGTTCCAATTTAATGTATAAATTAAGAAATAGTTTGTTACCATTATTACAAATGCATTCCTATATTTTTAGAACGAACTTGATACTATATTTGATGTATGGAATTTATTTTAAGTTTATTAGAATTTTTAAAAAATTATTTGAATTATTTTTGGAATTTTGAAACTGGATAGATTTCAGTTTTAATTAAATAATATATGTTAATGAGTCCAAAATTTATGAAACCCTTTGAGGATTGGTTTGTTGCTGTTTTGGGATTGTTATAATGGTCATCAGATATTTTGAACTACATTCACATGATTTGTAATTAGATTTTTAATTATTAATTAAATGTAAAAAATATTGTTATGAGTTGAACTCATCTTATAGTAATAAGGGGCAATTATCCCAAACTTTTTATTTGATATTATTATGTCTAATAGAATATTTTACTCTTTATTATATTGGAGTGGGTTTTTGTAAGACTATGAAATGTAAAGGAATAACTAGTTTAGGAATGTGCACATTTAAGAAGATTTTGAAAATATAATTTTATTCCACGATGTTATGCTCATTTATTTCAGGATTGACATTAACATAACCTCTTGACCTATACCATATGCACGCATAACATTTAAAATTTTGCTAATCTATAGGATATTAATTAAGATCGTCCTATAATAGCTTTTGAAGTATGTATATATCTAGTCATTTATAGTGTATGAATGCATGCCATTAATTATTGATGTTTTAGATTATACACCAAAATTTTTCTTTGCAATAAACTTTAGAAGAATGGTGATATAAATGTTCAGTTAATTCGTTTACAGTAGAATTTGGTAGAATTGTTTACTAAAGCACTTCCAACTATTACATTCAAGAAGTTGGTTTAAGGCATGAGATTGTGGTGTCTCAAGAACTTTATATCATGTGTAGTAAATGCACGATGTACACTTTTTCCATTATTAAAAATGGCTTTCCCATTTGGATTTTCGTGGTAAAGTTTTTAACGAGGCAATTTCTATTAATATATGAGCATTAATATGAGTACTATTTTCAATTTCTTTGATTTTTCCTACTAGATTTTTCTTGAAAGGTTTTGATGAGGCATTGTTTTAGATAATACATATTTACGGAGAGCATTATTTAATATTATATAGATGTTTGTTATACCTCTAGTATTTTCAATAACACTCTAAATTTAGAATTTTTCATTCCTATATAAACTCTGACTATACTCCCATTATATATAAATATATCTTTTCCACGTATAAAAAAATACATAACTAGTGTATTCACTGTATCTTTTCCATGTATCTTTTCCTCGTCTTAATCTCTTTATTTTCATAATATCCCTTATTATTCCACATAAGTGACCTCACAACAAGGTAAGCTACTATGCTATTAATCAAACGCCTATTAGGCCTCAAACTTCATTGTATTTCACTGATTTAATTTAAATAAATAGGCAAAGCCCCCTCTCGCTAGCTTGTTCAACTTAGCCCACATTCTCCTCTCACTTCTCCATACCCTAAACTTCTCTCCCCATAAAACAAAGGCGAATGGATAACAATATGGTGATCTCATCATCTTCCCCGTCTTCTTTGATATCATCATCTCCACTCACTACTCAACAGAAACTTCAGTTAATACTCCAAAACCAGCAACAAAGGTGGAATTATGCCATCTTTTGGAAAATTTTAACGAATAATAATAATACCAATAACATCAATAATAATAATAATAATAGCACACTTTCCCTTGTTTGGGGAGAGGGTCATTTCCAGGGTCTCACAAGCCCATCATTTGATCCCAATAAGAGGCCCAACATGGATGCTACTCAAGAAGACTTTGATGATGTTGGAGGGTCTTCCATGGACAACGTTGTCACTGATGTTGAGTGGTTCTACATGACGTCACCCTCCAATTCTTACCCCTTCAAGCTAAGATCATCTGGTGGTGGTGGGTATGGAGTTTCAGGTACTCTAGCCAGGGCTTTTACTACAGGTGCTTTGGTTTGGTTAAGTGGGGCACATTTACGTTTGTTTGACTGTGAACGGGCCAAGGAGGCCCACTCCCATGGGCTTCATACCCTGTTGTGTATACCCGTCCTTAACGGGGTTCTTGAGATGGGATCGGCGGAGGTGATTCAAGAGAATTGGGGTTTGATTCAGCAAGCCAACTCTCTGTTTGGGCCCCTGAGTAACCTCGATGTTGGCTCGATGAAGCCTGAGTCAGGCAATGGTAGTGGTGGTGGAAGTGGCAGTGGTAACTGTTTTAGTAACTCGAGCCCTATTGATCCAACCGACAATGATCATGCCAAACCTAGCTTGGCTGACCCGTCCGTTAGCTGGCAAAGGGTGGTGAAGAGGAAAGGAAGGAGACCAAACACAGCTCGTGAAAACCAGGCAACGCCAGTGAACCACGTGGAAGCGGAGAGGCAGAGGAGGGAGAAAGTGAACAGCCGGTTTTACGCCCTCCGGTCGGTGGTCCCCACTGTGACGAAGATGGATAAGGCAACCTTATTGGCTGATGCCGTAGCTTACATAAACGAGTTGAAGAGTAAATTTGCAAACCTAGAGTCACAACTCCAAGATATGAAGCTGTCTTGCAACAACGATTGCAATAGTAATGCGTATAGTCTTACTAATGACAAACCAAGCTCCAGCGGTGATTGTAATAACAACGTTGCTAATAGTAGGATCCCACTTGAGGTTGATGTTAGGGTTTTGGGGAACGAGGCGATGATTAGGGTTCAATGTCAGAATATTAATCATCCAACTGCAAGGTTAATGAATGTGCTTAAGCAACTCAAGCTGGAAGTTCATCATGCTAGTGTTTCCATTATTGAAGATATGATGATTCAAGATGTTGTCATTGTTAGGGTTCCACAGGAGTTGAAGAGTGACGCTTTACTAAAACTTGCTATTACTAGTTGGCTAAACTTTTAGAGCAATTGTTCATCAGTTTTCTAAATATGCATTATGGTTGCCTAAGTTTATTATTTATGCCTTAATTTATATCTCTTGTATAGTTACCGATCTTAAGGTAATCCTAGCAATATTTTCTATTAGCGGTTCCCTATAATAAAGCCACTAAGGGACAATTGTACTCACACTCTATAAAAATATACTACTCACGCATACAAACATACTATTGAGGCGCTAGTATTATAGGGGACCTACAAAATGAATTGCTAATATACGGAGTACTCCCTCCGTCTCTAAAAGATTGTCCCAATCCACTATTTGGAGTCAAAGTTTGAAAAGTTTGACCTCGAATTCTTATCATGCTATAAAAAATAATATATTCAAGTGGGATCTTGTTGGATGCATCTCAATGTAAATTTTTAGAATATTAAGTTTTCATAATTTTTTGCCTTACGGATTTGGAGATAAAAAAGTTTAAAGAAGTGTATTAGAGACCGTGAAAGTTAAAGTGGGGCAATTTTTTAGGGATTGAGGGAGTATGTTCTTATTTCTTGAGGAAATAAGAATACTTGAAGGTATGTGATGCATTTGAGTGAGTCAGTGAACCAATGATATCATAGGAAGCTCAACTAAGATAAATACGAGTTCTAGGTAGAAATACTATCTGGCATATGTATCACTTATTTTCAATTTATATTTGATATAAATATATCAAGAAGCATTTTTGTAATTTTATTTTTATATATGAGATTATAATGTCTATATTTAATATGAAATTTTTTTACTTTTTATATATTCTATATTTCTATGTATATATAACAATGTAACAATGTATATATCTCATATTTTAATATCCTCGTGTAATTTATATCAGATATGAATTAAGAAAGTTTCTATGTATAATATACTCCGTTCAAACGTAAAATATTGAAAGTTCAAACTAGAAATGTGTCCTACAGACATGAGAAAGTTCTCATGGAGTGCACATTTTCTTAGTTATTATGAAGCGCTATTTTTCTTACGTAGCATTGCGATTTACATACTCGTCTGACCAATACCCATCAGAATTCTTTCAAAATGTATTTTGTCTATCGTATCATAGGTTTTTCGTATACCTTAACTTGCGAGATGATGAAGGGAAATTGTAAAAGTAGGTGATCATTGGATGAATTGGTACTCCATAGGCAGGCCTGGAGGAGATGATGAGGGGAAATCGGAAATTGTCCAGTAGGTAATTATTGGGTGAATAGGTACCTCCATACTTCCATAGGCAAGCCTAGAGGAGGCTGATGATTGGGTAAAGTCCTCTCCTTATTTGCTTTTGGTAGGTGAAAAGTCACTTATTTGTTTGGCCAACGTTGAAAATGAAAGATATTCTCATTTTGGTGACCTTTTTTTTATTTTTTTTTTTTAAAAAAAATTCGAAAATTAATTGTCACCCGAAAATATTTCGAAATATGATTTTCATTCGTAAACCGCTGTCACTGACAACGGTTTTAAGAGAATCAGTATATTAATTTAATGGGACTTGAATTTACCAAGTGTAAAACCGCTGTCAAGGATAGCGATTTTACACTTGGTACATTAAACTTCATACCTCATTTCCCCATTTCTCCATTATCAATAAAGTTTAAACACCAATGTAAAACCACTGTCAAGGACATCGGTTTTACCTTTAAGTAAAACTGTTGTCCTTAACAGCGGTTTTACACTGGATAAATTAAAGTCTCATAAAGTTAATATAATGACTCTCTTAAAATCGTTGTCAGTAACAACGGTTTACAAACAAATATCATATTTTGTAATACTTTCGGGTGAGAATTAGTTTTCGAATTCTTTTAAAAAACAAGGTCAAAAGAAAAATTATCCCATTTTGGTTACTCTATAGGGCTTTCCAAATTAAATTTGGAAGATCTTCTTTATAACTTGATTTAGACGTCGCAACCCAAAATACTTGCCCTTTCGGCGAGCTAATTACTCGCCCTGTCTGATTTGGGACTAGCCCCCATTAGTATTTAATTATCTTAAAGTTGTGAATAAACTATGAAAATAGATGAAATAACCAACATGGTTTGTAATTGATAGACTCCATGTTCCCAATTTTTTTTATAAGTTAACTCAGCTTAGGGTTCATATACGGGAGGCTATCCAAATATCTATTTGAGATATACAACAATACATATTCGAAGGGCAAATTAGTAATTTTTTTAAAAGTAGCACTTTTAATAATTAAAGTTGTAGTATTGCAAATGAAGTTATACTTATAGAATATGAAGTTACACTATTAGAAAATTGAAAATTATTGAATTATTTACAAAAATTGTACTATTAGAAAATGAATTTATGGATAGTTTCATGATTTTTATATGACCATGTCATTTTACCTTCATTTTCTTTTTTGAATTTCACTTTTAAAAATTGACATTGTGCTATTTACAAATAAAGTTGCCCTTGTTGAGTATGGAGTTGCACTATTATAAAATTAAAAATTTTACTATTTGCAATAAAGTTACGCTTATAAAATATAAAGTTATACTATTAGAAAATAAAGTTGTATATAGCTTTATCATTTTCATTGTTTTACCTTCTTTTTTTTTAAATTGTACTATTTAAATACAAAGTTACATTATTACAAATAAAATTATATTAGAATTAAAGACATGATGGAAATTGCACTATTACAAATCGTAAGATATGTTTACAGTTTACAAATATATCTCAGACATATATTTGGAATTTTCCCATATAGGAATAATATTCATACTATGTACTTTTTACTATTTTCAATCTTCTAAACATTCTCGATAACTACAAAATTTTGATCAATTATTTCTTGGCAAACAAGCTAGTTAGACACATTGCACCGAAAGAAATGTAGATCAGAGGGGACTTGTGATTTAACTTTTTAACTGTTTTAAAGGCCCAAATGTGGGATCAGCTGGTGATACGACAAGTCGACGTGTGACTATGTGAGTAATTAAGGGTCATTATCGTCATATGCTCTCTACTACTATTTCTTATCCTATGTAACCAAAACGAACAATATAATCATAGACAGAGTTGGCTATCTGCTCATTTAATTAGCTGTTTAACAAGTAAATTTTTCGTATATTTTTCTAGGAATAACGACTCTTATTCCAGTTAAAAAAGGATTCTCATAAAAAAAAAAAAAGGTATTTATGTTGTCTCAAATAAATATTAAGCGCACAAACAATCCACACTTCCATTTTTCATCTCCTTGGCTCCTGCGAGTCCTGCTGTGCATGCAGCCCCGTCCCTTGGGTGGGGCGAGCGGGCACTCGCCTAAGGCTCCCTGTAGAAAAAGTCTAATTTTTTAATGTTAAGATTAAAATAAAAGGGATATAAATATAATGTGGGTAAGTTTTATCATATTAATTGAAGTAGTTCATTGGTAAATGGTCTCACTTGTACAAAGTTTTTAATATAATTTGGCATGGGTTTGATTCTCTTTATTTCCATGATTATTGTCAATTTTATCCAAACGCATATTTTATAATTGTTTATTTAATTCCTTTTTTCTTAATCCCATGCTATATATATACTTCACATGAATTAAAAAAAATTAATCAACAACCTATTAAAACTAAATACGATATACAAAATATTATTGTCATTATACTTATCCAATTATTAGCCTTTGACTAAAATAGCTACTTATGCCATTAATAAGAACTATACGAAATTCAACCAATTATTTGGTATATTAGTTGTGCATAGTTATCATTGTTCCTTATTTTATTACTGCAATGACATCTTATTAGTTCGTGGTATTTAGAATTTGAACTAATATTTTGCATTTTGACTATATTTATTAATTTGTGAAGTGATCTATTTATAATATTATGAAGAAAAATTATCATAACAATAAGATGTAAATAAAAACTTTTATGAAGTGAATTTCTCATAATATTGTTTAAATCAAAAATTTTATTAATGATTTTTTTTAACACTATTAATGTTTAGTGTGATTATAATATTATTTTTAATTAAATTTTTTAATAATTTACTTATTTTGTGAAATTCCTATTTAGTTTTTATTTGTAGTATACTATTATATTTTATGGCCCAAAAATCTTATTTTGCCCTATGCCTCTAAAATGTTAGGAACAGGCATGTGTGCATGCTCACTTTGCTTCTTTTAAAATAAAAAATAAAAAAATTTATCATAACAAGCTCCTTTGACTTGTACGGGAAACAATTAATATAATGCAAGATGCAAGTTTTACTAGCAACTTAGCAAGAAGAAGCAACCGTTTATGTATGGCTACGAAAATTTAACATAAGGTTAGTTGCAACTTGCGACTCATGACCTATAACATCACCCACTGGCTTCTTAATTGAGGCCTTAAGGTAGTAATTTAAGTGAGAGGGTAAGCAATTCTAATTATAGTTATTATACTGAGACAATATAAGCTAGAGAAGAATCAAACCTAATTAATAATTATGTACAAGTACTATTATTAATTACATGCAATAACTTTAATGAATACTATTCACGAGAAAGGAATATATAGGATGCATGTAAGAATAGTGACTCAATTGTTCCAACATATCTATGGCTTGTAAGTTGATAAAATCCATCGATCCTTTAGTATGTTAGAAGATTTTACCATGGAAAGTGCTTATGAATATATTCATGTACTCCTATTATGTGCGTGATCGTTATTATTGCGATTATTCCACGTACTGTAGACAATATGTTGTACCATATCCATGTCATGTACATATATTTCTAGATGTTCAGGCTGAAATTGACGATTAAAATATACATGCACCTCTTTTATTTGATTCAGCTTTCCAGAATAATCTCTAGGCATGATAAGATTGATAACCTGCTAGTTCATGCATACAATTATTTTATGGCTGCTTTCAAGATCTGTGATTCAAGGACTGTATTATTATTGCTCAACAAATCTTCAACGGAGCCCTCTCAGTCTGCCCTCGTTTATATTATGGTTCAATTTAGGCCCCACAAACAACTGATTGAATAAACAATTCAAACTACTGAATGAAAATTGATTAATTTGATTCGACCTCGTGTTTTGTATGTTGAGAATCTTATTCAGCGGAAAAGTGGAAGTGTATCCTCTGCTATTTTTAATAGGTCAAATGTTACATCAAGACTTAATCTCTATCTTTTCATAAAGAGGAAAAAAAAATTGACCTCTACTTAATTAAATTATTGCTCTTGGAGGGTAGCGTCTCCAAGATTGTCACCAACAAGGCAATAGATAATTTGTCCCCTATTGTTTTGCCAATTTCTTAAGACCAAAGGGAAACACTAAGCAAGTCGCTGCCCTTTTGTCCTTCTGCAAGAATAATTAAACTACATTTTGTAATTCTAATTGGAGAGAATAACTGAAAGCAACAATAATAATAATAATAATAATAATAATACAGTCCTTGAATCACAGATCTTGAAAGCAGCCATAAAATAATACAGAAGGATATAACTGTATTATTATTTGCTCTTTTATATATTTAGTTAGATTGTCATATACCTAAGAAGGATATTTTGAATACTACTCCCAAAAGTTTAGGGGTTGGTATAAAACTAAGATTTGGCTAAAACTTTTGTCAATGTTACTACTATATTTACCTATCGGTTAGTCGATTGTCCAAATGTCCACACAAGAAAATATTTTTGTGGTACTTACACAGTTATATACTTATATACTCATATAGAATTGTAGACAATAATCGACCTTGACATGCATATAATGATGTAAAGCTACTACTTTAAATAAAGTCAAAACATTACATGTCTGTCTTCTGATTGTTTGGGCCTTAAAACCCAAACTATTTATGCGGCGAATGCAGGAGATAACATTAACATGGACTTCATTGCCATTCTTTAGGGCAATCAAATATGAGTTCACTTCCTTGGACAAAAAATAATAATAAAAAGTATGTGTTCACTCACATTTACAAAAGGCTCAAGTGTCTGAGACAGACCTACAACCACCTACTCCATCATAAATTCAGAAGAGTCCACTCTTTTTGGGCTAGCTATACAATACCATCAAGGGCTTTGGTTTCATTAGCCCATACAAAAATGTTTTCAGCATTTACTCTCTACATCAACCTCAAGAAATTAGAAATTTAGAAGGTCAAGTAATATACTCCCTCTTATCTATAATACCTTATTCAATTTGACTTTTTATATTATTCACATATTTGTTTTAACTATAGGTTTTATAAACATATGTAGACCATGATAATTTTTAATTAAAAGTTTTTCTATTAAGGGTCAAAATATTAAAATATCAGCTTTTCGTAATTTTTGTAAATGGATGATTTAAAATATTAAGGATCAAAGTTGTATTTTGACAAATGTGACTTGTTAAAATGAGAAAGGTATAACAGGACGGATGGATGATTGGATTCTAAATACGAAGTAACCATAAGCTCGAAGTGTGACAATGTAAGTATTTTGACCTCGGTATGGAAACACAACACATTACTCTGTAGCAGTTAAGGTATGTGACCTCAACACTTGCTATAAAATACGAGTAGGTATAAAATTCTCACAAAAAAAACAAGGATATGGCGTTGTAGATAAAGATGGCCAGTGGGCCGGTTCAGCCCGACCCGTCCCCAGCCCGGCTCGAACCGGACCACCAATGAACTGGGCCGAGCCCGGTTCGGCCCGTACAAAATGCGGGCTGAATACGAATCCCCATTTTCCAACCCTAACCCGTTTCGATTCGGTTCGACCCGGAATTCAATTCGGTTCGGCCCGCTTGATTCGCTCGTTTTCGACCGTTGAAACTAGCCGTTATTTGCCCGTTGCTAATGCCCTATATAAACCGATCAATTCGGTTTCCATCCTCACCAAAATCTCTCTCAATCTTTCAATCTCTCAATCTTTACTAATTACAATTAGCTTAATTATTAGTACTAATCTTCTTCTTAATTACTCTCTTAATCTTCATTAGTTATCTTAATTAGTTGGTTTATTATTCTTAATTTAGTTGTTTATTACTACAAATACTAAGAGAAAATGGATTCAAGAGGTAGATTCAGTGTAAGCAGTTCTTTCGATGATACTACGGAGTTTGCTCAATACTTGGAGCAACAACTTTTCGGTACTCCGGGTACTCAAATTCCTCAAATTCCTGAAACTCCAACTTCTCAGAGGCATCCTCTTTCTTCTACTGCACAAGGTAACTATTAAACTTCTAATTAATTAATGTTAGATTATTTGATTATGTTAGATTGAGTTCTTGATGTTAATTAATTAGTTAATTAACTAATGAAGGTGAAGGTGATGGTGATGAAGGAGTACCTGAGTTTACTCAATGTAGAAAGAAACCTTCCAAAGTATGGCCATATTTTGAGAAGGTCCTAATGACCGACGCTTCTTCCAAAGGGAAGAAATTCATGTGCTATTGCTTGTTATGCAAGCAATTAGGAAAGAAGCCAATAGCCGCTTATTCATGGAAGACCGGTTATGGGACGGGGACCTTATCCCGTCACTTGACCGGGGTACACGGAATAAACCTTGATGCAACTGAATCCGTTGGAGCAGCTGAATCTTCAAGTCAGACACAACTACACGGGTATATGGGTTCCATGCCCGGAGGAGGTATGCCTTTTATGTATAATTGAGATAAAATGATTGATGAAATGGCTAATTTTGTCATTACTGATGAATTACCTTTTAGCTATGGTGAGAGTCTAAATTTTGAGCATTTCACTAGAACCACTTTACAACCTGCTTATAGACGTGTTCCTAGGAACACGCTTAAACGCCATACCCAAACTGCTTATTATAAATATAGAAGTAGTTTAATAAAAATGTTTCGCACTTTTAACGGTTGTGTTAGCCTAACTAGTGATACATGGACCTCTTGTTTTGGTGAACCTTTTCTTTGTGTAACCGCCCATTGGATTGATGATGAGTGGTATATTAAAAAATGAATCATTTGTTTTCAAGCTATGGAGGAGAGATATACCGGGTACAACCTTAAGGTAAGGATAATAGACTGTCTTAAAACCTTTCATTTACTTGATAAGTTTTTTTCACTTTCATTAGATAATGCTTCAGCTAATACAAAATGTATAGATTATTTGATATCCGAACCAAGCTTACAGTTGATAAAAAATGGAGAACTATTACATGTTCGTTGTTGTGCACATATTATGAACCTCTCGGTTCAAGAAGGTTTAGTTGAGTTAACTGACTTGCTTAATTCTATTAGGAGTGTAATTAAATGGATTAGGATTACGGCCTCGGTTAGGAGGAAGTATATGGCCTTGTGTAAGGAAAGAGGCCTTAGGAAGAAGCAATGGAGTCTAGATACACCGACCCGTTGGAACTCCACATATAAATTGTTAAAAGAAGCCATTAAATACCGTGAGATTTTGACAATAATTTATAACGAAACTCGATCGACTCCCGATGACCTTATTACTGATTTCCATTGGAATACCGCAATTCACATCCGTGACATTTTAGCCGCTTTTGACCACGCAACCAAAATTTTCTCTTACGTTTATGACCCTAACATCTATTTAGTTATATTAGAGTGTGTTACCGTAGTTAGCACTCTTACCGAGCATTTCAACATCGTTCAAGTTAGTGATGTAATTAGTAGTATGCTTAGTAAATGGTATAACTACTTTAGTGAATTTCCCGTCATATATGGTATAGCTTCTATTCTTGATCCCGGGGTCAAGACTGTAGGTTTAGAAAACTGTTTAGAATTTTATTATAACACTTTAAGTTTACAATACGATGTCAATGCATATATAGAAAAATGTAAAAATGTTTTAGCTAGTATATATGATCATTATGCTTCTGTTTATGCACCGTCCGAAAATGTATCTTCTTCTAGTGGAAGTTTCGCTACGCGATGGCAGCCAATACTTGGTAGAATTTTAAAAAAATCAAAAACATCGGTTTCTTCTTCTTCTTCACTTTATAATATTAATGAATATCTTTCTTACCAACATGAAACCGATGCTAATTTTTCAATTATTAAGTGGTGGCGCGATCACGAACGGCAATTTTCCATTTTGGCAAGAATTGCAAAGGATATCCTTGCAATTCCCGCCTCCTCTGTTGCTTCCGAGTCTTCTTTTAGTGCAGGTAGACGTGTTCTTGACGAGAAGAGATCCCGCTTATCTCCCGAAAGCATAGAAATATGCGTTTGTAAGAAAGATTGGGATCAGGCGAAGCGTAGGACCCAAGGATTGAGGGAGGAGGACAACGACGAAGACGATCCTTGGATGATGATGGACTCAAGCGAATCAAGCGACAACCCAACAGGTGAAGGAGGTTCAGGGTCTGTCCCTGATTAGGCTAAGCACAACCGCACAAGCACCCCTACAGGTACGTACCAGAACTACGTGGGCTTTGATTCCTTCGGGATATGTAGGCAACTTAATTTTGAAAATCAATATTTAATTATTTAATTAAATTTTGATTTTCTAAATTAAGTGCAAGCCCTTTCTTCTTATCCCAACCCCCAAAACATGTTTAATTAAATTTTGATTTTCTTAAAAGTGAAATATGGAATATGATTTTAGTTTACTTATTTTAGTGAATTAGTTCATTTATTTGAAATATTTTAGATTTTCTAATACGTAAATATAAAATTAGGTAAATATACGTAATTAGTTTAATAATACTTAATTAAGGAAAGAAAAACGTAATTCGGTTCGATTCGGTTTGATTCGTTTCGATTCGGTCAGGATTCGGTTCGATTCGGTTCGATTCGGTCAGGATTCAGTTCGATTCGGTTCGATTCGGTTCGATTCGGTTCGATTCGGTTCGATTCGGTAACCGATTCGGTTCGATTTGATTCGATTCAGTTCATGATTCATTTTCGATTCGGTAGCGAATCGAACTAGCCCGACCCCAGCCCGGTTCGGACCGGCCCGCCCCCTGGACCGGTCCGAATCCGGTCCCCTCCCCCCAGCCCGAACCGGCCCCATGGCCACCTCTAGTTGTAGGTGCCTCGCTCAGTGGTTCTCTCACATCAAAACATTGTTGCGCACATTCTAACAACTTTTTCGGGGAAGAATGAATGTACTCCAGCAGTCTAGCTCCGTAATTTGTGCGCTCATAGAGGTCCGAAAGTTGAAAGGACCTGGAACTTAGTTTACAACCTGATAAAAACGTAGATGCACAACATATATTTTAATGGAACTTTTCGGTTTTAACACTTGTAGTTGTTCCCCTTCATTTATGATTTTAGAGGCTTATTCTCCCCCATAAGACATAATAATACTTCAGAAAAATGTCATGGAAATTCAACAAAAATTCTGTTCTCTAGAATATGCACTATTTAATTTACATCCTTTCTCCACTAACTTACAAACTTCTTCTATTAGACTTGTGTATAGAGTCCGGTTAGGGATGAGACGAGTCACATGCAAAACAGGTCGGGTTAAAAAAGATGTAAAACAGATAGTAGGGCAAAAAAGTTGTAAAACGGGTCAATCAAAAGAGAGTATAATTATATTTATGAAGGGTCTATTCACCTTCAATCTTTAGCATTGATTATTTGATAATGTTTAAAAGTTATGGAAATTATACACCCGTTATTCACTCTGACTTGATCCTATAAAAACCCAATAAGATATGGCTCTTTAAAAAACCGATCCATATAAGCTTACAATTGATTAGACTCTTTTTTATAAACACGCCGATCAAGAACTGTTGATAAGGTCCTCCCACTTGAATAGATCTATCTTCAAGCAACTTATTTTGAAATAAAATGCTACTGCCTGAAGCGACCCTCCCCTTTAGAAGTCCCTTCTTTCTGATTCAAACCTTTCCAAATTTTGTCCTCCCCACTCGAAAAGTTCTTAAGTAAGAGAACCCAGAAGTCTTGCCCATTAACAGCAAGTAGCTCTTGTAAGTAAAAGATCGTTGTCATTTTAATTGTCAACAACTTTTGGATATACCAACCCCAAAACAGAATTCTAGGGAGGGTTTACCCATTTCTGAATTTCATTATTTTGGTTTATATTTTAAGACAGTGGCAAGAAGATTCCTTTTACCTCCAAAAGATTAAGAAGAAGATTCTTTAAATTCATGTGTAGTCGACCCACTTTTGGGATGGTGCTAATTCTTTTTTAATGGGTTAAGATGACAAATTAGCTTGAATTGATCAGGAAATTTAATTGGGAATAATTCTAACAATCTGTCTACTTTTAGGAGGGGAGTTTTAATAAGAGATTGAGTAAAAAAAAAAACGCAGCCAAAATAAAACATTAGGCAGGAAACTTTTTTTTTTTTTTTTTTTACCAAAAGGTTCAACCTATTAGTGTTTATAAAAAACAACTGAGTTGATTGGATGGACTGTACTCAATGTATGTTTTACAAAGGAGTCCTTTTAAAGGTTACAAATACAACATTGAATGATCATCCTATTGAACGCACATGTAAATATACGTCAAATCACTCTGTGCGAATATATCTAATAGTAGGTTTGACTACTTAAATTTGTTTCACTTTGAATCTCAATTCCAATTTTAACTTTGTCAAATTTTCAGGGCTAATATTGGAGTTTAAAAATCGTTTCAGGCTTATCTAAGGTAATTTTCCATCCCCTTGTACTTTATTATTTTTTTTAGTTGTTTTCAACTATGAGAAGTTAGCGAAGCGTAGATGATGCTATATGTGCTGAGATTGACTAGGAAGTGATAGTGTTGGAAAGTCATTTGGTTTAGTGATCAATGTTGGAGTTGTAAATGTCAAAAGGCTTTGGAATGCTGATATTAATATAGTAACTATGTTTCCCTTATTATTTTGAAATCATTTTGTCAACCAAAAGTTCTATTTTGTTATGTTGTTTGTGTTGCAAATTCATCTAAATTACGTGCGTACATTTTTTTTTTATATATATTCATGCTCTTAAAATATAAAAGTTGATAATGACTTTTCATTTTCCATTTAATTGATTATGGAGTTGAGTACAATTAAAGAAAATTTAACTAGCTTTATCGATAAAAGTTGCAAAGTACTACTTAGGTATAATTGGTTTCCTCGTTAATGCTATTAGGAATTTAAAAATTATTGGTAAACTTAGAAGTCTTGTGTGAAGTATGTTTATAACAAATTTGTGAGTCTAAACGTTGTAGATTACCATTTGCTTCAATTTAGGATGATGGATTACGCTATTATTGAGTTTTTCATGAGGGAAAAGTTGACAAACACCAATTTTCAAGTCCCTCGAAACCTATTGTTGAAGATGAAATGCTAACACATACATATATACATCAATTGGTGCATAACTCATATGGTTATAGAGGAGATGATCCTAATTTAGATGAAAACATGAACCAATGTGTTCATGGCTTGAATAAAGAAGCCTCAAAGACTTTTATAAGCTCATTGATGAAGCCGAAATAAAGTTATGACCAGGTTGTGAATGAACTAAATTGTCTTTTTAATATCTTTTTCTTGTAAAGACTTAAAGAGTACTAATAATTGGACCAATAAGTCTTTTGATGACCTATTAGGGCTTTGTAACTTGCTATTTCAAGTAGTGTAAATTTACCTAAATCCTTTACAAAAGTTATAAAGGTCACCAAGAAGTTAGACATTCGTTATGTTAAATTCATTTATGTCCAAATCATTGGCAGGTTTATCGAAAAGATAAGGATAATGATAGTACATGCTCTTTTTCTAACTTTCTGGTGCATCAAAGTGGAAAAGAGTGAGTGAGCTAACTATTTCAATGGGACAATTGAAGAAGAAGAAAGGAATAATACCTACAAAAATATTACGCTACTTTTCTTTAAAGTCTAGACTTAAGAGGTTATTTATATCTAACACACATTGCTTTGAAATGTCATATTTTAATGCAATTACTTCTTCCTGTTGCATTACAGGGCTTGTCTCAAACAAAGAAATAAGAGTTATACTTGATTTATGTAGCTATTTTAGAGAGGGTAGTCCTTGAGACATAATTTGGTTATTTGTATGTTGAGATCTTATTATCATTGTTATTTTGTACTTATTAATGAAAAATATTTTTATAATTCATTGTTCTTACTAATGACTTATGGTTCGTGAATTTTTATAACTTAATTGAAAAAGATGTAGGTATAATACTAGATAATTTGGTTACTTATAAGATATATTTGTATTGCATTCAATAGGGCTTAAAAACTCTTACAACACTTTTAATAAAAGTTCACTACGCTATTTAAGTGTCATACTAGGCCCTAAAATTATCTTATTACACTAGATTTCGGAGGCGCTTCAAAAGCGTCGATATAATGAATTGAAAGCACCTTCATCAATCTTGCAACACTTTTGATATACTATACCGACTCTTTAAAAAAAAGTGTCGCAAAAGGGGTTAAATCACGAGAAAAGTCAACACTTGTAAAAGTTTCTGAAGAGTTTCCTAGTGTATCGTGGCTGAGTTTCCTCGTGAAATTCATGAAAAAGACCAGCGCTCAACTCATATTATTGCCCACCCGGCCACCCCCATGGAGAGCTTAGACCAAATCAATATATCATAGAAAGGCAGCGTAGATATATGCTGCAATCGATTCCTTTCCATAGGAACAATGCCTGTTGATGTTATGTACTCAATTTACAAATGTTTTTAATCTCTTAGAAACAAACATAACTAACATAAAGAGCATGAAATTTTTCCTTTCAATATTACATAGACTCGATTTTATTACAGCGCAGCAACCGTACGTGTTAGTACTATGTGAAGAGCAGTCAAGGTTTAGAAATATTCAACGTCAGTCTAAAATCGTGATGCTACATATAACTTATCTATATTCTAGTATAGTTGCATAGACTTACTAGTACAAGTGGATGAGAATATGAATTGAAGCATTGAAACAGCTCACAGGGCATTCGGAAAAACATTGGTGTAAACTGTAAAATGTGCATAATAATATGTCACACTATAATGCTATATGTGTAATGTCATTTACCCAAAAAATAAAATGCATCAATCAATTACCCAGTGTTGGCCATCAACATTAACCTTATATCCATGAACCTTACCAAACAAATCAACCGCCCTTCTAACGCCTCTGTTATCATACTTTGTAAAATAATCATGCCCAAACATGACCCCACCTGGCCTAAGCAGCTTGTGGGCCCTGTTTATATCCGCCCAAGCCGAGTGAAAGTCGTGTCCCGCGTCCACCTCTATCAAATCCGCCATCACCCCCCACTCGCAAAGTTTCTGCAGAGTTGACCCGGTCGAGAACGGTATCGGCAGTATCGACTCGCTCGAGTTCAGGTACATTACGTTCTGGAGGAACTGAGCTAGGAGCAATACGTCGCCGTTTTGGTCCGGAACGTAGTCAACTCGGTCACGAAAACCCGGCCAACCCCGGAAATCGTCAAGGCAGAGGATTACCGTGTCGAGACCGAGTTGACGAGTCAACCCAGCCATGTGGGTTGCTGACGCGCCTAAGAATGTCCCCACTTCTATAATAATCCTTGGGCGAACTTTCTTGATAAGGTTCTCAAAAACGTCACCGTATGATCCCCACCCTTTGACTCTCTTAGGACGAAGCAAGTGGGCCAAGTGGGTCGGGGGAAAGTTCTCGTATGGGGAGGTCCCGTTATACACCCGGTTCAAAATCGTGAACCGGATCAACTCAGGTGGAACCGGGTCCGCACATACCGGTCCAAACAGGTTATGAGCGTTGTTCTTATCAAGAACCGGCGATGACATGGCAGGAGGGCAGTTGCTAATGGCAGTTAAAACAGTTGTTGAAGCAGGAGGAGTAGAATGTTTGGAAGGAGAGGAAGAAGTTGAGGCGGTGAAGTATCCAAGTGCGTACGATAAGACGAGGAGCATAAGGTACGCCGTAGGCTTATGGTTACGTAAGGGGTTTCCAGAAAGTTTCCAGAATCTTCTTTGGTGGAGAGGAAGGTGTTGGTAGTGATCATGAACGTCTTTCATATCGTTTGATGATTACAATGAAAGTGGGAAAGATGAAGGAGAAATAGTAGTAGAAGAGAACGTGAGTCTTATGGAAGGAAGGTTGGAAAGTGCAGTCGAACTATTACTATTTACAATAAATAGATATTGGTATTATTCGAAGGAATGTGTACTAATAGTTTGTTTAGTACGTCAAAATCCAACTTTTTGCTACTTAATTAACTTTGATACGTAATTTGATTTTCCTATTAACAGTAATTGTCCATTTGTTCTACACCAACCCATATGTTTAGCTTGCGCTTTTGAGCTTCCTATAGACAATAATCTACAAGGTTTAGTTTCATTTTGACGAACCGTTTAATCAAATCAAATGGAAACAATGACAAATACAAAGTATTAGTTGACGATTTACTATAAAAATATTTTGATACTTTGAGAATAAAAGTATATAATTATAATAACAAATGTTATAAATTAAGATCAATTGAGATAGTGAACATGTGGCAATTGACCATTCGTTGCTTGCATGTCATTAATTCCTGATTAGTTTTCGTGGCTATAGTCAAGTCAGTGATTTCATTAGATCGTTCTGATTTGTCTTCATATTGCTACGTAACTTGGCACCTCATCTTCATCATCTCTTGCACGTCGTGTTAATGTATGCTAGCCGCTAATTTATCAACAATAATTTGGAAAATCGGTCAATCAATGTAAATTAATTAAGCCTCAGTCCTACCGCCAAGTACTACATTTCATTTGGTGACCTACAACTGTACTGAAAAATGTCTATATTATGTGATCCTCTCTTTCTCTTTGTATTAAAAATGATTTATATCCCTAAACCAAAATTATTGCCAATTTTTGTGGATAATTAATAAACAAGATTGGTACGACTATATGGACCGACTTTTCAACAAAGCTTATAGTATAACACTAATAATTCTCTCAAGTAAAATACTAGCTAACCAGTTAACTTACACAAATTCAATATCACAAGTCATGAACAAAGCACATGGACATGGAATTATGGAAAGACTGGAGAGTGCTATCATAAGAACTAGAATTAATAACTCAACAACTAAGAGTTATATTTGTCTGGAATTGAAAAATGAAACACAGCTGCTTTCTCGCTCAGGAGTCAGGACTTATTCTGATAAATCTTACTTTATCCATTGTTCCTTGCAAATGAGAAAAAGCCCACACAGAAATCAGAGCTTACTTGAATTGCCACAACTAGACGTCTCTGATCTCTTTAACCTTTTGTTGCTTTTTAAAAATATGCATACTTTTTGTTTGAATATATAAGAAATACACACCTCGAATCCCCCTTCTTTTTCTTTAATTAATCCCCTCTAACTTTTTTAATTCATTGCTTGTAAATGAATATTTCTGCTCAACCCCTCACCCACTGATATAATTCTTACAGGTTTCCTATTAGAGTTAGTAGCTTTGAGTCATGAGAAGAAAAGGCTGTAATAGAACAAGCAAATGTTTGAGGTCAGTATTGTAAAAAGATGGAACAACCAAATATAACAAAACAGATTTTCCTCTCCTTTTTATTCTTTTGTTCTCTTCTTCTTGCGTTGCTTATTGTTCAAGATTTAGCTCAATGATTCTTGATTCTCATCATTTCCACTTTCAAGTAGAGCATGACTCCATGAATCCAGGACCAACCTAGTTCATCAATCCCCCAAATATACACAAATGGAAAGACTACATTAAACCCGACTATAGACTTTCAAATTATAGCTTTCTCACTCATTATATAACAAAATACCAAAGAGGAGTCGTCAGCATTTAACCAAAAGACAGATGCATTTAACATGAAGTAAAATAGGCCATTAGTTTCTACAATTTAGTCATTGGATTATGGCAGAAACTGTCAAATGGAATTAAAAGAGAGAAAGGGAGTTTAACTTCAAGAAGACTGTCTTGCACAAAATAAATTCACATCCAAAGCATGATCCTAAGGAAGATATGGATGGCCAAGAGGAGAGATCAAACACTAATCCATTCCACAGAGGTGGTCTTGAATCATAATTGGCATCAGTTATTAATGCTGGATTATATTTTTCCCAACATGCTAGGATACAACACAACAGAAACCATACATCTTTTACTAACTTTTGCTAAAAAAAAAAAAAAATTAAACTAGAATATTATACTTCCTAATTCAAGCTTACCAAAGATGAGGCCAGATCACCTTCTTCCTATGTAAGAGAGACACATATCCCTACTTATCAACATTCACATGCCTATATATAAAAAAGTAACATCACTTTCCTTCTTCTGAACCTTTTAGGTAAGATGGTTCTCCTTCACTACTACGTCCCACACCTGCAGCGGAATTACCTTGTCCATCACCTGAGGCCCCCTCAGGGCCATCTTGCTTGTTTTCCCTATGTGATTCACTTGGACTGGCCGACTGAGATGGCCCACCACCGCTAGCACCTACATGCAACATTTCACTTGGCAAGGCATGCATCCCATCGATGGGTCCCACTGGTCTATAGTTCATTTTCCCAGGGATGGCCTGCTGCTGCTGCTGATGTATCTGAGGTTGTTGCTCTTGTATCTGAAGTGGATTATTGAACTGAGCAGGCATCCTAGGAGGGAAAACACCTTGCTGTTGAGCCATTGCAGCAGCTTGCTGCTGCATGTAGTATGCTCCTTGTTGCATAGCAGGATGCGGGGCCACCTACAGGTAATGTTTTATATATGAGCACAAAGATTAGGACATTGTTATACGCTCACGTAAGTGATGTTGTAAGCAAGTATACTTGAGCAGGTACTGCTGCCATCTGAGGTTGAGCATCAGCAATAGCAGCCAAATACATCAAGTTTTTCTGAAGCTTTGCTTGATATCTGTAACAATTAACATTAATTGGATCAAGATATGCACCAATGCCCTAAAACATAAGTAAAAAAAATAGCGTGAATTGTAGCACATTGAACACCCCTACAAACAACAATCAGAAGTTGAGTTTAAAGAGGCCACAAGAATATAGGACACTTGAGGCCTCATTGCCTTCTTCAAATTTCAACCCTAATTCATGGTCATATCAATTCCATTACATAACAATACTAATACAAAAACAAGCATTTCGAACATGGCCTAATGGCAACCATCTAAATGCAAAGTGGCTGATAAAAGAGCTGTACTGGGTGGAAACGATATGGTATTCTCCACTGCACGCTTAATGCAGAAAGAACTGGCTCGTCACAAATCACATACTCAATATACCTGAACGTCAATACTCTATAACCCGTATACATGCAATTATGCAAAGCGTTATTTAATATAAACATACAGATTAGATTTATGTTTTACATGGTTTCTCTCTGGGAATATCAACCACAGGACCATAACATAATGCTAATTGTGCTGCCATGCAGTAGTATCATCCCTAATATAGGGTCACTACCCCAAAATTGATTCCCCTTGCACTAGAGAAGGGAGATAATACTATACTAGAGAAGAAACCACATGGATACAAGTTAGCACTTCACCCGTTTTTATTTTCTGAAAAAGCAGATTGTTCTAAGTTCTTCTCCTAATACATGGTATCTAAATGAAGAAAGAGACCAACCAAGGATTTCTTGAATATAGCAGAAATAATCAATAATAACCAACCAAGAACCAGAATTAACAGCAGCCAGTCTCAGTAAATAAACAATTCTGAACAAACTTAACAAGCAACTTACTGAGCACATTCAGCAAGCTTCCCAAGGTTTTGATTATCCAATATAGCCAAGATCAACTTCTTGTTCTCATCAAGGTACTGCAATAGAATATAAAAGTAAGATCAGTTGAAGACGAAGCATTTGTGTCATTTTGAGAAAATAATGTGTACCCAAAATCCCAAATCAAAACTTCTAAAACAGTCAAGGGGTCAGAGAATCAGTCTCTATGCAGCCATGTAAAGAAGTAGCTCGATCTTATATGAACCATTACTAAATTCAAAATACATAACTGTCAAGGTGTCATGGTTAAAGCCGTTAACGGTGTTTAAGCAAATCAAAAACAACAAATGATGATAATAGGGGTACATGCTCAGAACTACTCCTTCCAGTAGAAATGGTCGCGGAAATAACTCTTTTCAAAGAAATAAGGAAAAGGAGTGGGGGGTAATTAATGTAGTCTGAAAGAGAAGCAAAAACAAAACCATTTGACTATTACTTTTGAGCTCCAAATGTAAGAAAAACTATAAGAACAGATGAAATAAATGTCAGCAGCATGAAAGGACAAAAAGAAGCCTAATCAACAGCCATCAGATAGAAAGCTCTCAGTCAAAATAAGTACAAATTTCTGAAGATGTATCATCTATAGATAAACAAAAGGTGTAGAATGGAAACAAAATGATGAGCTTGCAGTGCAATAGACACCAAACACTATACGGTATTAGCAAAAAGTAAACACACTAGGTAAGAAGCACTTCCAGACTCGGGAAAGAAATTTATACCATGTGAAATGCTAAAAAACAAAAAGATTGGATTCTGGTTGAGGTTGACAGTCCATGTGTCTCTCCTGGGGAAAGCAGCAATGTACACATAGGAATATATATGACAGGGACCGGAAACTAGTTCCACGTGGGAGGAAGAGAGCAATTTGTAATCAAGGTGGATACCGTGGAGGTTGAACCCGCACAACAACTGAGAGAACTTCTGAAGCTTTTAACTTGTGCATTCATTTGACAGTTGAAGCAACATGCATTCAAAAAAGGAGCAACACAAGGAGTGCCCATTCCAAATACGTCATATTATGGGGGTATGACGAGCAACAAATCAACCCAACTTCAAAACAGGGTCCAGAGTAAAGATACTGTCAATTTAACTAAAGTCAAATGACAAGGCAAATCAATGAATAACATGACACTAGAGATTGACCCAAAGTAAAACAAATTTCACTAATTTATTACTCCCTCCGCTCTTGTTCTTCCCATTTGCTTTTAACGCAAATCCCAATGTAAACTTAAACTTCAAATATATTCAATTGTCCATTTGTAATAATTATAAAAACTCATATTTGAAAAAATATACATTGAGGCAAATCTATCAAGATTCCAAATGAACATATTTTTTCATCTACGTCAGCAAGAATTCGTAGTCAAAGTTTGACTCTAAAATCTGCAATATTCCAAATGAGAAGGAAAAAAAAAAGAATGAAAAGAGTCACTTGACATCACTGTTGTATGACACGTGTTGTGCAACATATAATGGCAACAAGGAAAAACTAACTTATAATTAAAAAGATATAACATACGAAAACAAATTTTTTTTTTTTGAAAGAATAAGGAAACAATTCTTTTTACAAGCAAGGAAACAATTCTTTTTACAAGCAAACACAAAATTTTACATAGATAACAAACAAATTTTTACTCGGATTAGGAAACAATTTTGTAATCATAAAATACAACTATTTTCATATATAAATAAATTAATAAATTTAATATTATAAAATACAACTGATTTTCATATAAACAATTTTGTAAATTTTGTTATCATAACATACAATTGTTGTCCATAATTATTACAATTAATATTGAAAATCTAATTTTAATATCATTTCATTTGTCTTAAAAAGTACTTAATCCATCCGACAAAAAACTTCCCATTTGCACTTTAAATGGGGTCTATATAATACAATATTATTCCAATATTTATCTTTTTACTAATTTTATTAGGTCTCACCTTAATTAAAAAATAGTAAGTACCCAATATCTTGTTTTTTATTCAACAAGACTCCACCATCAAGGCTCCTAAAACTCAATGCCCAAAGCAAATGAGAAGCTTTTAATGGGGCAAAGATAGTACTATAAAACAAGATCCATTTATAATATTAGATATATATAATTATATATATAGTATAAAGCTAGGTTCCATGACCTTGCATGAGAGAGCGACACTTGGCGGCACAAATTTTATGCCAAGTGTTGCATCACGTATGATACTACGAAACGTATACATGCCATATATGATGCTATACAAGTGAAATTAGATAGTTTTTTTTTTTATCATGATAGAGAAGTTTGTTGATTTAGTTCCCGAACAAATTCTAACAACAGATATTCAAAAACTCAATAATATCATTTAATACAAATCTTACAAAATTATAATTTTCATATCATCAACTTCACATAAAAATTTACTTTCAAGCTAGATTCATTTATGTTATGTTTACATATACTCAATTTTATTCAATAGACATATAGAAACTTAAAAAAATTTATGAAGTAGTCTACAACAAAATCTATTATAAGTTCCACATTTATTATTATTTTGTTTTTTCACATGGAACAAGATCCACATATATATAGGATTATAGTATAAAGGCTGAAAGTTATAATATGCAAATTTATTTAAACTTTTTGAGATTAATCTTATTATAATTTTTATCATCAAATTTGTATAAAAATTCACTTACAAACAAGATCCTCTACAATGTTTTAATATACTAAATTGTAATAAAGTAACATATAGAAAATCAAAACTAAAGAAAATTTTTGAGTCTTTTACAACCAAACCTAGTATAGAATTTTATTTATACTTTTGACATAAAACAAGATCCACTTATGTAGAGGATTACGATATAAAGAGTAATCCCCATCTATTTAATTATGAGACTACTCCATATCTATTGTAGATGGGTAATCCTTTTCTCACAATCATTTTGCCAATCGTCTAAAAACATTTAATTTCAATGCTTTTCAATTTGGTAAGAGCAAGGAAGATACCATATAAGTATAATCAGTATCTAATTCTACAATAGCTTTTTTCTTTGGAAAATATTACACTTTCACATCCAAATCAACACTTTTAGCAAACCATTACTTGCACTTGGATATTACTACCAACTCCAAAATTCGTTGCTTTTTGTGAGTCGTACACTCCTAAATAAAGTTAGTTTGAGAGATTTGAGATTGAGTTTATGATGTTACTAGTGTAAATTTCAATCATATCTTTTCATATCAATCAAAGTAGAAACAAACTTCTAATACGAATTGAAGTAATAAATTCATCTAAAATAATTTAAAATTTGAATCTATTTAAATAATGCAAAATTAGTTCATCAGTATAGCACCTACATTCAACTCACATTTAGTTCAATTACTAAATAACCTAATTTTCTTAAAGTTATACTTGTAAAAAGTGTTTATCAATATTTAATTTTTCAACTTATTTTTCTAGGACTAAGTGTTTTGAAATCTAAATTTTGGTTGGTTTACAAGATTTTTACTTAACACATGGTAGGTTTAATTGTAGTGATGAGCAAATTTATGTTATTTGGGCTGAGATTCAAATTGTAAAATTAATTTTTCAAATGTGTTTTTAAAATTTAAATCAACAATTCATGGTAATTTTAAGCTCTATTAAGCGTTCAGTGGGTTTACCTTACCTCAATTCAATATTTTTAAAAGTCTACAATACATGCTCATATTATATTTATTAATTATTATTCGACTTACTTTTTAGAGAAATTTAGTACTTTTTTCTACTAGGGTTTCACCTGGCAATGTGCGAAACTGGTTGCTTTATCATTTTCATGTTCCTTTTCCGTTTGTCTTTGGCCAAAGTAGAAGTAAATCACAATTGTCAGCAATATATGCATAATATACAAATTTCTAATCACACAAGAACTAGAAAGGCACAGAGATCCTAATTCCCAAGCAGGTTACAGGATCTGTTGAACATTTAAATAAAGTGCAAAATGTACCATAAACAAAAGAAAACATATCAACATCATCAATTTATTATCAAATTGAAACATATAATCCTATCACTTGAATGAGCTAACCCCAAAGATTCGGTCTGTAAGAGTTCATACACATAAAAGAAGCACAAAATTCAACTTGGCAATCTTTCTGACACACTTACTATTATTTATGAACCTTCTTTCAATTTTATTGTTACACAATATGGCATAATAAATGCAAAATAAGCATCTTAGTTTGACTATGCTTTTCCATATGCATTGCATACAAAAGTGACAAACCCTGTGCGTTCTTGAGATATTTTGCCCTATAAGAGGATTATGATGCCTCTCAAACGTAACATTTCTAGACAAATTCTACAACAATAACAATATCTCCCACATATGAGTAGATTTGACATTCAGCAAATTGACCCTATACTATTAGCTTGGTATTCCATAATGCATCTCTAGGATTTACTGAACATGGAAGAAAACTCTATATCCAAACTAATAATGTACAAAGCCTACAGCCTATCTTGCTTATTGAACAGTGAACACATATTATCTTACAGTCTTACCCTCTCCTTTTCTTCATTGAATAGATCCCGTATTTCCCAGCTTGCAAGTAACACTGCGTGCAGCCAACCATCTCTTAACCTAGCCAGTTTGCATCAGTGCATCAAAAATGAGAATTTGATTGAACTACGAGGAGCTTAACCCCAATTCCTCATCCACTTTCCTGTGTCTATCCAAGGCCTTTCAGGTGGTATTAACTCCTAAAACCTTCTTCTTTCCATAAGGCCTTAGTTTCAGTGGATTAGAATAATAAATCACCGGTATTCTCATCCAAAACCACAGTCCATTGCTATTGAGAAAATGTTGGGATAATTAGCGTAGTGTTGGAAGATCATATCAATGATTGTCATAATCCCACCAAATAATGCTACCCACTGAAACAAGAATTGCGAAAAGCTCATTGCTTAAGCGGAAACCAAATATCATTGCACTATCGACATATCCGATAATCCGAATATCCAATCACAATAACCTAATTTGAAAGTAACAGTATGATTAGCCTACAACACTCAGCACTAATTTGGCTAATCTAATACAAAAAGATCAAATATTTAACATTTAATAAAATACAACGTAGTAAAGAAGTAGCGTTAAACGAATAATCAAATAAAAAACACAGCAAAAAAAAATATCGAATAATCAACAGATCATAATCTAATCATAGATAATCCATAAATTAATAAACATTACAAAAAACAAGATGAAAATAATTATAAAAAAAAAAAAAACCTTTTGAATCTGCTCAGTGGTGATGTTAGGATTGTTCGCTGGAGGAAAAGAGCGCATAGCAGACATCATAGAAGCCGTTGGTTGCAGCATTTTTTAATTTTTAATTTCTGCAAAATGAATTGGGAAAAAATGAGCCCAAACCCTAAAATTAGAGCAAAACAGAGGAGAACAGAAAAATGAAGGAGGAGGTGATTAGTTTACCAGCAGAGGAGAGATAGTGAGGTTAATTTTGAATTTGGAGGGTCAGATATCATATCGTCGATGATTCTGGAATATTGGACCAACTTCCCCCTAATTTTATTTTATTTTATTTTATTTACTAAACCAAAATAAATTGGTTTAACTTTCAGGTGTCTAACTCTGTATTGTACGAATGTCTCTTTTAATAAACTGCTAGGACGCTCAATACATCCTAGTTGCTTTACTTAATCATTTTCTTAAACTACCCACTAAGGCACTAATTAGTTAGGGATGTCAATTCAATCCGAATACGAACCGAGTTCGATCCAATTCGAAGGAAAAAGTACGATCCGAACTCGTTTAGAAAAACTTCGACTCCGAATAGGAAATGGATCGGATTCGGATATTGTATTACATCCTCCCCGATTGTGATCCGAGTCTGATAGTCCGATCCGAATGAGTAGTATTAAGGCTGATATTAAAAAAAGTCTAAATATAATTATCCAAAATAAAAAAAATTAAATAAAAAAACAAATAAACCATGGTATTTTCTTGTGTTGTATAAAAATTTTTAATTTACTTTATATGTTATAAAGGAATTATAGTATTAGTAATGAAATTAACAAAAAAATAGGTAAGAAAATATTAATTTTGGATCGAATTCAAAGGTCTGATGGATCGAATCGGATACGGAGGTCCGGCGGATTTAGATTTGGAGTCAGAGTTTGCGGATTCGGAGTCGGATTTGGATCAAAAATTAAAGTCCGCGAACTTGTCAGACCAGATTTTGATTTTGTTATATCCGCTCCGACTCCAATCCATTGTCATTCCTATAATTAGTAATTACTTCCTTTATCCCATGTTAGTTGCTACATTTCCATTTTTTTGAGTCAAAGTTTTCTATAAATTTTAATTATATTATAACAAATGATATATTCAAATAAGATCTTATTGGATGCATCTCGAATATTAATTTTTACAAAATTAAGTTTTCATAATTTTTTTGTCTTACAAATTTAGAAGAATAACTGTTTTAAGTTGTGTTTTAGAAATCGCAAGAAGTCAAAATAACAAATAAAATGGGACGGATAGAGTATGTTGTCTCCTTTATTTTCTTAGAATGTCCTTACACTTGCTGTCCTTTTTCTTTCGATTTTTGTTTAATTATGCTATGCCTGGTTTATCTCGAGGCGATCACTCGGTGTAGTTGCGTTATTTTATTACTCCGTGTGAAGCCGTGAATGTATGTTAGGTATCATCAATTGTTATTCATGAACTAACGTTATTAATCTTATTCAAGTTATAAGCCATATAAGTCATGACTCATAACTATCACACAATATTAGGTATAGAAGGTAAAGGCTAAATAAGTTCACAAAATTACAACGTGAAGTAACTGGTTTTGATATTATTTTAATTACAACGAAATAAGCCTAAATTGTAATATATATTTTTAATATCCATAAGGCTTAACACTCAGGATAGGATTCAAATCTTGAAGTTATAACTTTTCAGGAGGCTTGACAAATTTATTCCATATTCTACTTCATTGACAAACTTGTCTCAAATGCAAAAGGACATTGTGATGACTAGAGCTGTCAGAATTAGACCCGACCCGATAAGTTACCCGAAACTGACCCGGACCCGACCTGATTATGACCCGAAAAGTGAGACCCGAAAACCGACCCAACCCGACCTGAAGTTAACCCGAAACCGATTTGACCCGATATTCAAAGACCCGGACCTAATCTGTGTCCGACCCGTTAGGGACCCGACCCGACCCGAAAAGAACCCGAAACCGATTGAAACCTACACATAACCGATATAACTCGATTTATAACAATTCATTACCCGAATTCATTGGATGTGTATAAAATCTGAATATACATGAATATGACCTAATCTTGACAAACTTATTTTTTACCTAATATCTAATAACTTTGAAACCAAATTTGTCATTGTCGATTCAAACTAAACATATTACAAGTTCTTATGTATATATAAACTTAACATCGTATGTTATAAACTAGTTTGATAGGATAATACACATTTAATAATCATTACCTCATAAATATTTTGTTTTTAAATGACTTATCGACATCATCATTGTCTAATTTATGAATTAACCATCATCATTGTCCGATTTTATCAAAATCGACCTTGACTCAAAATAACCCGCTATAACCCGTTTCATGAATCGATATGATTTTACCATAACTGACCTTGACCCAAACCCAAAATAACCCATTCAGGAATCGACCCGATTGAACTAGAACCGACCTTGACCCAAATCGAATACAACCCGAACCGACCTTGACCTGAACCGAATACAACCTGAACCGACATTGACCCGAACCGAATACAATCCAACCCGAACCAGACCCAAACCGACCAAGCAAATAACCGATTTAACCTGACCCGATAATGACCCGAACCCAAACCCGAACCGACCCGATAGGCAAAATTGACCCGATAAGAACCGACCCACGATGGGTCAATCCAGAATCGACCCGTTGACCCGATTTGACACCCCTAGTGATGACTACACCCTTGTAATGCCTACACATTTATATAGGCTCCACTATAAAGATCAAGTAACTCAAATGTAAAGGCATGAGAATACAAAAGCAAAAATGAAACAAATTATCAGCAACGATAACTAATTTATCGTTTACATGTTTATAATAAAAAAGACAGCATCAACTTATTGTATACCTAAGTCAACTGAAAAAGGTACACACAAGGGACTACCTTCGTCTCTTTTTAGTTGCTATATTTGTCTTTTTACGGCCTTTAATACATAACTTTAAATGTATTTTTTCTTTAAATTGATAAGATAAAAAATTATAAAAACTTTATACTTTAAAAAATTTTCATTGAAATACATCTAACAAAATTCAACTTGAATAA
This sequence comes from Dysphania ambrosioides, assembly GCA_026401315.1. NCBI lineage: Eukaryota > Viridiplantae > Streptophyta > Magnoliopsida > Caryophyllales > Amaranthaceae > Dysphania > Dysphania ambrosioides. The sequence goes on along the minus strand of CM048657.1, from coordinate 32,167,624 downwards.
ATATTTTTTTTATAGCATAATTATAATTTATGATAAAAATTTATAAAATTTGACTTTTAAAATAGAAATATACAAATAAAAAAAAAGAAAGAGAAATATTTTATTATTGACCATATGCAATAGTACAATACACCTATCAGATAATTTGTTTCATTCTTACACTGACAGTTCCTACTGCACTATTTTTTCTTTAAAATTGGAAGATTTAGAGCCATGCACGAAATATCACATAAGATCCTCAATTGATAAAGACACTAAAATTTGTCAGTTAAATATATATTAAAAGCTTTATCTTACAAATTAAAATGAGAGGGAGTTTCGCTACTAGTTTCACGAACTTAGATGCCTAGTCTAAAATACAATAACAAATAAATTGCGTTGCTCCTTCAAATTTTCTTCGAAGATTCAATCTTCAAGAATACGCAACCAAGATCACCCCTCTCTTCTAAATTCTTCGCAGAGAAAACAACCACCTTTGATCAAATCTATTTCAAAAAGACCTGGCTTCACACTTGTGTAAATCGCTGTTCCCACCCATTAGAAGAACCAAATCCCATCCCCTTCTGTCACTCCCACAAACCCGGATGTTCCGGGGATCATCAATGGATATCAACCCGTTTAAGTACTGTTCAGTTATCCGCTACTTGGGGTACTTGATGATCTTTATGGTTTTGGGTATCATTGTTCTCACTTATTGGGCCGTCATCGTTGTTGTTTGGGGGCCCAAGTTGATCCACGGTGGTGCTCAGGCGGTTCTCGCTGCATTCGTTGTCATAGTTTTCCATGTTCTTGTGAGTTGCTGGCGCTGCTCAATTAGCATCTTTGATTGTTTATAAGTATTCCATCTGTTTTGCATATTCTTAATGAAATTGACTAATTTGGGGTTGGATTTGGAAAAATGTGCATTTTGTTAAGATGATTATTATTGTCATGTTAGGGGATTTCAAGAGTAGACTATTGGTTTCTTTGATCAGAAACTATTCTCTTATATCACTCTCACATGGTCATGGCCACTCGTTGTTGAGGATACATGATTTTACTACTCGTATTAGAGTACCCTGTTGTAGTAGTATCTGTTGATTGAGCGGTTGAGCCATTCCGATACTCTCGAAAACTATAGGTTTACTAGTCATATTACCCTGTTGTATTGCGAAAGGTGACAACTTTTTCCGGTGTTTGAGACTTGGATAATATACACTTACTAAATTAGTGATCAGAGACTCGGAGTACTAGGTTTTCAGGGTTATGGAGATTAAGATGAACAAGCCAACTCAATTTTATGTTATTTCCCACGAACCAATTATATGGAGTGATCGACTTTAACCACTGTCCGCGATTGATTTGAATTGGCCAGTTAGGAGGAAATCAAAAGAGGGTGTGGTATCTTAAATGAATATAGGAGGTTAGAATTTGTATCTAACCTAGTTAGATGGAAAGATGTGGACTTTATAGTAGTTCATCTGCATGTGTGTGTCAAAGGGGGATTGTCTTCCATTGCCAAGGTCTTGAGTTATGGGGTCTGAAATTCTTTTCAGTTCACACCCTTGTTTCTTTGTATAGAAAAGGAGGGAGCATGATCTTACCATACCACTTTCAAATCGCACTGAAATTTTTAAGGGAAAGGGCAATGTTTTACACAGAAACTACTACCTTTCTTTCAATTTAATTGCACTTGACTTTAAACGCATATTTTTATAAATATATAATGTAAAAATGTTGTTACGCAATATGGAGTACATTTTTGGATTAATCTCATTGTATATTTTCTAATATGAACATTTTTTAAATTTTCACTAACGGATAATTGAATATATTAATGGTAAAATGAGTGGAAAGTCAAAGTAGTACAATTATTTTGAAATGGAAATAGTATTAAGTAATTGTTCTAAAAGGATGTGTCGAATCTCCAGTTATCAGTGGAGCATTAGAATGTTATGTGCAAGAGCCACGACTAGATACATGTAATTCAAAGTTATTTAAACTCCTTACAGAACCCTGTTATAATTTCAACGGAATTTTGGGTGTGCAGCCAATGGATACATCTTCTGGTTACTATACTTTAAATGATTCTTTTCATAGGTGAAGTGACTTTTACTCAAATAAAATTGTGTTTTTCTTGATTCAATTGGCTTATATAGTTTCTGCTTAAGCAGATCCCTACATAGTGGCTGTCAGATATTTCCCTGGAGACTTTATTTTCTTCTTTATCTTTCCTAATTGCATCGTAATTCAATGATGTCCACATCCACGTGCCTGAATTCTTTATTTTGTTTTGCTAGATATTGGTATTAATATGTGGTAGATCTAACATGTTAAGGAGATATGAATAGTCGTCTTTGATGTCCAGCTCCACATTTGTTTTTACCATCTTCTCTTTGGCCTTCCTTATGTTACTGTGGCTCTTCACCTCACCTCATCTAGACAGCTATAGTTCTCTAAAATCTGACAAATTGTATGGACATTTAATACTTCGAATTATGGATAAAAAAAAAGCATAGTTTTTGTACGATGGCTCTGTCTAACACATAGACAGTGGACATGTATTTGACACTTATAGCTAAACATGCATCTAAGAAACTTGACTTAAATCAAAAGTCAAAACCATTTTGTTCCCAGTGATGATCTGTAGAGAGCTGTTGTTTAGCAGCTTTCAAAATACATCTTCTGAATGTAGTCTGAATGACCATTCATCTTGATAATTTAGTGACTTGGAAAATTTCAAAATCATTAAGGTGGCCAGTATGATATCTGGAATGTGATTAGTATATCATTGTATCCAATGAGCTATAAAAGTTCTGAATGCAGTTACCATATTGTTGGTTTGAAGATTTTCTTGGCCTTTTAAGCTTCATGTTTGACCCTGAGTTTCTTTTCCTATCTTCTGACTTTTATATCCTAAATCTCCATCGCCTTCCGGATTGTAATTATTGCAGTTAAGTCCTGTGATGTTCCTTTCCTATGGCTGAATTATTCATCATTGCCCTAAAGGTCCAGCTACACATTTGAGTGGTGATACTGTGATATTTGCTAGAACTCTGTAGAAAAGTGATTTTGCAATGTTGATGCCAAGCTCCATAACATCAACTCTTTGGTCATTCTTTAGTTACTTGGACTCTTTTTGTCATCTTAAGTACTTGTGTCAAAGACTTGTCTATGTGCATGTGAGACTTGACCATATTCTAGACCAAGACTTCTCATGTGCATTAATGACGCATAAACCTAGCTTGAACCTCTTTATCTTTTTAGTCCCTCTTGTGCTACTTTCTTTTTTCTCAGTCTTTCTTCTACACTACCTCTCTTGTGATCTCATTGGTTTTGTTGCTTTTGCATTTTCTCTAACCTCTTCGCTCTTAATGACTTAAATCCTTCTTCCATCCTCATCTTTGTGTGTTTGTGACTGTGTACATTTTCACACCTTGGCTGTAATGGTTTTTCCTTAAAGTGAGGTTTGGAGGAAACATATATGCAACTTAAATAGTTTATCAGGTATATTAAAAGTTGAGAGCAGGCGGTAGTGTTATACATAGCTGACAAACTTAGATTGGTGAATGAAGCTTAATGAAGATGCATCTGCTGTGAATTTGTTGATGTTTGTAGTGGTTTTCTGTATTTCACTTTTACTTCAACTTATGAACTTACCTTTGTTACCCAAATGCATGCTTTGCCTCTTTATGCTGTGGGTATATGATGAGGACATTCCAGAAAGCAACATTTTAAGTGCTTATAAGACTTGAATAATGAAGTTAACGCATTAAAAAATGCTCCATTTGTTTCCAAATAATATTGACTTTTGGTTAAAATTTATTTAACCTATTAAAAACACTTATCAAGTATCAACAGAGTAATATTTTTACCAAAATAGTATTTAAGACTTACCTTGCATGACATTTAGATATTATAACTCAAATTATTATTTTGGAGATGGAGTTTATGTTCTTTTAAAAGCCATGAGGCCCAAGACACTAAGTTTTTGTCTTTTTTTTAGATAAAGAAATTATCAAAACTCTTTCAAGGGATTACTGATTATAAGAACTCTTCCTATTGTATGTGAACTTGGAGAATAGGCTCTCTTTTTCCCTGCATTAGGGTTTTAGTTTCTTACATTGACATCATAGGCCAGGATTAGAGGTTTGAAATTCTCTTCTTTATTCATTCTTTTATTCTCACATAGTAATGTATGCTATATGACTTTGATTTTATGAAAAGTATATTATGTTAAGATAAATTTTGCAGAGTTTCATACAGGGCAATGAACTTCATTCAATATTGAGTCTAACATGCTCATTTGTACTAATCCTATAAGTCGTTGACTTATTGAATGCATCTGTGTTTAGAAAAATTTAGTAACAATGGCAATGGGTTGCAACAAGTGATTTGACTATTAATGAAGTGATAAGCAAAGTTTTGAACCAAAGATTTCTCTGTTTGACTAAAAATATCGTTCTGTATGTTCGTTTTTGTGTGTTCATATATCTGATTAGTAATTGTTCTTTATTGGTTATTCTTATTGTTTGTAGACTACTCTTATTGTAGCTTATACTGGTAACCTGGAGCTACTTTATGGTTGTCTTTCAAGACCCTGGTTCTATTCCCCCAAATTGGACTCCAGTATTGGATAGTAATCTGGAGGAAGGTACTTCCGGGTCATCATCTCTAGCATCACCAGGGCCTGCATCTAATGGAATGGAGAGAAGATCGACTGCCGGGTATTGTAGTCGATGCCAGAATCCCAGGCCACCACGTTGCCATCATTGTTCTGTTTGTAAGCATCTCGACCATTGTTCTTTATTTACAAAGTTTTTTTCCCCGAACAGCTATGGGTTCCTTGAAGCTAAAGTGTTGGTTTGGTCTAAAACTTCATTTTCATATCCTCTCTTTTCCTTTTTTGTTTTTGGCATCTTCAAACTCAGGAGTCTGAGGAACTTAAGAAGTGTAGCAAACACTAACATCACATACTTCTACTAGTATGCCTGCTACTCTAAGGAGTATTCTGAATTTCAACTACTTACTGGATATATTTGAAGGTTAATGGCCCTTTTTTTAGTGTGTTCACTCTTCCACTGAAGAAGTTTTGTACTCATTTATCATTGAAAATTTAGCACTGGCCTCCATTGATATCTATAATTTTGTGTCATCTTTATTATATAAATCATGCTTAATTTTTCAATCTTTTTCTTTCTTTTTTTTTCTTTTTTTTTTTTTTTTTTGGGGGGGGGGGGGGGCAAGGGGAGAGGGGGTGATTTGATTGTTCAAAGACTTAAATTGATTAAGAATTCTGTTTAATGTAGGCCAAAGATGTGTTCTTAAAATGGATCACCATTGTGTCTGGGTAGTCAATTGTGTTGGGGCACGCAACTACAAGTTCTTCCTCTTATTTCTTGTAAGTCTCACTCCTTTTTCTTTTTTCTTTTTTGTATATAATTCTTCATAGTGGGGGGTTGCATTTCTTCGCCAAAGTTGGGAGTGGAGAAGATGTTTACCTTGGTTGATATTGTATCTGAATTGGAGGCAGTTATTTTGAAAATTTCTGAATTGGCTTTATTTTGGTTTGAGAAAAGCATTAGTAAGAAATATAATAGGGCTTCTGAGTATTATTTTGAATGCTGGTTGAGCTTCTATTATCTTTGCTAGAGCCTGTAGCTTGTTATAACATTGGTTTTTGAATTAACTGCCACACTTACTTTTTAATCGTCCTGATTTTTTTCAGATTTATACATTTCTGGAGACAACATTGGACACCTTTGCATTGCTCCCTAAAATTATTACATTATTTGGAGAAGCAAGGAAACATTCTGCTTCTCCTGGGAATCTTGCTGTCACTGTTTTGGCATTTGGTAAGGGTTTTTACCCTGACTGATCCTGGTCATGGCCTCATGGTTTTACTTACATATTTCAGCATTCTCATCTTTCGGTGTTTCTTACAGATGTTATAACTTAATGCAGTTCTTAATTTGGCTTTTGCCCTGAGTCTCCTCTGTTTCGTTGTCATGCATGCAACCCTTGTTTGGAGCAACACTACAACTATTGAGGTAAAAAGACCCCCAGAAGATCCTAATGAATTAAACTGATGTTTCAATTTGGCATTTGAGTATTATCAATTTGTTGTACGAGATTAGTTTTTGTTGTTGAATTTGAAGTTGTTGCTTCCTTTGCCTTGGTCTTTCATTTGTGATGTATCCTTACCTCCTAGTATCCAGATACATAAGCCCTGACTTTTTTTTTTGGACATCTCTTCTGAATCTATGCGAGTTAATTTGTAATTATATTTTTCAAAAAGTATGGTGATGACTCAGATGAGCCAGCAGACCATGGACCTTGGATAACCTTGATGGGGCCATGGAAGGGTTGTAGGATGTCTTTCCATGAGCAAGTTAAGGTTCCAGCTGACAACCTTTAATTTTTTTCCATACCCATCCAAACCTTAGCTTGTTGCTTCTCACCTCTAGCATGGAAGTGAGGCTTCCTGGGATTGATCCTGGCTAAAGTTGGGATAACTTGGGTGGCAACTTCGATGAAATCAGAAGCCACGTTAGCTTATAGTATAACAATATGATGGTGTTGCTGATTGCTTAACATTATGATGAGATTGCTCAAATTTTGCGAATCTGGTATATAAGTATATTGTAAATTACCTGAGCCTTTTTTTTGTGTATCAGGTTTATGAGAAGAAGAGGGATAAAAAGGAGAGGTCGTCCAAATGGATGTATGACTTGGGTTGGAAAAAGAATGTTGAGCAGGTGCCAACCCTCCAACTCCCCCCCCCCCCCCCCCCCCCCCCCCCCCCCCCCCCTCAAAATTTAGAATGATGAGCTTGTAAGGTAGCCAGAGATAAAATCAATCAGAAAGGAGGAACCTTTGCGTTTCAATTTTTTTTTTTTCTTTTCTCTTGGCACTTACTAAAATGATATTCTACCTGATGAACTAAACATTAGATTTTACTTTTGTATATTTCGACTTCTTCAAGAAGCCAGTTTGACTTCCACAAACAGAATAATTCCTGGAGCAATTTCGGTTTCCATTTATTTCAAGCCTTTAGTCTTCCAGGTTTTGTGCAAGAAGAAGCAAAAATTAATGTGATTTCTTCTATCTCACAATTCTGCAGGTCTTTGGCAGAAAAAAGGCGCTATGGTTTCTCCCGATGTTCACCAAGGATGATTTAGTCACTGTACCCTCGCTACAAGGCACATATTTTCCAGTGCGTGATGATTCTGAGTCATAGCAAAATGGTGAGTGTAGATTAGTCAGACCTTATTGATATTAAGAGTGCCATCACACCAGCCAGATGACGCCATTGTAATGTTCAAATTGAGGGCGATATTATCATTGCATGATTGCATCAGCTGGAGTGGCAAAATTTGTGCTTTATTACGTGTTTTGTGAGATCATTCCTCTTGCATTACCATGTAGGTTATGACCGTCACATTCATTTTTGAGTGTAGAAAGCTTATTTTCTCCCTTGGAACTTTGTTTTGTCACCTGGTGTTATGATTTCTGCGTATACTGCTCGTCGTCTCTTACAGACCTCTAATTTGTACAAGACAGTTCATCATAGACGTTTATGGGAAAATTTTAACATGATTATTTTGATGGAATTTTTTATTGAATGACACATAACATACTCCTTTGTTCTAGATCATTAACACTAACTTTTTTGGGGTATTTTAGAAGATTTTTTTTCGCGTATTGAATTGAATTATACGAGTCATGATTTCACATTCAACAAAAGTGACATGCCTAATTGCCGGGAATGTATTAACCACCAACCAACGATGTTATTGCTACCAATTTATTACTTTTCCGATCCCCATTTTATTTATTACATTTGATTTTTTTTTATATAGTTTTTAAGACACGATAAAAATTTTGAAAACTTTATATTCTAAAAGTTTGCATTGAAATTTATTAAAATATAATTAAAATTTATGAAAAATTTGATTTCAAAAATAAAAATATCGCAAATAAATAAGGACGAAAGAAATACAAACTTGAGTATGCGCTAAATCCAAATCCTAAAGAATTATAATGAAATGGGTCAAACTCGCTAGCTCGAGTTTAGCGATCCATTGAGATAATGGGGCTTAAAAATCAGATATATTCCTACAAAGGCCAGCCTATTTAACATTCTTGCCTACTGGGCTATAGAAAGCCTTGATCTTTTGAGGCTTTGTGCTAAACCCCTAGTATATTTGTATGAACGATTGAATTGGCAATCTTCTTCGTGGCGGTGAAAAGGTGAAGTTGTGGGGGATGCCATTTCCATCTCTTCCTCTCGACTTTCCTACCAACAATTTATGGGGTTTTCTTTTTCAAATTTCCATTAAGTGATAGGCAGTGTCTGCCATTAACAACTTCCAAAGTGCCTCCCATTGCTGCTTACATGCTTGTTGAGTTGTTGCTTGGCATCGGTATGTCATATCTTCACAAAAGTTTTGAGCTTTGTAGATTGAACTTGATATGGGCAATTAACGATTTTATTATTCATGCGATTGTATTATTCATTTAATGTTACACTTATTGATTGCATAATTTATAATTAATGATAGTTTATTCCTTGTAGAATTGTTGATATTTTTTATTGTATGCGATTGTAATTTAAAATAAAAGTTTCAAAAATCAAAGTGATGATGAGTTGGTAATTTGTGCGTGATGATAGTGTGATTTATTATAAATTAGAAGATTATGTGTGTTAGCTTGATTGATTTATCATGGAAAAGCAGTAATTGGAATATACCGTTACGGTAGCAATAATTATGTCAGTCTCCAGCAGTCCAGCTCTATGTCAAACTCTGCGAAAATCAAAGGAAAAATGCTCATGGTAGCAGAACTGATCATGGTTGGGAGCATGGTACCGAAGTAGATAACGAGGCTAAATGAGTAAGATGCAATCAATATGGTTAAGTGCATTCTGACTTCTGAGTGATGTTTTCAGACAACCTTGCTCGTACTGGTACTCGACTAGAAATTTAAGAAAGAAGAAAGAGAAGAAGTGTGTCAACATATTGCTCCATATTTCTACACTAGTACAATTCCATTTAATGTTGTCAATAATCTTGAATTTCCTATTACTATTGAGAAAATTGTCAAGTTTTGGATAAGATTTGAACCTCCAACCTATCACGAAATTAGAGTCAAAAAGTAATGACAATATTGGATGAGTTCAAAGAAAAAATAGGTTGCACGATAAATGTCCGACGGATGGAATGATAGAAAAGACGATCAAGCAAGACTCATATACTACAATCTAGTTTTGGATAAGTCGTCCTCTGATGATGAGTGGATAGTAGACACAAAAGAGTTTGTTCTTCCCTCTAATGATGCATGGTTAGGTAATCTTGATAGAGTAGCAAGCTAGGTGATTAGCTAGGCAAGTGTCACGAGATGCAGATGATGCCTTGATGAGTAGGAACCTCACTATTGATATATATATATATGTTTCTTAACTCTCTTAGCTAGCTTGTTTCCAATTTATTTAATTTTTTATACCTATCAAATGATAGTATTGTCGATTCATATAAAACTGAGGAAGGATGTTTTAACATTGAGTGTTACGTTGTGAAGGTTCAACTAGGGAGAGCTAATCTAGTACAGAACATACATCAAGCTAAAATATTCACTTTAACAGTAACTAATCACCATTGATCCAACTCAAAAAATTTACATGGAACTCACTTTTTGATTAATGTCAAGTCATTTCTGTCTAAGATAACTCATTATTCAGTTGAACTTGATACGTCATAGAAGATGATCACATCATCTATTCAGTATTCATCCCCTTCCCGGGTCCTAAACAGATTGACTGACCGAGCCAGCAGCGTGTTGACTCCGCTCCGGAGCAGCAGCGAGTTGTTCGTCGTTAGGGAAGCAGATATCAGCAGCAGTGGAGATGAGCCAAACAAGAGGAGGAGTAGTGAACAACACCAGCCCAATTGGAACCATCCACAGTTCTCTGTTCTGTGGGTGGTAGTTAATGATCCAATAAAACAAAACCACCCCTCCTAACAAGCTTACCAAAGTTGATGAGATTAATAATAATACTAGGAATTGTTGAGTGTTCCACTTCCCAGGGGCTTCATCTGCATCATTTCCCATCAAAAACGACTACAAATAACACTTTTGGAGCAGCAACCTCGAAGGATACAAGAAGAATCAACAACTCGCAAGAGGTCAGATGCACACATTCTTCTTATCTTAAGAACGGATCATACTATTGATGGGTGTCTTCTTTTGTTTGGCGCATCAACTGTGGATTGGAATGGAAGGCTATTAGAAGAGGTTATGAGAGGAAAACGTAAGAAAAGAAGAGGAGTTTACTGGGGATGCAGTCATGCAGTGGGAGTTGCTTCTACATACTAAGGAGATATTGTTACATACATGAATAATGAATCGGTTTTCAACAAGCGGGCATTTAAAATTATATTAATAAGTACACTGAATAAAAAAAAAACTTTTGGGAATAAAAAAAAAAAAAAACTCACACTTCCAACGAATTACGTCTGAAAAAGTGTATTTTTCGAAGTCTTTAAATGAGCTGCCCGACCTGGAAAAAATGGTGGTATCTGAGGAAAGATGTTTTTGGATGCTATTGCTCAATTCTTTAATTGTGCGTTTCAAAACATGCCGTGCATTTGTTATATATTGTGGCGCAACAGCGCAACCAATCTCCTTTGATTTACTCAAAATTAATTTAATTCATTTTTTTAGTCTAATTTTCCACAAAATCCCTACTTATAAGGAGTTGTAAATGTTAATGATAAAAGTGTGACTATTTTATTGAAAGTCTTTCAAGATAAATACAAGTTAAATCCCCCCTCACCTAATGAGTACCTACTTCTTATGAGTTCGCTATACAGTTATTGTAAGGAATTTTTTTACTTCTCTTGTTCGAATTAGCAGTTACACAAATGTTAACTTTAATCTGCTGATTTAGACCAGGTTTTGTTCACCTTTTAAAAGTCACTATGGATTGGAAATATCCAAATAATTAATTAATAAAAATTAGTTTTATTCAGTAATAAACAATAATCTTATAAAGTAATCTTACATTGTTTATAGTATTAAAATTCATAATTGAGTACCACAAAACATCATGAGACCTTGTGCGAATGGCCTCTTGATTACTAACTTATAGTGGATAATTTTAATAATAAACCAGGAATTAATACATCAATCTTGACTCAGACGGATTGAGATTGTACTAGAATTTTCAATATTGTGGGCCTAAAGTGAGTTGTGGAATTACCAGCCCGCCCATCTCATAAAGTATAAAACACTTTGATTGATTGTATTAATGAATAACTGATTACCCTTTACCCTCATCTTTTTTGTTTTTGAAGCATACTATAATTTAGTTTAGGCTGCGTTTGTAGTATGCAGACCACTTTCACATGGCTGCTTTTACTTATAAATATACATGCATATATCAAAATCAATGTGCCAAATTTGTCAGGAAATTGTAGATAAGTGCATTACTAATTTTCTTATGGACTTTTGTGTACGTTACTATCTGATAACAGTACGTACTATTAGGTTGCATGCCACTTTCTAAAATTAATGCAAACTAAAGCTAAAGTTTGGGGCACTAATTTAGTATTTTTGTTTTTAATATCAGTAAAATTTCTTAGAAATATGTTTTTGCATGTACATGCATTTAGGTTCTATCTATTATTTTGGTTCAACATGGGAAGTTTCATTTATGACTTTCCATATTTTTGGTCAACAACTTCCTCTGTTGTGCAAAGTGAAAGTTTTTAGGAATTATAATTTTTAATATTTTTATCAATCAAACAATTTTAATTTCTCCCACTTCTATAAACTTTTGCTTTTTATATAATTGCATAGACACTAATAATTAGATTATTTGATACAAACTATTGCTATTGAATTGGTTGGTTTTTAATTTGTTTTCATAAAATGTCAATTTCGTAATGCTCTCTGCTAACTACTTTAGACTCATATAAAAAGAAAATCGTTATTTATTACCCAATTTTTCATCAAACTTCCTTATCATAGCCACAAATTTATCAAACACAAATACAACAAAATTGTAACGAAATTCAACAATTGATCATCATAAGAAACAAATAACCAACAATGAAAGAATAAATTCATTCACATCAGAAGAAGTCATAGGCTAAATTGTGACAAATTAAAGGGCGAAATTTAAGATTTGTAAGTAAAGTAAACCTTAAATCATCAAAAATTTTTTTTGTTAAACTTTAATAAAAATGAGAGAAAGAGGCAGAACCCGAGGAGGAGTATCGTTGCCTCCGCCTTGGATGGACCCGACGGCCGATCACCGGGCTCTCTTCTTCTCGGCGCCGGCTTTCTTCATTTTCTCTCTCCTCTTCTGTGAATAAATTTTGTAATTTTGTAACCTCTACTTCTCGTTTACGATTTAATTTCGTTATTTGTAATTCGAGATAACATATGATAAAGAAAAAAATAACCAAAAACGTGGGTTTGATGGTTTTATTTTGTTGAAGTATTGAAAATGGTTATGTATGTTCATCCTCTCCTTTTTTTTAACCCGGAACTACTTGATTACAAACTTGACTCTCTTTTAGCAACTTTCTAGCAATCATAGCCAGCAACTCAAATGCACAAATTTGACCACCGCCTTCAAACAACTTCTGGTGTTACTCTTGTCGTCTCTATAACAAATGCAACTTATCTATCAATACCATGCCACAAAACCAATACCATAGAGACAATACACCACAACAAAATCAAATCAACAAACTTACTCGAATGGATAGGGGAGCTCTAAGTATAGCAGGCATTCAATATCCATTAACACCTTGATCTAACGTTCTCTTCAACAACACCATGTTTCACACATATATGCCACCAAAAAACTTACTAAATGAGCCAATAGTACCATATATATCACATAATGCATAAAGTTTCCAAATCAGGCATTGTCGCCAACAAATTATATAAACATGAATTCAACTTTAAATTTGGATCATAATTATAATAATTCGGAAATATTTGATTATGTTATGATCAAATAAAGTAAGAAATCTAACACACAAAAGCTCATAATTGTAAAACACACACACACTCTCTCTCATAAACCTACACTAAGTCTTAGAATTATGAGCTTTTTATCAATTGCTTCTTACAGAAGCGACGGAAAAGGTATAATAAGGCGTAAAAGCGAGACAACAACGCATCAAGATGTCGAATTATGGATCCTAACAACTTGATCATCAACATTATACGCTTCAACATCAAAGATCATTTGATTGATGATAAAAAAAACCAACATAAAACATTCAAAACTACCTTGATTTCAACAGTTGAGAAAAAAATCTGCGAAATTCAATTTAAAATTCAACGAAATTACACAAAAAAGACACGTACAATCAAAATTCACGCGTACTTCAGCAAAATTCAACAAAATTGTACAAAATAAGCAATAATTCAAAGTGATCAAGAAGAAACACACTTGAGTTCAAAGCAAACGAACAAACTTCTTCACTCTTTGATCAATAAAGGATGATGAACTACCTAATCTACAACAGATGCCGATGATACTTAAGGTTAATTACACAAAAAATGGAGAAAAATAGGCAACAAAATTCGGTTGAATTATCAAAGAAGATACAAATACATACGTATTTATCTCTCTAACAGTTTCTCTTCCTAAATGGTGTGCAATTTTCCTAATGGTGAATTTAAATTTTGTTTTAGCCAAACCTAAAATGAGATAGTTACCGAAACCTAATTTTTTGTATTATTTATATTTTCCACCCGAAGCAACGACAAACCTCCGATTGACTTTTGGAAGCCTCACATTCATTGTGTCTCTGAAACAATAATATAAGATTTTAAAAAAAAATTGCATGTCACAAATTCTTACTTTTGTGGGGTATATAAACTTAAATTCTTTGGGACACTATAAGAATCTCATTCACGGATTCCTACTTGCCCCTTTTGCCTCCTCAAGTGATTGGGGGTAAATCCGTAAATGGATAATCCCTGGCCAAAATAATCCCGTAAGTCCACCACCAAGGAATCACAACTTGTGGTTTAGTGGCATTGAGATTACAAGATAAATCCCCTATCAATTTTATCAAAATACATTTGGTACGACTTAGTAATATCTAGGATTTACTCTTAACTATTTTTAAAAAAAATTTATCGGATGTAACTGAGAATTTATTGAAAACATATGAATGTCGTAATGTCAATATATATCATGTCATTTCCACCCGAATAAAAAGTACAAAGTACATATTAAACCATGGAAGATGCTAGGTATAAAGACATTGCATACGCCATAAGTCAATTTCAAAAGCCTTGTAGATCCACTGTATTGTGTATCAAACTCACTTCTTGGTAACCTTCAAACCTTGCATGATACGAGGAGAGTATCACTTGTTACATATGAAAGAATACATTGCACGAAAGAACCGATAATAACTCTTTTGATGGATGGTTTAGTCCAGTTTTTGACGGGAAGGATATTTGAGGAGGGGTACTCTAAACCTTGCCATTAAATGTGTTGAAAATGAAATTCAAACCAAGATGTACCCTCGATCTGTACAACATGAAAAGCCGAGCATTACTACACTCGTAAATACTTGATTGTCAATCAACAATGGTAAGTTGATTATCCGGTACCCCAAACATCTATTTCATAATAATTTTATGCGCTTCTTTCTAATCTCACCTCACATGAGCGCACCACATCAATCAATCACCCATTATATTGCCTTTGAGGTTTACAATAATTGCACTTTCATTTGAAGTTAGGAACTCCAATCTATATATATGTCTTCTATGAACCAGCTATCCCGCTCCCCTAATCCCATCTTTCTTTTAGCAAATATGTATGCAGTTAAAAATAGACGAGGTTGAGAATAGAAAGGAAGATCCTAAGACAGTGATAGCATACATGAACGTGGATGTCGTCAACAACGAACATACAACTCACGTACGAAATGAGAAATGGCCCAAATGGGTAGGATCCATTTACTCACTGAAAATCCAGAAGGTCCCACCTTATAATAGGGCCCACAGAAACCCCGCGTACAGTACGAGTTCCTGGCCTCTTCTGTTCACCCTTATCACATCCTCTCCACCCCCAATAATACACATTTATTGGTTTATAACTTATAAGAGTAGCACCTAAAGTATTTACGATTTTACGCCCTCTTTAAATACTAATATATTTTGTTTCCGTCAAACACAAAGTCATATCTTTTACCTCTTCTGCATTATTTCTTTCGCTTCTCTCTTTGATTTACGTTGCGTTACCTCACGTTACGTAACTCCAAGGAGAAGAGAGATTTCTGTTTTATTGTTGTGAAATCAAACAACAGGAAAGTCTTGGTTTTGTGGGGGTACAAAATGAACAGCAGAACGCCGGCGACTCGGACACGAGTCGGTAAATACGAGCTAGGGAAAACTCTTGGGGAAGGTAACTTTGCAAAGGTTAAATTTGCTAAGAATGTTGAAACTGGTGATTCTGTCGCGGTTAAAATTCTTAACCGTGACCACCTTCTCCAACATAAGATGGTTGAGCAGGTTCGTTGCTTGCTTCTTCTTTATTATATATATATATATATATATATATATATATATATATATATATATATATATATATGATTTTTACGTCATTTTAAAAAAAAAAGTATGAAATGTTTTTTTTTTTATTGATTAACATAATTTGAATTTAGCTAATCATTGTCGATTACTAAACATTTTGATGGACCTGCTGTCTAGTGTCCACTAATTTTAGAGCATCAATTTTTTCAGGGGGGTGGGGTTGGAAGTGGAGATGACTACCTGGCCCGACCCGTTTTCTATCCCGGTCAACCCTGATCTAATTCGGGCCATCGCGGCCCATTTTTTATGTAGTTGAGCCCAGCCTGTGCCACTCTTGGACCGGTCCCTGGTCACCCCAACCCTTGTTTATTGACCACCTCTAAGTAGAAGGAAGGGCCCAAGGGAGGTTGGGTTGAAGGGAAAAAGGGGCTTATGCATTAATCACGGAATAAATGATCCAATAGTATGTAGGAGGAAATTTCATTTGGGCGATGTTTCTCCCACGCTAATTTTATACCAAAGAGCATATAGTTAATCACTTAGTTGGTTAACAAGGCGTTGGGTGTACATGAATTAACAACTGTTTCATAAGATACATTTGCACCAAAAAAAAAATAAAAAATAAATAAGATACATTAATGAGCAGTTTAAATAAAAAGGTTTTCATTTTATTGTAAAAAAAAAGGATGTTTTTGTAATTCCGGTACAACTTTCAAAAGTTGACTAGAATGAGTGAGTATTTCAACTTTCAACTGCAGTTTGGTTTGAGTTTGACATGTTTGTAAGGCTTCGTAAAACAGTAGTGTTGTTGTTGACTTGTTTAGGCCAGTATTTATTTATGTGGCTGTTGTTTTCTTATGTACATAATGAAGGTGTAATATAATCTAGGAATCATTAATGTTTTTCAAATGATTCACTAATGTGTTGTGTTTTGTAAACAGATAAAGAGAGAAATATCGACCATGAAATTGATCAAACATCCCAATGTGGTAAAACTCCATGAGGTGCGGAGTACTTAATTACCTGTGTGCCATGTGTTTATGTCTTTACTCATATGATTCTTAGATTTTCTGTACTTGTTGTGTTGAACTTGTCTGGCTTAGGGTATACTTTTTCCATCGGAAAATAGACGTTCTTGGTCAAATAAGATAATAACAAGTTCACAATAATACAACTTCGTATTAGAGAGTAAGTACGAGGAATGTGAACTCTTGCCTACGTCATGCATAATGTGTGCCTTTTCAGTCATCCCACCTGCCAATCCATGATCAATCATCCTGCATAAAGAGTTGAACGTCGTATAGTGGTCTGAAGTTGAACATTTGCCTGATAGTTACTCTCTCAGTCTCTCACCAGTTTTGGAATTTATTAATTAAGAGTGTACGAGTTGATTTTTCTAAGCCTTTTTATTGTATGATGTTTTGATGGAATGTAAAATGTGCCTCCTTTTACTTCGACTTTCCTCCACCCCTGTCAATCTGTCATGTGTGCATGTGTATCAGTGTATGCGTATATGTATTGTAGGAATTTAGATGCGATTAGCGTAATTTTAATAAATGAATTCTTAGCATATAAAACAGGATCTCATGCATATAATAAATGTGAATTATCAATATAGAATAACATAACCTTGATGCGTGAATTCCTCAAAGCAAAAAGACACGTTTTTGGAGATTTTAGAACGTCAAATATCATTTCTCTAGTATTGGTCCACAAGCAACGATTAGATTTCCCACATATACTAGTAGGGAATCAAGAACTGTTCTTGATTACTTTTAGGGTTTAATTATGTGAGTGGAGGCAAAGAGACTATTGAATTAGGGTTAGGGTTTTTCAATCCTATATATATATATATATATATATATATATATATATATATATATATATATATATATATATATATGTAACATGTACATATATGATACTTTACATACATAACTTATTTACATATATATGTAACATATTCATATATGATATTGTGTTAATTAAGTAACTCAAAGTTGACTTAATTAACCTAATTAATTTAGTTTGCAACTCTTACATAATTATATTAGATTTGTCCAATCAATTGCTTATATGTATGACCTCATAGGACTCGGTTAAAGTTAGTCGTGTATAATTAATATACAGATTATAGTTGGTTTCTAGCAAAACACTATAATTACCTAAAATAAACGAATATTATTATCTCCATAATTAGTCCTAATTATATTTAGTTTGTTACCCTTGTTGAGGACATTTCTTTCATGTATATGCAACTGCTGCGCTACTGGTGTGATTAAAACATGATTGTAAACATATTATTGATTGCAACACTGCACATAGTGGATAATAATAATCATAAGATAATTAACGTTGAAAGTAGGATGATGGAGGTACTGTATCATCAAATTTATAGGCGACATTCTTTTGGTAGGGTACTAGAAACTTGCAGTTTACTCTGTCTCATTGCTGAACTACTGCCCTGATTTCAATCCATATGTGCTGATAGAAGACCTCTTATTGTCATCTGCAGGAAGAGATGTCATATGTACTACTTTTGGAAACATTTCTCAAATACTTATTTAATCATGCCTTTTTGAGCAGGTTATGGCAAGCAAAACAAAGATCTATATTGTCCTGGAACTTGTTGAGGGAGGCGAGCTCTTTGATATAATAGTGAGTCCTTGTCTTTCACACGAAAAATTCTTCCCTACTACTGAATAGGTTACATTGATGATTGATGACTTCACTTGCAAACAGATGTGTGAATGAAGTCACGCAGGGTTTATGCCTGAATAAATTTGTGTTTTTTGAATTTATCATGTGCGTGATTTATCTATGTCTACCATTCTATTTCAGCAGTAACTTACCTTCTTGTTTCCACTTGTATAGTCCAAACAGGGAAGACTTAAAGAAAAGGAAGCCAGGAAGTACTTTCAGCATCTAATTAACGCTGTGGATTACTGCCACAGCAGAGGCGTATACCATAGGGACCTGAAGGTGCCTTTCTCCTTCCCTTCTTTTCTATGGCTTTGAGTGAAAATCCTATCCGCTGGCAGCATGCAGTCTAATTATTTCATCCCTACTTCTCTTTTTGTTTTAATTGCTTTCGTTATCTCTGTCTCCCTCACACACATTTGTTCTAATTATTTCAAATGTTGCAGCCTGAGAATCTACTTTTGGATTCCTACGGTGCTCTGAAAATTGCCGACTTTGGATTGAGTGCATTTTCGCAGCAAGTGAGGGTAGGTACTCTTAGTTTCCTCTATTAACGCCATTTGATTTCTCATGGCTTGGCACCGCTGTTTAAGGATTGATTGTCTCGGTTTTGGATAGTTTTAAAGTTGGAGTATCCTGATTAATGTTTGTTTTCTCATGTCATGCTTGATAATTTGAGTTGTATAGTTTCATAGCTTATTTCTTTTACATTTTGTTATAGTTTGTGTCTTTCTGATCTTGTTTCTATGGTAACATAATATTCTGTTATCTTTTCTGTGCATAATCATATACACATGTACTTGTATATGGTAAAATAACAGAATAGCCAGGGAAAATTGATGTTCTTTTATTTGTATAACTGAAAATAAAGGAGTAGAAAGAACTACGGGAAAAGAAAAACAAGATGATAAATTGAGGGTGAAAAACAAACGAGTCTATGTGAAGTTTCACATTGTAGGAGTGGTAAGACTAATCTGGATCGAGAATTTGCAGGAAGATGGTCTACTTCACACTGCTTGTGGAACTCCTAATTATGTTGCTCCTGAGGTGCTCACTGATAAAGGTTATGATGGTACGGCAGCGGATATATGGTCTTGTGGGGTCATTCTCTTTGTGCTTATGGCTGGGTACTTGCCTTTTGATGACCCGAACCTTATGACTTTGTTCAAAAAGGTGAGTATCTAGGTTTTTTGGACCCTCTGATGCGCAAAGTATTGACTCAAACCTTAACACAGACTTTTTCTGCTGCAGATCCAAAATGCTAACTTTGTGTTGCCTTCATGGCTTTCATCTGGTGCTAAGAAGTTTATTAAACGTATTCTTGATCCTAATCCTCTGACTGTAAGATCTCATGACTCAGTAATTATTGCACATGCTTTTGGTTTTACCATCTCATATTGTCATATTTGGTGTAATTCAATGAGCTGAGTATTATAGCTATCTGCAGAGAATCACAATTTCAGAAATTTTGCAAGATGAATGGTTCAAAAAGGATTACCATCCACCTAGTTTCGCAGAGGAGAGGGATGTTAATCTTGATGATATAGATGCTGCTTTTAATAATTCGGAGGTGAGCTAATATTTTGCATGGCTAAATTTTATCCAATGACCAGGAATGAATCTCTATTTGACTTCCAAAATGTCATAGGGAGGCCATTTGCTCAGCATGATAAGAGGAGATAGAATTAAGTTGTTTTTAACCTGTAACATTATGAGCTACATCAAACTCTATTCTTTTCTTTCTGAAAAGACTACCATTTTTGAGAAAATCTTTTTAAAATAAGCAGTCTTTGGCATGTTATTCCATCCAATACCTTTTTCTTCTGAAACTCTTGAAATGTTACACTTCTTCAAATATTTGATATTTCGACTGATTAACTTGTCCTTAAAAGTTAAATTTTTTTTTTTTTTTGGTCGTTTGAACAATTCATTCTTCTCTTATGTGAATAGAAGATAATACTCTCTCAAGCCGGATATATTTGTCGGATCCTCCGAAGTCCATAACTGAAAGATCTATTACAATAATATTCTTAGTACTGAACTATAACTAACAATCTTTGTAGCTGCCTTTTCTCATCTACATAGTAGTAACTGATGTAGCCTGACTAGTAGCCTTAGCTAGCAGCCAGTTCTCTTGATTGCATTCCTATGTGTATAAAGTTGGTTCCTTCATATTCATTCCTTGGAGCTTGTAGCAAGCAGCCTGTCAATATTTACCCAGCATTCTTTGCAGTCATTGCCGGCATAAGCTGAAATTCGGTCATTAGACTATGCTTTAGTTGGAGAGTGATTGTAATTGCTGGACATCTTGATATAATAAGACTGAATGTTCTTAAGTACAATCAGCATCATGTTTAACTATTTACCGATGTGCAATATGGTATTATGGATCTAGCAAACTCAAATTTTCTTTTGGGATTGACAGACTGGAATCACTAATTGCATTAAATTTGGATCAAAGACATTTTACTCTTTAAATGGCATACTTATTTGAATTATTTGCATTGCAGGAAAATCTTGTAACGGAAAGACGGGAGAGGCCTGTATCCATGAATGCTTTTGATCTTATTTCTGGTTCACAAGGTTTCAGTCTTGACAGCCTTTTCCAGAAGGAGCCGGTATGTTGTTCTTCTTAATATGCAGGGTTTTGTCTTAAGTCCTAACTTGTAAGTTAGCTGTATGTTTGGTCGAAAAGTTGTGAAATACTAGATCTTAAGAGTTGCTAAAAGAGTTCAACTCTGGAATATATGGGATTAAATCGAATACAGCGTATGACATTATATTGCTCTTGAAATTTGATCAAGTAGTCGGACAATGAGTTTGCCTTTTGAATCATGCATTTAACCGAAACAACCATAGCAATTATAGGGTTTATGCTAGCCTAAGTGACTCGTTGCACTTGTCTTTGTAAGGCTTTATGCACCTGACCTCCTCACCCAGTTTGTCTTAGGTAGAGCCTTGTTAGAATCATTGTAATGATTGGATGCCCTCACATGTCTTCGGGGATCAAAAATATTAGAGTACCGGCAGATCCATGGCTGTCTTGGGGGATATTATTTTTTTGGGTCTCATAACGGTCCCTCTCAGACTGCTGAGAAATCTCTTCTCTTTTGACAATTGAAATCGTTTGCCCAATGCTCGCAGTGATATACATAGTATATTTTGCTTACCAATGTTGTTCCTCTATATTCACTTTGTAGGGTACTGTAAACCGAGAAACCCGGTTTACTTCCCGACGCCCTGCAACAGAGATCGTTTCTAAAATTGAGGAAGCTGCAAAGTCTCTTGATTTTAACGTTCGTAAGCAGAACTATAAGGTGCATTGCTGAACGCGGTAGAATACCATTTTTATGTGTAGCATATATACTAGCAAGGTCCCTAGTCTATTGTGAACAGTGATTCGTGAGTTCATGATTTGTTTATGATTTTTGGTAGATGAAACTACAAGGTCATGCAAGTGGAAGGAAGGGGCGCCTCTCTGTGGCTACAGAGGTTAATCTCCTATTTGATAATCGTCTAAATTGTTTGCGGGCTTGTTATATCTGTATATCACCAGTTATGAAGATTGAAGTTGCTTGGGACAATCTTTAATATGTTGCATGCTCCTTGACCTCAGGTGTTTGAAGTTGCGTCTTCTTTGCATGTAGTAGAGCTGCGGAAAACTGGAGGAGATACTTTGGAATTTCACAATGTAGGTGGCTTTCCTAATCATGCAAAATCATCATAGCCTGAGGTGGCGTACACCAAAATTTGTCCCTTTTTTTTTATTATCGAATGTATTAACTTTATGTATATTTGTTTTTGTTCCATGACAGTTCTTCAAGAATTTCTCATCAGGGTTGAAAGATGTCGTTTGGAAGAACGATACAATTGGTGAAGAGTCGAAGAGGTGAAATTCATAATCTCCGATCATCTTACCCCTGGCCAATGTTTTATTTTGGAAAAGTGTCAATACATTAGGGGAAGGGGAAGAGTGAAGATGGGGATATCCATACAAGAAAATGAAAATTAGCAAATCCAAAATAAAAAATAAAAAAATTGTCTGATAGCAAGCTGTTCGATTAACATGGATGACTTGTGTAGATATTAGAAGCTGAACTATTGATTCAAGTCATGAGTCATGACCCTCCACCCACAAAACGAGGGGTGCGACGTGGTGCACCAATTTATGAAGGGTTGGTTGTTTGATCTATAACTCTGCATTTTGATGTAGTCATTTGTGTTACAACGAACCGTGTCTTGAAGGCTTAAACTTCAGCCATTGATCAAATCTTTGAGCTTATGTCCTATCCTCGTTAATTCAATTGCTTCTCCTGGACTATTTTTAGTATCATCCCTCCCCCCTAAAAAATAATATTTCATGTGATAAAAGTGCTATTAGAGTAGTCCATTATGAGGGAAATTTGGATGATTATGGGGTCCTCACATTTTTGGATCTACGAGGTACATAACCGTCTGTCTACTGTAGGAACTAAGATAGATATCCAGAAGGAATAAGGGTGTCATTTTACTTTAACGGATTAGTAGTAGTAGAAGAATTCTCAGAAGTAGGGACTTTCCTTTGCGTAGTCTTTGGATAAGAATCCAAGTCTAAGTTTGAGTTGGTAGTCTCTTAGCCTTCTACTAACTAGAATGAAATATTATTTAATCGTGAAAATGCCATGTCAGGTGCACCTATCAGAACTGGAATAAACCAATTCCCAAATCCACCTATCATCGCAAGCATAACCATAGAAAAGATCTT
Source organism: Dysphania ambrosioides (assembly GCA_026401315.1). NCBI lineage: Eukaryota > Viridiplantae > Streptophyta > Magnoliopsida > Caryophyllales > Amaranthaceae > Dysphania > Dysphania ambrosioides. Next base: position 32,144,625 of record CM048657.1, on the reverse strand, counting down.
ATCTAACGTGTATAAAAGTTGTTTGCATGCTTCAAGGAAGTCTCGTAAATGTTGTAAAGAGAGCGACATGTTTCGCAACTCTAGTATCATAGTAACATTTTTGTTATTCCTTTTACAGTGTCGTTTATAATAGGATAGATTTATTTCATCACTCAGTCAAATATGGATATAAATACTGTTAATAATAAGAAAGCTATTTCGAAATATGAAAGCATCAATGGTCATATGGGTTAAAATTCTAGCTAGATTCTAGAGCAATATCAAAATGATCAAAATTAAAATTCTAGCTAATATGAATTTTAAGTGCCACATGACATGACCATATTATCTTTCACACATTGTTTGCCATATTCTTCTGTTAACTAGTACTCCGTACTCCGTATGATGATGCGTGAGAATGATCTTACTATAAATCACAAGGCCATTTCGAAATATGAAGAACCACTGCCACTCACAACAAGTGATATGTTTGCATGGTGCGCGACTGCGCGTTACCAAATGGAGCGGTACGACTTATTTTTTCATCTAAATCATCAGCAAAACCTTCTTGGTAAACATTATTAGCTTAGTTAATCAGGCGCAAAAATAAATATAAGATACATAGTTGATTCTTTAATTATGTTCGGAGAATGACCATAATTTGAGACACCAACAAGACAGAGACAGCAACCTACTTCAGATAATAGCCAAGGCTAATCTTGTCTGTGTAAACTTGTGATGCATTGCTCAGATCAATTTTACTACGGAGTAACTCATATCAGTACGTTGACTTGATATATTTGACTTGTTAATTAGTTCAATGCTCGTGTATATATGCCCTAAAAAGTCTATACAAATAACTAAACTAGAAATCAAAACAATTATATTTTGATATACATAATTGTAAAAATCTAGGTCAAACAAACACAATATCAATTCCATAAAGAAGACAGCCTTTTTTTTTTTAAAGAATAAATAAGACGCCTTTTGTTAATTGTTATTATAAGATGTATAGAAAATAAGTAATTTTGCTAGAAAATTCAATTATATATCTAGAATTTAAAGATATCTTTCGTTATATGCTTCTTCTTTTTTTTAATGTATGACTTACAAATTTATTAAAGTTACAAAATAACAAATTATAGTCCTTAATTACATAAATTGCTAAAAATGATGGGTATTAATATTGGGCGCGCTAGACCACAAACCACCTGATCATCTAACCATAGCCTCATTAGGTGGGAACCCCATTCGTCGTCATCTGTCGTAGCATCATCAGAAGTCTTTTTCATGATACAGCCAATACGTACAATACAGGGTGTTAGTTGCATAAACCAGCTTCAAAGCAACCCAGCTATAATTCTATTCCTCCATACTATTGCATTAAATGTAGCGTGTGTCATTCCTTGACAACTTGATAGGTTACCCAATTCCCTTACTATATATGCCATGTGCTACTCAAATGCTCAAGCACATATCGGTAGCATAATAAGCTGGATTGATGTCGCATTGTCGCCCACCTACAGCAAACACACATTTAATTTCTTTCTACATTTATATACACACACTGAAGAAGGAGCGAGCTAGTGTGTTGATGTGTACGTAGCTGACTAACTGCTATCTGTCTGCCCTTTCCCACTGAAAGTTGGAGAATAGTTTCAATCATTTCTACTCTTATATTTCTTGCATGACATTAATGCAGTTTTATTACGTGTTAAAGTGATATTTAGTTACATACGTAACATCTTAGCGTCATTGTCAACATTATCAATAAGACAATATGTATGCATGGTGAATTGGTCATATCATAGATGAGTGTCGTAGTTTACGACTCAAGGAGTCAAGGGATGGGAGACCGGTAGGGGTTGCAATAGGGTTATGCCGGGCCTAGCTTGGCACGTGTTTGGGCCGGTCTGGCTCAGGCTTGAAAAAGTAAATTCGTACCAAATTGAATCATAAACCGAATTTACGAATTGAATTGAATTGAGTTTCACAAAATGACATTTATAAATTAGAAGAAAAGAATTGTATAAAAAGTAATTAAACGTTTCTATTTAAGAATGACATAATGACATTCGTTGTAAACTTTTATATTCGCTTAATCACATTCATGTTTCATTTTTTGTCGAAATTTATATATTCTTTAATAATATTGTGAGATATTCTCATATTCATTAGATATTAACATAAATTATATTAATTACATATAATCACATAAAAACATAATCATATTCAATTCATATAAACTAAATTATATTCAACTAAGCTTATATTCATTGATTCTTATAAACTAAACTAACATTCATATAAACTAAAGTATATTCAACTGATTTAACATTTATTGATTCATATAATGATATAAACTAAATTATGTACAACTAAATGAACATTCATTGATTCTTATAAACGAAACTATATTCAACTAAACTAACATTTATATAAACTAAACTATATTCAACTAAATTAACATTCATATAAACGAAACTATATTCAACTAAACTAACATTTATATATAAACAAAACTATATTAAACTAAACTAACATTCATATAAACTAAACTATATTAAACTAAACTAACATGCATTCATATAAACTAAACTATATTCAACTAAACTAACATTCATTGATTCATATGAATTAAACTTAAGTATATTCCACTAAACTAACATTGATATAATACTAATATATGCAAATCAATAAACATTTGTATAAATTAATTTATATTCAACTAAACTAACATTCATATAAACTAAAATACATTTAAATAAACTAAATTTTACAAAATTAGAAGTTTTAGGCGGGACGGCCCGATTCATCGGGCCGAATAATAAAACCGATTTAGTGGGCCGAGGCGAACCAGTTCGAGGTTGAATTGATTCTTTTTACGGTTTAAATCGAATTGGGTCAGGCTTTGGAAATTCAGATTTATATTCGACTCACTCAGCTGGTGGGCTGAACCAAATTTGGGTCGGGTTGCAGGTGGGTCGAGCCTTACAGACAAAAAATAGGTCAGTTTAGGACTAGGCCGGATTGAACCGGCCATTGGCCACCTCTAGAGACTGGAAGAACAAATAAGTTGGGATGGTTATAACATGAATCTAGATGACATTTCTTTTTCCTTATTTGGGGTATTGGTTGATTAATTTATCTTCATAATCCTTCATTTTCTCTTAGTATTCTTGTAATCCATTCCGTACGTGATGAATCATGCATGGTGCTTTTAGAAAGGAGTCATTTGAATGCAGAGTATAAATAAATTTTTAACTAATATAGAGTATAAATAAATTTTTAACTAATACAGAGTATAAATAAAAAAATTAATGTAAAAATAATTTTGAACTTAGTCACATATCCCATGACATATTGACATATATTTTTATAATATTTAAATTTTAATAATTTTTACCCACTATATAATTTAAAACAATAATAGTAAAAATTGTACATTTACAAATATACCAGCGTAACTGTGTAAGTAGCGCAAATAAGACTATGGACCCGGGTGCACGACCCGGGTACATAATGAGCATCGTGCACCCGGGCCAAAAAGCATAGACATTACAAATAAAACGCAGGCAAAGTCACGGAAAATGAAATGAATGAACATTCTTTTACCAGGCAATGAACATTATATATTATCTCACCCAATATTATATATTATAACAATAAACATAATATATCAAGATAGATATGAACTTTTTGCATTAGGAATTATACACGTTCTGTTCACATATTTGAAAAATGAACATTCTGTATTTATATAATGAATATTCAATATTAATTTAGAGAACATTAAGTGTTATGATAATGAACATTAGTTATTATGAAAATAAACACGTATTGTACACACTATTAAAATGAACATTAAGTATTTTGTAATGAACATTATATATTATGCGAATGAACATTAAGTATTATAATAATAAACATTAGTTATTATCAAAATGAACATAGAACATTCGTAAAGAAAGTATTGCAAAAATGAACATTATATACAACTTTAATGAACATTATGTACAAAGGCAATTAACATTAACATATTTCACACGAATTAAACAGAATGAACATTCTTTACAAGGAAATGACCATTTGGGATGCGTAATATTCATTATTTCGCATGTGAAATCATCATCAGTGCTTCGTAATTCGTGCATTGGCAAAAGATACGAATAGAGAACTTTGTAATATTATTTTTAAATCTAAACTTTGGCATTGGGAATGTTCATGCACTGTACACATATTATATTAAAATAAACATTACGTTTATTTGCAATGAACATCACGTTCAAAGGCAATGGACAATACGTTCACATGTAATGAATATTACGTTCAAAGACACTGAACATATACTTCCTAAGCAAATTTCATGAATTACAAGCATAAAATTTTTTTTACTGATTGCTGGGAAATCGAAATAGTCATGTTGTGTAGAAAATTGAAATAGTCATGTTGAATGAGAAATTCAACCGTAATCATTGCACTAAGGGGGGAGGAGGGAATTTTGAAACTGCCGATGTTCATTGCCTTACACACGGATGTTCATTGCCTATGCTAACATGTAAAGTTGGTTGCGTTTTATGTGTAATGATCCTGCGTTTTGTACCGAATATACGATGCTCATCGTGCACTCGGGTGTAGGGTCCAATCAATGGCGTAAGTAGTGTACTCCGTATTTATTTAAAAACAAGGAGTTTACGTACGTCCCAGTGTCCTACAATGACGCTATGACAGGTAACTTAAACTGTCCATTTATACTCGTATGAGGATTAAGGCTTTAAAACAAGTTGGGTCCTCTTTTCCGGCCTAAAAAGTGATTTTCATCATTAATCTTCCCAATTCCCATCAAACGCCCCTCCATAAAGCTAAGTCACCTAAAATCCACACTCCAGTCCAGTGGCCCACCACCATTCTTCTGGACCCACTGATTTTTTTATTCTTCCCTTACATGTTACATTCAAATAAATACGGAGTACTACGTCAACACTTTCTAAAAATAAGTAAAAAAAAAGTATTTAGTCAAACTATTTTGAACCTATTTTATTTGTAATAAAGAAAATACAAGTTATTGGTTCAATTACTATTGAATTGTTCTTGATGAATATTTCCATAAAATGAACTTTTTATAATTATTTTGCAATATATAATTATAAATATCAATGATTAAAGTTGTCAAAAAATTTAGTGTCCCTTATAAAATTACAAGAAGAAGCCACGTGGGTTCAAAATAAAAATTGCTTCTGCAAGTGAACAAAATATATAGAGAAATCTGAGAAAACTGAACATCAATGTTCCTACTTAAAGGCTTTCTTGAACGTAAACAATTTCCCCCCATTACATGTTCGCACAAGCGTACCTCTCTTTGGTCAATAACTTGTGAATTTTTTAGATACCTCGTAGTCAATAAACCTAAGTAGCTTACCCATTTTCATGAGCTCCATTCAAATAAACCAAAATTAAACAAGAAAGGCTTTAAATTTGCCTACTGTTCTCAAACCCCTTTCCTTATTTGGCTTGGTTGAGCTATCCATTCAATTTCTCACTTACTATTCACTTTTGTCCTTCTCCCTTTTGGAATACGAATCCATACATTTATTGAATTTATTCGATTAATTAAACAATTTTAAAATGGAATTACATAAAGAGTTTTACTCCCTTTGTTTTTTTTATTTGCCACATTTACTTTTTATATAATTTTCAAAACACATATTATAACTATAAATATGAACTAAAAAATATAAAATTTGCATTAAAAGACTTTACTTTGAGACAAATCTAAAAAGATCTCATATAGATTTATTATAACTTACATAAATCATATTTAAGAAAATAAAGGACATATCTCTTTATAAACCCCTTAGAATCTCACCTTCAATCCAACCTAAACCCCAACCCCAAATATTCACACTTAACTCACAAAAGAGGAAGGGAAAAGAAGCTACCCACCTTATGAGTGAAATTTTAAATTTATGAGTGACATTTTAAAATAACGTTATTTAAATGATAATAATTTATCATAAATTGAACAATTTAAGAACATAGATAAACTAGACATAAAGACATATCCAAATCAGCACATAGAAACCGGAAATAGAATATATTGTATGGTAGAACCAAACAAGTTGACGGTGATATAGAATAAAAATCGATAATTCCATAATAAAGATCACCATTCATTCCAACTTTGTTACCCAGACCAGCACTTAAAAGTTAAAACCTGAAAACTTTGTCACGTGTACTACTGGTCTTACGTATACTATAAATAACTCATCTAGGCTTCTCTGCCTTCTACAATACACACAATCCAATATTTTTTCAATTTGTTCCTCACTTTATGTCTAACAACCACACGTCCACACCTACACGTAAAAGCTTAATCTCCCGTTTAGGTTATCTTCTCTTAAGACTTTTGTAGACACTCTATTCCTTAAGCATACCTCACATCGTAAACATTCAATCATTAGGTTATATCAGAAGTCTTATTATATCCTAAGCTACAAAACTACAAAGCTAACACAGATCGACTATATTCTTTAAAAAATATGGCGAGTATAGAGATGGATAACGAGCGATTAATGGCGGAAATGGCGTTCAAAGACGAAGCGTCTATCGTCATTAAAATCCGTCGAAAGTTGCCGGATTTTCTTCACTCCGTGAAGCTTAAGTACGTGAAGCTAGGGTACGGATACACCTTCAAGTCTCCTACCTCGCTTTTCGTGCTTCTTGTTGCATTGCCTCTTTTCTTGTCTACGTTGGTTCAGCTCACCGGTCTAAAGATGGACCGGGTTTCTGATCTATGGACCAACCGGGCACTCTTCTTCGACACTGCTACCGAGTCAACCGGTTTGGTTGTTTTGCTTGTTGTATTGGGTGTGTACTGGGCGAACCGGAGCAAGCGTGTTTACCTCGTTGACTTTGCATGTTATAAACCGGAAGACGAGCGCAAAATGTCGGTCGATTCGTTCCTCAAGATGACGGTCGACTCGGGTGCTTTCAACGACGAAATGGTACGTTTCCAGGAAAGGATTGCGACTCGGTCCGGTTTGGGTGATGAGACGTATTTCGCAAGAGGAATCACGTCTAAACCGCCCAATTTGTCAATGGAAGAGGCTCGGGCCGAGGCCAAGGCGGTGATATTCAAGACGGTTGATGCCCTTTTAGAAAAAACCGGGATTAGACCGGAGGATATTGATATCCTTATAGTCAACTGTAGTTTGTTCAACCCAACACCATCTCTTTCTTCAATGATTGTGAACCACTACAAACTAAAGGCCACTATCAAAACCTATAATTTGGGTGGAATGGGTTGCAGTGCGGGCCTAATATCCATTGACCTAGCCAAACACTTACTCAAAGCTAGGCCCAATTCCTATGCCTTAGTTTTTAGCACCGAGAATATTACACAAAACTGGTATTTTGGTAATGACCGGTCCATGCTCTTGTGCAACTGCATTTTCCGCATGGGTGGGGCGGCTGTTTTGCTGTCAAACAAGGCAAAGGATCATCGACTAGCTAAGTATGAGTTGGTCCATACTGTCCGGACCCATAAGGGTTCGGACGACAACAGTTACAACTGTGTGTACCAAAGGGAAGACCAAACAGGGTTGGTTGGAGTCTCACTGGCACGTGAGTTGATGGCGGTTGCAGGCGACGCGCTTAAAACCAACATTACTACCTTGGGCCCACTTGTGCTACCCTGGTCAGAACAGCTCATGTTTTTGGCCACCCTGATTAGGAGGAAGGTGTTAAGGCAGTTTAAAGTCAAACCTTACATACCTGACTTCAAGAAGGCGTTTGAACATTTTTGTATTCATGCTGGTGGGAGGGCAGTGTTGGATGAGATTGAGAAGAACCTCCAGCTCACTAACTGGCACATGGAACCTTCTAGAATGACACTTCATAGGTTCGGGAACACATCAAGCAGTTCGCTTTGGTACGAGCTAGCCTACACCGAAGCTAAGGGTCGAGTCAAGAGAGGTGACCGAGTTTGGCAAATTGCCTTTGGCTCGGGCTTTAAGTGTAATAGCGCGGTTTGGAAGTCTTTGACAGAAGTTGAGGTTGGGGAGTCTGGAACTAATCCATGGGTTGAGGAGGTACACAAGTATCCTGTTAAGATTCATGTTGCTTAGATAGTACAATTATTGTGGGAGATCGAAGATAATTTAGTGCCATAATTTTGAAGGAATTTGGTTGGTTGGACGAGCGGAATGTGTAGGGCACAAGTTTGCCCGAGAAGTTTCCCATTATTTGGCTAAATGGATTTATTTGTTGTACTGAGGTGCTTATATCTGTCATTTATTTGGTTATTTCAAGAAATATTCATTTGTTAGTATATGGTGAACTGAAAATTATTTCTTAGGATTTATTATACTAATACAACTTAGAAGTGAATTAAAATTCGTTTTTTTTAGAATTAAAAAACTCTGTATTCTTACATAAAGCTATTGAAACGTTTTTCAGTAATATGGAGTTACTGAATGTGTTCTTTCGTTTATACGTTTAAAAGTGCAGAATGTCCAATAAAAAAAGTAAAACTACTAAGGTTTTACAATTAGTCAATGACTCAAATTGAGCCATTGGCCAAGTATTACTCTAATGATTGGTTTATGTTTGCATCTTCTCATCAAATTTAAGATGGGTACATTAGCTAATACTAAAGTTGCAATATTAAGAACTATAAAAGGTAAATTACCTAAGTCCTAAGATATGAGCCAAATTGGAGATGCATATGTGGTTGTTCATCAATTACCATGTGTCCATGTGATTGATACCAAAGATTCTTCATAGGGCTTGAATCACCATATTTTGTATGCAGTATGCATCGTGGTTTCGCCCAAGCATACATACAGCCAGCCCGCACCAGAAGAGGAGTGATTTAGTGAGTCGATGTGGGGGCCTGTGGGAGTATAAAATATCTCCTCCATACGCAAATTCTATACTAAACACGTTGAGCATGCAACTTACGTCTGGCTACTCGTGATGGCATATTGGCATGTACGCTACACAGTACGCACACTACTCCGAACATGCTGGCTAGCTTGAGAGAAAGTGAGAAGAAGTAAAAAAAAGTAAAGTAAGAAGAAAGAACTTGTAACTGATCTAAGCCAGGCCACCTTGCTGGAATATCATACCATACTGTGATAGCTATCATGTTCACTAGCTCAAGGTCTCAATCCCCCAACTAATAATCCAAACCATTATCACTTTCAAAAGACGGAAGAGTATATTGAAAGAGTCCGGCTCCGTGTTGGACAGAATAGAATAACATCATTTTTTTTTTTTACATATTCTTACCCTTTTGTTATTTCAAACAATTTCTTCAACTCTAAACAGAATATGATTACCTTTTTTTGAAAGGAAGATGATTACGTATATAAAAAATTGTTGGCAGGTGGTTAACAGTCTTGGATACAAATTTTTATTTAGGGATCATCTACTAATTAATATTAGAAAAAAATGATTGGTCCTGTTTAATTCAGTTTGAATCACAATGTAATACAAAATAGGGATTTATATATACATAACAGGACATGCACAAGATTGGATAAATATCAGACAAAAACAATTCCCACTCGATTTAACTTGATTAGCCAATATTGAAATTAATATGGACTCCCACATCATTACTCCATTATTTCTACAGTTTTTTCTTGCTTAGAAAATAGTTATCTTCATGAACAACTTTTCATTTTAGGTCATGTTCTCTTCATTTTAGTTATGCTAAATTTCAATTATTCAATGTAAATTACTTTTATAGATTAAAGCATGTATATACTGAATGTAAATTATATTTATACATTAAACTTAATTCATAATAATTCAACGTAACGTTGTATTCGTGCTTTAAAACTATTGAATTCTAATAGAATCAAATAAATTATTCAGAAATAACTTATGTTTACTAAATCCCACAGAGTACCCTCTTAAATGAAGAGAGCATGGGATTAGTCTTCTCCAGCAAATTAATAACCACAGAAAGTATATCCCTTCTCCGAGAAGCTTATATTTGAGCTTTGACTCGTCCTATATTTAATCTGAACAAATAGAATCCAACCCGTGGACGCTAGAGAGATGTAACTGTGCAATTTCTTCAAAAAAAAAAAAATATTTTCCTTTTATTAAAATGATGGCATTCAAAAATAATTTTCTTAGTCCCTACGCCACAGATCAGGAAGTAATTTTCCTGGCAACTTCCTTATAACTTCCTTCTCTAGTGGTTATATGTACAGAAATAACCCAAAAAAATTATCCCGGTTATACAAATTTTCTCAATTATATTATTGGCTGATTCTCCGTATATATCAAGAGAAGCTGCGATCAGTTCTAGAATTCTAGCATACATAGTTAAGCAATTGTAACAAAACATTAGAATTGAAGATAGACTCCGTATAATAGAAGAAAAACATGGAGTTGCTAGGTCGTCTAAAGAGAGCCGTGAAGAAATTGACTTTCCTCTTGAATCTAAAAAGGATCCTTACAAGCTCTACATGGCAGCTTGCGTCCATGATCCGGACTCAAACTCCGGCCATCACGGGCCCTAACCCATGGAGACGGCGCGTTGTTAGCTTCAATGATCGTCCAGGACTAAGAGCTTGTTTCGAGGTTGTAGTTGTCGATCATTATCAATATTCTCCTACAAATAGTGGCGCTAATTTCTCGTACGATGGTGAAGAAGAGGATAATGGTCGTCGCTCATACAGCTCTAGCGGCGCCACCTCACCTTATTATCCGCTACGACGCACCACAAGTTATCCATTGGAAGAGGATGTAGATAAGCATGCCGATCTGTTCATTGAAAATTTTTACAAGCATCTTTCATATGAAAAGCAAGTTTCGTTGAATTTAAGGTATTGTAGGCCGGGAAGTAGCAGCTTTACTTCTTCAGCCGATGATAGTATTGTTTCCCCATAGTCTTCAGCTAGTTTCTCCTACTTAATTACTTGCTCAACATTTCTTGTCATTTCCTCTCTTTTTTTACGAGAACCTGGATTGATTGAGAGTTCAAAAATTAAACAGTTTATGTTTTTTAGTTGTATTGTTAAGGATATACATTTGATTAGGGGGACCTACATTGGCGGACCTGCCTTTGTACTTGGTAGCCCAATTTTTTTTAATTATTTTTTAAAAAATATATATATAATTTTTTAAGTATTTCATAGTATTATTTAAATATTTGGTTGTATTTTATATTTTTTAAACATTTGATTGTATTTTGTATTTTTGAACATATTTGATTATTGATTGTGACTCACCAGGTAAAAAATCCTGAGTCCGCCACCGGATACTATATACTATATAGTAGGTGGTCTCTTGAAATTTTAGAATTCTTTTAACCAATGTATTTTTGAAAACTCTACGTGGTGGTTCTATACTTCTATTGTACGCATAATTCTATATGAAAGAAAAAATTATAAGTAATTGAGAATTTGGTTATTTTGATGATGTTAATTGTTCTTTAATTTAGTTTAAGTAATTCGGGATTCTATCAAGAGTGAATAATTTTCTACTGTTTATATTTTGAAATTCGTCCCCCACAAGTCCACAACTTGCTTTTTAATTGAACCAAACATTATAAATCATTTTAATTATTGGAAAAATTTATTCTAAATATACAACATTTGAGTATTTGACCAATTATGTAAAAAAATGTCAACCTTTTGGTAGGTTTTTTTTTTTTTTTAGTCAATAATTTGTTGCTTCAGATTATATAACTACAAACCTAACTTCCTCGGTTCATCCCCTCGTTCAGACCCTCCCTGTCGTACTTTACCTCCAATTTAATCTCTGGGATTAACTCCAGCATACTCGTGGCAGCGTGATTTCTGGGTAAAGGCTTTCAAGAAGCATCTTTTGAGGATGCAACCGCATTGGTATTCAGTTTTTACCCAAAAACGTACTTCCATAACCCTAACTAGTGAAATTAAACATCTTTAAACATGATTTAAGAACTTTTTTTATTTTTAAGCCAAAAAAAATTAAAAATTCGAAAAATAAGTTACTGTTTAAAATAATTTCAGAAATAAGCCAATTTTAGGTTCGGACAAAAACGCTGTCCAAGACAGCGTTATACTTGATGAAGAAACGCTACCCAGGGCAGCGACTTGCATGGCCTTGGTTTTAGGGTAAAATACTGGGCTAAAAGAAATCGCTGCCTAGGGCAGCGTTACAATTCTATGAAAAACGCTGCCAAAGACAGCGTTTTTCTTTGGAATATTTTCAGAGTCAGTGCTGCAGAGGCCAGGGAATCAGTACAGAGGAAATCGCTGCCCGAGGCAGCGATTTTACTCATTAATAAAAAATCGCTGACTCTCAGTAAAAACGCTGCCCTCTTAAAAAGAAAAAAAAAAAAAAAAACTTAAAAAAAAAAATCGGTCCTTAGAAAAAACGCTGCCCAGGGCAGCGTTTTTCTTTTACCTAAAAACGCTGCCCCGGGCAGCGTTTTTACCTGACCCAGAATTCACCCTAAAACCCAGCCCCATGCAAAACGCTGCCTTGGGTAGCGTTTTTTTTCAAGCTAAAACGCTGCCTTGGGTAGCGTTTTATTTCCGAATCTAAATTGGCTTATTTTTGAAATTATTTTAAACAGTAGCTTATTTTTCGAATTTTTCAGTTTTTTTTGCTCAAAAATAAAGTTTACTCTGATTTTAAGTCCGACGGTCGGCATTATCCGCCTCGTCAACGCTAGAGCCGTAGAGCGTTAACAGACATGAATTCAACCCTATTTCGATCTAACCTCTCCACATAGTTCACAAACTTGACAAGAAAGTCTTGAATCTACCACCCGAAACACGATTTCATCTATCATTTACCAATCAATCATCACAAAATGGAAATCCTAATTCGATCGATTGAAACCATTCAAATTCACGTTGAATTTGAGAAAATTCATCTCCTCAAAGCAGAGCAACCATTGATCCTAAGCAAACCATAAACAACAAACGCCTCATTTTCTCCCTCCTCCTCAACATCCCCAACACGCAACGCCGTCTCAAAAACATAACCTTCTCCGCTGCCTTCACAACCTCCCCAACTTTCATCAACTCCCTTACATTCCTCAATCTCTCACCCACGCTCACAACCGACGCTTTACTCTTATTAGATTCCTAATCGGAAACCGTCGATTGCACCTCCTTCAAAAGCGACATAATGTGGCGGTGGTAGTCTGAGGGAGTAGCTGTTGGAGACAAGGAAGAGGTGGTCAGAGAAGACAGTGGAGAAGAGAGAGAGAGAGAGAGAGAGAGAGGAGGCGGGAGAAGTTGGAGAGGTTGGTGAGGAGGTAGGATTGGAGTTTGGACTTGATGTTTAGAAGGCGGAGGTCTGTGCTGAGAGAGGTGGAGACTGATGGGAGATCTGGCCGGGGACGGTGGCTGGTCTAGGATTATTAGGCTAGGGAAGGACAGTATTCAAGACTCAAGAGTGATTTGATGACGCGGAGAAACGGGGTCGGTTCTGGGTTGACCCATCGCGAGTCGGTTCATATCGGGTCAATTTTGTCTATCGGGTCGTTCGGGTTCGGGTCGGGTCATTATCGAGTCGGGTTAAATCGGTTATTTGCTTGGTCGGTTCGGGTATGGTTTGGGTTGGGTTGTATTTGGTTCAGGTCAATGTCGGTTCGGGTTGTATTCGGTTCGGGTCAAGGTCGATTCTAGTTCAATCGGGTCGGTTCCTGAACGGGTTAGTTCGGGTTTGGGTCAAGGTCGGTTCTGGTAAAATCACATCGATTCATGAACGGGTTATAGCGGGTTATTTCGGGTCAAGGTAGGTTTTGATAAAATCGGACAATGATGATGGTTAATTCATAAATTAGACAATGATGATGTCTATAAGTCATTTAAAAACAAAATATTTATGAGGTAATGATTATTAAATATGTATTATCCTATCAAACTAGTCTATAACATACGATGTTAAGTTTATATATACATAAGAACTTGTAATATGTTTAGTTTGAATCGACAATGATAAGTTTGGTTTCAAAGTTATTAGATATTAGGTAAAAAATAGGTTTGTCAAGATTAGCTCATATTCATGTATATTCAGATTATTAACACATCCAGTGAATTCGGGTAATGAATTGTTATAAATCGTGTTATATCGGTTATGTGTCGGTTTTAATCTGTTTCGGGTTCTTTTCGGGTCGGGTCCCTAACGGGTCGGACACGGATCAGGTTCGGGTCTTTGAATATCAGGTCAAATCGGTTTCGGGTTAACTTCAGGTCGGGTTGGGTCGGTTTTCGGGTCTCACTTTTCGGATCATAATCAGGTTGAGTTCGGGTCGGTTTTGGGTAACTTATCAGGTCGGGTCTGATTCCGACAGCTCTAATTACAGTAAGTGCAATTTTTGTCTCTAAAATATTTGGCCATACCATCGCCTATGGGATTCTTGTATACAATATTACAATGCGCTCATAAATGTTTATGCAACAATGTTTCAAGGTTCTCATAAAAGAAGTGTGAAGATATTCACTTACATTAAAAAGTAAAAGTTTTTGGGGAACTTTTTATACTGTTCAATGGTTTTATGGTTGATATGAACATATAGGAGTAAAAACACAAATTATGAAGTTATTTCAGTGGCAACAGAAGTTAAGTACGAAATTTTGTAAAGTTTCACTTTCACAAAATGCAGAATATCGGTGTGGTATGAAACTAGACTAGAAATCAACTAGTCTTATTACCATTGCACGTAGTGATAAATTACACAACACATTTCTCTTAACATAAATATTCGAATTAATGAATACTAGTAAAAACCATTAAACCAAGCGTGGTCGAGTCATTAATAACGCTACTTATAATAGTGGTTTGGTACGTTTTCACCCATTAAAGCTTTAGCTCTGCATTCTAGTTTCTCGAATAGATTTTACTTTTCTGCAGACCTTAGCTTCTTTATAGATCCTTCCTGGTTTACAAAAGTACCCCTTTTTGGGGGCACAATGACTGTCCTCAGAACATATGCATAACCCTTCAAGCGCACATCCTTCTTTATAAATACTCAATCCTTCTTTAAGTCCCAGGATTTGGTCAGTCCAATCGCTTGAAAACAAACCCAAGGGATCATACCTGTGCTTCACATCTAAGAACTTTTTACCGTCCTTATACTTGTTGCTTGCACCCTCAAAGGCTACATTTCGGTTCTTCCCCCAGTGTGGCTTCCCATCATACTTGAATACGGCCATCTGCTCAATCTCCTCAAGTATATCCTCGAACATCCTAGGAACTGAAGGATCTTTGCTTCGATAATATGCAATATCCAAGTCTATTCCATCTTCGTCCTTTCCAAGATAGGCTGTTGAGGCGCTAACATACCTCATTAGGATGCCGTTGTACATTTCTAAGCCGCACAACGATTTTGGCTCAAGTTCAACTAGTTTTTGTATATCTTGAATGAAGCTCTTCACTTTGGAGATTCCTATACTAAAACTGTTGATGAAAAAGAATTGGCCGTCAACTCTTGGGTCCCATGGGCAATATGATTGCAGTTGACAAGGCCCTGGTGTAAGGCATCCTCCTGCTGATTGAAGCCGATCCTGGTAACCGATTACAGGATAGCCCGTAAAGAAATTGCCTATTCAAACATTTGTACAAGTTTGATAAGCATTAGCAGCTTACTTGATCTTGTCCATAAAGAAAATGAAAAGCTTGGTGAAGTGGGAGTTTGCGAAAAATTAGTTTTAATTAGCGAAACTATGGTTTTGTAAATCATGACAATGGTTCCGACTGTGCTAAGAATTCTAAAACATGCAAGCTATTTGACAATTATTATTAGAATTTCCAGTGCAATGGAAATGAGATGAGACAAAGCTGATTACCTTTGTTGGTCAGTCCATATGCTATGGCCTCCAGTGTTGCTGTTATTGCATTTCCCCCAAAACATTTCAAATCAGCAGAGTTCAATGTTTCTGCCAACTCCTCTGAAAACACAATGTAGATATATGACTGCTTAGAAGAATGCAGGAGTGAAATTTGATGCTATGATAATTTAAAGAAACCCACCTAGTTTTCTGCTAGCTACCAATAGAGATGCTGCGGTTGAACGGAAGGGGAAATATTGATTGACGCCATTGCCGGGGGTGGTGGAGGAAACTCTGTCATCAATCCGATATACTACTTGGCGCTGACTTGGGTACCAAGTTATATCTCCGAATTCATGTTCTTTGCCAAAATTTAAGGCAGCCTCTGCTAAGTCACTGTCATCATCCGTTGTCTTATAAGTGATTGACCTCTTGAAGAGAGACTCTAGTTTGAACGTTACCTTCACAAAATTCAACTATTTATTTTCTGGAAAAGAAAACTCCATAAATATGTATTACTAGCTTAGTTGCCTAATTTAGTACCATATATAGTATGATGAATTGTACACCAGGGGTCACTCAGCGGCTTGTCCAGCAGGTCAGTTTTAAGTTGGATGATTTTGTGTTGGGCTAGTTTTGTGGTAGGGTGATTTTGGTTTTGGGTCGTGGAGTGCTTGCTCATTTTCTGTGCAATAATTTGTACAACCCTATCTCGATTAAATTAACAAAATATAGGTTGCACATAGCAAAGCACCTAATTTTGGGTAAAATCGTGTTTCAGGATGTAAAAACTTGGTCAAAACACTTAATTTTGGGTGATAACATTCGGTTGGTAGATTTATTACAAGATAGTATGCGTACAGCTCTACACATTACAAAATTGCAGTAGGTAATGATGAATGGTACCTGCGAAATAACTCCAAGAACCCCAAGTGAAACTTTAGCTGCATCAAGATCAGCATCACCTTCGTTTATCGTTCTATTCTTATGATACCCATCTTCAGCCTCACCTGGACTGATAATTCTAAGTTCCACAACATAGTCATGAACCGCACTTCCTTTATGCCACCATGAGCTTCCATGAGCACCTGTTCCAAGCATCCCGCCGACAGTGAGGCCCCACCAGTAGGGCGTATGGGGCAACACTAGCTTGGCCTTGGCTGCCTCTTGTATTAGCTGCTTCAGCGTTACGCCTGGTTGAACAGTAATAGTTTTAGCATCCTTGTCCACTTTGAGTACCTCATTTAGATTTTTTGTGCTTATTATAAGGCTGTCATCTCCATCAGGGCACACCAACTTGGGAACACTGTGACTATATCTGGTTGCTACCTAATAAATTAGATCAAAGTTCTTGTTGTAAAATGTCAAGAAGAATTTTCCAATGTGCATTTAATAAAGATTGGGTAATATACTTTAGGATCGATTTACTAACAGACGAGAGTTGGTAATAGAGTACGTGGCATAGTATGAAATAAGCTCTACAACTCCTAGTATTATACTATTATTACGTGTAATGTAGGAAAAACGAAATTCAGATTTTTCAGCCCTTCAAGGGAGCTAGACCATGAATTGACAAATGATCTATATTCTTGCCCAATATACACAATTGCACAACAATAGTTTTTCTAATATGGATGATTGTTGCTTTAAAATATTACCTACAATCTACCGATGGATGAATTATTGAAATCTTCCAAGTGTTTTTAGATGGATTCAGGGGTTATAAGCTACTAATGGATCATATGTTATGTAAGAATTTTATTCTATGTACCTTCATCTTTCTCTTGCTCATAGTTGCGGCAACAACAGCTGAGATAAGCTGAGCTTCTGTTGTTGGGTAGACAGCATCAGACGCCAGGCACACACTTCGATCAGGGAAGGATCTCTGCGAGTTTGTAATGGTACAGTTGGAGTTGCCAGAGTAGCATTTGATTGGATCCTCCGGAGCAACACAATCACATGTAACTGTGCAACAACATTGCAGCAAACAGAATATAATCAAAATAAACCAACTACACTTCGAAACATACGTAGGCATTATGTTATAAGATTGTTAATTCTTCCCTGGCAATATGTTAGAAGTCCTCGTATATATTATGCACGTTATGGATGAGGAGGGAGGGGGTGGTTAAGAGTACCATTTTTTAGGGGAGAAAGCGAATAAAATAATTTATAAAAATTAATGTACTTGTAGAATATCATATCATTCTGGTCAATTTACTAATGCAGTACAAGTAGTATCAATTCACAGGAATTCCGACAAATTTTGTTATTCTACAAAGCTATCGTTCAAAATCTATAATTTTCCTTGGGGGATTAGGTTATCTAATTAGTTGGGTTTAAGCAGGCAACAATCAAACAACTTTTTTTTTTTTTTTTACTAATTCATAATAAGAAAAAAAATGGGGTCGTGCAGAGAAAAAAAAGTCTTCTAAAGAATGTGCTTTGCTTTCAATTTCTGATGATAACGTATACTCCGTTGAACATATATATTATAGAGTCTCAATATTAAATTATTAACTTCCTTTTAATATTGGCAAGAAGAAGGCATCGTTCACCAAACTAAGGCATACTCGATCTGTAAAACTTCGATCATGGCAATTATTATATACGAGACTACTATATACGGAGTTACATATTATCAAATTAGCTATAGGGGGATAGGATGTACTGGCTTACAAGGGCAGCTAATGCAGCTGAAAGTGTTGGGCGAAATCCAGTGAAATCGTTAAGACCATTACCTTCTGTCATGAGGGAGACACGATCATCGATACGATACATGACCTCCCTTTGGCTTGGATACCATATCTGCAAACTCGTGTTGGTTGCCAAAGATTAGGGCTTGATGCCCTAAGTAGGAATCATTCTTTGCCATGTAAGTGATGGACCGCTTGAAGATAGGTTGTAGTTGCAAAGTCACCTTCAAATTCCATCGGAATAACTTTTGTAAGCTTCATCATGAATGTTGATATCAATTTTTAAATAAAGGGTAGATAACTATACCATTGAAATATAGAAAGACTTTTCTAATTCATATATGATATAAATTATATCAAGATTCTGAGATATTAGTTATAAATATTATTATATCAGATATAATTATTGTTATATCAGATCTAAAAAAAAGAAATATAAAAATATTGAAAAACATATATCAATTAGTATAGACATTATAATATCATATATAAAGATTAAGTTACGAAAATACCCCTTGATATATTTATATCATATATACATTATAATATCATATATTTATATTAATTATATATATATATATATATATATACTTGATTGTGTGACACATGCATATATTATGTACTTATGCTTAAAAGTCAAGGATGTCTTTCTCTAATCTTTATTAAAAAAAACCAACCTAAACGGTCAAGTAGTTTTCAAAGTGAAAGATGTTATCCTAAGCTATTGACGTTAATATGTGAGTGGGTAAATTTACGTGGATGTTTCTAAATGTAGGATTTATGTTATACGGTAAAGTTCAAGGGATTTAAAACCACCTAAACTCTTAGTTTACTCCTAGTTTCCGAAAAATTGAAGTTTAATTATCAGGATCATCTATCCTATAAAACAAAATGACCACATATATATCTTTATATTGAGGTGAATTGTTATAGTATAAACTCGATTAATCTCAGATGTCATAGGTTTCACTACTTGGTATGAGAACTCCATGCAGAAAGCTGATGTTTATTCAAGAAATGATAGCCAATCGATCACATTCAAGATTGAAATTTAATTAAAAAGTATCGATAAAAGAAATATGGTGAAATTATGTCACGTTACTGATAAACTGGTAGCTATTAAAATTATTCAGCACCAACATGGTGAAGTCCAGCACAAATACACGATAAGTGCATCTTCAGGTGTGAATAACACACCTAGCTAACTGCAGTTGAGTACTTCGATCAGTACATTCCCGTATGCCGTAGCAGATATAGAATGAACTCAGCAGAGAATTCAATGTGTTACCTTTCCTTTTAAAATAATTTTCACAAATCTTCTAATGTTGTGCACGGCATTGTGTGTTGCTTCTTAGCTTGTCAATATATACAAGGTAAACTAATATATATCACTGTTTTGTTTGAGGTAGCCAATATTATAGACTGACTCTCGTTGTCAGACGTTCCATTTGAAATTTTTTATGCTACTATCTAAGTAAAATTAATTAGGAAATTTGATAAGTTGTTGCGTTGAATCGGGTTGTCAATTTGTAGTACCTTGAAATTTAAATACGAGAATAAGTTAAGCTAGGGTGCTAAACATTGTAACTGACTTTTAATTTTTCTAAAAAATGGTTATTCTTTGTAATTTAGATTATAGTGTGATAAAATTAGGCATTTGTGCATAAGCTTAGCTTTCGACATAATTAATGAAATCAATCAATGAAAACATTATACTCCCACCATTTTCTTTCTTTTTTTTCCTATTTATGATATTCTATTTAAGGAATGAAAAACTTGAACATGATTTTATTGATAATATATATGAGCTAAAAATTTTATTACATTAATTTCAATATATAAAGTATAATTTTTTATTATACACTTTTTATGTTTTTTTTATTAAGTATTATAGATATTGTGATTCAAACATATGCCTTAAAAATTGTGCAAAAATTAAATGTCACAAATAAAATGGCACGAGGGAGTAGACCTGCTCAAATGGGAAGGGCCTCGTTAAGGGTCCTTAACTAACTTATTTGTAAAAGGGTCTAATCAATTATAGACTTAATGAGTCGGTTTCTTAAAGGGTCATATTTTATTGGGTCTTTAATGAGTCAAGTCGGGTTAATAATGGACCAATAATTTCGAAGAATTTTAAATACTATTAGGTAATGAATTATTTTCACTTACTTGTCAATACTCTATTGCCAAAGATTAGAGGTGATACAGGTAAACTATCACTCTCTATAATAAAAACTATACTTTCTTTGAATGGCCTGACCCGACTCAACCAGCTTTGTATCTCATTTGGCCCGATCCGAATTGACCAGTTTTGCATCTTCTTTATCTCATCCTAGTCCAGCCCGTTTTACTAGTGACTCATCTCGACCCCTACCCGACCGAATGCACAGGTATATAAGGGAGTAATTAATTGGCCATCACTAATCTATATGGTGGTGTTAATCATTTCAATTCAAAGAGGGATTTAATCCAATTCATGTTTTCGGTATAGAAACTTTAATTTAGGCCCACGCTCATACAAAAGTCTAGGTATTCAAGGTATGCAAAATAGTTATTCCTTATGTGCATGTTATAATTGTTTTTAATGTTAACTGATTAATATTTTCAGTTTCCTTATATAAACTTAAATCCCTCCTGTATCTGTGTATCCAATTGTTTCCATGGAACTTAGTTTGGGACTATTGAATATGGCTGACACGAATCAATGGATGAGAAGTAAAGAAATAATATTCTTCAAAAGTTACATGTCCTGAGATAATAATTTTCTTAGTATTTTGAAAGTTGTATTTACGTCATAATTTATTGTATTTAGCAAGATAAACATAATATTTTCAACTGAAAAGGGAAAAAGTGGAAGAACTAGTAAAGGCGAATGAAAAAGTAAATAAAAAGTATCTTATTTTACTAAATTTAACTTATTTCATCCAAATAGTCAAATCGCACTGTAACACTTGAAATAATGTTCAGGTAAGTGTACATATTGACTACTAAGTTCATATCATGATTGCAAGTATATATAAATAAGTCCGCGCAAGTCCAACTGATTAGTCAACGGAGTACCAAAAAAAACAGACCAAGCTTCGAGAATGGACTGTAAAGCATGTAATGACTAATGAGCCCATATGTAAAATGAAATAAGTGAACCTGGAACTGGACTCCAGGAGAAAGTCTTCAAAACTCCAGTTCTCTTATGCTGTAGTCTCATCAGACTGCGGTATCCACTATCCAACAATCCAGCAGGTTATCTCTGCAAATGGGTACTACAGTAAAACCCAAACATTCCATGACATGTACCTTAAATTTTGTAAAATAGATTGTGCTGTTTTTAAAAAAATAATATTATTATAATTAGTTGAGTTTAACATTTGCAAATTCGATGTGATGTCATATGATATTGGTAGTTCTTGACATGTCGTGATTCATGTAGGTGAAAGATTTTCATGATGATGAACATGTTGATGGTCAGAGTCACCTGGTCAGGTAAGGTGGTTGAATTTCATGAATTTCTGTATTGTTTTCCCCTCATATCTTTGCCCATAAAGTAGGGCCCTTTTTTCCTGCAGTCTTCTACTCGGTGTAAAAACTCGGGGAAAAAAAAACCTACCGAAGTAGCAGTAAGAATCTTTTTCTAGGTTTCCTCCAGAAAAGAATTGCTTGTAATATCTCGTACTGGAAAAGTGAAAAAATGTCAACTCTCAAGTGGGAGTTGTGATATGCTGCAACACCGGAATCATTATAACCTCT
Source organism: Dysphania ambrosioides (assembly GCA_026401315.1). Taxonomy (NCBI): domain Eukaryota; kingdom Viridiplantae; phylum Streptophyta; class Magnoliopsida; order Caryophyllales; family Amaranthaceae; genus Dysphania; species Dysphania ambrosioides. Next base: position 32,122,412 of record CM048657.1, on the reverse strand, counting down.
ATTTAATAAATATTGGAATAAAGACTCGAAGATAGCATAAGTATTCAAACCGTTGCTTAAACTAGCTTTTATGTTAATACACAAAACTAAAATAAATATGTTATTATACAAAACTACCAATGTTACAATTCTTAAGAATGTTTATTACTTTTACCACATAGTAAAATTGGTTCATAGTCCATGCCCAGAATTGGCGATGCCTGATACTAGGGTAAGTGTAGTTCCCCTGATAGAGGAAAGTAGGATAGTGAGTAGTTTTTGCCAAATCTAAGAGCGTTTTAAATCGTACTAAGGTACAAGTAGTTCTTGCGAAATCTAAAAGCGTTTAGGTAGTAAACTATCAAGGGTGAATCTTTTGGTAGACAAATAAATAAATAAAAATCAACATGCATAATTGCTTAGCTTGGAAATAGAATCATTGCCAAAGCAACGAAGAAAAGAAACACAGGGCATTATGCCACGCTGGATAATGCGCTAAAAAAAATCAGGTTATGGGAAGCACAGCTCGAAGCAAGAAAGCAAAACAACTAAATTAAAATAGCATTTAGAATGTCACAAAATATATGATTACATGGATAATACACAATTAAATGAGAAAAACCAAGCCCCAATACAAGAAACAGAAACATTTATGAAGCAGCTACAAATATCAAAACATTGGATCAAGTTAGCAGAAAATGGACACAGGCGACCCAAACAATAAATGAAAAATGTAATCATCTCAACCACCTTCTAAGATCAGTGGTTGAAGAAGGGGAAATCTCACCCCCAAGGCTGTCCGTGCAGCAAGATGAATAGATTGATTGTTGCTCCATCATTCCCAATTGAACACCATTCACACCCTTAAAACTTGGGCTCCTCAAATTATAGCTCCCATATCCCATCCCACTATATGGGTCGGGATTGGGGAATGACAGCCTCTTCTTGGCCCCAGCCCCGGCCCCTGTACCAGCTCGCTCTCGCTCTGGCGTCGAGGGCCGATACCTTGGGGCACTTTGAGACCGGAGTCGGGCCTTAGCAGACTCCGTGGCTGCCATGTAATTGGGCTTGGGCCCTCCACTGCCAGCGCTGCTGGTGGCACTGGCAGCTCCCTTGTGAGTAGGCTGGACGTTGCCATTATAGAAGTAATTTGATCTCAAACTTGGTGTTTGAGACGCTTGACTGTTGTAGCTCCTTTCTTCTCTAATGCACCGTGGGCTAGCAGACCGGACCTGGATGGGCCGTGTCCGGGATGGAGATGGAGTGGTGGATGGTTGATGTTGCTGCTGATGGTAATGATGCTGTGACTGTGATTGGCTGTGGTGAGATCTACTGTGTAGGGGAGAGGATGGGCGTTGATTGTGGTACTGGGCATGGTAATGATTTGCTGATGTTGAAGTTACTGATCTTCTGAAGGTAGGGGCTAAGTAAGAGTAAGGCTGAGAGGTATCCATTTCAACGGTTTTGATCGAGTCTCTATGATCAGTTGAAGCTCTGGCTCTAAAGGCAGGGGACGGGGCAGCGCTGGAATCCCATTGTTTAGAGGCCATCCACCTGTCTAGCCATCTGGGTTTCTCCTCCAACTCTTCTCCTACTGAACTCCTATCGCTTCTCCACATCTTCTTGACCAAATCAAGTCATTTGCACACAAATAAGCTAAAGAATACACAAACAGGCAGAGAAAAACTGAGGGAGGTGGGGAAATCACCTGCTGAGAGAAAGCTTGGGAGAGGTTCCTCTCTCGCTTGAGAGCAGCATCTTTCCTACTCTGCAACATGGCTTTGACTTCCTCAATGGTGTGTGGCCTTTCATCCCAATCATCTGCTAAGCTGCTTGGCTCTCTGGAATGTGACTGTTAAATAAAATGTAGATTAGGCCAAAGAGGTGAGGGAGGAAATTAAACCAGATGATTAAAGAAGGGGGAAGCAATTGAGGCTTACAACTGATCTTCTCTCAGATATATCCTGGAGATAGCGGGACTCCACAACACTAGTGGTGTCACTGAAAGTTGATTTTCTGCTACCGTCATGAGATAATCTCATGCGCTGGTCAAGTACCCGGGCTTGAACTCTAACCAGAGCTTGCATGCATTTCAATGTCATCTTGGCTTGCTTTCTTACATTATGACCTCTCACTAAAGCTTGCAGCTTAACCAACCCTTTTAGTGCTCTGAGTGCCCTCCTAGCCTTTAATCAACCAATCAATCAATCACCTGATCAAGTTTTGTCAAGTGTATTCATTTTGATATTGAAGGAAAGCAGTGCTTACCAAATATCCTCTGAAGGCAGTCTGAATTAGAATAGCTGCAGAATGTTCTCTGGGATTGTTGACATTGGTGGGTGTTGGTCTTGTAAGCCTTGCCACCTCCATTGCAGCATGTGCGGTGGCAACAGCCGCTTCAGCTGCAGCAGCTGTAGCCACTGCCACCGCGATAGCATGCCTCTGCTCGGAGACATCACTTCCTGTGGCTGTGGTTACAGCAGGACCACCACCACTCTTAACATGTGGGCTCCGCTCCACAGCTGTATTAGATGGTGAATCTTGTTGATTAGCGGCCTTCTTGAAAAGCCATCTTCTTTTCTCCTTCTTCTGAAATAGGGAAGAGAAAGCACCATTATTAAATCCCACATGCTCTACTTATTTGCAGGAAAGATTCAAGTTTTTCACAAACGCTTTGCATATTGAAATAGAACAAAATAAAAGACCTTTTCATCATCTTGTTCGTCTAATGGTGGAGTGTCATGATGATCTTCTTTTCTTCTACAATTCCTAGCTTTGTCATGACTCTCTTTAGTAGGAGATCTAAAAGCCCTCTTAACAGCAGACAACCAAGAAGGACCCCCTTTCTTCCCCATTTATCATCACATTCAGATCTTAAATCTAGCCAAACTATATATTTTTACCCCCCAATCTACAGCATATTCCATCAATATTAGGCTAGTAAAAAGAATGTAGGAAGCTATAAGACAAGCCTAAATTACAACTTTAATAACGCAGTAAAGAAGTGAATGAAGTTTGACTAAAAAAATAAACTGAGATAGGAGAGGGAGGGAAACAGTGCTACTCAAATTATCACAGTGGAGGGAGAGCGTAGGGAGGGAAAAACTAAAAAGAGAGTTCGATGCCGAAAAATAATTCACTGGGAAAGGTGAGAGATTTTTAGTGGGCATGAGCGTGGTGGGTGTCAGAGGGTGACCCATTTACTTGCAACTACTATAATAATACTAGTATGCTTTAATTTCATAAAACAATAAAAATCTAGATTCTAGAGCACTCAGCGTTTCAGCAATAATAATACATAAAAGTACTACAGATCCCTTTCTTTCTTATTCTGATTTAAGGCAGGCTTTGAAAGGTAGCGACTTATAGCAAGCTTGCTGACTGATAAGATCGAGATTATTAATATTGGAAGATGTGCGGGTGGGTTGAGACTTGAGAGAGAATAATAACAGATCATAAGAGGGGGTTGAAGACACTAAAACAGGGAAGGGATGCATGTGCGCAGGAATCAAGGCAGTTATACTTCTTGGAAACCTTTTTTTTGGATAACCTCAAGCTATTGTACATGTGAACCCTACAATTTTCCTGCTTTAACTTGTTAACCTCAAGCTGTAGGCCTGTTGTACAAGTGGAATATAAATGAACACCCTTAATGCAGCGGTAACTCTGTAACTAATGCCTATGTAACTTTCCAACATCATTAGATACTAAACATTAATATTTAATAAGCATATCCGACTCTCTTTATCCCATTAAATTTGCTTGTTTAATTTATTTTGCTACATTTTTTTTCAAAAAATACCTAATTTCATTTACCAAATGTGTAAGCTCTTACGGCCATATAACAAAACCCGAAAAGAAGAACCGATCAAGGAATGGGAAAAAGAGGCTTCTGAAAAGGTGTTTCTCTAAATCTGGTCACTCCAGTGATGGCATCACGTGCAGTGAAGGAGGGGTGAAGTAGGCAATTAAATTTACATTCACAAAAAGCACACATGGCTACATGAATGAGTGAGGGAGAAGTAGGCCTTTAGCAATTGGCATAGATAAGGATGCGGGGTCATCGAAGAGTGTTGCATGTTGGCAAGCTGTCCCAAGTTTTGGTGGACTTATTTGATGACAATTGACAAATGAGCCCCAACCCCAAGTACCGCTGTACTATTAACTTGGCAGCAGCTGTAACACTGTTGGCCTTTTCTCAGCTCAAAAACAGATAACTAAAACTAAAGCACCTAAATTTAATTAATTTATACAATACAAAATAATATGCTAATGGGTGGCTTTCAATAGCAGAGAAAGAATGACTGGTCAAAGTATTTAAGATTCTCCAGGTTGGGTTCTGGGTTGCAGGCTTGCAGCTTGCAGGGTAAAAAGTGCAGAAAAATAATTCTGAACTCATGTTCTATGCCCACATTTTATTTAATACGTACTCCGTATCCCCCTCCACCCAATCTCACTTCTTTATGGAGTACAATAAGGCTATGCAACTATGTATGCACTAGTTTTTCTTTGACCATAACATTCAGTCATTCAGCACTTCTTTTTCCTCCTTTTTCCACACAATTTCACCCTTCAGGCGCCTAACTCAGAGTTAGAATTCTACTTTTTTCTCTCTACTTTTCCGTCCTCATTCCGTGTCCGGCATCAGTATTAACATTGATATCTAGTAATGTACAAGTATACTGACTGACTGTCATTTTCTTTTCAAAGGAAATACAATTGGGAATACTAGTTTTCGTTTTTATTCATTTTTGTTAATCTCCTATCAGCAATCTGCACCCACCACTCACTCATTAATGTGAAATTTATGTAAAATATTCTATAAAGAACTAGTAATTGGGCACAACGTCCTAAGTTCCACTAGTATAAAAACACACCAAATCTTGTCCTTAAATGCCTCTCAGTTGCTTCCCTAAGTTCCACTAAGGCAAGTGAATAAATATACGACTAGCTCTGAGAAACTTCTCTGCAAGACTGATACACATAGTATCCTATTGACCAAGGGCCCTCTGTCTTCTTGGTTAGTAAAAGAGATGAGTAGAGCTTGGCTGATTAGGGAGACTCTGCGAGATACAGTACAACTCTGCAAAATGCAAATTAAGAGCCTTTGAAAATTCAATTCACAGCTGAGGATAGTCTCCTGACTCCATTAGCAGGATGGAAAAGATACCCGAAGAAACCTACCTAAGATAAAGAGAGATAGGAGACAGACATCATAATGCTGAACAAAACAATGCAGCAACATTCTAGAACACATTAGACCCTGATGTTTCTTTACATAACAGGGGAATTCAACATATTAATCCGGTAAGACACTAATATCAACAAAATTTAGGAACTTAAGATTATTTTCAGTGCAACACTCACATATATTGGTTTGGAATGTATTTTTTTACTACCAGAGCTTAAGTGAGAAGTTCTGCACCCTATGAAGTGAACATGTCAATTCATTTTATTTTTCTCAGCTTGTTCAGCTGATTTTGACAATGAAGATTCCGGTGAAGCATATTTAGCAAAATATCTTCTGTCATGAACCAGTGCCAACTTTAAGCCCCGTCAGCCGTCACAGCCTGTAGACTTTGTAGTCTTCCTGCAACATACACAAACTTGGCTCCACATCCAACTGGCCAACCCACACCCAAAAAATTAAATGTAAGTTTTTTGGTAAGAATGGTCATGCCAAAACAACATAGGTGGTTGTGATCAGTATGAAGTCAACATCGTAATCAAATAATTAGCCTCATACATAGGTTATGCATAAAAACTACTATATTGCCTCTAACTTTTTTCAACAGTAATAACTAATAAGAAAGCCAAATAACAAAGAAATCTTACGTTTAAAAGTACACGAGGACCATAGAGGATGAATTAGTGTAACAGATCCTGATTCCCTAAATTGCACATTGATTTCCCACTAGTATTTACATAATTACATACACCTCGTGAAAACAAAGGCAATTCTCTTCTCAACTCTCAATTCCAAAGCCAAACGTTTCCACTATTGATCTTTAGACGTTCCCTTTTAAGGTAACATATCCAAAGTACTTGTTTCGGGCTTTCGCCTCACAATATTCGCTACAAATTCTCTTAGAACTTTGAAATGAAACCATCAATATCCTAGTATCCTTAAACTACAGTAGCTCACTCTTTAGACAAGTGTTCTCCTGCTTCTTTAAGTTCAATAATCTTTAGAGTGTTCCAAAACCTACAGTGGTTGTTGGAATTTTAGGTACGAAAGTAGTAGTGGGTTTTTAGTTTAGGGAGAGATTTATATTTGATAGGATGTATTAGGAGACAAGATGAGTGAATGATAATTTGATGATTTTATTGAGAGTAGATTGATTGATACAAAGTGCCCTCCCTAAAGGGTATTTATAATAGGTGATAGATAATTCTAGATTTTAGATATTTACTAAGATTTTTCTAGTTTTCTAGAATTTTTTACTATTCTCTAGAAAATATTTAAAATAGTTTTACCTAGATTTTTTCTTAGGTAAATTCTAGATACATTAGATATTTTATCATAAATTTCTTCCTAGATTTTTCTAGATTACTCCTTTTAACACTCCCCCTTAATCTGAAAAATCTTGAACTTCGAATTGGCTTCGAAAATGGAAGAATTTATCTGTTGGAAGTGCCTTGGTGAATATAACAGCTAGTTGTTCTCCCGTCTTGCAGAATCGTAGCTCGATCTCCTGTTTCTCGACCAATTCCCAGATGAAGTGGTGTCGTATCTCGATATGCTTATAGTTGACATATTGTCACAGTAGATGGTAGTTGGATCTTCTGCCTCTTGTTGTAGATCTTTCATAATTCTTTTTAGCCATAATGCTTCACATGTCGCGCTTGTAGTTGATATGTATTCTGCTTTCGATGATGACAGTGCCATTGTTGCTTGTTTCTTTGATGACCATGAGACAGACTTGGATCCTAACTAGAACACGTACCCACTCGTACTTCTTTGATCATCGATACTTCCAGCCCAGTCGATGTTTGTATAGCCTATGAGTTTATAGTCGTTCTTAGACTTGTACATGATTCAATGGCTTTTCGTTCCTTTGATATATCGGAGAATCCTTTTTGCTGCTTCTAAGTGAGCTTTGCACGAACAATGTTGGGTCTTGTATTTGTAAGATAAATGAGAGATCCGACCAAATTTTGGTAGAGTGATGCATCCACTTTTTCATAGCCATCATTCTTGGATAGCTTCTCATTTGTAGCCATTGGTGTAGCCATTGGCTTACAATCGCACATATTGAATTTTTTTAGCATGTCGACTGCATATTTTTCTTGTGAGAGGAAATTCCTTACTGAGCTTTGCTTCACTTGCATGCCTAGGAAGTATTTCATTTCTCCGAGGTCTGTCATTTCAAATTTTGACATCATAGCCTTCTTGAATTATTTTATTATCCTTGGATCGATGCCTGTGTAGATTAGATCATCTACATATAGGCATAAGATGGAAAATTTGACCCTTGTGTCTTGATGTAGAGTGATGGCTAACTTAGGCTTTTTGTAAACTCATTTTGGAGAAGATAGTCATCGATTTTACTATTCCATGCTCGAGGAGCTTGCTTGATCCCTTAGAGGGCCTTTCGAAGGTGATACACTTTATCTTCTTTGCCTTTGATTACATATACTTGTGGTTGTTCAACATATACCTCTTCTTCTATCTCTCTATTGAGAAATGCTGACTTAACATCTAATTGATAGACTGGTAACTTGAATTGTGAAGCAATGGCAAGAACTGACTTGATTGTTTCCACGCGGACAACTGGAGCATTTGTCTCGTTGTAGTCGATTCCTGGTTGTTGTGAGTATCCTTTTGCTACGAGACGTGCCTTGTGCTTTTTGATGGAGCCCTCTTCATTGATCTTGGTCTTATAGACCCACTTGAAGCCTATAGCTTCTTTATCTTGTGACTTCTCAATGAGCTTCCAAGTGTTCTTCTTCTTTATCATGTTGATTTCCTCATTCATGGCATTGATCCATTTTTCTTCTCTAGCAGCTTCTTGAAAGTTTTTTGGTTTGTCTACGGAGAGTGACATGATTACATGATTGCATTGATAGTCTTCTAGGTAGCCTGGGGGACACCGGTTTCGATGTGATCGTCGAACTTCTTGTGTTGGACTTGATTCTTATGATGGGCTTGAGCTTGATGTTGATCTTGGGCTTCTTGATGGTGATCTTGGATTGTTTGATGATGATGGACTTGTTGATGATTATGTTGATGACTGGCTTGGGTCTTCACCTTGATATGGGCATTGTGATGGAATGCTTGCTTCTGTGACTTCTGAATCGTTCTCGTTCCATTGCCATTGTGCTCCTTCGTCAAATATGACAACTCTAGAGATAACCAACTTCTTGGATTCAGGTTGATAAAGACGATATCCTTTAGACTCATCATTGTATCCAATAATGATACATTTATCTCCTTTTCCATATAACTTTCCCGATTCTTCTTCGGGACATGGGCATATGCAATGCACCCGAAAACTAGCTTTTGTTTGTGTCAAGCTTCGTATGGTGTCATGCTTTGTATTGCTTTTGTGGGAGTTCTATTGAGGATGTAAACAACTGTGTGCATTGCTTTGGCCCAAAAATATTTAGGCATATTTTTTTCCTTGCATCATACTTCGGGCCATTTCAGCAATTGTCCTATTTCTCCTTTTACGCAACATCATTTTATTGTGGTGTGCATTTGACTGCGAGCTCCTTTTTTATTCCTTGTTCTTTACAAAATTTGTTGAATTCATTACTTGTAAATTCTCCCCAAGATTTGTTCTTAGAATCTTTATTGAATGTCCACTTTATTTTTCAGTGAAGGCTTTAAATTGTATGAAGTGAGATAATGGTTCCAAACCGATGACCTCCTGGATGTTTCCTACATCACCACGTCATTTTTTAAAAAAAATCTTCAAAAAATCCAAATTTTTATATTATAGGCTTCAAATTTGGTAGAATTTCAACTTTTGGGGATTGGAAACCTAACATTTTGAGGTGAACCCATGGGCTTTTAGACTCTAGGAGATCTTTTGAGTTGATTGGAGCCCTCTCCTTTAGCTCCTAACAACCAATCCTACTGACTCCTAAAGTGTCTCTTAAGCATGTTTTTGGACCTTTCGAAGACGAATACTTAGTCATGAATGATTACAAACCATGTATTATAACCGTAGGAGGCATTCTTTAGGCGCTAGTTCAATATTGAATTATTATAAAAATCACACCCCAATTCACGTATTATAGCTTTCAAACCTGTAGCATGTTTAACTTATTCTATACTTAGTGAAATGTTAGCTTAATATTGTTCTCGTAACCGGGGAATAGTTCCCGCATCACCACTTTATTTTCAAAAAAAATCCTCAAAAACTCCAAATTGTTAGTTACAGGCTTTAAGTTTAGTGATTTTCAGCTTTGGTGGTTGAAACCATAACCATTTACCTTGGCTTTAAGCTTAAACTTAGGCAATTACTCATGGGCTCATGGCCAATACCTTAGCCCTTGTCCATGCCTCTTGGCCCTTGCCTTAGGCCATGTACGCCTTATTACCATTGAAGTTCACCTCTGCAACAACTCATTGCTCCAATCCCAACTCATTCAAGTGCTAAGTGGCTAATAAAGTAATAATAAGTCATTAAGTCTCACTCTCCCAAGTCCCAACAACAACTCGTCGTCCCAATCCCTTATCAAAATACACAAAATTACATTAAAACTTCTCAATGGATTGATAATTTAATGTAACCAGGTGATTATGCGGGTTTTACCATTTTACCCAAACCCTTGACCAAACTTCAAATAAAGGGGGAAAAGTTATCCCAACAGTTTAACCAGAGATAAAGCGAAATCACAATCAAACCTTCTAGGATATTTCATGTAATTCAGATATAGGCTTCGAAATATAACATAATCTATTATCATTATAATTTAACCTCAAAAAATGGGTCCAATAAATACGACATACTTGAAGAGATGAATGTAAGCACAACGAGAAAAATTTATGAAGAAATCACAAAGATAGTCGTCATTTGAACTGTGAAAACTTCAACCAGATACGGCGTCGGTTTTGAGCGTGTGCTCTTGAAGTTGAACAAATTGAAGATGATTGTTTTGAAAGTTTGAATGCTGGGAAATCAAGTGGGAGTAGGGAAGTGTTATTCATCATGTATTTTCCGAGGCATATAACTAACTATATTGGACTCTAATTGGGCTGAACTATGCAATCTTTACTATATGGATAGCGAAGCCAGATGGGCTCAAATCTCAACAAATTGAATATCTGATTAGCGTTTTATTGAGGACTGATTAGCTTCTTTTTTTTTGCTAGTAATTCCTCCATTTTCTTTTATTTATTCTATTTAAAATATTTTATTTAAAGAGTGAGAAATTTAAATATATTTTTTTATTAATATAAATAATTTAAAACATATTCATTTAAAATCTTGTTAAATTCATCTCAAAGTATAATTTTTTAATATATAAATTTCTTATTTTTTTATAATACGTATTTATAGATATTATACCTATAATATGTGTTTTGAAAACTATACAAAAAAAATATATAAAAAATAAAAGGGAACGAAGGGAGTACATAAGATGTAGTATTATACTTCTACATTCATTTCAAAATAATTCAATATTTACATTTGTCAATGTATTAATTTGACTATGAATATTTATAATCAATTAGTAAAAGTTGATACTCTAAAAATATATATTGAGACTAATCTAAAAAAAATTTACATGATCAAATTAATTAATTTTTATACAAAAGTAAATTATGCTATCAAATTCACTACATAGAAGAGTTAAAGATAGAAGAGTTAAAGTAAAAAAGGGGCCATCACTTTAATATATATATATATATATATATATATATATATATATATATATATATATATATATATATATATATATATATATATATATATATATATATTTATGATAGAATTAAACTAAATGTGGCAAAACTCACTCGCGACCCAAGAACCGAAAACGATGAAGCAAATTGAACCAAAACCCGAAGTCATCTGAATCAACCCAAATCTGACTTGAAATAAGCTATACCCAAATATGACCCGTAATTCGATTCTACTCGATCCAACTCTACCCAACCCGAATTGAACTTGTAATCTTATGACCCAAACCCGACCCGAAAATGGATAAACCCCTAGATGACTTGGAAAACAAATCTACCCGACCCAAAACAAACTAGTAACTTTATGACCCACATAGACCGGAAGATGACCTGCAACCGGATCTCAATCAAATTGATGACTTTTACTACACCCGGCAAAGCTAATCAATACGAGTATATCAAGCAGTAAGCCTGTAACCATTGATTATTTTGAGTAAGCAAGTTATACTATTGTTTAAAAATTTGCTAATGTGGTACACTCATAATCATTTATATTAGTATAATACGATTTCCAAAAAGATATCTATCAGTTTACATGATAATAGATTAATAGGAGATCAAGACAATCACTAAAGAAAATATAAAGAAATGGGATTTGCTTATATAATAATGAATTGGACATATAATTGTATACGGAGTAAAAGAGGTCACACAAGTTCAAGGTATACTAGTAATAAACTAATAATACCCATGTATTTGACTTAGTGTATTTCTTTTTTCTAAAAACGTTCCTGCTAGTATGCTATCATATTTGACAATATGCTACGGAGTACATGTGAAGTGAAGGAGTTCATCCTTAGCTATCGGCCTCTAAATGAGTCTATTAATGACTTCATGTGCCTCTGAAGTAGTGAAAGTTTTATAAATGATTGATTTCTTAAAGTTTAAAAATGAAAATGTTTTTATATTTTTTTAAAATACCACATGATATTGTTATCTTAGATGGATGTATTAAAAATTGACTAGCCAATTAAAATAAATTATTGAAATATATGCTTCTTGTATATCAATCTAGATATGTTCAAATGTGAAGGGCCCCATTAAGGATTCTTGATTGACTCATTTATAAAATGATCTAATTAATTATCGGTTTAATTGAGTTTGTCTTTTAAAGGATCATACTTTATTAGGTGTTTAATGGGTTAAGTCGAGTTACTAATAGATCAATAGTTTCCAAGGCTTTTAAACACTATCATGTAATGAATGATTTCTATTTGGTTGTTAATGGTCCATTGCCAAAAATTAAATGTGATACATACAAATTACCATCATCCATATATATATAACTCTCTCTATATATATAACTATACTCTCTTTAGATCAGTCTGGCCCGACTCGGAACATTTTGTATTTTATTTGGCCCGGGCCGGCTCAGCTCAGCCCGTTTTACATGTGACCCATCCCGGCCTAAACCCGACCCAATACACAGTTCTATTTCAATCTTATTACAAAAACTATCTACAGTGATATATTGTTATGAACGTTCTCATTAAATCTGTGGATGTTTAAATATTCAAGTATGAACTATTATGCAATACAAAACGGAAAAACTAAAGCTATAAATGATGTACATTACATGGCAATATCATAATATGTGACATGGGAGATCATATATTCGAGTTATTGTCAATTGGTTTTTGACAAATTTAGGATAAATGTTTTTAATAATATGACTTGATCATTATTGATTAATAGGTATAATATTTATATAAAACTTACCCTCATAAGATAGAAAACAATCTTTTTAAAAGATATATTATCATAATAAAATATCCTAAAGATAATAACTTAACATACATAAATAATATTAAAAATATTATTCCTTTACTAATATCAATATAAAAAATATATCACATATATTTTCCAATAATTTTAGTTATCTCATATCTCTATAAGTTTTTAGAACGAAATATATGTATAGTATATGGTGAGAACTGAATTTCTTGTGAGATGGGCTTATGCTCGGTATAATGACATAAAGATCTCTAATGAAGGAAGAGCGTTCTCTAAAAACTTACGGAAGTATGTTGAGGTCATATTTAGTCCGCAGGTCTACTCAGAGAAGGAAAAAAAGTCGCAAAGACACAAGGAAAGCAACCCCATAGAAAAAGGAAAAGATCGGAGCAACAACTCACTGGGTATTACTCACCTTTTAATCACATCATATACACTTGAAATATATGATATTTATTCTGCGGCCATCTCTGTCCAAAGTAGTCATAAGCTTTTGAAGAACGTCCATCGAAACGATCACTACTGTTCTTACACTAAAGTATTTTCAGCAACTAAATTAAAGCGTGCTTGTGACGTTATAACACACCTCAATATGCAACTGTAAATTCCTAAAACATTATAAATACAAAAATCGAACAATAGGATTTTTTTTTAAAAAAAAAAAATTAAAATCTAACCAAATGTTGGTAAGTTCAATCATTTGTTTTGCCTTCACCAACTCTCATTTTTGTTTTATTAACTTAATCTCATAAAAAACTATACTCAAACCAGTATTTTCTAAGAAATTTTAAATGTTAATAACAATGTTTTATTGAAAATGACGGACTCTTAATTTTGCAAATGTTAATACGTAAATATTTATGACAATATCGTCTTTTAAATCCCCTTAAAACACCTACCATATATCTTTCCCAAAATTATTGCCCCACACACATATAATATTCCAATTAGGACATAACCCTGATCTTAAGCATCATTATATATTGATATGACATACGTAAGATAAATTCACGCCCATTCAATTTACCTATTACAGAGTTTTATTATTTTATTAATTTATATGAGGGCTGTCACAAATTTTAAATATTGAAAGATTTCAGCAGCTTTTTTTTTATGCGACTTCTTAATTGTTTGAGGCATTGACTCCCCTTGAGGTCATTGAGGGCAATAAAGAAACCTAGATAGCTACACGTCAAACAGTATAATTAAATTTGTTTGATGATATAATTTGAAGCAAATTTCACAAACAATCTAGCTTGTAATTATCTTTTATTTTATCGTTCATTTCCCGCACAAACTATTTTTTTAAATGTAAAGAGAACTACAAGCGATAAGGCAATAATTGATGTAGACGGGTTTGATCACAAGTTTTGAATACCATCATCTAATACTTTAACCAACTAAATTAGCTGACGTCCTACATTTCTTTATAAATATACATTACATAAAGTATTGTCTTGGTTGATAGTCGAAATTTGATCGCATATCATCAGATTTCTCTATAAAATATTACGAGACAAAAAGAACTATATGATAAGTATAAAACATAATGACACAAAATGAGTATTCCCATCAAAAACAATGAAAATAAACTCACATAGCAAATTAGCGAGAGAATTTCTTTGCCAACAACCACTTGAGGCCTAAGGAGCATGATGGCCTTTCAAATCTGTAGTCACTCTGCTATTCCATTGATTAATGACTTGCTAGCCAACTTCGGAAATGCTTGTCGGCTATTCCCAATATAATCTCATTTTGTCATTTTCATTTACAGATTTATTACTTTGTGTGACTTATTAAGTTATTATGGTATTCAATATCACCAGTATACTCTTTTATACAACATATCATTTAATTAATTTCATGAAATCTTATCATTTTATTTTAAACGTTAAAATATTAATGTCGCAAAGTAATAAAAAAATAATAATTCTATTGCGTTTACAGTAATGACTAAGTTAGTTATATGACCTCTACCATATACAATATACTTATCTATTGAAGATAGTACTCCATCAACTTTAAAGTTGGTTAAACTTAATTCGCTATGTACACTTGTTTACATTCTTTTCTTTCTTTTCCTATTTGATGTTGTGTAAATACTACATTTGTAACATAATTTATTTTTCAATTTACTCCAAATCTCCCTAGCTTCTCTATTTCTCTATTTTCTTTAATCAAGTTGTATTAATGGCTTAACAAAGGTTTGAAATTTCATCATGGCATCAGAGCAGTTTGGTCTTATTTTACTCATATTCTTCCACATTCTTCAAAGAAAATATATTTTTGTAAATTTAGTATAATATACTTAATATTTTTGGAGTTTTCTTGGAAATTAGATATTGATACCATGAGATCAATATTTGGTTTATTTTCTTATGATCGTGTTGGTGTTCTTCTGCTCTTCGCATTGATATAATTCTTAAAGTACTTCTTAAAGTGTGTTTTGTTGATATTTTTTTGTCAAATTAGGAATGGCTCCATCAAAGCAAGATCCAACAAGTCTTTTTTATATTCATCCATCAGATATGAATTCTTTACGGTAAGTTTCTATAAAATTTGAAGGTGAAGGTTATAATGATTAGAAGAAGAGTGTATTTATTGCATTATCGGTGAAGAATAAGTTAGGATTTGTCAATGGACAAATTAAGAAACTTGATTATAGAGAATCTTTATACAATACACGAGAAAGGTGCAATGACATAATTATATCATGGTTACTGTTCAATCTAAAGCCACAAACAAATTCAGACTATAAAATTCTGTTCAATTTGGTTCTCATAATAGACCAAATTTTTTATACAATGACTCCAAGTCTTATAACGAAAACAAAATACCCCATCTTTCTTTGTTCAGTACTCTTTCGATTCTATTTATTTGCCCCATTTATATAAACTTATTTTATTAGTTTTCTTATTGGGATATTGATGAGAAAAATTTTGGTAGGATTATATATTATTGTTGTGATAGTAAAGTTAGTTAGTTAGTTAGTGGTTCAACGTTAAAATTGAGCAATTTTTTGGAGACAATTCAAAATAGAATATAGGCCAATTTAATTTTTCGAGACGGAGGGAGTAATCATTATAAATACTAGGACACACAAAAGAGATATACCGGAAGTTATTTGTTTATCCGACTAATTTCAAAACATTTAAGGGAAAAGGTGTTGCAGCCATGGTACAATAGTATGATTCCATTGATTCAACTCAATCAAGCAGGTATGAGCAACATCACTCTGCACCAAATACTACAGCAATCTTGATGGAACAATACAATCAATTAATGGCGTTATTGGATCAGCATCCACAAGTCCACAATTACAAGACTCCTTAATCGTTTTCTGTGCTCAACGGCATAATGATGGTTACTCTAGTTCTCTTATTCAGAGGCAACAAATGCATCAAGCCAGTCATTTTAGCTATGAAAGTTTGTTTAGTGACATCTTCAAATATAAAATGGCTTATTGCTAGCGGTGCTGCTGATTACATCTATTCAGAAACTAATTTATTAACTACACTCACATCATTATCCACTTAGAATAATAATTCTACTACTATAATACCAAATGGTAAAAGTATTCAAGTTACTCACATATATGGGTTCTATGAATGTCAACAATTGGCTAAATTCATAAATAATTTTTTGCCCCATTTGACTTTTCACGGTCACCAAGACACAACTTAAAATATTTTTATATCCAAATTCGAAAGTCAAAAAAATTATAAACACTTGATATTTTAAAATTTTATATTGAGATGTATTTAACAATATCGTACTTGAATATATTATTTCTTATAAAATAATGAGAATTTATGGTCAAATTATTTAACTTTGAATTTATAAATAGAAATAGAACAAATATAAGATGACGGAGAAAGTATAATATTCTGTACATTCCAGGTTTCCAATACAATCTTCCATCTCTTCATAAGCTATTTAAGGATATACTACCTCCATCCATTTATTTTTGCCCCATTTTTATTTTTGAAGTTAAAGTTTAAAAAGTTTGACAATAAATCCTCATTATTGTATAAGAAATAATATTTTCAAGTGAAATCTTCTTAGATGCATTTCAATATAATTTTTTTAATATAATAATTAAGCCTAATAATTTTTATTCAAAAATTAAAGTAAATAAAAAGACTAGTTACAAACTATTTGTATCATGCCCCTTCAAATAATTTGAGTGTTTGCTATATAGAGTTAGGTAATTGCTCATATTTTATTTTCAATCAGATTTATACACATTCACAAAATTACAATGATGTTTTTTCTCTAACTGTAATTTGTTAAAAGAGTAATTTGATCTCAGGTCTTGGGTATCACCCTATAAAACTTTAATCAATTAATCTAATTGACAATTATTTTTTATAATTACATATTCAATTCAATTTTTGTAAGAAATATTTGAATTGATTTTTATTAGATATTGAGAAAGAAATTAAAAATCAAATAAAGAGGATAATAAAACAATACCATCAATTTTTTAATGTTTTTTTCGAAGATACATTCGCTTGTACATTGATATTTACCAAAATAAATATGTAAAATATTATTTTATGCAGGATTTTTTCTATTCTCCTATAGCACCTAAAATGTTATAGACAACGTTACCTTTGTCACTCAACTGTTCTGTTGATTAAAACTTGAACGTAAAAGTTACGTCCTACTAAAAAACTCAAAACAGAAATACGGAATATTGAGATCCACTTTTCTCACTTTGCCTTCGCTGACTAACCTAACTTAAGACAATGGAATATATAAATCGTTTTTGTTTGTTCTAAGTTCTAACTTATATAAGGAGTAAGATTGGCGTCATATGTAGTTCAACAAAATAACAGTACCAAACAAATTTATTTGGACACCGATTAGAGATATGACTAAACATTATACGGAGGTTAATTATTGTTATATAGTTAATGTTGTAGTTGCGTGTATGAAAATTATTATAGGTCAATAAAGATTTGATAAGATGGCTCATACATGACATATATACGAGTATGTCAATTTTAATTTGGAAACAGACAAAACAGATGGAGATAGGGGTAAATAAAAATTAAGTGGTGTCAAGTAATTTACCGACTAGCGGTACTAGTGAAGTGAGATCAAATGTTACAAGTCACAATACTATTTAAATTATATAAATTTATAATATATATCAATTGGAGAAGGAAAACTCTCGTTCAATGATAAATATTAAAAATGTGACAAATCAAGGGTTCAATAACATTACTAATTACTTAATCAATTGTTTCACTTGCATAGTGTTTCTAGCTAGACTGGACTACTCTACACTTTCATGTTATATTTGTAGATATCTATAATGATAATGATCGATAATAGTATATATGTATTCCTTGTATTTAAGAGATTTGTTAGCATAAGATAATTCTGTTATCATAATTATAGGATCTCTATGTTGGATATATTAAGGAAGATTATCAATGGAAAAGTCGTTTGGAAAAATATTAGCCTTTCTATATGGTATCAGAGGCTCAGAGCTCCTCTCCAATCCTATATTGAGGAAGATTGTGTTGTATATTTACCTTCTTATAATCTAGTAGGTAAATTTACAAAATAGATTTTGTGATGATAAAATATGTGAAGATAAACGACATAAATATAATATTGGCAACCCTAGTTTTGACCAGGCCAACCGGTGTCGTTGCCTATTGAGAACCTTGTTCAATATCTTACTCTAAAACAAATTTGTTAAAGAAAATATAAAGGTGGTTTCTTAGATAGGCACACAAAAGAAAATAAGTACTTCTTACATGCAAGAAAGAATTTATACTCCCTTTTCGTTGTACAAGGAGTTGAAAGAGATGTACCGTGTGGTCGGTATTTCATTATATATATTAAGTACTCCTTGCCTCTCAAATAATGGAGCACACTTGCCTTTGATTACTATCAAAACTAGAAATAATGGATTCAAGAAAATAAATTAGCATGATATGGAGTTGGAGATATAATACGAATTGAAATAATTAATAAGAAAAACGTAGGTACGGAGTATATAAGGGAAAAAAATTAACGAATAAGGAAAACAAAAGATTTCGTGTGTATGAGGATGTAATAAAGTTATGGTGTGACCAAAAAAATTATCTATCAATGTAATAAAAGTTACTCTCCAATACAATAAAAATCACTCTTATAACAAAATATATCTCAATTTTAATTGAGAAAGAATAAAATATGTGAATTCAAAAAAAAATATTAGTTATTTTATATTGTATAAAAATCACCCATCAATAAAATAAAAGTCAAATCTATATACAATGAAATTCACCCTTTAATTTAACAAATGCAATTTTATAAGGGTTTACCATTTAATATGATTTATGTATCCTCACATTACTAAAGTCTTTGGGTAAAGAAAAGTGTGCAAATTAATACTTATAGATCAAATTATAAGAAGTAATCGTTCTTTTTCAGTTACAATATATGTATTTTTGCACTATGGACACACTTTTGTTAAACTAACTTAAGTGTTATGTACAATTTTATTTGATTTGCCTCAACATTTATTTTTAGTTAGTTATAACTAGGTTAGCCTTATGCATGCACGATTAATTAATAAGAATTGTGAAATCTGTTTATTAAAAGGATGAAACTTTAAACTCATCGATCATAAGAACTCCATAATTGCTAAAATAAAAAAATGGATTACTTTTGAACAAAAAATAACAAAAAGGCTCTATATTCATATTCACATCAATGGGCCAATAACGTGTTCATTATAATAAAAATATGGATAATAAAATGTATGTTACGTTTTCATATTACATAGTTATGTACATTGAATAACAAAAATAGAACTTAAATCAATGCATATCATATCTAGTAATTAGGGGGAAAATAGGTTTTACTAAGTACTCCTATTTGGTTATCTCTGCCAATAATAACCCAAAATGATAACAAAAAATTCATATAAGAAAACAATTGAAAATCTTGGTGTAGAAATTGAAGACGATTAAAAAAATCATAGCTAGAAAAATAGACGAATTTTCAAATCAATAATACCTAACAATTTCCCAGAGAAAATTTCATTATGAAATAGAAAATTACAAATAAAAAAGTAAAAAATTAAAGAAAACAAATCAATGATAATAATCAACAAGGGCATCCAAATTTATATCGAATATATGTTATATTATATATATTCAGGAGTATAATAATAATTTCATTTTTTCTAATAGTGCAAAATCTCATTTGGGATTCCTTTAGAAGATTCGTGAGTTGAAAAGATAAAAAAGTTGACTTTATTTTTTAATAACACAATTTCATTGTCTATTACAATATTATTTATAAATAGAGCAACTTTGATTCCAAATAATTCGGACTTGATATATATTATAACTTATATCGGATATATTTTTGACAGATCTCATAATCAATACCTGTAGTACTCTCAAAGTACTGATGAGGTAACTAATGGGAAAAAGATGAGAGACCAGGACTCAAGAAACAATTCATTAAGGAAGAGAGATGTCGTAGTCCTAAGAGAGTGGACTGATAAATAGCTTTCATTTAATCTTTGTGATAGGAAGGTGAAGAGTAGGGATGTTCATTCGGGTATTCGTTTTGTCAATTAGTGTAAAGTGGTCAATGACCCAACACATAAATTCCTTGTACCTGCATTTTTATTTATCTTCATGGTGCAAATTACAATTACTTCCCATTGAAGATGAGCCTCTGTGCGTCTAGGGATCCTTCCTTGTCCAATATTTTCCCCTTAACCTCAAATATATTGTGTCAATACTTTTTACCACAAAATTAAAGGCATGGTTCTTCCAGTGAGGGTATGGACTGGACAAAGATCAGCATTTCATCCTTAGGTTGTGATATCATACTACCAAGGTGTTAAACACATTTACATAGCTTCTGCTAGTTTTACTTGTTGCTTCACTTTTGCTGTTGTTTACGTTTTTAGATTGATTCGGAGGAACGACGAACATCAAATATAAGCGTTGACTTGCCTTTCATTGCCCAAAAAGAGAAAATAAGAAATAGGTTACAACTTTTAAATACTTATATGCATTGACTTTTGTTGATGTCAATGTTCTAGGTTTGTAGGAACATTCTAAAGAAAATTAAAAAGAATTATTTAGGGTACCCGTTATGAAATATCTGCCCCATTATCCGACCAGACAAAACTCGATTTCAACGGATCAAGTACCCGATTAAACAACAAAATTTCAAAAATTACCAGATGAATTTTTTTTTTTTTTTAACACATCTAATAAAGAGCATAGTTGTGCAATTAGACTACATTAATAATTATAGAAAACATACAATCCGTTAGAATACATCTCAAGCTCAAAAATTGATTTTAAAAAAAAAAACTATAATTATAATATATTTAGGCGTGAAAATATTTCATGAAATAGTGACACATTAGTTATATAAAGAAAAGAGAGAATTTATTTTAGTGATAGATATGGAAAAACTTGCAAATGTTTGAAGTGAAAAAACAATGACGTCACCCACGTCAGAATTACATGTTCCGATGTATGTGAAAGTTGTAGCTACAACATCAATCAGGATAATGGAAGACAACATAATTGGTTATCCAAAAAGATAAAATGGAATTTATGGATCGATATTCAACAAGTATGAAATGAGATACTTAGAAACTGGACACGACTCCCTCGAATATAATTTGTCCTCTCCATATAATATATATATGAATATGAATATGATAATTCTCACCTTATCTTACAAATGTAATGCAACTGGTACGTCACTTTATTATTGGTGTATAGTATGCAAAGTGTATAGTTAAACCACATAATAATTACCCCTTTCATAACCCTTTCTGACTTTAACAACTAACGCCATGATATTTCATAATACTACATAATCATTCCTAGGAGAGCGTCGTCAAACATGTTTTTTCTATTGTTTTTCTGTTATAAATCACCGTCTGACCCGTGGCATAATGGGTCAATCCCCAGCGATGATGGTGATGAGCTTATAGTCGAGAAACTCCACAGATTATCAATCTCGTTGCTGCCGCCATAATGATCCAGTGTGGTGGCACTAGGTTGGAATATCTTGTGATCTCCTGATGATGATGTTGATGATGATGATCTCAGCGGTGGTAGTTGATCAAGGTCATGCTCATGATCAGTTGACGTTGGGGAAAATATTGTAGTTTGACCATTTAAGTGTGTTGCAACAAGCCTGTCCAGGGTGGCCCAATCACTGAGTCCACTCAGTCCGGTATCCGAGCTGTAGAGCGAGTTGGGACCAGTCTCAGTTTTGGCCATCGAAACGAGGTCGTTTTCAGGCATTGTTTGGTAGTAGCTAGCTACTAGTAGGGTGCTATTATTTGGGTTCTCAAGGTTAGGAAGTTTCATGAACCTGTCGAGATGATGTTGGGAGGATGACTTTGTAATATTGTTGTTGTTATCGATCTTTTGAGGTTTGCCCCCCATAAACTGAAATATTTGCTCCAAGGCCCCTTGATCGTCGTGATCGTGATGATCATGATCACTTGGTGAGTCCAGCAAGCTTATTGATGATTGAGATTCAAATGCCATGGAAGATGTCTTACTGATGGGGCTATCTAGGGCTTTGAGGTGGTTTTTCTTCTTGAAGACTCTACAAACCACCCATCCTTCTTGGACAAAATCTCCACTTCTCATCACACTTGCAACCTTCAATTCATATATAAGTATTAATATTACAATACGAATTAGGTTATATAATCAATCATTTCTTTAATCTTATGTACTAAAAAAATTGTAATATTCACGTACAAGTCAATATCTAGCACAACTATCTTCAATTTAAGTATTATTGTAAAGATTTCTGTAAAAAAAAAAAAAAAAAAAAGCTGCAACAAGAATCACTCACTTCTTATTCTACTATTAGTATATGGTCTTTTTTAGAAACTTTATTCAATTCAATTAAATATGGCTAGACACCAGTGATCCCACCTTTGCTGACATTTTGGCTGTGAAAATGGCTGGAGCTTGGGGTAAACAGAATAACATCACTGACGTGCAAATTCTGTCAGATTACCTTGTTGCAGTCCTAGGAATTCGACAGGTGAACCAGATACATGACAGATATAGTAATATGTGCCTTGATTGTAGGAAGTCACTTAGGTCACAGATGACACTGCAGTACCGAACCATTTGGGAAGGCTAGCTGGGAATACGGAAGCGGATTTGCAAGCGAAGAAGGTTCGAATTGAGGGGAAGCATGGACAAGGCAGAAACCTCTTTGATGGGGATCCTTTTGTGTTAGTTAATGACAAGCTTGTACCATACAATTTATGGTCTTGTATTTTGGAGGGGAGCTTATTCCCTCAAATCTTATTTTGTTACAAAATAGCAACAAAGGGATATGTTTTCTATATGATTTGTCATGATACCTTCAAGCATATGATTCTAAAGACTAACTTGAATTATCATGATATAGAATAGGATTAAAATTCAAATGGAATATTAAAAAAGTAGGAGAATAAGTGAATAACCAATCAATAGTTTCTAACAAGAGAAATTAGGTTTTGGTTCATTCTCTTACTGTACATCTACTGGCTGATTCATTCATTCAAACATCAACTAACAGCGGATAAGAATACTTCATCCTTTTTTGACTTGAAAAACCTATATTTTTGGGATGACTAGCAAGCTCGGTAGCTACCTACAAATCCTACATAAACAATATCAAAAACTTCTTTTATGACATACTTTTGTTTAATCAGTCCAAGTAGATGTATATATATGAATATATTAAGAGGATAGAAATATATATATATATATACTTGCACTGACGTTCTAAATTGAGTATATAATATAAAGTAAATAAAAGTACCATCAAACAAAAGATAAAGAGGTACTAAAGAGAGTAATCTTACATGATTGTCATCGTTAGGGTTGGTGCTTTCATCGAGTCGATATTCATGCATAATCCAATCCGATTTCTGACCATGAGGAGCTCTTCCTTTGTAGAAAACAAGAGTCTTTCTCATCCCAATCCTCCTAGAGTTGCTGTAGATAACCTTATCTCGGCCTGTGGCTTTCCAAAACCCGGCCGCTGTGGCCCGGTTAGTCCGTGTTCCCGTAGGGTACTTCTTGTCTTTGTGGCTAAAGAAGTACCAATCATTCTGTGGAGTAGTTCCTATCTTGCATTTTTCTGCAAAATAAAAAAGCAACATAATTGTTAAAAAAAAATCGATATGGACTACAAAATAGGCATAAAGGTTCATATATAGGTGCAGACAAACTGTTGTATTGTACTGTTTACTACCATTTTATGAAATTTCATGCGCTCACATATTATAATGATGTCAGATCAGCTTTTTAAGAAAGGGGAGGAGTTGTTTACGTACCTTGAATATCCCAAGGTTCAAGCTTGTTGAGATCAACTTCAAGAATGACATCCAAGTCAATCTTCTCATCAGCAACCTTCTTTCTTAGGTAGTACTGCAAGAGCTCCTCTTCAGTAGGATGAAACCTGAAACCTGGAGGTACCCTTGATTCCCCATTTACTGATATATTCATCTTTGCTCGCATTACAGAGCTAGATTACTTAATTATTATTGCTATAATATCGGTCCAACAACACACCTTAAAAATAAAGGAAGAGTTGACAAATGATTTTAGATAAAACAAAAGTTCATGAGATGCTAAGAAGATAAAGATCTGTTTTCATAAATGTGCTTATTAATTAAGATTGCAGCACTAATGTTGATGATTAGGGAGTATCGGAGGCAGATTATAGAGAAAAAGAAAAGGGGGACAGAAATATCGAAGGGAGGTTGAAGGGTTGATGATGAAATGATTAATGTCAACCTTTGTGGTACCCGAACTGGGGCATAGAAAGGTCTATTATTTATACGGGAAAAGGCAGCTAGATCACTATAATATAAAGTTCGAAATGAATTATAGGTACTCACTAACCACCTCACTAGTCACTGTGAAAGAAATTCCAATTCGAGTTCTAGCTCCATATGAAGCTCGTGTATGCATATAATATAATGATATATGACAAAATATTTGATATCCTAGGTTACCTTAGACAATAGTACTAATACACATAAAATATAAGTTTGTCCGCTTCACTAGCTACTTTGTCTATTTTAATCTACTTAATAATTAAGATTATAAGCAAACTATCCTAATATGTGAATTTCATTTTTTTAATACTCCCATCAAAAAATTACGTGTGTACATGCATGCCTTTCCACTGGCAAGTGATACGTACTATAGTCTGTCTATATTTATCGTTTTAAAACTTGATTTTCTTTATCATCATTTCTTACTCATGTCACTTTATATTATCAACTAAAACAATTTAATTATATTGAACTATAACTGTATTATACAAAAATTGAGGAGACTTGTGTACACATTTTTATTGAGTGTACACTTCTTCATACTCCGTGCATCAAAAATGAAGTTGAATTTTTTTTTTTTTTTTTTTTAATGTATATCACAGTAATTCAGTCTACACATGAGATGAATTTTCAATTCATCTACTCGATCCCATTATTTTAGGAGTAAGGTTTGACTTTATTACTGTAATTGTGTATTTTATAATAATTATGTTTTTTTTTATAATAGCTAGTCTCAGATAAAATACTTAGTTACATAATGAAAAGTTTTGTTCAAGTTCAATATGAAAATATTTTTGGAGAACGGCAGCTGCCGCCCTTTCTTTCAAGAGTTTTCCTATTATATTTGTGGGACCTTAATGCCGTGCCCACCATTCTGATCCTGGAAATCACATATATACGAGTAATAATATAAACTCAATATACAAATTCAAGCAAGAAGAAGAAGATGATTTATAACTTTTGGTCACTGTATAGCATGAACATGCACGCATGATTTCAGGCATGTGTATGATAAGTTTTTAAAATGAAATAGAACCATCACTTACTTATATGTTAAAAATTTATAAGTATATTATGAGTGGATTGGGTTAACATTTTTTAATTGAGGTCATTACGTGTCCACAATGAAAGTGTTGTTGCAACTAAGGCATAATCACACATTTAGATTTAGGAAAAGTGTTACTCTGTATTTTTTGAATAATACTCCAAATGAATTTTTTAGCTCCCACTCATCTTTATATTAGAGACTAAATAAACTTGGAATAATAAATAATGAAAGCCACTATGTATATAAGTTATCACATTGAAAGCTGCTGCTATGAGACAAATTGGAATAACTTTCAAAAATAAAATTAACTGACTGTTGTTTATTCTTACTTAATAAATTTTTTTTATGCAAATCCTATAAGTAACATAAATAAGGTTAAATAGGCATACAAATGAATGGGTGCATACAAAATACTCAATATTTACTTTGTGATTTAATTGCAAAATGTCCAATAAATTTGCTTCATGAGATGAAAGAAGTAACAATCAGGAAGTATAATCTAGTGTCTAAAGAACATACAAAAAAAATAGTCTAGAAAATACTAACCTCCATCCGAAATATTTGACTTTACATAATTTAAAAGACACATCTTTAATTAATAATATATTTGATTACATATTCACATAAATTATAGAACTTTGATAGGTTAAAAATACACGTTAAAATTAATCCATCAAGATTGATGAATTATTTGTTGTCCTAATGTACAAGTAGTCAAACTATACAGTCAAAATTTTAAAAATTTATGTTTTATTGTATGTAATTTATTGAAAATATCAGGATCTCTCAATACAGATGTTTCTTGTGTGTTCTTCTTTGGGAGATTCTTATAACAGGGGGACTTCCTTCCAGAAAGGGCTACCAACAGCAAACACTTCACAAAAATTGTTGGAAGAGCTGATAATACACACTCAGACAGTCTACACTGTTACAACTAGTTGGTGGAACTGTGGAACTGTAACTTGGACTTTACTTTTTCTCAGTATGGATTATTTGGTGACATTTCAAGTAATCCCTAGTTTTCGTTAAAACCATTCCTATTTTGTCAATTGATCAACTTTAGGATTACATTTTCTTCATGGGATATATACTATGTTACTCTTAACTTATGATAAGTCAAGTTTGCATTGTACGTAATAATTAGTCGCCACCATTATATTTTAAATGAAGTTTTCTTAGAAAAACTTAGAAAGTAGTTTGCTTATATCAAGACGAGGTACGTACTTTTCATATTTCTCTTTATTTGTAAAAAAGTGATATAAGTAAGATCGAGTAGTCATCATATTAAATATAAAAAATGGTGTATAGAAATGAATACAGAAACATCAAATAGGAAGATGATGTAGTCCGTATATAGACAGCAGGCAATAGTCATCTAATAAGTAGGGAGAATGAGTTAGACGCATGATTAAATAAGTAGAGATGGAGTTGAACATTTACCAAAAAAGTAAAGTAGTAAGAATTAGAAAAGATAGGGATAGCAAGTGAGAAAAGTAATAGGAAGAGAAGGGAGCCGGGGTCCCAAAAAAAGGAGGGTAAGGACGTTGTGAAACAAGAATGTAGGACGCAGGCCGCTGTCGAAACGGTGACTAGCAACCTTATGATCTCTTGGGAAAGGAAAGGCCTTTCTCCATCGTCCTTCTTTGCGACGTCTTCATTGTGGGGTCTTTCTAAAGCTCCAATTACCTTTACTCTCTCCGCAACAACCGCAACAACTAAGAGATGATGGGTTGGGAGGCATTTTGCTTTCATTCCAATATTGTGGGGACAAACTTGTTGATTTTTAATAGATGGATGGGAATTCTGTTTTTTTCTTTTTTTTTTTTTTTTTAAAGCAGATGCTTCTTTATGCTTTTCAGTTTATTCACATTATTTCTCTTGTCTTTCTAACATATTTCATTACTTGATGGATGTCAATATGTCATGCGTCTAAACAGTGGTATATGGCGGTAATGATGTCGGGGTATATAGTTTTGCTAAGAAAATCTTACGTCAATGACTTTATGAAAATAATAATAATAAATAAATAAATAAATAAAGATAGCACGTGATAATTAACAAGGCAGTTTTGATTTGAAACTCCAACAATTATATGAAGAAATAAATTCACAACCTAGCTAAAATAAATATATGTAGTTGGTGATAATAAAGGGCTAAATAAACAGCCTACGTATTTTTCATTATTGCATTTCAAATCCCTTTTCTTAAGTCCTAGTATTAAGGGTGCGGTCTCTCTATGTACCTTCTAAATTGCTAAATGTCGCATACCCGTATTTTTTGTATGAAATGACCATTTTACCATTTATTTTTAATTTATAATTTCTTTTCAGTTTTTTTTCTTTTCTACATTTTTTTCATTTCTAATTTTTTTAGGGAAAAAAATTTCTGAATTAAAAATCGGCCTAACCTTTTTTTATAAAAACCGTAAAAACACTTAATTAAATAAAAAATTATATAATTCAAAAAAATATTATTAAAAATAAAACTAGTATTATTATTTAGTTTTAAGTGAGAGGATGCTTTTGAAATGGCAGTTGGGTTAATTCTCGAGGGAAATTGGCAGCATTTCGAGATCTACATAATGAAATTTGAAGGGAAGTAACTTAGCAACAGGGCTCCGAACGACCTACTAATTAGTGTTTCATACTCATTTAAAAATAACTAAATCACACTAATTAAGTAAATTTATTCTTACTAATACTAAATACATTAATATGAATTAATTATTTTCATTTTTATTTATCTATACTTGTTTTATTTATGAATTTTATATAAAAAATTTGAATTTTGTAAATAAGGAAAATCGGAATTTTGTAAAAAAATAAAAATAAAACCACAGGCGTCTTGGCAAGACGCCACCACCATAGCCGGAGCATCTTGGCTAGACACCTGGGTTTTTATTTTATTCTATTACAAATTTATATTTTAAAAAAATAAGTTTTTTTTGTAAAATTCAGATTGTTTTACAAAATTTAAATTTTTGTGAATAAGAAAAATCAAAATTTTGTAAAAAAAATAAAAACCCAAGCATTTTCGCAAGACGCTGCCACCACGGCCGAAGCGTCTTGGCAAGACACCTAGGTTTTTTTTACAAAATTTTAATGCAAATTTTTTTTATAATTCAGTTTTTTTATATAAAATTCAGATTTTTTTTTAAATTTAGATTTTTTTTATCAAGATTCATAAATTAAAAAAGTTCAAAAGAAGAAAATTGAAAATTATTATAAATAAAAAATCAGAGTAAAGGGCAAAAATGTATCCCTGATAATTTGCAGACGAGATTTAGTAACTCCCTTTGATCCAATAAGTTTAGGGTAGATCAAATAAGTTCATTAAATTATATTACAAGAAGGTTCTACTAGTTTCAGTCGGGCCCAATAAAATATTCCGACAAATTTTCAATTAAGTTTAGTTTTTAACAATTTATTGTTATAAATCAATACTACTGTAAAATTTAGAAATTACAACTACTAGTACCATAATAATTCTATGAGCATAACCATGTTACTATTACTATTATTGTTATTAGTGGTAGTAGTATCATATATACGACTATGGAGTAATTAACATTGATAAGTAATTAATATGAAGCAATTCAATCTAAGTTATTCTTATTTCGTAGTAGCAGAGTTTTATTAATAAAAAGTTAATCGTTATTGCGTAAAAAATAAATTTTAATATTATATATCTGGTACTTATGATATAACTAAACGTGTGACAACTGACAATACTGGACAAATATCAATAATGTAATAATAACCATAATACTTTCGTAATCATTCTTAAGTAAGTATATAACTGCTAATCAATTTATGGCTAACAATTTGTGTACATAAGGATGTCTAATAATTTTTCTATAAAAAACATATAAAAATCCTAATAGGTAAAAAAAAGTTTCAAAACCACCGAATAAGCTTCAATCAAATTTAATAAGTTTAATCAGTTCTAATAAGATGTTAAGTTTAATCAGGTCTAATAAGGTGTTAAGTTTCAATCCGGTCTAATAAGTTTAAACATGAGAAACTTACAGTTACACTAATCATTTCGGGAAGCACATAATCACTGATCATAAAACAAAGATATGAATAATCATTTCGTTTATATCAAATTATCAAATATATTCTACAATGGTCAGATCAGAACAAAAAAAGAATGGTTCTGTGTTCGAACGTTATTTTCCTATCATCCAAAATAAAATTAAGAAAAGAGTAAGTCCTAATTTGTAATAAAAAGTTCTCTATCTATCCCTTAAAAATTGCCCCGAACATTTGACCATTTATTGTAAGAATTTTTTGGTTAAAATAAAACAATAATCGGGGGGATAGAAGGATAATATGGAAGGAGTAGGTCGACAAAACTACAAAAGAGGGGTCTAGAATGGATACATCATGCGCAACGTGGGTTTTCTATTTGTCTAGCCCCAAGACTCCCAAAGAGGGCAAGGGGTGCCCACTTATTAATCAAACATAAATGAAGAAAAAGATGTAAAATTAATAGGGCTGTGTACTTTAATAATTTTGGCAGCTCAGAAGGTAGTGCCTACTGCCTAGCTAGAAGCACCTAATCGATCAGCTCTGTTATGCATGGACACAGACACACAGTCAACACATGTATAATGAAAACAATGTGCATGACATCTTCACTTATTATTTAGCTTACTGGATTCTTTTGCGTTTCTTGGCTACTTTTACACCATTTTGCAAGACACAATTGCTCAAGTGATATCACCTCTTCTGGAGTCCACAGCGAGTTCTACTTTCAACAAAGTTTTATTAGTAAGAAATTTCAAATTATACTACGTGTATTACTTACTACCTCTGAACAAAATATCAGTAGTTCATTGACTATAACATCATGAAGGGTTATTCAATGTTTAGATCGATTTCTAATCATTTGTTTCGATTCAGGACATCCTAGAAATTGTGGCGTTTACTTGAATTCAGTCAAATCCTTTATGCAAGTTTATTTTAGCTAGTTTTACCAAATGCTATGTGCTCTTATGAAAACTTATACATCCTCAACATAAATGATAATACATGTTTCGGACGTACGGTCTTCTGGGTTCCATTTGAGGAACACCGTTGAACTGAAATATCAGGAGGAAAAAAGCTAGTTATTTCCAACCTGTATAACAACTAAGAAAGAAATTTCTGCAATCAGTAAATATTCTAAGTACACAGTCTTTGTCCATCAGAAACTTGGCCCGTAACCCTCAAAAAGAAGAAAATTTCTATGAGTTGTCAAAACATAAAGTAAACTTCGACAAAAAGGTTAATAACTTTTACTCGGCAAGATTAAGTTGATAGTGTGAATGGATCAGCGAAACTTAAAGTGAAGAGCTCTAATAAAAATGGACGAAGATATACGAAACCTATAAGTGAATAATTAATGATCTTTGAAAGCAGTAACTACTCTTTTCAGTCTCTTTTAATTTAATAACGAGAAATTTTTAATTTATATTTGATATAATATATTGAGTTGCATTTTCGTAATTTCATTTCTATATTTGATATTTTTATATCTTTTATATTTCTATATCTGAACAATACCTACATATTATATAACAATAAATATGTTTTTGAGATCTCAATATCCTAATATTATTTATATCAGATATGAATTAGAAAAATCTTAATAAAAAAACGATTAGTTAATTATATTTATCACTTACCAAAGCAGAACTAAACATACGCGCGCATCTAGTTAATGAAGAAATTTTAGCGGTCACAATATTAATGAGAACTTTGTTGTGGTCACATTATTAATCATAGCATGGGCCTTTTGCTAAAGACATTTGCTTCTCATGGAATGAATGTGTTAGGGTAGGGGGATAATCGACCGATTAACCACTAAAGCTTTGTAGAGTTTTGCACTGCTAATATATATTTTTCCCAGCATTATTTATACCTAATCTTTAAGGCAAATCAGGAGCTGAAAATATCATCAGATTAATTATTTTTCTTGAGCTTAATCATGATGAACGTAAGGCAGAAGATCAATGCACAAAGTCTTCACTGGGGGTAGCAACTAGAAGTATTGTTTATTTTTATTTTATTTTTTTTATTAAGACAATGAGTACATGTCTTAAAAACTTTACTACTTAGATTTTAATGAGGGAATATAGGCAGTATAATTGAATTAATTATGAACGCAAACGCGTTTGGTTTACTAACAGTTGTTTTCTTGACATAACTATCGTACACGTTTATTGTGACTTGTGACTAGGGGTGTCAAATCGGGTCAACGGGTCGGTTTTGGGTTGACCCATCGCGGGTCGGTTCTTATCGGATCAATTTTGCCTATCGGATCGGGTTAAATCGGTTATTTGCTTGGTCGGGTTCAGGTCGGGTTGTATTCGGTTCGGTCCAAGGTCGGTTCTAGTACAATCGGGTCGGTTCCTGAACAGGTTATAGTGGGTTAATTTGGATTCGAGTCAAGGTCGATTCTGGTAAAATCGGATTAGCTCCTAAACGGATTATAGTGGAATTTTATAAAAAAAAACTATATTTTAGCTTTTTATTTAATGCTATTTAAAGAGTAGGTTGTAGAAAAATGATTGTCATTTTGGAAAAAGAAGGACGTCAATGAGATTTATGAAACAATAAAACCCCAAATTGGAAGGCTCTAATCTCACTTTTCATAGGCGTAGATATGAGATTTTGCTTTTATTTGAATATTTAGTAAATCTTTTAAAAATTTTATTTTCATAAATGTACTTATTAAATAATTAAATTAATAAAAATGTTTGGTTTCAAAGTTATTAGATATTAGGTAAAAATAGGATTGTTAAGATTAGATCATATTCACTTATATTCAGATTATTAACACATCCAGTGAATTCGGGTAACGAATTGTTATAAATCGGGTTATATCGTTTATGTGTCAGTTTCAATCGGTTTCGGGTCGGGTTCTTAACGGGTCAGATCTGTAACGAGTCGGGTCCCTAACGAGTCAGACATGGATCAGGTTCGAGTCTTTGAATATCGGGTCAAATCGGTTTCGGATTAACTTCAGGTCGGGTTAGGTCGGTTTTCGGGTCTCGCTTTTCGGGTCATAATCAGGTCGGTTTCGGGTAACTTATCGGGTCGGGTCTGATTCTGAAAGCTTACTTGTGAGTGTGTGAGTATGTGATGGTGTCGTTGTGGACATCAATCTAACTCTTACGCCTAAAAGGACTCCCCTCTTAATAATAATAATAATAATAATAATAATAATAATAATAATAATAATAATAATAATAATAATAATAATAATAATAATAATAATAATAATAATAATAATAATAATTTTTGAAGAAAACAAATGGCTCCTAAGTGAAAATGCATGATACTCCTGCAATCTTACTAAATACTATAAAATTGAATTTGTTTTAATTTTAAAATATCGCAACTTTTGTTTATTCTTGCAGCAGTAGGGAAAACATTTTCATTGCATAGGCATGCAAAGATGTTTATACTAATTAGACATGTTTAAATGGGGAAAGCTCTATTAAGGACCTTTAACCGGTCCGTTTATAAAAGAATTTAATTAATTATGGATTTAATTGTGTTGATCTTTTAAATGGTCATATTTTATTGGGTCAAGTTGGGTTAATAATAGACCAATAATTTCCAAGGCTTTTAGACACTATCAGGTAATGAATTATTTTTCACTTCCTTAATGGTCCACTGCCAAAGATTGTAGGTAATACAGGCAAACAATCACCCTCTATAGATAAAAATTATACTTTAGTTAAACGATACGACACGACTAGTAGGAATGCGGAGTTGGAGCGGATCCAACAAAATCTGAATCCCATTCGACAAGTTCGCGGACCTTAATTTTGGATCTGAATTCGACTCCAAATCCGCAAACTCCGGCTCCGACCCGTCAGACCTTCGAATGCGATTCGTCGGACCTTCGAATTCGATACAAAATTTAATATTCTCTTATCTATATTTTTTTTGTTAATTTCATTACTAATACTATAATTCATTTATAATATATAAATTAAATTAAAAAAAATTATACAACACAAGTAAATACTATGGTTATTTATTTATTTAACTTTTTTTATTTTGGGTTATTATATTTGGGTTTTTTTTTAATACTAGCCTTATACTACTCATTCAGATCGGACTATCGGACTCGGATTACAATCGGGTCAGATGTAATACAATATCCGAATTTGACCCATTTCCTATTCGGGATCGGAGTTTTTTTATCGGATTCAAAGTTGGAGTTTTTTTAACGGGTTTAGATCGAAATTTTTCCTTCGGATCGGACTCGGTTGGGATTCGGATTGAATTGTCATCCCTACCGACTAGGCCCATTTTGTATTTTCTTTGACTCGGCCTGACTCGATCCATTTTGTATCTTCTTTAGCTCGTCTCGTTTTGCATATGACCCATCTCAACCCTGACTCAATCTAATGCATAGGTCTAATACTAATAAGTTAAAAAAATTAGAATGTTGAGCCTAACTAACCATTTGATGACCTAGTAAGACTAAGACGTTGCGGAATGCGGACAGGTGTTTTGTACTTAATGAATCAATTTAGTGCTATGCAATTAATCATTAACCTTCATATTGTAGTCAATCACTAGTATATTATTCCCACCATCATAAGAAATACAGAGAAAACCACTTACAAAACTTGAACTTAATTGCTCTAATATACAATAACTTGACTGTTACTTCTTTAACTGCAAACGTAAAACAAATTTCCAAGCCCCCTAATCTAAAATAAGGAAAATTTCTAGTTCAACAACATGATGAATAAAATGGGTATATTAAGGGATCTTTTAATTAATATTTACTTTGAATTCCCTTATACACATGTGCTTTAACAATTTAACCCCTTAATTTACAAAATTTGTTCATCATGTTGATGAACAAGACAATGCTCAAACAACACTTCATATAGAATAAATATCCCCTTATACTTAGATTTTTCGTTTCTTGAACCCTTTTCGTGTTTATCAAAACTCCAAAGTGACAAGAACAAAGCTTAGGAAATGGTGGCAAAGGAGAGATGTACTAGAATAGTTTAGGAAATTCAACTCAATTCTTTAAAAAAATAGACCGCAATCTAATATAATCAACTCCATGTTCTTCTTAGAAAGAGGAGTGGAAATTTGAACCCTTAAAAAAAATATCTTTTGTAGGAAAGCCAAAGCAGTCCTTGCCGCGTATCTTCAAACACTGCAAAGTAATATATATGGTGTAAAATGATGTCCAATTGCATGAGGACACAGAATTCTATAATCACTACATTATAAAATGAAAAGGACATCAACCTTAAAACATCTGTGCTAAGAAAGACTACAAAGAAATCGATTTAACAGGTTGTAAAATATGAAAATCACAAGTATAAGTTTGACTACCAACATTCCCTTTTCTGGCCATTCAAAACGATACGTACATAGTAGTTCTTATAAACACGTGGCTCAATAGCGAGTACTTCAAATCTTCAAAATAAGTCTGTGATAACCAAGTGCACTTGCTAGCAGGTGCTGCCGCCGACACTCTTGCTTTAACACCAAGTATGCAGGTCAGATTACTGCATTAGTAAGGCCAGGAAAAATCGACATGTAAACATGATCAGTGAATTCGAAGGGCATATTAAGAATATATATAGTGCATTTAGCAAAAATAAAAAGACTCATCTCAAAAAGCTTACTTGTTCAAAACCCAAATGGTGCATTCAAGAGCATTCCAGACACATCAATAGGTACTCGGTGCGAGTTCATTCCTTTTTTAGGATTTCTAAGAGATAAATAGATGGATATGGAAATTAACAATGATCAGGTAACCCTGAAATCTGTTTCTCCTTCAGAATAGATGGGGCATGAATCTCCTGAGAGTCCTGACAGTACAGCATCAATACTGATAAAATTTACAACTAATACTCAAATATCAAATGTCCTGAATACAGATTGAATTCTTATATTTAAAAGAAAATAAGATTGAGCACCAACTAGTAATTGGGAAATTCAAGTATGAGATGATAAACCTACAAAGGCAAATTTTTACCAAACTTTGTACGGTCATATTTTTTCAAGGGGGCAAAAAAAAAAATCACTCCTTGCACAACCAAGGAAAAAAACTTCCCCCTTCACCAAATGGTAACTACAAGAAAATAGCACTTCAATCTACAGCCACCATGCAAGCATGCAGCAAATGTTTAAGACAAACTGATACTGTAAAAAAAGATTCATAAGGTTAATCTATTATGAGAGAAAGCAAAGCAATAAATCCCAAATCAGATTTGGGTAACCCCGACATACTAGAACCAGTCTTATCCATAAGTTTCTACAAGTCAAACATGTTTACTTACACTGGAGGCAAACATTTGTCTTATAGTCTCATTATATCTCAAATCAGTTTGGTACTGCTTATTTCAACTCCAACAACTTGTCAGTGAAAGCTTCCAGAAGCCTATAACTGCAATATTATGCTAAGTGCAGCATGATCATGCATGACATTAACAGGAAATGCAGGTTGAAAGTCACAGTTCAAAGAAACAGACTAGCAACAAAAATAGAGAAGCAAAAGAAACACTTGCGCTGATGAAAATAAGCCAACAAAATCAATCACAGTGTCCTTAGACACTTTTTTGTTCACCAGAACTGTGTTCTCCAATACTTGTAAATGGAATTTGGTGGTTGTGTAGGAAGGTGGTTGATCAATGACATGCTAACAAGGAATACAGTTTGGTACAAAAAAATACCTCCAACTTGCTTTTGGCTTCCCAATCAAATGCTTTACAAAGAATCTCATAATTTTTTCCTAATCCTACCTGCAAACATAGCAAGGAGAGGTACTACCTTAATGTCTTGAATACTTTATAATAAATTACCAGCAGACAAGGAAATAAAATCAGTGGCCATACTCGTGGATCGATTCTTGATGGTGAAATACTTGATATACGATACCTGCAAATTTAATTCGTAAAAATTAAGAAATAGAATTCTCAAATAAGCAAAAATCTCACATAAAATAACAATATTTTTGCTTCTCATGGAAAAACAAGTTAGCTTGCACCAACAGATTTCTAACTGCACGCTCTTTGTAACTAAATTTGGCGAAAAGAAGTCTCAATTCTTTCACCAAAGGAATTGCTGAGTTTGATGTAGGATGCTAAACCTCCATTAAAATTTCAAAAACTGTGAGGTAAGCAACTACCCCAATTTTGTTTGGGAAGCAAAATTTTCAGGAACAAGAAATTCCAATGCTATTGTAAAACAAACAGTGTGTTCCAGAATTTTAGTGCTTCGAAGTTTTCAGGAAGTATTATTTCCTGAGCTTTTACAAGTCAACCAAATCACAACTAAGGAATTAAGGATACTTCAATATTCGATAACTTATAATTCTGCCATCAAGAAAAAATAGGCCAGTCTCTATTCATAATTAAAATGCAAGTGGTTTTTTTGTTCATTGAACAGAGCTTACCCTAATTTAATGGTGTAAAAATACATAGCTGACAAGTTTGCCTTTTGAACTGTAAGCATCAAAGCAGCCATGCAATTCTGCAAGCGTGAAAAAAGACAGGGATTTAACATTAAAAAATAAATAAGAAAAAGACAGGTGAAAAGGGTATCAACCAATATTACACAATGAACAGCAATAGGTAAATTACACATATAACGTAATATTCTTTTGAAAAACTGCACAATTTCTTACTTCCAACACCATTGTGCAATTGTGAACTGACTTACACTCTGTAAATTGCTTGTATTAGTGTGTGTACACCGACCTATATCTTTAAATGTTACACAGCGGCGGTGCCAGGATTCAGTCATTATGGGTTCAGAACTTCCCAAATGGAGTTCATATATACAATAGTCTAAAACTAGTGCAAACAGCCAATAACCGAAATAAACCCATATTAACAATCACCATTCATAATGACAAATTCACAGTAAATGAATTGCAAGCCAGCAGTTAGCACATAATACTATAATAGGGTAGTAGCTAGCGCACAGTAGGGAAGTTGCTCTTGCTGCAAGCCTTGACCAGCAGTTAGCACATAATAAGGTAGTAGCCTTGCACAGTAGGATTTAGGATAAGTATTCCATGGGTGGCAAGAAATTGAGCACAAGATCATCCAATCATAACCCTGTCTCGTTAATTTCTAAGAGGAAATGTTAGTCTCTAACCAAGAACAATTCTAAACAACAAACTCTGGAGTAATGAGAATTCTATATTGATTGGGCACTACAATCCCCACCCTTTTGCAGCATCTCTTAAATTGGTCACATGACGTAATGACACAGTTATGTTAAGATAAGGACAAAGGATGGATTTTAAGTATTCTATGGGTGGAAGGAATTGAGCACAAGGTCAAGCAATCACATTATTCACATCCCTGTCAGATCCATTTCTTAGGGGCGTTGCTCAAATCCCTGACCCAAAGAGCATTGTCTAAAAGACAACTTCAGGGTAATGAGAATTCTGTAATGCTCTGGCACAGAGAAACAACAGCTTGAAGGCAACTGTTATAGAGCCATGGAGGAAATGGCGTAATGAGAATTGAGGAATTAAGAGAGTGAGAGGCAGAGAGAACGTCGTGAGAATGTGATGTGATATGGGGCTTTTTTTTAGTTGAAGATGGGTTAAAAAGTATGGGAAGAGAGAATCGAACCCCAGTCTCTAGGATTCAAGCACATATAGGGGAAGAGAGAATCGAACCCTAGTCTCTAGGATTCGAGCACATATTATTTGCCATTAGGCTGAGAGGTGTATATGTGTTAGGAGAAGTTGTATATTGTATATAAGTTTTAATATGAATTCAATTGTACCCACTGAACCCATAATAAAATCGCCACTAGTGTTACAAAATTATTTTTCTCTATAATATCATTATTTTAGAATTGAATCACCAATCAAATATAAAAGTGGAAGTTGAAGGTAAATAAAATGAAAAATAAACTACCTTATGAGCAATAAGCTCTAGAAGTTGCATCAAGTGCTTCCCAAGTCCTTTGCCTTGTATGTGTGGCTCAAGTTGCAACTCATATACATAGAGAACTGGAAGCTCCTCCTCCAATATAAAACGGTAGTGCACAAATCCAACAACATCATACTTGTGCCCATTTGTAGGCATCAATCTCTTCTCATTATTGCTAATCAGAGTTGAATTTTCATAAACAAATATGTAGTGAGCCTCTGGAGCAATCATTTCTCTACATTTCGCCTTTTCTTCTTTGGGCCACTCAGGTCCAAAATGTTGCTCCATGTTTCGCTGCAAATACAAAGAATCGGTGTTGTTATTTCAAGAATAATTAGCATACTTTTATGCACAAAATTTCTAATCAGGTTATGTAAAACTACTAGTTAGATTTTGCCTAGTGGTTGAAACAATCTTCAATAGATGATAATCAGAAAGCCAAAGTGGGCGTAAATGTGATGTCGTGGTTGAAGCCTAGCAGGATTGTTTGAAATGAAATGAAAACAAAAGAAAGCAAAAGACATCTAAATCATGTAATGAGTAAAACACAAGACCATGCATGACGGAAGACAGAAAAAGAAGTAAAATTATTATGAAGATTACCTTAACCAGTTTCTGAACATACTGCTTCAAGGAACGTGATAACTTGGTCCCATGTCCTCCCTCCAAGCACAAACAGAGCCCTTGTGTAGCCATATTGACATATAAACAAAGACAATAGTGTCAGTCAAAAGTAAAGTTCATTATACAGACCATAATCATCAACACCAAACTTGCATCTACATCCAACAGTACTAATAAAGAGAAAATTATCTCATTTAATAGACTGAGCCTCTAGCAACACTGAAAAAGTAATTATGACATTAAGACCCTCAAATTATGCTGAGATAGTAGCAAGTACAATCCTAAATATTGCATTTGTAGCAAGTTCGAAGGCTGACTTCATGATACTCAAAAGATCCCTCGCATTAGCACGACAATTTATGTTCTATAGTAAAATATCCCTCAAATTATGTCAGAAATACATAGTCATGCAGGCTACCTATGAAAACCCCAGTTCAAAAAGTAAAGCAAGGCACTTAAAATCCAGCCACTCCCTTCATATGAAGCACTAAGTTTTCTAGAGATGAAGGATAAGACCAGTTTTGTAAATGCAGGATCCTTTTCAGTAAGCGTAGTCTATTTCTGATAAGGAAAGTCATCTACTTCAGTATACGGAAATGCATCTTAGATCACAAACCCAGGGAAAAGATCCTATAACTCTACAAGTAGCCCTCAAACGCTAACATTGAATATCTGGATGATTAGGAAAGTTCCGCCATCCCTTCCCTAAGTAGCCCTCAAAAGCTGACATCAAATATTTGGATGATTAGGAAAGTCTCGCCATCCCTTTGCTAATCAAGCATAAAGAAGGCTGAAGGTTTTGATTGTATTTTCATAACTTAGAATTATGTGAATCTAGTATCAAGCATAAATTATGATTTAAAATGTTGACCCACAGAAACATTATCAGTCATTTCAGTCCTAACCAAATAAAACCTTCTGCATGTTTTCAGATTAACTCGGGCAAAATCTAACAAGTAGTTAAATTTCCAAATAAATAAAATCCAAATTTCAGCCTCCGGAAGATAAACAGTCTCACAAAAGACCACATCTAGCAGTAGTGTGGTGACCTTCATTGGTCAGCCATAGAAGAGATCGCCACTATCATAAGCCCTAAAAATACCCTGACTTTCTGTAGTTATTGTTTAAACTTTGGAAAATGTATCCACTATCCATTACCATCACACAAACCCTTTAAAGGTTCACTAGTAACTTGAAAAGTGGAGATTTCAACCCTTGCTTTAAAAGCTGCATACCTTTTAAAGTTTCAATCCTCACAGCCTCACTACAAAATCTAGAATATCAAATTTACCATATTTACATCTAGTATTTACCAATTCACGCAATTTTCAGTCAATTCCTACCTAATATTGTCTTGAGATCATTCAACTACAAAATTCAGCAATTAAGATCACTAATTTCAATACAATATCACACCTTTCACAAGAAAAAACTAAAATTTATCTCAATTGTTTCATTATTTCCAATCGCTCGCCAAAAACAAATACATAATTAAACAACAACCAAATTCAAAAACTAAAAATAAAAAAGTTACCTTGCTGATTAAAATGGAGGAATGCAGAGAAATGAGCAAGTGGGTCTTTGAGGGAAGAAGCTGCTTTGATTAAGCCATCAACAACTTTCTTCTTCTCCAAAATCTATAAAATTATAACACAAAAACTCACAAATTTTGTTGCTATCATTGGAAAGTTTAATTGGGGTTGAAAGATACTGACCTCTTTTCGCTTGGTTGTTCTCCCTTTTCTGGCATTGATATCTACATTCCCCGTCTCCATAAAAACACCCACTCCAAATTCCAATGCTTTGAACTTTTCCTTGTGAACCATGATTTTGGTAATTGTAATCCTTAAACCCTAATTTCATGTTATTCGATCACTAACCATAACGGGGTCTTCCAAATTAGACTTACGGATGAACCAGATAGGTGATAACTTGTAGTTGTACCATAAAATTTATGGGCATCGTTTTTGCGATGGAAACTTAATTTGTCATGATAAGGAATTATAATTTATGTCTATAAATTAATTTAGATGGTAATTTAGTTGGTGAAAATTAATTTAGTTGATTAAAGTATTAAATGGCAATAAGATTTTAAGATTGAATATTTTCTATATTATTATTATAAGTTTTAGGACATTATCATTCCCAAAAGTATATAACTAATCGTGTTGGGTCTTGTACTCTTGATGCCATGTGGTTTATGTCATATACAAAGTTAATGTAAATATATTCAAAAGAAATTTAGACGTAAAAATGAAATGGAAACTAGAGCTGGTAAAAACTGACTCAACTCGTTGACCTAATTCGAACCTTACCCATTTATAAAGGATTAGATTTGAG
Source organism: Dysphania ambrosioides (assembly GCA_026401315.1). Taxonomy (NCBI): domain Eukaryota; kingdom Viridiplantae; phylum Streptophyta; class Magnoliopsida; order Caryophyllales; family Amaranthaceae; genus Dysphania; species Dysphania ambrosioides. The sequence goes on along the minus strand of CM048657.1, from coordinate 32,080,990 downwards.
CATACCTAGACATTGTCACATATGGAGTTTTGATGTTAAGCATATTTATTACTCTCGAGATTTAACTTAACATGCAATATCCAGTTCCATCGGTCACTTTCATTACTTATTTCTTATATGTGCACACTTATGCATGTTTCGATAATAGTTACTACCAACTTGAGGACCTATAAGGGTCTCTAATTGAGGTTTCTACGTAATGTGTCAATTAAGAGACCTTGTGAGGTAAAAATCACAATATCTAATACCCCAAGTTTTTAGAGTATATAGAGAAGTAATTTAAACATATTTATTCAATTAAATATGTATATGTATTGTTTTTATTATTTAGGTGGTTATTTATGAATAAGCCAACTTAAATGATTTTGAGGAAAATACTATTTATACTTTTAAGTACTTTTATTTAATTAATATTTACTTTCATTAATAAAATCAAGTACTTTACTTAATTTTAGGGAAAATTTATTAAATTAAGTTTATTTTAATGTAAATAATTTGGAAAGATATTTTCGAAATCGAAATTCCCTTAATAACCCCACTTGGCCAAAATTATAAGGTTTCTAACTAGAAATCACTATTTCATAATGTTCTTTTCCTTCTACTTTATTTCTTTTATGACAATTAAATGTAACTATGTTATCTTCACTTACCCCACGATAAAGGTTCATTTTAACTATTTTATATTCCTAGGTTCATTTTAACTATTTTATATTCCTTGTGTTACATACTATTCCTCTCTCATTTTCTAAAAAACAAAAAATTAAGAGTTATTTGCATTAATTTAGTATTATTCATTGGTCAGTACAGCTACAGTAACCGGAAAGAGCTAAACAAAATAAAGAGAGTATATTGTAATAGTAGTTTGATTTTGCTAGTTAATTATATCTTCAATGATTCGTACTTGATTTTTTTAATAAAATGAGTTATTTTTTCCATATAGAGAGCTGATTGACTTTTCCTCTACATAATTATCATAAATTGACTTAATTTATTCGAGTAAATTTAGTATTTTGGGAAAATAGTTTATATTTTTTAAATGCAATTATTGCCTAAAATATGAGAATTAAGAATTTGAGGTTTAATCGACTCTCATTCACATTGTCTCTGAAATAATAATATAGATAGAAAAGTTGAGTTTTATAAGGGTAGTTTGATTTTCTAGCTGGGATAAGTTGATTTGTAGAATATATGAGTAATTTAAATCATAATCGATTTGATTTTATTGTTATAGATATTATATAATTTTCAAGAAAAATCAAAGAGAGAGAAAATCTGTATTCTTAAATGGATAGTTATCGTAGATAAGATCATAATATTGAGATAGTTTAAATTGGACATATAATTGATTTTGTTGTGATTTGATTTGATTTTAATTTTCACAATTAAAAAGAAGGAAATCATCACGGTTAAATAGTTATACAGAAAATATGGCATGTAATCGTAGAGATTGAATAAGTATTAAAATATATTGTGGTCATGCTCTTTAGGTAACATTGTTGATTGCAAAATATTGTTAATTGATCACTTATTCACATTCACATTTTATCATTTTGAAGATAAGATTGATGACAATATTATAAAATATTAATACTAATTGTTGATTAGTACCAAGTAAAAGTTTCCTCCTTGAAAGATTTAGGAAAAACTTTTGTGGCACAATCTCTCATTCCTTTCTTATGAGATCCTTGTGGATGACATATAGGCTTGATTCTTGTTTGTTGCAACATAGAGAGTATAGTACATAAGAAATTCTAAAAAAAATATAAATAGTGCGCGTATATAAATATATATTTTTTTCATAATTTATTTGAAATTTAGAGGTTAAATGTATCATCTAATATTAAAAAATACTCCATTTCGTGAAATAGCAAAATACCCATTATTTAGTCCAAAATTATGTAAAATGTCGCCGTTATGTTAGTTACAATTCACAAATAACAAGCTATAATTATATTTAAAAACTCCTCCAAGACACACAATTTTGATACCTTTTGACGTGGTACGTACTCTTGTGATTTGTGAACTGGTACTGGTACTGGTACTGGTACATGTCACTCCTATAGTCCTATCAGCTGTTAATTGATTCATTCATTGCAACAGCTAACTGTTTGAAAATTTGAGTACAAATTTTTGGAGCTCCGGTCCTAACTATATGACATTAACATCACACTTATAACTTATTGACTTCATTGTTACATGATGAATATGGACCTTTAATAATACAATAGTAGATGATTATGAACAGTTATTACAATTTACAAGCTAAGTCAAGAATCAAGATGAACCTTTCCAATGGAAATTAGTACAACTGCTATTGCTTGAATTCCCCACCGATGGTGAAGACGCCGACGATGACGATGTCGTTCTACCACCACTAGTAGTAGTGTTCCCACTTCCACATTTAGCAACGGTCCTTACACTCTCAATCAACTGTTGAGTTTTATTATCTTGAGACAATATTTCAGACAAATGCTCCGGGTTTATAACCAACCTCACCTTCCAAACCCTCGACCCGTTATACCTCGGGACCACACCCGAGTCGCGTTGGTTCTCGTACACCACTCTAGGAGCCGAGTCAACCGACATTCTGTAAGGCGTCGATACCACATCGTTATATGCAACGGTGGTTGTCGTGGCGGAGGAGGAGTGAGCGAGTGGGAGGAGGTAGTAGAGTTGCCCAGGACTAAGGTTCTCGTTGTGTAAGAGAGCAGGGTGACAGGACGGGTTGGGGCCAAGGAAAAGCCCGTGATTTGGAAACTCCGAGGTAATTTGTTCCACTGTGATGGGTGCGTAAAGTTCCATAATCCCGCCTGTTGTGGTTACAACCTTGATCATGGAAGTTTGTTCTGCTACCGTGGTAACAACCGCATGACGGCGTTGTCGGTGGTGGTGGTAGAGCGGCGTAGATGAGGGGTTGGTGTTGTAGTAGTCTTTGCATACGCATGCGCAGTTCCCCATTGTTTTAGGTGGAAAATGTGGGCTATTGGAAACTACAGTGGAATGTGAAAGAAAGGAAGAGGTGAGAGACTGTGTTGTGAGTTATATACTATAATCAGTATAATGACTAATGACACATCGGCCATTTAGCCGGCCGACACACGTATCCTTTGCGTTGCCAAGCAAATATAAGATCGCATATTTCTGTTTTAATATTTTTAATCCCATATGTCTTGTCAAATGTCATTTACTCATTGGGCCACTCATGTTTGGTTTTTGGGCCCACACGACAATCTCCGCTTCTTTATCAACAGCCTACAAACTCGAACTAATGTGGGATACAATCTAACCGACCTCCCGTAGGAGAGAACTATTGTAGAAAGCAAGCCTTTTCGAACTAATGTGGCTAACTAAGAACAACAATCTTGTTGATCCACACATAAGTTTATAAGTAGTGATATAACTTTTTATATATACCCAAATATATGGTATGGTACACACACACAAAAAAAAAAAAAGAAACCCATATATCCATATATATATAAGATACGTAATAGCAAAATGTAAGTGAGTATACTTAAAAATTAGGTGTACTCGAATATATATTTGATCATGTATTAAAATAAGATATGGGTCCAATGGTCCACATTTACTTTGGCTCATATGGGATCCAATATTATCAGGCCCCTCAATTTATAGGCTAATTAAAATAATAATGAGTACCAAAGTGGTACAATTATTATGGGCTGACGTCGTTCATACAATTGAGACAAGAAATGCCTATTTATGGGCACATTCGCTTTTGATGACCAATTTTCTCTGATTAATTAGCTGCCCAGCAAGAGCCAGTTGTCTGTATGATTTTATCAGCGAATGTACGTGCATGCGATCTGTCTCTTTGCTTTGACTATCTTTAAAAGGGTCAAGTTCTTATATTTGAGCTACCTGTGCATTGGGTCAGATAAGGACCGGGATGAGTGACATACAAAATGGGTCAGGCTGATTCAAAAAGATGCAAAAATGGCCAAGTCAGGCGAGCCAGAGAAGATACAAAATAGGCCGAGTCAAATCGGACCGTCTATAGATGGTGATAGCTTGTCTGTATCACCTCCAATATTTGACAATGGATCATTGACAAGTAAGTGATAATAATTCATTACTTGATAATGTTTAAAAGTTTTGGAAATTATTTGCTCATTATTAATCCGACTTGACCAATTAACGACCCAATAAAACATAATCCTTTAACAAATCGATCCAATGAAGCCAATAATTTATTAAACTCTTTTATAAATAAGCCGGGTCTTCCTATTTGACCTGATCTACTCATCACTACCAGCCAAACAATCAAGAGGGACGTTTAGAGATTTACACAATATTTCGTACAGTCATCTAGAGATATGTCTCAAATTATTTCTTGGGATTTTTAGAAGTATATTTCGTACACTCAAACTATAAAAATAGAGTTTTTATAATGCTTTTATCGTAATTAATTGTGTGCCTCTGCCTTCTCACTTAACATAATGTAACTCGACATTAGGTGTGTTTGTATAAACTGAAACATATTATAAAAAATAATATATTAAAGTAAATTTTTTTTTAAATATTTTAATATAATTTTTTTATCTTAGAAATCTAAAGATAAAAGTATTTAGTTTTTGTATATTAGAAACCATAAAAAATTAAAAAACAAAAAAGTAGGAATAAAGAGTAACAATAGTGTACTACAACAAATAAAGCATAAACTGCCGTAATCTTTTGTTTGCGTGTCTATGAACCGTGAATCCATTTCCAATTCCCTCTGACGTGGTAAAACAGAAATTTGCTAATGTGATGTGGAGGCAGCCTCTTCAACCGGCATTTGTACTCTTTACTGAATTAGGATTGAAACAGGGAATCTTGAAGTTGACGGTGCTACTAAGGAGAAGATTATGAACGTGTGGACGGTACTAACTACAATCAGCGTGAGTGCATTGGCTCAAAGTTGACTAAACCACTCAAATGTTATTCTACATACGAATATCTTTTGTGAAATTATTTGGTCGACAGTCGCTATCATCATGAGACCCCCCCCCCCCCCCCCCCCCCCCCCTCTGTTTTCTACTCGTGTGAACTGTCAGTCTGTCAGTGTAGATCCCACTTTCCCACGTCCAAAACAAAAATTTATGATCAAGGAAAATTTCATATGCGCTCGTCCACTTCCCAGAAAAAGTATGGAAAACAATGGTTGCAAACACATATCTTTGTACTACATTCTTACTTCGTCCCTAAAATATTATCTCATTTTCATTGAATAAAATTGATAAGATGGGGCAAAGGGAAATTGTCATTTTAAGAACTTCACAACTCAATATCCTCATTAAAATAACCAGGTTTTCACTAATACCGCATCGGACGAGACAAGCAGGCGCTAAAAAAAGTCAAGAGTACCATTCGCACAAAACTTGGAATAGCAAAAGATGTTAAGGACTAAATTCTACGGAATAGTTTGAAATTGTTCAGAAAGTGTTCAGGTCGAAAGAGGAGTTGTTTTTAACTTTTGCAATTAATTGTGCAATTTACAGTGGATATGGTCAATGATTGATAGTATTATAATCAGCATTAAAACTTCATCCAGTGCATGAAAGTGACAAAAAGACCATGTTGTCAGGCAAAAGAGTTGGCATCTGAATCTGACCAAATCAATTGAAAGCAACGAATGTTCAGTATACATCAAAAGGGATTGGAAGATGGGTGGCCAAGAGACCGAGCAAAAGTATGCATCAGTCCTCACTCACGACATAATGTGAATGAAACAACAGAAACAGACAAGATGAATGTGAACAGGAAACCTCCAAAATGAGGGCTCCGAGCACCATCATCTTCCTAAATCAAAAAGTAGAGCATGACCTTTAACAGTACAACTGTACAAGGAATCCCTCTATACCGAAATCGGGATATCCTACTTCATATACACTATCTAATTACTCATATTATCATCAGCAACAGGGGAAAAACAAGTATCCATACTGTTTAAAAAGAAATTCAATTTTTCCTTTACTGTCAATAACTCAGAAAATATTCATAATCTACTTGTTAAAGAGCTGCTATGAAGTTCCATCCAACCGTGTTCAGTTCCAGGAAGTTAAGACTTAAGAGTATTGGTCATTTGCCACCCAACCATATTCAGTGTACAAAGGCAAGGAAAGGGATATTACTTCATACACTATCTAATAACTCTCACACATTATCGTCATCATTCATGGGAAAGGGCATGTATCCATACTGTAACCTAAGAAACCAAATGTTCTCTAGCCTATCAGTTACTAATCAATTATTCTGATCTACTGTCACAACAAGCGGCTAAGAAGTTCCACCCAGCCATGATCGGTTTCAAAACTCAAGACTTTGTACAATAGCCACCTAACCATATTCAATGATGTGTGAGCAAAGGGAGCAAAAGCCCTCTGGTTTCTAGTTTTCTACCAAGTCACTCGATTTGGAATTATGATAAAATGCTTACTAAACGTTTCCAACCTTTCACTTCAGATATATTCAGCTCTGGAAATTTTCCGGTATTTCAGTGTACTGCAACACAAAGAGAAAGGTAACCGTCTTTAACTCTTTATTATACAGGAAACTTCGTAAACAAGCTGAAACCATCCTAACAAACTCTTTATAATAACAAAAGTCAACATCTTAACACAACAGAAACAAAGTAATAAAAATCTAAACACCAGATGCTTAGCCAAGTTGAGAATCAATAGCAGTAAAAGCTGGAGAGGACATTTCCTCTTGAATAATGACCATCTGACTCAAAATACGTGAGATGTTCATGAAACAGAAAGTTCTTTGGTATGTGAAAGAAAGTCTGAACTTACAGCAACAGCGTGCAATCCGGTGATATATCACTTCCGAAAAGAAGGGTGATTCAAGTAAAACCATTTAGCAGCACAACTACAGGAAGCTGTGTTTCTCAAAAACCTCGACACTCGACGGTCAAACATAGTATGGAGTTATGGACACTTGACACTTCCTTTTGGACCATAGATGAGGAAATAACCTGCTATAGATTGTGCTACCATCACCCAGAAAAAATAAAAAGAACCTCAAACAAGCAAAATGCCGTATAATCGCATCAGCTGTACCTGGTGAAAGAGGAGGCTTTTTTGGAAGGCATACAAGAAATACCAGAACAAATAATTATGTTAAACCTCCAATACTGCTTAAGTTATCACCTTCGAGCAATTATTACAGTAGCAAGGCACTTCAAGAGAACCCAATCTCCAACAAAATGACCATGATTAACCTAAAAGGAAAAGTTGAGCTAACAGCTATTATATATTCCAATCCATGTTCAGAAACAACAGGATCTCCAATTAACATCCATTGAAAACATAATCAAAGCCCACAATCAATAATTTAATCCTAAAAAACGGATAATTAAACTAGTTAGGTCCTCAACTCCAATAGCTGTGTAGGGTCTACTACGCTTATTAACATTTGAACCCCAATTTCATCATCAATTTTGGGGAAGTCCCTGAATCTAAATTTTGTATGCAATCATAATCCACAAACCAAGGAAACATAGTTCCAGCACTCCACACCAACCTGTCCCAAGTACCTTCACCCTCCAAAAATAGAAAGTTCCCAATGTAGGAGATTTGCATATGAACACTCAAGATAATCATTGTGATATATGGTTTCAGATGCATGAATTATGAAACACATTCATGCATGCATGCATAGTACATGCAAGAAGATTTGGTTTCGGATGCAAGAATTACGAAACACATTCATGAATACATCCGTCTCAACTCTTGTATATAAAAGCCATGAAACGTGCTAGTAACCATGATATTATCAAGGGAGCCATTTCAAAACACCAGATCTAGGACTCTAGGAGCAATGTGATGTCACAACACCTTAATGCCTAGCAACCCCACCATACCTTTTCTACTTAACTCATAATCTCTAGTACTCTTATCCAAGACACCATCCCAAAATCTTCCTAAGTCGCTTCCTTGCCTACATTTAACACAGAACTACCTTAAATACAACTACAAGAGGTATCAGTATCAGTCTATCATTCCCAAAATATAGCCATTTCATTAGGTACACCCGAGAGCACGATCAGCCAGAGGAATACGGCACCAACTGCGTGTTTTCTCAAGTCAACATCCAACAATTATAATCATAGTCCATTCATAAAGTTGATAAGTCTCCACAAATTATATTGTTAACAAAATCCAACTAAGAATCACAAAAATTGAAATGCTTATTTATGCATTGCAGTTGCACCAACAAGAAACAATCTATTTCTTTCATTCATGACGAAAAATATTCATCACTATCATATCAAAAAAATTAACAATAAAACATTCTACAAAATAAAAATAAAAACTTACAATTATAAGATCATTCCAAAACAACATTAGCACCGAGCGCCTTCAATTTCTCAACAATAGCATCACCCTCCTCTTTGGTGACCCCTTTCTTCACAAAAGCAGGCGTTTTCTCAACCAAATCCTTGGCTTCCTTCAGCCCTAATTCCGTAAAACTCCTCACCTCTTTTATAATCTTCAACTTCGCCCCTGCGTCAAACTTTTCCAGCTTCACATCAAACATCGTCTTCTCCTTAGACTCTGCTTCGGCTGTGGGCTGGGCCGACCCAGATGGGCTTGGACCAGACGAAAGTGAAGCTAGCCCGGCATTCTTCAGGCCCATTTTCATCCGGAACAGGATGGAGTAGTCGTGAAGCTCGACGGGATTGAGGGAGAGCAGCTCATTGGAGATTCGATCTAGTTTCTGGGGTTTGGTTTCGGTTGATGTTGAGAGAGAAAAAGATGGAACGATGCGTTTTAGGAGGTTTTTTAATGGGATTGTGGTGGTTAATGATCGCATTTTTTGTTGGGGTTGAGGTTTGACAATGGAGGAGAGAGACGGAGAGATAAAGTATACGGTGATCTCTTGGTTTGATTAGGGTTATACAGTGGAAAATTTAGTTTGAGGAAGATGATGAGCCCACATAATATGATAATAATTAAAAGGCCCTTCTTTGGGTCTAACAAATGGATATCGAACCGGGTCTGTCATCGTTCATGGATTGGGTCTAACCGTTTTGGGACACATCCATTATCCAATTAAATTATGATTTTACGGATACAATTTAGATCGACTTTCAGATAAATATCTATTCAATTTGATTTATTTTGGAAAAAATTATTTATGGAAAATCATATAAATTTAAATAATATAATTTTGGAAACAAAATAAATAAATCTAAAAAGAGAATAATTAAACCAAAAGAATTAATGATTTGATTTACCATTAATCAGCCATAAATTTTAAAAGCAGATTTTTAAAGTTATAATTTCCTTTTTTACTTGATTTTTACTGAATAAACAGCGTAACTATAAATGATTTTCAATGATAAAATATTTAAATAATCCTATTTGACCTTCCTTTACGAGAGTACCCTATTTGACCTTCTTGATGTTAGACCTATGTATTGGGGCGGGTCAGGGCCGGGATGAGTCATAAGTAAAACGGGTCGAACTGTTCAAAGAGATTATAGTTTTTATCTATAGAGGAGATAATTTACGTGTATCACCTCCAATCTTTGAATCAGCAAGTAAGTGGAAATAATTTATTACCTTATAGTGTTTAAAAGTCTTTGAAATTATAGGCCCATTATTGACCCGACTTGACCCATTAAAAATCCAATAAAACATAACCCTTTAAGAGATCGACCCATTAAGCCCATTATTGATTAGACCCTTTTATAAACGGGTCGGTTAAGGGCCATTAACGAGTCTCCACCCATTTAAACAGGTCTAGTCTACATATGCCTTCCTAATTTGCTAAGAAACCATGCATGTTCATTTATGCGACGAAATTTCCTCTTCGTTGAATTATTGCTTCACATCATGGGGTGTTCATGACCAGGTATTCAATAGGTCAATTACCCGCTTTTTCGAATAGTTTGAAAATACTTATGATGCGACGATTTTTACCTCTAAGCCGGACATTTGAGTATATTGTTTGAGAATATAATGGTCATAGTTAAGAGCTTTTGATAACAAAAGTCAAATTTGGCTTATTATTTTCGAGCTAGGGAGTATTACAGAGTAATCATTATCATGTCACCTCTATCAACTTCCTTAAAAAAGAAAATCCAGTAAATACTTATCCTGATCTTGAAATCATGCTTAATTGGTTGATATCCGATGAAAACGCTTCAACTGCCCATTCAGAGAGTTTATGAATAACATCATTACATTTGCATGATCAAAACAATATACAACGAAATATATTCAACTCAATATCGAACATATTGCAAAATTAAGCACAAGATTTAACATCTAACTTACCCTCCACTTCTATATAGAGGTGAAGCAACAGCTCATATCTAAATGTTTCAAGATAAAATAATAAGAATAATAATAATAATAAATAATAAATAATAATAATAATAATAATAATAATAATAATCCAAGCCTCAAGCTCCCTCTTCTTCGCTTGGGCGCAATGGTGATTTGGTGCAAGATCAACGTTGTGTTTTTTATGTGACTCATCTTGATCGTTTATTCTCCAAGGGGCTTCGCACTGTCAAGTCTATACCTCCCAAGTGTCGGTTGGGTTTTTCTCGGGTTCTGAAAGGTGCCCTTGATAAGGTGATCTCTAGGCCTGATGATATTTCTAGTTGGGTCTATTTGTTGGTGCTACCTCTTTGCATCCTTAAAACCTTTCGCCCTCGGAGCAGCTCTGAGTCTAGGTCTTCGGCAAAGCGTCGGCTTCAAGAAGAGAGTATTTCGCGCGCTATTTGTTCCTGGTCTTTGCAGCTTTTGAGAGATACTTTGGCTGAGGATTATCCTACTTTTTCAGTGGATGAGGACCTTGATTTGGAAGAGCGTAATAGCAAGCAATGTCGTAGGAAGATTTGTGATGGCCATTATACTGCTGCAGTCCGGGTTCTTTCTTCTTCTGGCATTGCTCCTTATGATGACGATACTCTCTTGGATTTACAGTCTAAACATCCTTTTTCTCCAGCTCCATCCTTGCCTAATATAGCTATTGATGGTCTTCATCTCGTTACTACTTCTGCAGTTATTTTGGATCGGATTAAGAGTTTTCCCCATGGCACATCATGTGGTAGGGATGGTTTTCGTGCTCATCACCTAATGGGCTGCTTGAGCGGTGCAACATTGGTTGTTTCTGCTCTATTTCTAGGGTGGTTAATCTTTTTCTAGCTGGAAAGTGTCCTATGGAGCTTGGAGAATACATTGCTAGTGCTCCTCTTACGCCACTTGTCAAGCCCGGTGGTGGTATTCGTCCTATAGCCATGGGTACTATTTGGCGGCGACTGGTTTCGAAGGTGGGTGCTGTTAAGGTTGGCCCGTCTTTAGGGAGCTACTTTGATGGTCTTCAGTTTGGCGTTGGGGTTTCTTCAGGAGGTGAGGCTATTCTTCATGCTATGAATTGGTTGCTTGAGGATCGTGGTTCTGAGGTTGGTCTTTCTATGTTGTTGGTGGATTTTTAAAACGCCTTCAATCTTGTTGATCGCCCAGTCCTGTTGCATGAAGTTCGTCGTTGTTGTCCAGGCATTGCGCGTTGGGTAGAATTCTGCTATTCCAGCCCAACCAGATTGTACTATGGGGACTATTCCTTATGGTCGTGTCATGGGGTGCAGCAGGGTGATCCTCTTGGTCCTCTTCTTTTTGCGTTGATTTTACATCCCCTGGTTTGTGAAATCAAAGATGCTTTTAGCTTATGTCTTCAGGCGTGGTATTTGGACGACGGCACTATTATTGGGGACACTTTGGTGGTAGGGAAGGTTCTGCAGTTTATCATGGAGAAAGGGCCACGTTTTGGGTTGCATCTCAATGTGGAAAAGACTGAGATATTTTGGCCTTCAGAGGACCCTCGCAACAAGCTTATGGGTGTATTTCCACCTACTATTGCTCGACCTTCTCGTGGTGTTAAGTTACTTGGTGGTCCAGCTAGTTCAGATCCCGATTTTGGAGGTGACTTTATGATGCAGAGAGTGACCAAGACCATTGCTCTAATGGATAGGGTTGCTTCGCTTGATGATCCTCAGTGTGAGTTGTTGTTGCTTAGGGCTTGTACAGGAGTTTCTAAGCTCTCCTTTTCTTTGCGTACTTGTCCTCCTAGTATTTTTTAGGCGGCTCAGCGCACTTTTGACGACGCTCTTTGATCTTTCTTGGAGCGAATCGTTACTGCTTCTGGGCCTGGGTTTGGCGATTGGCAATGGCGACTTGCCACCTTACCATTCGCGTTTGGTGGACTTGGTGTTTATTCCGCCGGTGATATTCGTCATTATGCCTTCCTTGCCTCGCTATTGCAGTCTGCTGGATTGCAGACTAAGCTTTTGCAGAGAGCTGGTGTTGTTGGCCTTGGTCAAGCCTTTGAGGATGCGTTGCTGCTTTATAATGGAGTGGTTGAGTCTGTCATTTTGAGTAATCCTAGTAAGGTCGCTGCCCCCAAACTCATGAAGAAATTGGCAGATATATATTTCACAAAGATTACCGCATCTGCAGAGTCCACCTTCTCTTTATCTCCTCGCCAATTAGCATTGTGGAAATCACAACAAGATGTTCACACCTCTGCTTGGCTACAGGCTGTCCCTATTTCTGGGTTGGGTCAGACGATGAATGCAAAGACCTACAGATGTGTGTTGTGTTACTGGGTGGGTGTTCTGTTGTTCTCTGACTCTACGCCATGTTCTTCTTGTTCTCGGGTTTTTACTGGGGATATTTTTGGCCACCACGCGGTGTCATGTGCTGGTATTGTCGGTGTTAAACATCGGCATAATGTTGTTCGGGATACCCTTGCGGATATTTTCTTCAGATCTGGGATTTCAGCTAGAAAGGAGGTTGACATTGGGCTGACTGAAGGGAATGGCGGGGCCCTTATACTTGTCGATGTGTTGCTTTACTCATGGGACCGTGGTCATGATGTTTGTGTCGACTTCACTGGGTCTTCTCCTTTGACGCAGTCAGGGCTAGCTGACTTTGTTCCTGGACGGGTTGTTGCTGATGTGGCTCATCGAAAGCGGGTTAAGTACAAGGCTCATTGTCAGGCAAATGGATACGGTTTCATTCCCTTCTCCTTTTCTTCTCTTGGGGAATTAGAGAAGGAGGTTGTTGCGTTAGTGAAGCGGGTTCAGTTGTTCTCGACGGCGCAGGACATTGGGGCTCATTCAGCAGCTTTTATTTTCACTAGGGTAGGTTTGCTATAGTTCGAGGAGTGGGGGCCCAGATTGTTTCTCAGCTTCCCTCTAATTTATTGTAGATTGTATGACTTTTGTATAATAATAATAATAATAATAATAATAATAATAATAAAAAAAAAAGAAACTCGTATGAGAACACACATCAAAGACAAAAACCCAGAAACTACAGACTGTAATCCAGTAATATCCCTCCTAATCGATTAAGATTGCAAAAAATCCAATTTTTACCTCTATTGTTTCTACTCAAATTTGAGCTAACCTTCAATTATAAATGATTAATCAAAACAACACCCAACATAATTCAACCTTAAAAACACATATAATCTGAAAAATGGAAACTTTTAACATATTTATACATTTACAGATACCCAAGTCATTTATTTATTTTCAAGTTTCAATCTTGAGCTTAGTAATACGCAACAACATTAAACTCAAGAGATCTAATAATAAAGAACTCTAAAAGTCTAAAACAGCAGAACCATCAAACCATATTTTTTCAAAAAAATTATTTTGGGTATCCGGATACCCGTTTATATTTTTATCCGGCCCATGATCCAACCCAAATCCCCGATATTTTACCGACCCGAAAAATCAATTTTTTTTAAAAAAAACCTGACTATTTATTTTTGGATTATCAGATAATCAGGTCGGGTAGTTTTGAACGCCCCTACCTAAGACTACCTCTTCTCTCAACACAAAATTTAACTACTAAATTATAAAGTAATGAGTTATTTCTATTTAGAGACTAAAATGGACGTACTATTTATAATTTGCAAAAGAGACAAATGATACTAGCATCGGGGTGAAGTTCTGAGAAAACATATTCCAATGCTTAAATTACTGAATAATCTTAGGATCAAAGGTAGCCTAAGATTAGTGTTTTGTTTGGATATTTCTCTTAAAGACTTGGGGAGAATGTATTTTTGAATGAAAACTTGAACAAATATATCCTTAACTCATAATTAGTTGGTGTTAAGAAGTGAGGTGTACAATGGACTTACATGTGCCACCATGGATCAACCATAAGTCAGCTTATTAAGCCTAATCCAACATGCACTATGCTTTGTGTCGTAGATGGGATGTTGACTAATTGGGCATATGTGTTATGGACTTATGGGCTGTTCATAAGAGTCAAAGGACTTAGTATATATAGCAGCTCGGCTAACTCATACACTAGTTATTTAATTAGTTGTGTAATTTAAACAATACTATCCTAAGAGCTCGTGTACTCCACTTAGGAAGAATGACCCTTAATCAACTGTGGTATAGTACGTACTACTCACATATAGAAGAATAAAAAGATTGGGAAATAAATAGATGGTCAAAAGAAGGAAACGAGGTTGTTCAATACTTCATAAGGAGCTAGAGCTAAGATCACGAGATTGGAAAAATAAAGATCGAAGAAGACGAGCTGGCCTGGCCTGGCCTGGCCTAGATAAATAATGGTAAGATGCAGCGCAGTCCGCAGCGCAATAAGGCAACACACAAACCCAGTGGCAAGAGATTTGGGTCTGCCTACCTGGCAAAATGCATGTGCAAAGGCGCAAAGCTATCTGACGTATCTGTCATATTTACCTTTGTTGCCTCCTTCTACTGTCTGGATGTGTGTGGGCGTGGCTTTGGGTTGGCCTTTCCCTTTTCCCCCTTTGCAGTCTTGCATGTGGATTATTACTATCCCACTCCATCACCCATCATCATCCAAAATACAGTGTTTATAAAAGAAATAAGTGCAATTGGAGATAGATCACTCGCTATACATACCCTCTAATTTTTCAGAAAATTAAGTTTGTTGGTCATGTTTTGAGACTTGAATACTGACTTGTTTACACGGTTGAGGACTGTTTATGAGGAGCTTCGCGATAATTCCTTTAAAAATGATGTTGATTGTAGTCATTCTTATAAGTTTTGCCATTTTATTTGTAACATTTTTTAGGGCTTACGCTGATTTGATGCCCCGTCTAATCATCTCGATCATCTACTCCGTATGTATAGAAGTAGTGAGATTAGTCGCACAAGTAGAGTTTCTTTTATGTTTGACGATGAATTGAATTAACAAAATCAATGGTGACAAAAGAGAGAGTTGCACTGTTACGTGGTTCTCGTAAGCCCATTATTAACCAACGAAAAAAATATATACTTTGGGAAAAAAAACTAATGTCATACCATCAAAGTTTAAGCAATAGGATAATACGCACTAACAGTAATTAAAAGGAAAAAGTTTTAAAAAGTATTGTATATACAAAGAAGTACGAAACACAATAAAGTTATTGTGGCTCTAATAAGAGTAATTCCTTAATATAACAAAAGTTACCTATTAACACAACAAATATCAATTTTTATCAATTTTGTGGAACAACTTTTGTTATATCGAGATGTCACTAATACTGGTATCCCGTGTTTAGTGTAAAAAGTTTTGTTGTTGATCTCATACTCAATCATATATATTATTGCTGCCATGTAATACCCACTACTCTGAGTATGATTTGTACTTCATATCTGATTTGTTCCTCTCTCCCCAAGCATAACAACTGAATCCTATTGTTAACTTTTTCAGTAATTAAAACCTATAACAATGCCTTGTTTAGGAATGCATGCGTAACTACAAAGTGCGTCTTCGAAAGTAAATCATGAAAAGATGAGGTACGTACGAAATGTAGCTGTACATAGAACTGCAGTTATGAACATTATCATATAGTCAGAGTCAGAATTTGTACTAAGCATTGGGGAATGAAGATCTCAAGCAGTTGTATTTGCTAATAGATAATGCCCCCCAAATTCGATCGTATGTCTGACCATCATGCAAACACTAAAAGGTGATCTTAAAATGAGAGTAGGATGTCTCCTCGGACAATAAAATCAAACTAATGTACGGAGTCAAATATTCAGTAAGTTAGTTAATTATGTGAGATTGTGAGTCTCTAATAGTTTTACTTCGACCATCATTAAGTCCTTTAATATACAGTAATTGAGACTTGGGAGTTATTATACCTTTTCCCACAGATAATACGGAGTATTTATCATCGGTTCATTTGTTCATATTATACTTTTTTCTTAAGAAATCATTAAACAAAATATTATTTCAAATTAAATTAAATTAAATATTGCCAATACAATAATAATCTTGTAAGGGAACGAGTTCATATGAAACATTTTGCATCCCTTCCATTATCCTGTTTTTTTGCATGAGGTTCAAATTACACCTTATTATCAAAAGTATGGACCTGAGTTGTGCATTTAAATTGGCGGATGTATCATCACCATTTCGATATTTACAATGCGTACATAATTCTTGCAAGCTTAAGGTACAATTATTAAAATATTTAAGTGAGTTATAAATTCAAAATATCCCTTCTCCCTCATTGTATACTTTTGTAGTTATTACTTGAGTTAATTTTTACATGCGATAATAATTAAACGAAATAACTAATTGTTAATATAATACCCGCTTTTTAAGTATTACATCCGTTTCTTATTATTCTTCTCGTTTGACATTTATAGAATTTAGAGTCAAATTTTGACCATACATATTTCCAAAGCTATAAGAAAATACATAATCATATGAGGTTTTAAAAGATTTTTCTCAATATATATTTTTTAAATATCAACTTTTTATGATTTTTGCAGACACACAATTGAAAATATTTAAAATTTAAGCAAAAATAATTGGGAAGAATAAAAAGAAATATAGGGTGTAGTTTAATTAAATAATAATAATTATTAGTTGGTTTGATTTTATTTTTAAAATATGAGTAATAAATGAGAAATTCTTAAATTTTTATTTATTATAAGTTAAATACTTGGTTTAAGTGCTTGAAATTGAAATGATTAGACAAATTAAACTTTTTTATTTAAATATCCAAAAAGTATAAACTAAATTGTGAATATATTTTATACTAGAAGCTAAGAATACATATATATTCAAAATTTAACAAGACAATTTTTCTCTTACCTACTTTCCACAGTAACCATGCAACCTAATCCTACTCATTAATCCTCCTACCCATCTACTCATTACACTTTATTTTATGATTCAAATCATAATTAATTCTTTATTTTCATACTGAGCGGTTGTTGGTTATTCTTGACTTTTATAATACCGCAACATGCCTAGTCTGACTCTTGCAGATAGAGTCATAGAGATGTGTGTCAGAGGATTGGAGAGTGTTGGTCAAGGGCAACGGATACGACCATTTCAAGTTCAGTCTACTAGACATGACATGCATACCAACCTCGTCTCACGCGCACGAGAGCATTAAGACTATCGGCATCACCCAATATCCATTTGGGTACACCCTTGGTGACTCATCTATGTATAGATATCTCATATATTCATTTGGATATGCAGCGACTGGACTTCACATTCAGCAGAGTCGGATTATACCATCTCCTTACTTACACACGATTTACGAGGATAATACTCTTGAGTCTAGTTTGTAGGGTTTAATTTACAAGATCGTTTGTATATTTATTTAAATATATTTCTAAATTATTTTTAAATATATTCGTGGTTACTGTAATTCGTTCTTATCCAAAAGGAAACTATAATGAAGTAATAATGGATGTTTTTTCACCATTTGCGATGAAATATGCGTACCACCTAGCTGAGAGTCTAGACGTTCTATTCATTGTCTTCCAATCCACATAATAGAGTTCAATGGTGATATTACATCCTTGTATCCATTCAAAATTGTCCATAAAACTCCATGCAAAATAGTCTTCTATTATAGCTCCATCCTTTACGTTTGTGTCCAAAACAGAAGTGATGAAGGATTGTGAGTGGATTAGTGATGAAGAAAACATCCCAAACTTCGTGATTTGAATATTAAAAAATGCTCAACATCATTAGGTAAAATAGAATTGAAAACGGGGGGAAATGGATTAGTGGGATATGGAATTGGGGGAATTGCGGAATGAAAACTGAAGTCTTGATTATAGAGCTTCAAGCTAAAATCCAGTATACTATTATTTCATCGTTTTTTTTGTTTTAAATAAAGGTAAAATAAAATTTCCTTGTTCAAGGATGATCAAAAGGAGTTATAGATTTATAGTTGTGGAGCTGTAAATACATTATTAAGTTTATCTTTTTGCATTAATTAGATTTAATATAATAACCAAGAATTAAGATTCTTTATTACTATATAAAAAGTACGACCGTTACAATCATATTTAGACTTTCTAGATGTGCAACCTCTAATACTCATATATGATTATGTATATAAGGATTTTAGTACAATTTATATGCATAAAATATATCCATTGTATAGGGTTAGTTTACACTTTTTCAAAGTTGTCAATCAATTTACTCTTTTAGTAATGGTAAGTACTATTCATATTTTTTGAGAGGAAGTACTACTCTACTCTTAGTATCAAAGAGAATATACGGCTAATTTACAAGCTAAGCATCGAATATATGCGATTTTGATGGACCTACATATTATTTAATCATATAATTTCATGTAGTACGAAGATGTGCTCAAGGCTCAACTAAAAGCTGAAGCCGATATAATGGGGATCGCATTTATTTTCTTTGTTCTAACTTTCAAAAATCTGTCTTCCATTTTCCTAATCAAGTGGGAGATAAAAAGACTTGCATTATTAGTTAAAAAGAATAAAAGAAATAAATATAAAACGATATTCATTGATCATTTTTCTGAAGAAAGAAATATAAAAACGAATAAGCAAGCTAAGCAGCACAATAAGCCGCCAGTAGATCAGCCGAAAATCAGTTTTTTTTTTTTTTAACTAAAATATAAAAAGGAAAGGATGAAAAGGGTGATGGATTTCATGTTTTTTAACCAACGGAAAAGAGAGAGAGAGATTAAAGGCTAAGGGTTTGACCGATCTCTCTGACTCTCTTTCTTTCAGTCTCTCCAGTGCAATACCGTTATTTGTGGGAAGGGACAGTGATGATTCCTTAACAGTTTGTTACCGCTTGGTTTTCACTACCTGGCCGCATCTTCATTTCTTTGTTTATTCATCTTGTTTTTTCTTTCATTCTCTAATACTGATTGTAGTACTCTTTCTGCTTTTGTTTTTCGGGTTTAACGTGGA
The DNA here is from genome assembly GCA_026401315.1 of Dysphania ambrosioides. Taxonomy (NCBI): domain Eukaryota; kingdom Viridiplantae; phylum Streptophyta; class Magnoliopsida; order Caryophyllales; family Amaranthaceae; genus Dysphania; species Dysphania ambrosioides. Next base: position 32,061,768 of record CM048657.1, on the reverse strand, counting down.
AATGATTTTCTTCCCCAAAGTGGAGATGAATTTTAATCTAACCTAAGTAAATTTATACTTCCCTTCATTCTTACGTAATTATGACAGCAAAGAAATTGAATTAATTTGATGTCGTGCATGCAAGAATCAAAGTTAACGACTAGTTTGCCTACATATATGAGGTGTCAACTTTTACATGCATATATGTACGTAACGGCTAGTTTATGCTATCAGTATAAATATTAGCATTCAGTATATATTTAATTAGTATAAACATGGAATAAATTAACTACGTATAAAATCGATCAAAAGGTTCATAATTTACATTACCAAGCATTATTAAGCGCCCGTAATGAACGAGGTGGTGCGATAACTAGAGCTTGATCTGAGTCTTTGACAGCAAGATTTGTCAAATATAATGAGTAGTGCTGGTTGGGTTGAAAATTGAAATGGAGTCTTATACTGTTTTTGCAATGATACTAAAAATTACTCGTATATTATAGAGACTATAATATAAGTAAAGTTTATACTCTAATGTTATAAGCATTGAATATTGAATAATATATGCGGCATCCCCCAAGTCGATCACCAATTTGTGATATGTGCTTATCCTATCCGTCGGTATCCGCTTATTTGACAAATTGACAAGTCCCCTTCAGAACTTGACCTCAACATTTTACAAAATACTCGTGTCAATATGTCACGACCTTCAAATAGTTGCATTGCTTACGTTACATTTACATGTTTTGTTTATTTATATTCTATTTAATTCGGTCATGTTTTATTGTGTTTTTAATGGGTCAAGTCAGGTCAATAATGGATTTTTAGTTTTCAAGAGTTTAAAACACTATTAGATAATGAATTATTTTCATATACTTACCAATAATCCATTATCAAATATTGGAGGTAATACATATAAACTATCACCCTCTATAGATAAAAACTATACTCTCTTTGGACGGACCGGCCCAACTCGGCCTGTTATGTATCTTCTTTGACCCGTTTTTTTTTTAAATGTGACCCATCTCGACCCTAACCCGACCCAATACACAAGTCTAATTACGAGGATTGCTGGTTAGATCTTGTGAAGAGCATATTAATGGACTAGAATTGATAAATACCTATGCAAACAAAAGACAACTAGCCTTGGGGGTGGTGATTTGAGGAAACGTATTTCAATGCTTAATTTAGTGAATGTTCTTAGAATCAAACGATTGCCCTGGAGTTTGTGTATTTTTGTTGGTTTCTCAATAAATGATTGGAGAGAATGTGATAATGTTTTGTGTTGTAAAAAGTGATGCCTTTATCCTTTTAAAGTCCAAATGACTGGCTTATATGTACCATTTGATGGATCGTTTTTGACAAGTGCTTATTGGGTTAGGCTCAATGACCTCTTTCTATGCCTGCTCGTGGTCCATGTTGTACATGGAGAGTACTTTTATGGGGGCTATGGTCAATAGCTGATGGAAATACCTAAATGGTTTATAGTCCATGAGAGAAATCCAATGAGAAGGGTGCTTAAAATAAGAAGAATAAGAAGAGATCTAGACCATTCAAATGATAAGATCAAACGCTAGAGATTTTACGTAAAAAGATGGTTACTATAACAATAAAAAATGGTCACTATAATAATAAAAAGAGTAAATATAATAATAAAAAGAGTTATTATAAGTGAAAAAAATTATTTGGTCACTATGAGTAAAAAAAGGATCACTATGAGTACGTAAAATATCATCCGTTGGATTTAGGAGATGAAGAGTCAAGATGTCTTCTCATCTTTCTCGTTTTAAGTATCTTTCTTATTTTAACTTTTACCTATATATCAGAGTATGATTAGTCACATACAAGCCCGCTGGCCCATTTCTCCTGTACCTTTTTTCGTTAATGGACCTTTCCACTGCTGTGTCGCACCATTAGACCAGTGCATCGAGTCGAATTAGGGTGGAATGGGTCACATGCAAAATAGGTCGGGCCGGGCAAAGGAGATGCTTAATAGGCCGAGTCGGATCAAAGGAGATACATAATGGCCCGGTCAAGGACCTTTAACAAGGCCCCCTTCCATTTGAACACCTCTATGCACCATTAACACACGGGGGGTTGAGTACGGCTTTTAATATGGGTTTGTTTGATTATACTAAAAATAATAATACGAGAATTGATTGAAATCGAACTACGCAAACTGAATTCCAACCAACAAATGGCATCAACAGATCATGATGTTATAATAATGGACAAGAAAAAAGGTGAAGTTTGAATACAGCGAAGCTAAGACCCCTCCTAGCGACCTTTAGGAAGCTTTCGCGGTATATAAATTCGTAAAAAAGGTGGGGGCTTGATCGTTGATAAAAGCATATCAAAAGAGGTATTCTATACTTCTATGAAACTAAGATAGTAAGATAGTGCAACTGTGCTAGACCTTTCCCAAGTCACCTCATAAATGTCATGATTCCCTCAAGAAAAATAAATAAATAAATAAAAGTTGATATTCACATAGAAGTCTCGTATATCCTCTCCAAGCTAGTATATATAGTAAGGAACTAAGGACTCCGTATAACTAATTTCATCGATTTTAACAAAAACTAAAGTTTAGTGTTGAATTGGGACTCCATAAAATTCCTATTTTAATGGCTTTATTAAGGTCACTAAGCTGGTCCTTATGAGTTATGAGTGAAACTCCCTTTACATGTAAGGTTTGATATACGGGGTGCTTCGTAAGTTCGTACTTGTATTAGGGATTGAGTTTAATAAATTAGTGTTTTAGTCTAGCATTAGAAACCAGATCCGATCCTTTTCTTGATAATTAAACATATGAAAATACAACCTTTTTTGTTATTCAAAGTATATGTAATCAGGTCCGTTCCTTATATTTTAGAGGTTTATGACGAAATAAAAAATTTGGGCCCTAAAACTTAATAGTATACTTTATATAATTTTATTTCCTTGTTTTACAAATAAAAAAAATTAAGTGATGGTTTCACAAAATAAATAAACGGTTGAAAAATTTAATTAAAAACAAATACTATAATCAAATAAATCATCAATAGTGTTGAAAAACAAAAATTATTAATAAAAATTTTAATTTAAACAATATTATAAGCAAATCACTTCATAAAAGTTTTTATTTACCAAGTTATCTTATTATTATATTCATTTCTCTTCATAACATTAAGAATAGTTCTCTTCACAAATTAATAAATATTGTCAAAATGCAAAACATTAATCCACATTCTAAATACAACGAATTAATAAGATGACATTGCATTAACAAAATGAGGAACAATGATAACTGTGTACAACTAATATACAAAATAATTGGTTGAGTTTCTTATAGTTCTTATTGGTGAAATATGTAGCTATTTTAGTTAAAGGTTAATAATTTGGTAAGTATAATGACAATAATATTTTGTATGTCGTATTTATTTTTAATAGGTTGTTACTTATTTTTTATTCATGTGAAGTATATAAATAGTATGGGATTAAGAAAAAAGAAATTGAACGAACAATTATGAAATATGCATTTGGATAAAATTGTCGTAAAGAGAATCAAACCCATGTCAAATTACATTAAAAATGTCATACAAGTGAGATCATTTACCAATGAGCTACTCTAATTAATATGATATAATTTACACACATTATATTTATATCCCTTTTATTTTTATCTTCATATTAAAAAATAGACATTTTTCTACGAAGGCCATGGTTGGGTGCCTTGTTGGCCCCAACCCAAGGACGGCACTGTATGTAATTATAATTAATATAGTAAAACTCCAAACATTTTTAAATATGTTACATATTACCTAAAAAGTTGAAACTTACGTAAAAAAAAAGTTGAAACTATTATAAATTGAACATGTAAGTAGTAACCCACGTAACAGTACAACAAAATTTAGGTAAGGCAGATCTACAATGCTTCTTGGCCAACGCATGGATAGTGCACCCTCTTGCACGATTCTTATTGTGTACCCAGAATGTACACGATGTTGTTGAAAAATATGCATGACGTAGTTGAAAAATATACGCGAGAAAAATTAATGTTTCCCACCAAAAAGCATTAATCACAATAATTAATTTTTAATTTTGAAACGAATCGTCATTTCACAAATCCGAGCAGAGCATATATTTTCTCTCCCCAGTGACTTTTCAGTTTTTTCACCTTTTCCAAATTATTGATATATGATATAAAGATCAAATATTTTACATGTGTACTGAATTCGATTGTTATGAACATTAGAAATATGAATAAAGTACATTTTAGTTTGACATTATACAAGATTTACATTTAGATCTTTATGTACATTTAGTTCATTTGTGTAATGTAAAATCTAAAAGTACATTTCTAAGAATGATATGTATATTTATAATATGAGTAATATACATTGTGAGTAATATTGGAAATATAATAGAATTGTTAGTATTTTACTTTTGCTTACTAAATTCATAATAAACATGATATATATGTATGTAGTGCACACATTCTTAATGAGGTATGTACATATTCATATCATATAATGTACATATTAAAATGGTATTTGAGGACCATTATTTAGACATATATTTATGTACATTTAGTTCGTTTGTGTAATGTAAAATATATATGTACATTTTTAAGAATAATGTTTATATTTAAATTGTGAGTAATATCATTGTGAGTAATATTAACAGCATGAAAGAAATTGTACTTTTTAGATTTTTTTCTTTTTACATACAGTATGTTATGGGTTTTGAAAATATGTACAATATACATCATATTTATAAAAGATCTATATTGAAATTGTATTAGAATCGACTTTAGTAAAAAGTAATTTTTTGTGTTTTAAAAAATATATATATTTCTAAGAATGATATGTATATTTAAATTGTGAGTTTACATACTGTATTTATAATGAACAAGATATACATTGCATATGTATGTAATGTACTTACGTTTTGATCCAGGTACAACAAGAGCACGGTGCACTCTCTTGAATAATCTAATTTGCGTTTCTCAACAAAGACAAAATTATTCGTAAACATAAAGCGAAGAGAATTACGACCTTAAAAAAAATTCGGCAAATTTCACACTACATTAATGGAAATACGTCTCAAACAAAACTTTGACGATGCCTTGAAAAAATATCAATGGGACAAACCTAGCCCCCCCTCCCCCCCCTGCTGAAACTCAACTATAGTGTGGGTACCCACTAGCAGCTTTGTTGGCCTTCCCTCTCTTATACAGTTTCCAATTTCCAGCTAGGCATTATCTCAAAAACACATAGTGCGCATACCCCCTCCTCTCTCCTCTCTCCTCTCTCCTCTCTCCTCTCTCCATAAGACCATAATATATAATTTACTTATATATAAATTCATATGAAAGGGCATAATATTTATTTTTTCCGTTTATTCTCTCTTCTCAGCCTCTTCCCACCATCAACAACAACAAAACTAGAAATGATTTTCTCGTTAACAGCATCATCGTTTTCCTGGAATCTGAGGCGTGGCTCTTAAAAGAACTGCCAGTTTTAGCAACAGCAGCACCACTATTTATCAACTTGAACCGCAATTTCTCGGGTCGTCCAAAATTTCCAGTATTTTTTTTGATCTGGGTTGGCTTATATTATATAGTTGAATTCATTATTGTTACTATTGCTTGCTGTAATTCTTTCTGTTTGTGATCAAATTATGTCTCAACAACAAGAAAGGCAGTTTCATATGAGTGGGGTAAATTATAATCATGATACACAATATACAAAGATATTTGTGGGTGGTTTGGCTTGGGAAACTCAAAGAGATACAATGAAGAAATATTTTGAGCAGTTTGGAGAGATCTTGGAGGCTGTTGTTATCACTGATAAGACTACTGGAAGATCCAAAGGCTATGGCTTTGTAAGATACTCTCTACTCTCTTCTTATTTTTCTTCAAAGATTCAGTCTTTTCGAATCTTGATTGTGTAAACTTCCACGGTTCGGAGTTAATAGTACAAATAATTTAATTCCTCGGTTTGAGATACTCCGTATTTTGTTGGGGATTGTGAGCGAAAGATTGTATTTATTTTTAGGTGACTTTTAAGGATCCAGAAGCTGCCTTTAGGGCATGCCAAAACCCATCACCAGTAATTGATGGAAGGAGAGCAAACTGCAATCTAGCATCACTTGGTGCGCAGAAGAACCGCCCCCCCACTCCTCAACATGGTTTGCTTTGCTTATTTCTCTCTCTTTTTCTTTCTCTACCTATCAAATTCTGGTTTGGTTGAAAGTTTTTGACCAATTTCAATGCTAACTTAACTGCTTAAAAGATCAGCCATAAAAAGCATCAACTAAAATTTTGGACCACGATACATGTGCATATGTATATACTCTGAGAATGTTCCCGTACTAATATAGACCCCTATACCCTAGTGCCCTATGTGTATTATTAATAATGGAGGTATTTTGGTAGAAAGTAAATTTTAAAGCTAGAGCTGGACTGTTTCCGACCAAAACTACATACTGCATTGTAATTAACTTTATACTAAACATAGCTTATATATTTTTATGTGGCACATTGATCATGATTAAAAATAAACCTTTTTTAGCAAATCACGGATCTAGTATAAATTCGGAACACGCCTGCAAGAAGTTTGTTGTGTTGAAAATAATAATTTTTGTTTTTGCGGTTGGGTTTTGTTTGGATGGAATACTGTTGTAGGAGCAGGCAGGTTTAGGCCATCATCAGGCTTGATGAGTACAGCTGCTTATCCAGGTTCATCACCATACTATCCTCAGTCTGCTGCTCAGCCTCCATTCCCTTATTCAGCTTATGGGTGAGCAATAAAGTTGTCAACTTTATTATAGTTTTTCCATATCATACTCTCTTAATTATTATAGCTATATTATTAACACTACTGAGCTCCTTAATAGTTTTCATTTTCACAAAATTAATAGCAAATTGTTGTTGCATTGTCATTGTTTGCTCATTAGTCATCAGAGAGGTTGGGGGATGAAAGAAAATGCCACAGCCTCCATTTCCAGATACCTCCCAGATACTAATATTCGAGCCAATAAAATACCTAACCTTGGTCAAAGGCCAAAACCACTGAATTTGACTGCGTTATGGCTGACAAAGTGTTGCTGTACACAGAGAGAAATGATGTGAATGGGCAAATGCTGTTTTATTTTTGAAGTACCATTGTTGGAGCCCAAATAATTTTTATTGTTTTGTTTTTTTACGGAAATAATATTTCTCTAGGCAATACTGTGGTGGTTACGCTTTCACATGCCATTAAACAATCCCTTGTTTTCGGTTCAATGGTTGAAAGAGCATGTGATAATGGATTCTAACTATCCAAGTGACCAATAATTTACTTTAATAGTACACAAAGATTTTACTTGCTTATCAATGGCCGTGGTTTTAATGTGGGCTAGTGTAATAGCTAGTTCAATTTTCACAATCCATTAATCCTTTTTAACTTCCCACTTGTTGGTTTGTGTACGTATTGATTACTTGCAGATTCACTACTGGCTATGCACATGATACTATGTACCACATGGTAAGTGCAGAAGTGCTAGCTAGTTGCATGTCCAATTATTTTGTTCAAGTTTTTCTTTTTTTTTTTTTGATAAATTGTGTTGATGTATAATTTCATGCATAGTTTTCTGACTCACAGAACTATTATGGTGTATATGGTCAACAATTTTCACCATACTACCCAACAACTGGAGGAGCAGGAGCTGCAGGAGCAGGAGCAGGAGCAGCATCAGGGACAATAGGGTACTTTCCCAATTTCTACCCATATTACGGCCCATATGCACAAAGTAGCCAAGGTCATGGCTTTGGGGTCCAATATCCACAGATGGTACAACAATACCCTTTCTTACCCCAGCAACTCAACTCGAGTGGAATCTTTTCACTTCCCAGTGTTCCCACTTCAACCATGGCAATGTCTGGTAGTAATACTACCACAGGTTAGATTATCTTCTTAATTCTCCAAAATTTACTGCTGTAAAAATGTACAGAAAGTCACAAATTTAATGATGTGGCTTGAACTCAGAATGCCACGTGGAACTTTCTCTCAAAGGCCGAATGGGGTACATTTGGAGAATCAGATGGTTCCACATCATTTGTTGTGCATTCCACACTGACGTAGTGGAGAAACTCAAAAATATTTGGAGTATGACACAAGAGTTATTACTTCACTGGTCCCGCTGTGCGTTAAAAATGACGTTAATGCCCTTGTGGAATGGTCCAGAACATTTGGGTCTCTATAACTCTTATGAAAAAGTCTATACGCCTAAATTAGCTTATTACTCCGTAAATTATAGAGGGGGCATCATGGACATTTTGCCTCCATTAGTTGCATATGGAACTCAAAAATAATTTTTCACAGCTTCTAATAAGCTTCACATAGGAAATGGCAGCATCGTCTCAACTTATATTTTGGGTGCAGGTGTGACCGCAACAGCAGGGGTACTAGCTGTATCAGCAGGGTCAGGTCCTTCTCAAGCCATTACCACTGGAGCAACTTCAGAACAAATTTCACCTACCTAGCAGGTGTTGTATGTTTTAGAGACTAACAAATTTCATAAAATGCCAAACGGAGGATGATTACCAGATCCACATTGTCAGACAATAAAAAGCTATTATATTCGTGATGACACGTGATAAGTAGGGCTTCCACTCTTCCAGAAGGTTCAGCAATGGTAATTGTTGAAGATTCAGAGCTTGATCATATAATTATTATTGTGATCACTCGACTTATCTATAGCATTTTTACTCGTCACTGATTTTACATGTTCCATTCTTAGGTTTATAGTTAGTCTTAGGAGCCATTAGCATTAGGAAGGAACCAAACAGTGATTAGTTTTTTTTTTTTTTGAGCGTATGTTTATGAGGTAGGAACCAAATATTGGTATTGGTTTCAACCTACCGTTGGATACTCCTTTATATGCCATGGATGCACGCATAGGGCATAATCCTGTTCATATCCTTAGGAGCAGCATTTTTAATATTTGGTTCAAAAGGTTGGTTTTATGACTTTTGAGCCAAGAATTTGTTGGTTTTTTTATAGGTATAATTGGGAGGGGAAGATAGGGTTCAAACTCCTTACCTAATGGTCAGAGTAACCAATGTGGGGCCATTTAGGCCCTTGATTGATCCAATTGTATTTGTTAATTTCATTGAAGAAAAAAGAAAAAGGGGCAGGCTTGGATGGTGTTGTCCCATTGTAGCAATTCTTTCATCCCCTTAATTTTGGTTTATTATTCATAATGACAATTGATACGCCTTTTGTCTTAATGTAACACAATTAAATAAGTACGATATCATGTTATCAAATAAAACTAATTTTAAAATTATTTTGGTCGTATTTTTCTCCCTTCGGCTGTTCCGAAAACCTCCATCCTTTAAGGAAGGTAAAGGAAAAGAAAAAGAGAAAATAGTAATTGTCATAGCCTCACAAATACGTACATATAACAATACGAGTACAGGACAAGCCTTTTTGCCTGTGAAACTTCACTTTCACCATCCTTTATCTTTTTCTTGCTGTAGGATAATTTTCCTGTCTCGTTGTATGACTTTGACCTGATCTCTGTCTCCATTTTAGGGATTACCTGTGTAATGTATTTGGTAATTGGTATCCAAGGTATCTCAAAAATGTAATGAAATTTAGTCCCCCCCACCCCCCCTTTCAAGTGATGATCGATCACTAAGTTTAGCATGCAAGTCTACATCATATGTAATGGTTATGATTCCATAGGATTCCTACCAGACACGACAAAGAGGTTTCTGGTGTAAAATGAGAAAGTAAAGCAGAGTAAGAATCCAAGGCATAATAGTATTACCGCATAATACACAGTTTGTGCAAAATTCTAATTTCAGCTTTGATTGTTAATGAGTGAAGCATCAGGCAGCCTTTGACGCTAATATGAAAATTTATAAACGATCTCCACATTATGTGGGCCTACGTTTGGTTAATCAGTCGTCCAGCCCATTCTAAAACTCTGGCGAAAATCTGGGGACTAGGGGAACTGTGTAAGCCATGGTCATTTTAGTCCGTGAGTTGCAAGGTCTAGATTTATGTTAGTTGGACACTTGGACTAATGTTTATCGGACTTGAGAAAAGTATGTGTCCAAAACTCCAAATACTCTGCGCCTGGAAATATCACCTGTTGATCACGTCAAAGTCTTATGAATATGACACAGATATCGAACATGAAATGAAGATTTCAAGTAACAAGCTAAGCTGATTTGAATTTCAACCTATGGTTATTTGTAAGTTCCACCTACTGTATAAGATGTCTTAGATGTTTGGCATCACTTAGAGCATGTGGCAGCCTGATATAAGTGAAACATACAAGTAAAATTATACGACACGAGTAATCCAAAGTTTTTGTAGAAGTCATCACATGCACATGGTTATGCCCGTCTACTTGTCGATAAAATTACTACTAGTAGTTTTTATCAATGGCTATGATTGCGGGTAGGCACAACCGCACAATTGCACTCAAAATTGGCAATGCATGGAGATCTACAAACAGGAAAGCATTCACAATTTCCCTTTTTTTTTTGGGTATAAACCATGCCTCAATGGTTATACTCTCTAACCATCTTTATTAATTAAGAGGGGTCAGAATAGCAGAAAATGTCTATTATACACCCGAATGGACCTAAAAGTGAGTCTATAACCAAACACAATCATATGACAAAACTTCTTCTAGAACATTAGTTGGTTTGCGCATACTATAGAGCTAAGGATAACAATCTGGGCAATCAATGATATGCCATTGCTAAAAATCCTCCAACCACAGCTAGAAAAGTGCATCACTCTTTTTCTCTATCGTTAAAGACAAGGTGATATTTGTATAAGAAAAATCTGAAAACGGATTATTTTTTTAAACCCATTTCAAAATCTATGTTTGAACCAAATATCCACTAAGTTAATTCGTACGACATTCATACTTCTTATATAGTGTAAGTTTTGAAAGAAAAAAAAAATAGTGTAAGCTTTGAATTAGTTACAAAGTAATTATTTACCTAGCGTTTGAAAAACCTAAATCAATCTAACACATTTGGAATTTATATGTTCTTCTAGTTTGATACCTAATATTAACAAGAAAATAAAATTTGGAATTCTTTAAGCGTATGAAAATTTGATGAGTTAAGAGAGTCCCTAAGAGAAGTTCTTGATAAGTTCATTGCAAAAGAATCAATTTAAAACTGTACTTGTACTGTTGTACGTTATTGGTTGAATGTCACGAGTTCGTTGAAACTTAGAGTTAAATACCTTTCTTTGAAAGAAGGCTAAAAATTATGGGTTATCCTTGTTTCTTTATTTCTTGCTGCCAAAAAAAAAGCGCCTCAAATAATTAGGAACTTTATTATCAATTTTTGGAAGAATGTTTTACTATACAATCGCAATGAATGTGCGAATGCGCAAATGCGTGATGTACAAAACTATGAGTGTGGCGTAGGCTATCTGTCATTCTGTCAAATAGGGGATGTAGTTCAGATGGTAGGGGTGTCTATAATGGAGTAGTTTGAAAATTGGCCCATAATCCGACTCGGATTTTTTTTTTAACTAAAAAGCTTGTGTTCAATGAAATGGATTGTATTTTTTTTTGCTAAAAATCTAGTTTTGAATAGTGAGTGTTACATGTATCATGCTTTCATGATTTGACAATCTTCAATGCACGATCTCCATGCATATCTTGGCTCTCATGACTTATTAGCAAATAAAACACACATGTACGATCTGGACCAATTAATTACACCAGTCTCTTTTCTAACGCAAATGAGCTAACAGAGTAATGGTGACATGTTTAATAGTCACTAGTAAGTGGCAATGTTGTAGATAATCAGTTCAACTTGCAAGGAAGTTTCATATAAACTAATTTTTTCATAATAAAAATTTAGTAATATGAATATTATTAGGTGCGTTTCTAATGTATTTCATAATATACTAAATTTTTATAATTTTTATTTATGCATACTTGTAATTATATAAGGTCATAATTATAACTATTTAAGGTTAAAGTTACATTAATAAACGTTTCAAGTCAAAGTGAAACAATTAAAAAAAATAGAGGAAGTCGTGTTGTTTGTCTGTGCCCATATGGCTATATACTTCGTTTTATTCATAGTTTTACAATACCACTTAAGAGGCGCAATTGAATCGCAATGAAAGTTATTTAAGAAATTGTATAACATGTTTATAGATGAAATCAATTGCCAAGACTTTGGGATAGAACTTCTATTTTCTCTTCAAAATTACATATACAATAATACAAAAATTACCATTGCTAGTTTACAATCTTCCAAGCAAGCAGACAATATAATAATACTTCGTATTATTTTCTGTGTTATTTTATCCCACAGTTTATTGCAGAAATAACAACAATTCCAGATCAAGACAGCAAACAGAGTTTCGGAATTATTCTTATGAGCTCATCCAGACTACCAACACCAACACTACTACAGCAACTTCAAAAAAATTGAAACAAGTAAACAGGAGATTTTTTTGATTATCCGCAACCAATGCCATAATCTATGTCCTTATTTCGGTCACCGAAATACCCGAATATAGTTTTATCCGATCCATGACTCAACCCGAGTATTCTACTTTTTATCGGGTCAGAAGACAAAATATATATTTAAAAACCCGACTATTTATCGTCGGCTCTTCGGGTTGGGTCAGCCGGGCGGATAATTTTGAACAAACTATGAGATGGTAGAGCGCTCGCTTATATCTGTCAAATAGGGGATGTAGCTCAGATGGTAGAGCGCTCGCTTAGCATGCGAGAGGTACGGGGATCGATACCCCGCATCTCCATTAGTTTTTCGTCTCACGCTCATTATCTATCTCGCTCTATTTAGAAACTTCCAAGTTCGTGTGTTGAACTGTTGACACCCAAACTCTACGATCTCACCTCTCATTCAAAATTCTTCAGGTTCCTTCTATATAATTCAACCTTCTTACTTCAATCCATCAATCACCTCTGCTCACTCTAACATGAACTTCTACTTCAACATCACGCATCCTATAATTTTTTGGAGATGACAAATAATCTCACTTCTTCCAAACCACCGCCGATGACGGAGGAGCTCGACCTAGACTCCTTCCTCCGCCGACATAACGCTACCTCCTCTGACGAAGACTGCAGCGATGAAGAACCTCAACACTCCGACATCCTTCATCGCTCTGTCGACGACATCCTCAACGACTCCTCCTCATCGGATTCCGATCACGGCGCCGTTTCGGTACCTTCTTCCTCTATTTCTCACACTAAGTCCTTAAATTCTGGCGATAATAAGTTCAATTCGACGCAATTTAAGTATAATTTGGTTCATCGGATGAAATCCGATGAGATTACCGGAGTTTCTAGTCGGAAACCGCCGGCACCACCTCACAATTCGCGTAATTCTTCGATTTTCGGCGTTGGAGTTAGTCGGAAGCCTGGGGCGGCGCTTGCTGCTGCTGCTGCGGCGTCGAGAAATGTTCGGATGCCTCGCGCTGCTGAGATTAAGTGGAGGAGAGCTTTGAGTGTGGGTTTGGAGGGGAAAGTGTCGGATGGAGATGAACTGTTAGGGTTTGTTAAGGATGATGTGAAATCTGAGAGCTGTGATGGTGATGGAAATGTGAATGAGGTGATTGACGAAAGGGAGGATGGTGCTGACTCTGGAAGTGTGGTAAATGTTGAGGAGGAGGTAATGGCTTCGATTGAGAAACGTGAAGTTTCGGATTTTGAGGATTTGAGTGTCGACCAGGGAATTGAACATATAGAGAAGTATCTTGTGGAGGATATGGGAGGGATTGCTGAAAAGAGAGGTAGTGAACTTGAGAATGATGAAGAATCAGTGTCTTGTTCCGAGAATAATGATAGTCCAGAGTTTAAGGATGTGGAAAAGGTAGTTAGTGGAATTTTTGGGGGCAAGGGAACTCGACATTCGTTGGATGTTGAAGAGGAGGAAAGGTCAGGGGAGAAGAGTGTGATTGATGGGCATGATAATTCTGTTGATGAGGGAACTGTGTTCTTAGAAGTTGAGAATGAGAAAAAGGAAGAGCAGGAGTGGTTTGGAGCTCGGCAGCAGGCACTGAATACTGAGATCAACAGCGATGAATCAACTACTGGGAGAAATGAAGTAAGCTCCATAGGTGATGATGTTAAGGAGCTTGTTGAGGATAGGATAGCGCAGTTAGAGAGCGAGGTTGATAGTAAAGGGGGAGAGGAGAAGTTGCCCTCTTTGAAGAAGCAACTTGAATTAGCAGAAGAACTTGAGATAAAGCAAGCTTCTACGGGTCAGGACTTGGAGGAGGGGGCTGCTGCTCAGCCTATGAGATTGGAAGGTGTGCATAGAGGCTCTACTGCACTGGGATATTTTGATGTAAATGCTGAAAATACAATTAGCCGAGCTATTAAATCTCAGGCTTTTATTCGTGATTATGGTACCTCACAGGTACTTGCTGTACATCTCAACTACATTGCCCTGGGGATGTCAAAAGGCGTCATTGTAGTTCTGCCGAGTAAATATTCTGCTCATCATCCAGATGAAATGGATCCAAAGGTTGCTGCTTTATCCTTTGCCTCTGTATATTCATAGTGTTTTTATGTGTTGAAGACTTGAAGTTGTGCCTGCTTAAGTTTTGTTTATGCTACTTGTAGTTTGCTCTGATATTTCTATAATGAAATATGACTTTGTGATGATTTTGCTTGATTTTTTCAATGTTCTGTTTTGATTACGCTGTAATATGATCAAATTGCTTGTAAATGAAAAAATTATTCGCTCGATTAATAGTCTTAGCATGTTTCTTTATTTGAGATGAGAAACAACTTTTTTATGAGGAAATTTTTTGATTAACACCCTATCGTTTAATGAATTAACATTTCAGATGTTGTTGCTCGGTGCACAAGCCGACCGATCCCAAGTACCTGTAACGTCTATTTGCTTCAATCAGCAAGGAGATCTGCTCTTAGCAGGCTATGGAGATGGTCATATTACATTATGGAATGTACCTAGGGGAACAGTGGTAAAGGTCATCACTGGAGAGCATACTGCACCTGTGGTTCATGCATTATTTGTTGGGCAGGATTTTCAAGTGACTCGCCAATTTAAAGCAGTTACTGGTGATTGTAAAGGACAAGTTCTGTTACATGAATTCTCCTATGTGCCAATTATTGGGGTCTCTGTCACAAATAAGGCGAGCGCTCTTTCCTAGAACATGTTTCATTTCCGTTGCTGCCTACCAATAATTTGATTCAAAAATTAGTTCTAGTGATGCAGGTACATTGTTGTAGCCTCTTGACTTGATGGGAAATTGACGATTTATGTTTTTGCTGCAACAGTGTCTTCTTGATGGTCAAAGAACAGGCAAAGTGTTGTGTGCCTCGCCACTTCTACATGATGACTTTAATTTTTCAGGCAACACCACTGGCTCAGGAAGCAGCATAGGTGTTGTAGGGGGAGCAGCCCCTTGGAAATTTTATAACGAAAGTTCCTCCTTGTCTGAAGAAGGTGTGGTCATCTTTGTCACCCATCAGACTGCTCTGGTGGTATGAAGTCCTCAGATAACTGGACAAGTTCCAAGTACTATTTTTACATGCATACTGACATTTCCTTTAGTTTTTTGTACATGATGTTGAAGTGATGAGTATGGGCTGCAGGTGAAGTTTCAACCTACTTTGGAAAAATGTGCACAACTTTCTAGGCCAGAGGGTGTACGGGAGGGTTCTATGCCATACACCGCTTGGAAGTGTACAACACAATCACGGGGCTCCTCCACAGGTATGCAAAGATGCCCTATATACTCTAGCAGGACAGATGGTTAATATGCCCAATTATTGCAGAAAATGTGAATCCTGAAGCATTGGAAAGGATCCCACTGCTTGCAATAGCATGGGATCGGAAGGTTCAAGTTGCCAAGTTAATAAAGTCAGAGCTTAAGGATTCTGGAAAGCCAGAAGGTAAAGAAAGCGAGAAGTGGACACTTAAAGTGTTTGGAAATTGGACGCTTGAAAGCACAGCTGTAGGTTTGGCATGGCTAGATGATCAGGTACATGTCTTAAGCTCATTTTTTTCTTTTGGGGAAATTTACTGAATTGGAGTACTGGCTGTGGAGGTATCTGGAAAATGACTTTATGCTTGCACAGATGTTGGTGATACTTACATTGGCTGGTCAACTTTGCTTGTTCACAAGAGATGGTGCCTTGATTCACCAAACTAGTTATGCTAGCAATGAACCTGGAGGTGATCTCATTTCATGTCACACATATTTTACCAATGTGTTTGGCAACCCTGAGAAAGCTTATCACAATTGTCTAGCTGTCAGAGGAGCATCAGTCTATATACTTGCCCCTAGGCATGTTGTTATTTCTCGCCTTCTCCTGTGGAGAGAGCGTATTGAGGTGTTGCGGAATGCAGGCGACTGGATGGGTGCCTTCAACATGGCCATAGCATTGTATGATGGTCAGGCTCATGGTGTTATTGACCTTCCAAGAGACATACATGCTGTACAGGAGGCTATTATGCCCTATCTGGTGGAGTTGCTTTTCTCTTATGTAGACGAGGTTTTCTCCTACATTTCAGTTGCTTGCTTCAGCCAGGCTAACAAGGAAGGAGAGGTGGACAGCTCCCTGCCTACGAGTAGTGCTGCATCTTTTGAAATAAAAGAGCAATTCACCCGTGTTGGTGGAGTAGCAGTTGAATTTTCTGTTCATATCAACCGAACTGACATTCTTTTTGGTGAAATATTCTCAAAATTTGTAGCAGTTCAGCATAGAGGTATGTTGATGCCTTGGGTTTCATTTGGATACATTCTGAAATGCAGTTTAAAGCTCATTCCTTCAAAAAGTGTGTTTAGCTTTGAACATTTGACATGTCATGGTTGTTCATTGTTACATGTAATATAGTTTGTGCATGAATAATGTCCGTTTTGGCCTTGGTTGCCAAGCTTCAGCCATTTGTGGAAAGAAAGTTTGATTCACATTATGAAATGTATATATTGGTATTATATGTCTATTGAACAAATGTAATTTTGTAACACTAAGTAAAATTAGAAGTTAAGTTCAACCTTGGATATATTAAGTCATCGCCTTATGTGGATGGACGATTATTTCAACCTTTGCTTGTAGTTGAGTTCATTATAATGTTGGAGAGTGTACTTACAAGTAGTTGGTCAAAGGTTAATTTTTGCAACAGATAACAAGCTGATCTTCCCAAAAAAGTTGCACTGTTAAGAAGGTTTGGCACCTGCTGCACCTCCCAGCTCTTCGCCACCTGATGTTGTAGTATATCCTAGAGTTGGTTTGGGATTATGAGATGTGGTGGGGAGTCCTGCAAGGAATATCAGATTTCCGTACACTCGCAAGAAGCATGAAGTCAGTAAATAAATAAATACGGTTTTGTATAAACCTTCATATACACTGAGTAGGAGTATGGTTATCTTTCAAGAGTTTGTTACAGTTGGTTAGTTTGTTAGCATCTATATTATGCAAAAACAGTGCATTGTAATGGTCATTGAGAAATCACAGTAAACTTACTTAGAGAGATCCTTTCTTTTCGAAAGAAAGGCATTGTGAGTGTGTCTTACTGTTTTGTAAGATTCACAGCACGTCCATAGACCAAGGGATATTAGGAATCAGGGATGTGGTTTAAAATAGTATTGCTCTTGTGTAAGTTGTGGCGTTTTACTTTTGATTCTGAGTCTCTTTGGCATCGAGTTATCAAGAGAAATATGGATAGCATCCAACTGGGTGGGATGCTCAGATGGCTGTGATAGTTAAATCTTCCTTCCCTTGGAAGATTATGTCACATTTGTTGACTTTCTTATCACTGTTAGCAACGTTCAAGATTGGAAATGGTTATCAAATTCATTTTTCAGAAGATATTTGGAGAGGAGTTTGGCCTTATTTGTGATTGTTTCCCTTGGTCATTTTCCATTTTCTTCTCTCCATTATCTGGTTTTGATCGTGTTAATGCCTGGGTTTTACATCTTCAGTGGCTACTGCATGATTGGATGTTAAAGGAGCTTTCTTCCAAAGTATATGTCTAGGAATTTCAAGTGGCAGCAGCGCGGATTCTTGTGTGGATAGGGGACTTAGTGTTTCTTACTTATAAAGTGTTCAAACTTTATTTGTGTCTTTAAATGTGCTTTGGCATTGGTAGGATAAAGCCAATGACATGCTCCAAAAGCGAAGGCCGAGTTTGATTATTTGTTGAGTCTTGTTCAAATGTATCTCTACACCTTTAAATGGCAAGGTTCCTTAGGAGGAGTTTGTTTGCTTTGCACAAGGGATCTTGGGTCTATCTTTTTGAGGTTTTGGATTGGTTGCAGATTTGATTTTGGGGTTTTGGCAAGGATAAGGCAGAGAAGTTGTTTTGACCCTACGCTTTAATGGCAAACCTGTGATATGTGTGCTTAGACTGGAATTCAAGGTGTTCTTTAGAAGCTATTTGTCTTCTTAATTGTTATGGCTAAGGCGGTTGGGGCTTTTACGAGTTACTTGATTGGAGAGGTTTAAAAAAACTGGGTTAATATGTAATTTTTGTTTTTGATTAGAGATAATATTTTTTGAAGGGAATGAAGGGGACCTCAGGACAGGCCCTATGCTAGGATACTCCATCCCAGTCCATGGCCCAAGCCCCTTAATTATGGGGGTTCTTTCGCCCCAAGGATTTTTTTTGTTGTTGGTGGGGTTGAACTTGTGGCCTCAAAATCACAAGGGGAGTTCTCCACCAAGCTTGCCTGGTTTCTACTTAGAAGATACTTGTCCTCTTAATTTTTATACTGTTTCTCTCAGCTGTTTAGAATAAACTTTTTCTTAAATATATCCCCACAATTAGAATATCACACTTCCTCCGTCTCCAAATAGATGCTTCACTTACCTAATTTGGAAATGTCGTGAAATATGCTACGTACTGCTCTTGGATAATATATACACCTAAAAATACATAGTTGCCCTCATACTGAAAGCTGGGGACCAAATTTCAAGGGGGTAGAAGGTGGAATTTGTGTACAAAATGGAGGTCACCATTCTTTCTTTCTCAAACTTTTTAAAAATAATTTGACATGTCTCTATGTAGCATCTATTGTTTAATGGCTGAAGTATGAGGTTATTTGAGATTATCATAATAAATTAAAGTTTGAATGCATCAGTTGTGGCAATAGAACATAGAGTGGCGCCAACTTTGGAAGTGTTCTGTGGCTTTCTTGGAGATTGTTCCTACAGATTATTATAATCATTATTGTCTCTCGCAACATCTCAGTGTATGTGACACATTCATTTTGAAGAACAGTATGGGCCTACAAAATGCTAATGTACTGCTAGAGGTTTCTTTTGTGTGTGTGTATAAGTATGTGTTTTTGTTCTATTTTTATTTTAATTGGCACTTTGAGGCATCTTAAAAAGCATGTATACCTGACTATCCTGAACTTGAGCATTGCATTGAGTGGCTTGACTGGTACGTTTGCTTGCAAGTAATTGTTTCTGAAGTAAATGATGATGTAAGAAAGGTTCTCTTACACTTAGATGTTAGTGCTATGTATTGTGACATACTAGATGTTGGAGCGTGGACATTCAGATGCAACTGGAAATCACAAGCTTTTCATATTGTTGCCTGATTTTTTGAACAATCATCTGTAGATTTTCTGAACAAAGCAATAACTGCAGATTGAATAATTGAAATGTTTCTTGTTGTGATTTGGTTTCCTGCTTGGTTGAATCATTCTTCTATATACCTTAATTCTTCCTTTCTCGCCTCTGAAATGGAAAAAATAATTAAATGCAATACAAGTTCATTGTTAAATTAGATAGTATTTTGACATTTGCATTTTCTTTTTATTTTGAAGATACATTTTTGGAGCTTCTAGAACCTTACATATTAAAGGATATGCTAGGATCACTGCCTCCTGAGGTATTCTTATTTATATTCAGTTGCCTTTTCCTTCCCTTTTTTTCAAAATTTTATAAATAGCCTTTTCCTTGTATAAAAAGAACCAAATAATGTTGAGTGATTCTTGTTCCCTTAGATCATGCAAGCACTGGTAGAGCACTATAATGGCAAAGGATGGTTACAGCGAGTGGAGCAATGTGTTCTTCATATGGATATCTCATCATTGGATTTTAATCAGGTAATATCAATCTTCTATTTAACATCATGTGGTAGTGTTGCCATGAAAATGAACCCCGAACTAATTTAAATTGCAAAACTTTAGGTTGTAAGGCTATGTAGGGAGAATTATTTATATGGTGCCCTGATATACCTTTTCAACAAAGGCCTGGATGATTTCAAGAGTCCTTTAGAGGAACTTTTGAATGTCTTAAGAAGTCACAAAAGAGATGCTGCAGCTGCTGTTGGGTATATAACTTGGAGATGCAGTTCTTTTACTCCCTCAAGTTTGTTATAAATTCTTTATATTATCTATCACTAATAAAATTATAAAATGTAGGTACCGCATGCTGGTTTATCTGAAGTATTGCTTCTCCGGCCTTGCTTTTCCTCCAGGTATAGTTTTGGTTAAGTTCTGCAGAATCATTCATCAGTATTGTACTGAATATGGTTGGACGTAACTGTTTACTCATGTGGTTAATCTGGTAATTGAGATTGTCCTTTCTGTTGCTTCTTAATAATTTTGAATCTTCATGCATGGGGTCGTCTTAGAAGAAATGTCAAACTTTGATTCCAACTTTCTCTGGTATTGTCAAAGAACTCTCCTTGAAAAACAAGTGTGTTTTACTGGAATGAATCTCTCAGGATGTCGAAAGCTATCCTTGTTTTCAAGATTTTGTGATCCGAAGGATGACCAATGAGACTGCTTTTTTATTTTTATCCTGTCTGTTCATTGGACATAGTATTACTGCAGGAGCATGCTTCCAGTGGTCATACTTAACTATTATATGGAGTAGAATTTTGG